>CM021767.1:14820210-15105210 GCA_011076525.1 Nettapus auritus
TCCTTCCTTCCTTCCTTCCTTCCTTCCTTCCTTCCTTCCTTCCTTCCAACTAACTATAAAATTAATGCTTCATTTTGACTGCTTGATTGGAATATTCACGCACAAATATTTAAGAAATGCTAAGCAAATGGATATAATTTTGTCGCAAACTGAAGAGGGCATTAACGGGGCTGGCTCCCTTTTGGTGAGCGTTTGTAGTTTTTGATTAATGACTTCATTCAGGGATTGAGAGAAGAGGAGACCTCCTAAATGACGCTGAATCTGTTTCCCCCGTATGTAATAGAATGAAACTCTCAGGCTATCGCCGGACAGTTAGATATTCTGACATGAATATATATTTTGGAGCTCTGCACAAAATGAGGATTTCATGCATAGGCAACACAGTGTGACAAGTCATATCCTGTGTGACCTTGTGCTTACAGTATAAAGTTGTGTAAGAATATGTTCTGCTAAATTATTGCACAAAATAAATAGAACATACCTCATTTTTATGCTAATAATGATATTTTTCAATTCTAAGCTCCTTTTATGCTAAGACCTCAAAGTAAATTACAGGTAGGAATAAACCAGGCTTCCCAACACTGTTGTGAATTTTTGTATTATCATTCAGAGGCTACTCGGAAGGTATCTTTATTAATTGCTGTTGTTTAATTTGCCTGATTTGCCCGCTCTCTGACACTGTTCTCTCTCCTAATATGCTACAAATAAAACATTCGCTTATGAAACCGAAGGAGAAAAATATTTTAATTTCAGCTACAAAAATGGGCAGATCTGTCAAGGGTAGGGAACAAAATAACGCTGAATTCGATTCCTCCAGGCATTAACACCGATTTTGCCAATAGCATGTGTTTTCTGTGGCTGGAACGTAGAGTAAATTTGGGATCACTGTGATACCTGGTTCGTCCTGTGATGTAACCGTAGGTGAAGGGCTGATGAGATTTTGCAAAGAGGTTAGCTAAAGGGAGCAAAAGAAATCCAAATAATTTTGTTTAATTTGAATTACAAAGGGTGGGATTTCCAAAAGTGCTGATTACTGGCGTAGTTCTGCTGTCATTAAAATCAGTGCTAAAAATGGCATTGACTCCAGAGAGAGCAGAATTAGGCCACTGACAAGCGCTTTTTCAATCCTGTCCTTTATGTCTGCTAAACAGGAGCTTAATCTTGCATCCCTGCTACTCCAGCATGTGTTCCTTGTGAAATCCAGTACAGGATTCGGTTCCCAGTCGTACTGCTGTTTGTGGAGATGGAATAGCATTTCCAGGATAAGAATCCAGCACGTAATGTTCTTCAACAGCTTTTTCTCCATCGATGCCGGTGAGGTTGTATGGGCAGTCAATTAGTTCAGAATTTGCTCTAACTTATTACTGTGTATTTACAACCTTAATTCCAGTTTAACAGAATGCTTTGTGGTAGAACGTTTACAGAAAGAGCATGTGAAAAAATTATCGCCGTATGTATTAAGCAGAAAGAAAGCATCCCTATGCTGCTGTGCACGAGCAACTGACAAAACAGAACATATTACAAGAAACTATCTTTTTCATTAAGTCTGCACAAAACGAGGATTTAACGCATGGGCAGCGCAGTCAGTCCCAGTGGCTGGTTTAGTGCCCATAATCCCACCTTGAAAATGGCTTCACAATAATAATTAGTGTTACAGAATGGACACTGCCTCTGAGTTTGGCACGTCTACTTCACGCATAACTAATTGCAGACACATAAGGCCAGGTTTTATTTTACCAGCCGCCTAGTTGCAGAAGTGCAGCGATGTTAACCTTCCCATAAGATTTCCACTCCCAACCTGACAACTTTCCGCTTTGCCTTGTTTTGTCACGACAGTGCAGAGCATGTGTGGCAGCCACCCTCCCTCTGGCACGCTCAAACTATCCCTGGACATTAAGATACTATGACATGAATATATATTTGTGAGCTTTGCGCAAAATGAGGATTTCACGCATAAGCAACATAGTGTGACGAGTAGTATCCGCCATGACCTTGCAAATGCGGGCTGAGCTCCAGAACAAACAGCTCAAAAAAGGAAGGAGCAGAGCATGGTCTCAGGTTCTGGAAGGAAACCCATAGCCTGGTTCCAAGCCTGCGTGAGCATACAACTCGTCCTACAAGTTGCTAAAACTTATCCGTTTTCCATGGGTGGTGAAGTACCGTGGCTCAGAGAACAAAAAATCCCAACCGCTTCTATCAAGGCAGGGTCATTATTCCATAAAATCCGTAATAATCAGTGGAACTCATCACAGGGAGCTTCAAATCCCCTTTGTGGCGGGAGATTTGAAAGCTCCCTGGTTCCTGCTGTGGAGTACTGTTTCTCATTTTAATGGGGCCTCCATTTTGTCACTTGTTCAGGCTATAGATCTTATCTCCTGTACATTTTCTTATCAGCCTTTTTCCCTTGCTAAATGAAGGATAGGTTTCGATGAAGCAATTCTTGCTGCCCTTCAAAAATAACTGGTGTGACCTTTTTCGTGTAGGAAATCACATACATGTTCACATATATTTGCACACCAGTAAATACAGGGAGCTAGAAGTATCTTCCCCTAGCTTTAGACCTGGTTAGGTCTTCTTCAGATGACCTCCCGTCACTGCTGAGTCTCTTGTCAGGTGGCTTAACAGTCAGGCGTTCTTTCTACTGACTGCTGCTTTCCACTGCATTAAAGTAATTCACTCAGTACCAGCGGGGATCAGAGGGCTCTCACACACGAGGATGTAACAAAACAATGCAATCAAATATCTAACAGTAAAGGCAGACTCAAAGATAGTACTGAAGGCTGGATTTAAGTGGCTAAGGGTGAGGGCCTGAGTTTAAATGTGGCTCACGAGCCAGACAAGGGTCTCAGAGCTCTTCTCACGCCTCTCCTTCTCCCAGCTCAGAACAATCTGGTGCACTTTGGACTTGAGTGTGGGCAGCCGGAGCCCCAGGCAGGGGGCAAAAGAGGGTGCAGAGCCCGTTGGTGTAGTCAGGGCCCTGACAAGCAGCCAGACATCATCATGTTGCTGTAATGAAAGCGTTATTTGTGCACAGTCAGTGACTCAGCAGTGTGAAGTTTTCTTTAAGGTTATCTTTGCACAGGTAGTAGTGTTGTATTTTCTTGTTCAGGGGTACTAAAATTAAATATGATCTTGAAATATGCATGTTATCCTTATTTAGATGGTGTATGTTCAGCATATTTTTTCAGTCCTTCATTGTTTAAAATTCTGGTGGGTTTCATCTGCTTTTTAGGCATGAAAGTGAGACCACAGTAGTATGCCTGTGGTTTAGCCCCAGAGCAAAATCCCCGTAGAAGCTATGCAGAAGGGGGTCTCAGGAAGACATCTGTTCTGCTTCCTTGCTCAGAGGCATGACACCTGTGCCATTTCTCTTGAAACTTTGGTCCATTCTTAAAAACCCATAACAAAGATTTTGCGGCCTTCCTGGGCAACCCATTGACCTAAATCTCTTGCCACTTTGAATCCCATTACCACTTGTCCTATCTAGATTAGACATAAAGAGGTGTCTGCTTGCTTCTCTACGTTCACGTGTCTGAAGATACGCATCTGTACCCGCCCATCTTCTCTTCTTGGGACTAAGCAATCCTGGTTTCTTCTGCTGTCAAGTTCCCGACTCGCTCCAGTTAGTCCAGAACCAACCCATGCAGGCAGCTGGACTTGGTCTCACTCTGCCCGATGCTTTGCCAGTTCTCAGTAGGATGCAAATTATTTGTTTTTTATCAATATCCTCATTTAAGCATCCCAATGTAGTGATTTCTATAGAAGTTCAATTCCTAGGGCTCTACTATTACATGAGGTTTGTAGACTATGAAGAAGGTAGCGACAATGGATAATGCGTATCCTAATGTGGAAATATACCTTATTTGTAAAATATTTTTCTTTTATGAGTGTAATCTTTCTTCTCCCTCCTTTTTTAGTTGAGTGGATAATTCCAGGTAAATGACAATAACACTCCTATTTCCAATGTCAGGATAGGCTTGTTTGAAGTGTAACACACTATATAACTGTCCTGTATATTTGCAAGAATGAATTATTCTAGTTTTGCTTTTGCTATGGTCTATTAGGAAAATCATGCCTAAATATTAGAGTTATGGATATATAGTTGCAGACGCAGCAGATTCTAGACTCAGTGCGTACATTTTGGCCTAAGAACACATTCATTTTGCTTCCAAAAAGCCTTCTATAAAGTATAATATATTGGGCAATATTTCTTAAATTGTGAAATCTTTGAGGTTTGAATATTCAGATATGTTTGCAGACCTCCTAGCATTTATCTCTGACTGGGGCCTATGGGTAGTTTAGAAATACAAGTATTTAATGATAGTAGTAATTACCTTGCTTTTGGAGCAATAATATTTTTGAAGCTCCATCTTGGATGAGCGGAACCCCTTTCACAATTTTCTTCCTACCACTTTGGAGAGTGTTTTCTTGTCATTGGAAGCATTGCTGAAAGTCATAGTTCTGTGCATTGCCAAAATGCCACACTTGAGAAATGACAGAGCTGTCTGCGCCAGCCTGTCTCCTGTTTCAGACGTCTGGAAGTCAGCATGCAGGTGGCATGGCTGAGTGTGTTCTGTGGGAGCGTCTACCTCAGTGTTTGATTTCAGATCAGAAATGATGTTTGGAAGGGATCATGCACTCTGCTGGTGCTCAGCTTCTCATTATGGAGTGGTCTCGTAGAACCTAAAGCGTTTTCCTCTTGGGTTAAACTACACCAGAGGTGTTGCCTTGGAACCACCTAGTGTCCTCCAGCTGCCTGGGGGCACTTGTTGCACGGGACCAGGCCAGAACTGGACTGAAGTAAACTACCTGCAGGGTGTGCGATGGGATGCTGGGTCCTTAGCACCAAATGTTTTGCTTTATAGATCATCTCTTGTTTCCCAGCCTTATCTGGGAAATGTAGACACGGTCCGTGGTCTCTGAGCTGAGATGCCGTTAGGAAATAAGCCCTGCTGCTGGTTGCAGTGCACCAGGTTTGCCACCCTGCTGAAAATTCTCCAAGGAACATTCTGTCAGATACCCATTCCTAACCACCGTGGAATATACTCTATTAACACTGTGAAAGAAATGACAGAAGGGTTTTCTTTGGATTGTATTTCTGAATCTTTGTGGAAAAGGCCAATTGATGGAACTATTTGTGGAATTTCCTGCTTGATTTTCGTTGGGTGACCCTGTGATAAAATACCTTCTGAGGCAACAGCTTCACTGGAAGGCACCACAGACATGTGGAGAGGTACTCTGTGACCTATGAAAACCTGACAGAATATTGAATATATGGTATTCATTTAAACATAGCTGTCATGATGTATTGACAGCAGCAGTAGCAAATAAATAATACATATTGCTAAAATTTCCGTAATTACATGTTTACCCAATAGGCCAGAACAGCTCTGTCCCAAGGAGCTGTTGCAGTCTGAGTAAATAATACATGTTTTAAAGTCCATAATTACATATTTAAACGATAGACTATCGAGGAAATAATGCACATTTTAAAAAGTCCATAATTACATATTTACATGATAGTCTGTAAATTCTGTAATTACTTATTTACACAATAGACCATAGCAGCTGTTACAGTCTATTATGGTAACTCTCGTAGAATTATATTATGGATTTTTTTATAACTTAAAAAATAAGTATATTTAACTAGGAAATTGTATTGTTAGTCCTAAAAAAATCCATAAACCTCTAAGATAAGAAAATCTGTGGAAAGGTAAAAATTTAGAGTGATATGGATGTAGAGAAATTCTTACCCCTTCAGTGATAAATATATATATATATATTTTAAATCATGAGGATCTTACCAATTTCAATTAATTTCGGAATTTCTGTATTTAAGTAGCTGAAATATAAGTATTTAACATTATATGGTTTTACTTTCCTTATTGTCATGTAGACATTCAATTTGGATAGGCATGTGGGATGCCTGCAATTCTTTAGTTCCTGTCCTGCTCTTATTAAAACCGGTGATAAAACTCCCATCAACCCTGGTTTCTGAAATCATTTATATTGAGGACAGCACTTAAGCATGTACTTGAAATCAATGACACTTAAGCATCTTTTAAAAATAAGCACACACTTAAGGCCTCTCAGGAATTCTGGTGGACTGAAACATATGATTAAATGCTTTCCTGAACCGGGATATTGTCTTCCGTGAACGCAGAACTGGAGCTTCCCACACGTTTGGCTTTTTGGTGGGCCGCAGGTTTGTGTTGCTCATGGTGTGTCTTGTCCCTGGGGACGAGCCTTTTCAGCATGTTTAACTACAGACATGTGTGTGTAAGAATCAGTACTCCAGCAAACGTGTTGCAGCTTCTTTGTTCTTTGTAGAGATTCATGGACCGAGAATTCATCCAGTGTTTTCCATAGCTCGGCTGCTGAATTTATTCCTCATGTTAAAGACTGGATCGATACACCTAAATGAGACTTCTGTCCATAATTACTACTAAATAGCAAGGCTAAATCAAGCAAGTCAGAATCTGACATTTAGCTCAGTTGGACCTTACACATTTAGTAACGAAACAGAGTAGGAAAGAGACCTTTGATCCTCACTGCTAGTTTCACTAAAACATAGGAGTTAAGAAAATTTCAGCTGCTGGGAGCTCCGTTTCTAGGCATGCCTACAATGCAATGAAACATACAAATATGCTTTAACAATGGTTGGCGGTCAAGGTGTGCAGCTACACCACGTAGGCTGGTCACATATTTGACTGAAAGTAGCAGGGAAAGAGCTGGAGAGTTTGGCAATGAACAGTTCAGCACCAAATGTTCTATGTAAAAAGGATCTATGCAGAAATAAAGGAACCATTTTATCAGGCACAATATGCAGAAATTGACTTGCACAGGGGAAGAGAATACCCAGCAAGATACACTTTTGCTGTTTTTTGCTACAGATCTTCCCAGGTGTTGTTATGACACCAGTGCGTGCATTTGAATATTTGGTTAAGTGACCTGGAGCTTCAAAGGCCAAAGGGAAAGTCAATATCAATCCTTTGTTAAAAGCACAACGCTGGTAGAAGAAATGATTATATAGCAGGAGCCTAATTCTTCTCTCCTGAGTGGTGCTTTTCACCTGTGTGAAGTAGATAAACACTTCCAGACTGTTTGGTATTTGAAACCAGCAAATGAAAGCAAGAGTTGTAAAGGATTAGAGAACCAAATATAAAAGCAGAAGCTTCAGATTATGTAGAAAGCACGTTTAAATGGCTCAAATTTAAAAGCATCTTCATTCGTTTTTGCGTTCTCCACAACAACTCCTCGCACTGAGAAGTAAAAGCAGAAGGCATGCCTCTCTTGTTGGACAGCACGGCGGCACTCAGTACAATGAGAATACCAGTCCTCTTCGTACAAGTGCTATCCCTGTGAAGCTGTCAAGGTAATTTTTCTACTCTGTGCTTCATTTTAAGATACTCACATAAACATTTGCTGGTTTTGTAACACTTCCAAGCTTTACACTTGAGTTAACACGCAGCAGTTGTCATCTTTTACATGTGCATCCTAGTCCTGTGAGTTACTTAGATTCTTTGAAGGTTTTGTGGATCTTCTGCTTTTCAGCAGGTCAGTGTTGTGAGTCTTCGCTTCCCTGCCCTTTAGTATTTGTATGACATCCATCCTTGCCAGGCAGGCACGTTGTCTGCCAGAAGTTCTGCCACGTATTATTGCTAAATGCAGATTCTCTGTTCATGTAACTGTGGCAGTTCTCTAATAATTCTGACTTGAGGTTGAATACATCCAGAAGCACACAATATAAGTTTATACAAATAAACAAGATGTGTTGCACCATATAAAATATGTTAAGGGGAAGCTTTATTACCGTACACTTTTGGAGCAGAAGCCAGTTTATTTTATTTTGAAAAATCCCACTGGGGAGAGAGCACAGGGAATGTTACGTGAAGGAGGCAGGCAGATTCCAACACATTGTATTCGCCAATAAGTGTACTTTGCACCTCTAAGTTTGTTAATTGTCAGAAGTAATCTAAGTTCATCAATTATCAGTGACTAATTCTATCAGCAGTGTTTCCAGGAAAAGTTAAAATCCCAATGGGATTGACACAACGCTTTCTCCTTCGGAGATAGATAAATTTAGCATGGAGTAATTTGTCTCACGTGGTGTTTTGGAAGAGACTTGAAAAATTAGATTGGAGGCTAAGGGGTGATTTTATTGCTGTCTTCATGTACTTAGTGGGAGAGTATGTCTTTTCGAGAAGACAGAGCCACCTTTTTTTTTCAGAGGTGCCCAGGGAAAGAAGAGAGGGGCACAAACTGCAACCGAGGAGATTCTGATGAGGTACTGGGAAGAGTTTCTCACAGCGGGGCTAGTCAAACATCGGAACATTACCCAGACAAACTGAAATCTCATCCCCTGGCAATGTTTTGCATGGGGTCCCCAACTGTCTTCTGCAGGTTGCACTAACTGTGGGACAGGGTTTTGCTGATGAAGAGTAACTGGAGGTCTTACTGCTTTTGGCTGGAGATCCCTCACCATCTTGCCCATGTCCTGCAGAGAGCTTTTACATTAAAATGTGCTGTGCCATATAAAAATAAACTGTTGCTGTTACTGCTTTGTGGTAGTCCTCGTTTGTGATAGAAGAGCAAGCGATTACATCACTTGGCAGCTATGATGACAAATACATATTTGTCAAAAATAGTTATTTACTTTCTATGCACTTGTTAGTTTTCTCTTACTGCTTTTGTTGTAATAATGGAACTTGAGGACAGAGACAGATTTCTTCCCTGCAGTGTTAACTACAGTAAGAGGTAGCATTATGGAATGTCATCTATTGCCTCTTATAATGATAAATATTTCTGAGACGAAGCATTGTGAAAACCAATATGTATAAATTACTCTATCCTGGTTATTAGGATGAAGAGTAAAACTACAGTTTGCTATTACTCGGGGTTTGTCAGGAACTGAATGGTTCCTCACAGGCAGACAATACCTCCTTTCCCACACCATCTTTTCTACAGTTTGTGTGCTGATCTTTTAAGACCTTTAAGCAACAGTATGTCTTTTTCATACCGGCCAATGTTTTGCATTTCATGGCGTTAGGTTTAGCTGAGGAACACTGCGAGAAAGGAATGACCATCCTTTAAATGCTTCTTTTCTTAGTCCTTTGTGCTCTATTAAACGTAAGAGGCTGTAAATAAAATATGGAAATGGCTGGGCCTCTGGAAGAGGGAGTCAAGTTTTCCAGCACAGTTGGTCAACAAGGCTTTTATTACAGATGGATAAACTGGGACTTGGAGAAACTAGAGGACTTTCCCACCGTGTCCCCGGGAGGAAGGTAATAGAGCTGGCATAGCCCTGAGGAATTTTGCCTATTTGGTCCCATGCATTAGTCAAGAGAAAAAGGTGCAGCTTAGTAAAGCTAGTTATTTTCCTTCTGTCTTAAATGTATTCTGAGAGATGAATTTGATGAATTTCAGTGTTCATCAAAGCAGAGGAAGTTTTACTGTAGCTCTAACTAGAGCGGGAGACTCTGTGGAAAGGTGTTGTGCAAGCAAGCCCTCGCGGCTGTATTAACGGACTTCAAACCTGACCTGCCGCACCCCTTCGGTGAACTGTCAGGCCTCTCTAGTTCAAAGCGGATAAAGGGGAATTGGGCTGTAGTTAACAGCTTCATCTGTTTTTCTGTTGTGTGGAGTCTTGAATCTTTGTTTTAAAGGGTGTTGGAAAAATATCAAGCAGAGGACTAATGCGAGGGCTCATATGAGGAGCAGCAGGAATGGCATATGAGGCAAAATGACCGTAGCTAAGACCTTTCCGTAGCGGCAGAGCAGAATAGCTGTGGTTCTGCCCTGTTGAGTCCCACAGAAATTTGAACAGTCAGTTAAAGTGGTATGCATATCAAAGACCAGGAAGAAAAATGTCAACGAATTTTCAGATACAACAAATTCTGTTTCTGTGTCTTATTTGTCAACCTTTCTCTTGAATGGTGTTTGATTTCTACTGCTTTTGTTCAAAGGATGCACATCTTTAAAATGCAGCTGAATAACTTCTCTGAAAGCATAATAGCCAAGTGGATCTCGTTTTGGTGATGACAGTCTTATGGGCACGCACCTAAAATAATATCAATTAAAAAAAATAGATGCCTGTTGATGGTAGTGGTGCATGTTAAGTAGTAGTTGTTCATGTTGTTCAGGGGACACGTGAAATGCAGAGAGTCAGACTTCTGGGAATCAGGGATTCACATAACCAAACTAATGATTTCCCCACATTTTTATATTCTCTATTTCTAATACGTGATGTTTACACACACAAAGAGAAATGCCCCAGCTGCTGTTCTACAGAAGCCTTGTCAAATGACTGGAAAATAAAATAAGTCTTGTTCTCATTTGTGAACAGCACATGTAAGAAATTGATCAGTAATGTAACTAAGGGCTAGTGGGTTTGGTCTCGAATATATTTTTAATACACTAATGAGTTCTGAGCAAAAGATAGGAAAATGAGTAGCTTAGTATAAAACAGTATAAAACTGATCAATATTCACAAGCTCATGTTTTCACAAGCTCCATCCCATGATCTCTGCACACCCACAATGTACTTTTAATGATGGCTGTTGGTCACATTTTCTATGCACCCTAAGCAGTTTTGACAAAAGTAGCTGCATATCAAAAACGTGCAAATGCCTAGTGTCCGGTTTGAGGCTGGTTTAAATTTTGGCTTACCTACATCCCCCAGCTACCACGTATTTTCACAACTGCATTTATATTCAGTCAGTGGTGTCAACGTGTTTTTGTGATAGGTCCCGTAATTTCTCTGGATGCTATTCTAATAAGTTCTCTATCACCTGCACCTTTTAATGATTCATAAATTCCTTGATTTCTATGAAAAGCAAACCATAATAGCACCATAATCAGGACAGCATGCTAAGGTATAGCAGAAACTTCTGCTGCCTGACTACCTCCAGCTTTCCTTCATTGCCTGACTAAATTGTTCAAAATGAGGTTTCCACTATAATTTGAAACAAGGAACTCCTGAGTTCAACACGAATACCAGTGAAGGAGACCATGCTGAAAATTAAAAAGCAAAATAGACAATAACACGTACCAGATTTCAAATAGGGTACATGCAAGAGCATTCACTGTATAGCTGGCATATTATTAGCCGTACTATAATTTCTTTTTCCTCTTTCAGTCATTTGGATTTTTTAACTAACAATTTCCCCTGTCTACCGCCTACACATCACATACATTGCACACACGTGTTCTGCCACAGCAATACCTTCCAGGAACTTTTTCCGGGCTGGTTAAACAGCTTCATTTGAAAACAAAAAGGAACTTCTGTGACTCAGGCTGTGTGATAAATGCTGGGATTCTGACATTCCTCTTTGTTTTCCACATACCAGGGCTAAATCAGTCCCTTAAAACTGTGGTAAGTGAAATATCATTGGAATGACAGAAATTTCAGATAATCAGAGATGTCTGTTTTCATTATTATTATTATGATTGTGGTTTGCTTTTTTTTTTTTTTTTTTTTTTTCCTCTAGGCCTTTAAGAAACTAGCTCACTGTTAGAATTAGGCACTAGATGCAAAAGCTTTTCCAGAAACTAGTGATGTGTTTCATTTGATTCTATCTTGGAACTGATTAAAAGCTTTGATTCTCTGCTGGCCATGTCACATCCTGTGTAATCAGTCTGCTTGAAAGGTGTCCATCGTAAAACTCAACATTTTTTCATATTAATTTTGATAGCTTTCTCATCTGATTGGATTGACATGGAGAAAAGTCTCCCCACTTCTAAAGGGTAGACATAAGGTATCTTAATTTCATAAATAGTTCACTACAATGGTTCATGATGAGATCTGCTGTGTAGAGAAACAGAGAGCTGTCCACGTGTTCCTTTCACAACCTGTGAAGTCATTTAAAAATAAGCTTTCGTTGATCAAAGAGTTCATTCTATAGGCAGTGATTTTTCTGATGTGCTTAGCGCTGGCCTAACTGCATCCACTGAAGCCAATAGGAGTTCTACCATTAACAAGAGTCAGGCCAACTGAGTACTTTTGAACATCACACACGTCATATGTGATGGTCTGAATTGGTCTGAATTTTTGGGTAGACCTGTGCGGTGCCAGGCGTTGGACTCGATGGTCCTTGTGGGTCCCTTCCAACTCAGGATGTTCTACGATTCTATATATATATATATATATATATATGTATATTATTGTGAATACATAATTTGTACTTTACAAACACAATTTATAGAAGGCCTCTTTATGTGAACATTAACAATCAAACAGGCATGAACTACGTCTTTATTCACCTAGTTCCAAGTAATCCTTCTAAGAACATTGAGTGACATTCTGTCTTCAAGCCAATGGCAGCTCTGGATGGTTAGGTGGGAATGTACAAAGCAGACAGCAGGAAAACCAAAATGGAGCTCAAGTATGAAACACATCATCTCCTCGTTGGTATGAGACAATTTACATATCAAGTCTTGGAATAAGATATTCTGATTTTTTTTTTCCAAGAGATGATTTTGTAGATTGGCAGTAACTATTCCTAGATAAGACATACAATTGCTTTTTCACTCACCCCGTTTTTTTTTCTGAAGATGTTCAACACCAGCCTGCTCTGTACAAAAGACTGTCTTCTTTGGCTGGTGATGTTAAGAAATTGTTTTCCCTTTTCTTTTATTCATGATACGTTTAACTATTTTTAGTTTAACCATTTTAACTATCAGTTTCCTGTTTCTGTAGAAATCACTGCACCATTCCACTTCTTGAATATAATAATATTAACATATATTCCATATAGTAACTCATATCATATAATAATCATTTAACGTAACTTTCTTTTTAAACCAGCTACTATGCTGGAAAATTGGAAGTTAAATAACGTGCCTAGTTTTACAGAGCATTCTATTGCAACTAGTTTGTGATATGTATAAATCAGAATGTATTATTTAAAAGAAAAATTATGCGTCTCTAATCCACGACAATGGTCAAGTCTATTGGAGAACTGTGGCTAAAAGAGATAAACTTGACAAGTTGGCCTGGTTCTTGTGCTGCTTTAGGAGGGGTATTCAGTATTGCTGTGTTTTAAAACTGGGTGAACTATAAACAAAATTTGCCGATGATATGCTGCTCTCTAAGGTAATCCAGATTTTGAAAGATCAGAGAGGAATTTTAGAAGCATCCGCAGCCTGTAGAAAGATACAATTCTTGGGAATGCATATTAAAAATCTGTTCATAAATAGATTTCTATAAATAGAAATAATTTCTATAAACAAAACCCTATATTTAAAAAAAATCTATTTCCAGATTCAATAATTAGCTTTAGATTCTTAGGGAGATCTCTGTGTCATTGTGGACAGATCAATGAAGAACACTCCCTCATAGCTTGGCTGTTGAATCTGGTCTGGCCACCATTTAAATCGGAGTCGATGTAGCTGATTTCGGTGAGCAATGACCAGGTTCTTAGGGGGCTGGGATGACATTACCCAAACATTGTGCTGGTGGTTCTGTCCTATACAGAATTTTCTGATCAGTTCTGGTCATCCCTGAAGATACACAAAGAAGGAAGTGCTCTCCTTTTGGAAATGCTAGAAATACCAAAAGGCTTACAGTGAAACAAAGTGGTTTCAGAGGACAAGCAAAGGAAAACACTTAATGGCTTACAAATAGTTGAATGATAGAGAGAAATAAATTTGGGACCCCCTTGTTCCATACTTTTTAGCACAGCATCTGAATAGTAACACAATCTGGAAAACAATGGAGCTGAAGTCATAAAAATAAAGTCTTGCAAGTACAGGGTGTTTCTGACTCTCACCGTGCAGAGAGCATACATAAATGTGGACTTGTGACTGTGGAACAGGACGTAGCCATTTCCTAAGCAAAATCAAATAAATAAGGTCAATGATGTGTCATCATTAATGTCTCGATTTCCTTTTAAGAGTCATGATTTTTTTTTCCTTTAACTGAAAATTCTGCAACTTTATAAAATAAGCAGTGGTCTGAGCTAAAGGTGAATTAACTTTGCTGAAGAAAACCATTGATTTGTGTAAAGCTTGAGCCGATCCCCAAATCCTCGAGTATGCCAGCGTGTTCTCGTATTGCCTTACATTACAGTGAGAGAGAAAATTTGGGAGGCTCGCTGACGACATCACTTGTAGGTTGCACTGGGTTTTTAAAAAATTGTTTCCCTCTTTGAATTCTTCTGATGTTCAGAGGTTTTGCTGCTCACCTCTTTTGTGAAAAACAGAAATAATTCATCTGAAATTAGTGGAGGACATCAAGTGTGTGAGACTGGAGCTTTATGCCTTTCAAGGGTAGAGCCCCTGTGCTTGTTATTTCCTGCTAGTTTTATTAGCATAAATTTGTCTACACTGAATTAATTTGTCTTCACTTCTACTCTGCCAGGCTTTTAGTCTGTCTGAGTGTACTTCAGTCATTCTGAGCTTTATCCTGTTTCTTTTCAATGACTAACCAACCGGTTTTTCTCTCTCAGACATATCTTGTCTTGTACTGATTGTTCCCACAC
Organism: Nettapus auritus; assembly: GCA_011076525.1. NCBI lineage: Eukaryota > Metazoa > Chordata > Aves > Anseriformes > Anatidae > Nettapus > Nettapus auritus. The sequence goes on from CM021767.1 coordinate 14,834,691, forward strand.
TTCCTGACCTTGTAGATTAGTCTTTTATGTGTTAATCTATCAGATGCTTTTCTAAAGAGTGTGGAGTATATGCTTGTGCCTTCTACTGTGATCAATAATTCTTAATTCTTCTGAAAAAAAGGGCTGAGGGCACTTTTTAGGCAAGACATCCTTTTGGTGAGCCGTGCTAGCAATTTCTCTTGCAGCTATGCAAACTCTTAATTGCACTGTTTCCTGAAGTAATACTGTTTCAGGAAGATGACACAGATGTGAAGTCAGGGTTTAGTATTGTCCTTGGTTATCACTTACCTCTCCTCAGCCCCGATCATGTTTCTGAACAGGTTTTAAATATATCTGTTAATGATTCCTCTGTCTCTTCTGACATACCTGTCCGAGCTCTGAATGAATCCTGTCTGTTCTTGGAGCTATGTCAACCTCCAGAGTTTCTCATTTCTTGGTGAGCTCTTCTGGCATGTTACTGATTTCCTTTGGTGTTTATTCTTCCTCCCCCCCACCCCAAAATTTATGTCTGATCTTGTCATCAGTCCCAGCCTTGTTTTATGGACCACAAAGCAGAGAGTTCATTTTTAAGCAGTCTCTCCTTCCTGTTAGTAACCTGCCATTTGCCATTTCGTAGGGGTGCTTCTGTTTCTCTCAGTGACCTTATCCTCTTCCCTTGCTTGAAAAGAAAAAAAATCTTTATTTACCATTTCCTCACCGTACACGAACTTTTCCTTTCACTTTCCCCTTTGCTTTCAGTCTCAGCCTTGCAGTCTTTTAACCTCATGCTGTAATCTTTCCAGTTTTCTCCATCTATATTTCTATACCTTAAACATGCCTCTTTTATAAATTAATTTTCTTTCCTCTTCCTCCGCAATATGTGTATTTTTAACACACAGTGTTCTCATGCTAGGCAGCGCATATAACCTTCAGGCACGTAATAATTGACTTTCAGTACTTTCCATTTCCTTCTCGGTCCTTTTCCTGCAGTGCTGCTTTCCGTTCCGTCTCCCCCCCGTTTTGGTGATTCTCTTTGCTGAATTCAGAGTTTTGATTTTTTTGCGAATGTATTTTTGTCGCATTGTCATCTTAATTAAAACTGTAACTAGATTGTAACCGCTGCTGAATTGATTCCAATTATGTCCTCTTCTGTTCAAATCCTAGGTGAAGTAATAATTCCTGCTCTCATCCTTTTATATATTGTTGAAAGAGGCAATCCCGGCTATAAAACGTGCTTAAAAGCAGTTAGAAGAGCAGTTTGATGAGCCAGGTTGTAATCTGGTCCCGTGTTTGTGGAAGGAGAAGGCATGGCAGAGCACAGAGGCAGGCTACCCGAGGCGGCGCAGCCGGGGAGTTTCAGCGCAGAGCGTTGTGGTTTCACACGAGGGCTGGCGATTTTCTGCCTGCACTCCCCACGACGCTGCTGCCGGCTGGGCTGGGGGCTCCCTGGCGATGCAGAGCACCCCTGGGCTTCCGAGGGGACACTGCGAGGAGGCAGGGACGGAGGCAAATGAATATCAGGGTGTCTCTGACGGCGTTACAGCACCGACAGCTGCTTTTAGCTGCCTTAGCTCTGGAGCGGCGCTTTGTAGAGTAGTTCACAGAAATCTGAAGTTGTATTTTAACAATAGGTCTCCAGCCTTGCTGACAGCAAAAGTAATTTATTTTGCAGTCTCTTCACATCTAATAACACAATCACATATAGGAGATTCTGTCCTTCTGCACTTTGCTATACAGTGTTAATGACTGGCACTTATAGACTTTACAAATTGAATTGCACTTGTATGAGAAACTGGATTGATAAAATAAATTACTATATCTTATAGGTTAAGGTTTTGGTTCTGCAATTGTAGCTGTTACAAATTACCTAAACCCCTTTTTATATTGCATTTCGCATGGCTATATTTTACAACCACTCTAATAAAAAAATTCTATACAAAAATTGTTTGATATTAATAGTAATCATTAACAACTTGATAGATGCTTGTTAAGTATATTTGCAATACATTTAATCTTATTAAACTCGGCTCGGAGTTGTTTCTTCCAAATATTATAGGTCTTTATGAATCTAGCAGTATAAAGAAGAGATTTCAACCATTTTCGGCCAAGAATTAGGTTTAGCTTAATGGATCAATTCTTTTCTTATTAAACTGAGTCTGACCAGTGCCAAGTAATACATTCAGCATTGATCTTTGTCTCACCCTGCTGTAGCATGCGTTCTCTTTATGTACATGAAAAATAAGGTGCCAAGAATGAAAACAATGCCTGTATAATACAAATATAGAATTTCTCAGACTTCCATTCTGCTTATCCTTTCAGTTTGTTATTAATGTCTTGTTCAACGATTTCTGAAATCTATTTTTTAAAATAACTTTTCTTTCCGTAAAACAGATTTCTCCTTTTCTGTAATTAACAGCAACAAAATAATAATAATAATAAAAGAAATAATAAAAGAAATCCATATAATACTTCCATACATGAAAGCCCCGATAGGGCTATCAGATTCATTTTTAGAAGGCCTACATGTATCTGGTCAATTTTTGTGTGTATGGGGTTTACCAAGTGATGTTTAAATTCTAAACCAAGGGACCCTTCTTAACAAGTCATCTGAAGCAGTGGTCTCTTGGGCTGCCTTTATCAAAAACATCTGGTTTCATCTGCAAACTGAAAATGATACGAAACTGGAGATGTGTTACATGATAGTCCAGATAATGGGAGAAGCTGAAAGATCCTGGTGTTTCTGCTTAATCCATTTTTTTGCGCGTTAACGTTAAGAAATACATAACTTTCTGAATCCTGAAATTTCAGATAAGCTGCAGGTGGGAGTTCTTTGCCTTTTTTTGATCGGTGAAAAAAAATTGTATTTAGTGCACGAAGATCCCATTCAGAGCCAGTTTGTACTTATAAATGCCCCTCGGGTTTTGTTTGCGCTGGGGACCTTTTTCAGCACTTTAAGTGTGTGCAGTGCCCAGATTTTAAGTGAAGGTGTGGGTGTATTTTGTAAGCAATATCACACACAAGATAACCATCCTATTTTTCTGCATCCAGAATTACTGTTGCAGAGTTGTGAATGCAAATACATTGCAAAACATCTCGATACATTTTTGTGAAGATGAACTAGATTGTATCCCTGGTTGCCTTTTATATCACAGCGTATGCTCTGGGATGTGGAATCTAGAACCTTCTGCTCCAAAATTACAGACTTCCAGCTTTTGAATTAACTGCGCGTTGCTTTGTGAACTTGCCACGCAAAAGCACAATAGTTGCAACACGTACAACAGTCAGACATTCCATCCTGCAGAGGGCAACGGTACACACAGACCAAATGCAGGGAGCTCGACCAAGGCCTGTAAATCCTTCCCAAGTCTTTAATGCAGTGTAGTCCTACATACGTATTTGTGTGCTTGCTCTCTTATACTGTCACACACGTTCATCTAAAAAGGTTTTTTTTGTTCTATCTAAGTCTGTCTGGAATTGCAGAAAATGTTTCAACATTAAGGAGCTGTGACTGGAATTTTGAAAGGAGAGGAAATAGCATCAGCGCCAAACTTCCAGTGAAATTCAGTGGATTTGTTTAAAAAATTCCGGTGTTGCAATATTTGAGAGAGTATCAGGCATGTCAAAGGGACATACGTGACTGAAATGGGCGTTTCTTGGCTGACCAGCCACGGAACTCTTTGACTATGCATTTATTGTAGCCAGACACAGCAGATTAAACCAAGAGTTAAGGACGAATTCAGAGTTTTATTATTTTCCCTCATGTCCAGCAGTTCTACATCAATAAACTCCCATTTGTGTCTTTGTCTCACTAGTCGTTCTAACCCGTACGTCTCTGGTTTTAGGCATGGATACAGTACAGAGACAGCATTATTATCTATGGTAGCTGATCTCTAGATCAATACCAGTAAAGTATCCACAAAGGTTTTGTTGATTTGCTTGAGAAAGCTTGCCGGGATGGATAGGAAGGTTCTTCAGCAGGTCAGCTTCTTTCTCTCTGAGTAATGAGTATTTCTCTCTCTTCCTAGGAGGCTAAAGTAAGACAGTCTGACATTTTAGCTGATGTATAGATGCCGCTCGGATCTGTATATTCTTACTCGACTCCAGTCTGTCCAGTTGCTCAAGCTTAGGAGATACAGGGATGTGAGGGAGAGCAGGTTAGCTGAAGCTGATCCCAGCTATGGTACAATCTGTTCTTGCAAGCCACTCTCTTTGATATATCAAAATGACAGCTTTGCCTTCACTGCAGGTAAACATCTGCTTGCTTTTTGCCAAAGGAGTTCACATTTTCATCCGTTTTGAATGAGCTGCTGTTGGCATAGCTGGGCTACCCGAAGACAGCTCTTCCAAGTCCTGGTGGACATTTGTTTTCCTTAGACTTGTCAGATGCCTGCAGAAGTAGCTCAGTTTCAGCAAGGCTGCACGGCCTGGGATTTCCCACTGACTTTGTAGTTTTCATTCATTTCAGCTCCTTATTGTTTCACACTAATTTAAAGCTGGTCCCAGCAACATATTCCCCAGAGAGAGAGCCCTGCTCTGATAAAGGTCTTGTCGCAAGGTTCCGTGTTACCGTATGCCGAAGGCTGGCTGACCGTCATCCCTCGGTTTGTTGGCTTGAAGCATATTTCTAGAGCATTTTGAAAAATGAAAACGTACAACAATAGGACAAAGAGGGCGACTGCACCATGTTCACTGAACATGTTGTAAGGAAGTAAATGGTGTAAGTAAAAGATGACGTCTTTTCTCTCCGGGGATTGGGTGTATGTCCATAAACCCTGTTTAGATACATAGCCTTGACTTGGTTTGTAGAAAATTAACATATGTTTTTGGCTGTCAAAAGAGGCTGGGGATTTTCTAATTTACTTGCACTATAAACATAATTCTCCTCCTCTAGCCAGTGAGCACTTGTAATGGTTTTGGCGCTGTTCCCCTTCAACTGGCTGATCTACCAGAAGCAACTAACCACCAACAGAAAAAGAAAAAAAAAAACCTTGAGAACATGAAACTCTGAAGCTTGGGAACCTTCAGATTAATAAAAGACAGGAGGGAAAGGGAGTGGGTTAAATAAGCTGCTCAGGAGATCTCAGCGGTGGGCCCAGAAGGTCCAAACCGGACTGCTCCTCTGCTGATGATGCACATTCTGTCTCCAGGAGAGAAACTTCAGAGGTCTCCTGTAAGCCAGAAGCAAACTGCAGCACCCGTGTTTTGCCATCCCCTCTGTTAGCTCTGGGGTAGATCCAAAGTAGGACCAGATGATAAACTAGTGTTTTGAATAATTAAATCTCGAGGTTGTCTCTATTTCTATGCTCTTTAACCTCATTTGTTTACATTAAAATGTCTTCCTAATGTTTTATGTACGGGTACCTGTAGAACAGCATTGTTTTCTTCTGCAGTGTGGAAGCTTGTAGGCATTGCAATAGGAACTGGATGCAAAAATCTGGGACTGTGTCAGATCTAAATGGCTTTGCTTCTAAAACAGATACTGTCTGCCTTCAAACAAATATATGATGCGATGCTACGATACGAAATCTGCAAAGCTGCTGAAAGAAGATACATTTCAAGTGTGTAGTGATAGTGCCTTGAGAACAGGTAAAAACCTAGCCGAGATATCCCATGTTCCTGCGCAGTTAAAAATCTCCTGTTTTCTGCAATGCAGAACTCCAATATTTTTCTCTTTTACCCTATGTAAGGCCTACCCTTTTAAATACAGTCTAGTCTGTCAAGCTCATAATACATATGGCTTAAAACTGAAAATCGTATTTAGATACAGAATTTTATGCAAATGAATGAACTGCTAGGAATCAATAATGCATTTGTATGTAAACAGAACGCATGCATTGCCTGGACTTTTAACCTGATAAATGGCAGATCAGTAATAACCCTTTTTTTCACTACATACTTCATTTCTTAACTAAGCATTTCACTTGCTGTGAGAACAACATATTTCTTAATTTTTTCCTGCTTGTATATAGGTCTGTTAGGACAACATAGATGATTAAATCACCAAATGTCTCATCCATGTGCTGGTACTATAGGGCTGGTGGCTACAGAGAATCCTTAGTCCTAACAAAGCAAGGAGTGTTTTGCCCTTTTTAATGTCTTGTTATTGCTACCAGAAATATGTCTATCCCAGACCCCTATACTCTTATTTCTCGCATGTTTTTATAGTTTTATGTACCCACATATGCATTCAGCAGTACAAATCACCAACTCACTTGCCATTCTGACCTGTGGTCATGTTCTAGTTCCTATAAAAAAATCACATCTCCCAGGTTGCTTATGGACTCTCAACCAACTTCAAACAAAGTGGTTTACATCCTCAAAAGAAGCTGTAGTATGAATACCTTGGGAATATTGCAACAGCTTCTGTAATGAGCTGGGGAGAAACCCCAGTGGGTTAGAAAACATTCCTTTTGAGGCTTCATCAGCAAATTAACCTGCTCATTACAGAGAGGTATACTGTACCTGATCCTTAAAGAAGAAAAATATTAATTGGTTGCCAAATTCTTCTAATGTGTATATCCTATTCATTGCAATTCAAGGGAGTTCCATCTGAGAGAAGAATTAAGGAAGCCAGAACTGAAAATCCCTGCAGATTTTAAGGTTGGGTTTTTTTAATATAAATCTTTCAATGAAATTTCCATGTTAAACATCTTAAAAGAAAATTCACAATAATATTTTTTCTCCAATTTTATTGCTGAGTTTGGGAAAGCCAGCTATTTTTCAGAAGCCTGAATTTGAAATAAAAGTATCATTAACGTGGTTATTCCCAAACTGATGTGTTGATATTGGAGGCAGGGCCGGGCTTGCAGCTCTGGGAGGGTTTTCTGGGCAGAGGCTCCTTCGCATGAGAGGGTGTGCGCATCTTCATCTGGCCCTCTATGCCAAACCGTTTCTTTAAAGGTTTTAAAAATGAGCTTACCAGAAAGTTTTGCTTCAGATGACCATATGCAGTGTCATCTGAGCTTGTGTGCTACAGACAAATGTATGCTTATAGCTGTTAAAAAGCAATTAGCTGTATATTCTGCTCAGAAACAGTCGATAACAGGAACAATGAAAGCAATGACCACTGCAGCTTCTTGTGCAGCTCTTCTTTTTATCTGGGTTTTACACAAGCTGTCAACTGACTTGGAGACTATCCCTTGAACTGTCTAAAATACAATTAATTTTTAAAATATCATAGGGCTAGTTGAGCCCGTCCTGAGCTCTGATTGGTAGAAAATCAATTATTAACCACAAGGGGTCAGCTTCTCTTCCAGCTCTGCTACGTAAGGACATAAGGAAAAAGAAACAAAAGCAGGATAATTGTTACCTTGAATTGATAGTTTAACTGATCGTGATCAATTCCGAGGTGCTTACTGGTTATGCGAATGCCCTTTAGGTGACTTCATTATCTCAACGTGTACACTAGAATGCTGCAAAAGGTTATGCCTGGAATCGGTGCAGGGATCAAGTACATACATGAGACGCTCAATATGTTAAGAAACAGATGTAAATAATCCCTGCAGATGAAGGAAGGCACAAGGTACTGCAAAAACAATATCTGCAGAGTGATAGATGTGTGTCAAGGCAAAATTAAGAATGAAGCTTGGGTGGTGTGAGTACAGACTTATTCGCTGCAGGCAAATGCGCAGACTTACCACTTTCTCCATTTATTTTAAAATATTTGCAAACAGCTTTTCTTAGAAATGGAGCAGATGAGAGTCCAGCTTCCCCACACTGCCTGTCTGAAAGGCCCTTGGCCCTTGCTGGAGCAACCAGTGCTCAGGGATTAAGAGAGAGCTCGTGCCTTCGGTCCGCTCAGCTCCTCACTTCTCTCCTGAGAGAGCCATTAAAACTGTTGGCAGGTGTGGTGATGATGATAAATAATAATGGCAAACATACATTAGGAATTGGACCTGGAACTACCAAATTCAGTTTGTATAGACTAACAAATGGCCATTAGACAGTAATGACCTATGTTTGATCCCACAAAACCACTTCCATTTTAAAATGCCAAGGATAATAAAGCAGACTGCAGAAGGCTTCTGAAAGTCAATAAGCTTGGGCTTCATCTTGTCAATAAGGAAGAAAATGTTTAGCCTTCACAGAAAGTATCATGCTGTCTGCGTTAGCCGCTAGTTCAAGTGTCCTTTCTGATACCTCCTCCAAGAGAAGATATTTAGTCTCTCAGGTACCCGGGCTTCATAAATCCAGCTTATTTGTCTTACAGCCACTCAGGTGCTGGTGCCCATGGTGAAAACCTGGAGCGTGCCTCCCTTGAGAGGGAACACCAAGGCACTTAGGGCCAGCTTGTCAAAGCAGCCTCATGTGGGGTCCTCGTAGCACTGAGCTAAACGGTTTAGTATGCAGATGGGCTTTTTAACCGGTGAACGTGGGTGTTGTGTACTACCCGTTTCAGAAACAGTGAGTTTGCCCCAAAACCAAACATGCATGATTCCTGTTTCATGTCCTTGGCCAAACAAGTTTTGTTAGGAATTTCGTATGTGCATGGAAGGAATAGTTGGCAAAAACTGCACATATAAGTGAATGCAGAGGCATGCAAAGAGATCACGCATAGAACCTAAAACTTACGGTACCAAATAAATAGGGTGATCACATGCCTTTTTCCTTATTCTAGTATTTGAGCATAAAAAACCCATACAAAATAGTACAGGTAGAGAATACAGAACATCCATATTTTTTACAAACACAAAGGGAAGGCACTGAGTCCTTTTCTAGCGATGCTAGACACATGCAACCCATCCACGTGAGAATTATGTTTCGAACAAGATGTGAGATATTACACCTGAACGCATTCCATACGTGCACGCCAGAAAACCTAACACCGAGGGACTTTAAAAGCAGGATATTGATCACAATTATTAGACAGTGTGCCATAGTCCATGTACATGATGTTGCCCATGCTTTTCTTACTTCCCCTCGGTCTCATACAACATTAACCTTTCTGAGCATATATAAATATATATCTATATATGCAACGTCTCATATTTGAAAGATTGTTTGGTCTCAGGAGGGCACTCGAGTGACTTCTGGTGCTGAAAGAGTATGTGACTTGCTTCACACTTTATTTTAATAAAATTTTAAAGCTAGTTGAAGCAAAATATATGTGCCTGCTTGGATACCGAATTATGTTAGCTTAAAATCATACCTTTAGGTAAATAATGCACCTTTTATTTCGAGGAACTTCTGAAAACTCAAAGAAATCGAACTACTTTAAAACCTAGTTGCTAACCTGTCTCTTCTTTTGCCTTTAACACAGAAATAGTATTGGTCTTCCAAATGAATCATTTTGAATATTTGTTCTAGATCTCTTTTCAGCTTTTAATATAACCAGTTGTTACAGTGGAGATTTTTAATAAGCAAACAATACATCTCCAATAAAGCAAATTTTGTTCTATTTCCTATTTACCCTATTTAAAAGACAAAAGATGGATGAACAATTTGTTAATTCAAAAAACTGCTTATAACACGAACATTTAAACAACTGTATAACTGCAAATATACCATTAAAATAAGTCCAACAATTTAAAAACAATTACAAATCACTTACAATAGTCATCTAATGTATTCTTTAAGGCAAATACAGATTGTATATTTTTCAAATGGATGGAAAAACTATTCCAGCCACTTGGTGTCTGAGAAGCAAATGACTGATTGCTTTTCTGGTATTAAACTAGGGGACTGCAAACATTAAAAAAATCACTAGACCTTGAATTATATCAAAATATAATTGGAATAAAATAATTCAGAAGATAATTCAGTCTTGCTACTAATGTCGTTTACACAGATAGCAATGCTAATATTTTTTCCTTTGTTGTAGACTTAGGCAGTTTAACTCTATGGGTGCCAGCCTGACCCTCTGCACCATGGATGGTTTCTATTTAAAGGTCAGATTTTTTGTTTTGGTTTGTTTTTTGTTTTTGTTTTTTCCCCATAAAACATACTGTATTTTTGGAAGACTCTGCTGTGACATTCAGAAGAATAATGCCTACCTATCCTGCAACACTCAGGAGGAGATTTTCTAAAAGTCTTAGGAATTTAAAGGTCTAAATGAAAACACCCAAGAAACTGTAGTTGCTAAAATACCTTTGAGGAACTAGTTTTTATTCATTGGAGTAATTCTGAATAATTCCTTTAAGGTCATAGAGGTGTTTTCTTGAGTAATTCTGAAGCAAATAAGGGTGACAGTTATCCTTCTAGATAACATATTGCTCTGGGTATACACTTTACTTTTTGAACACTGTTTCTGTATTCTGCTTTCTATATCTGTAACAGCTGTGCTATCATCAAACCTGTTAAATATCAGAAAAAAAAAATGAAGTAAGCATAGAAAGGAAAAATAACCACCAACCTTTTCAAATTTGACTAATCACTCAATCTCCAAGCTGGTTTGCCCTGGAAAGGCTTGAGTTTCAGAATGTGCTAAGCTATGTGCAAAGCTACCCTTTGGAATTCACATCCCTTCGAGGAGCTCCAAGTCCGGAACATAAAACTCCGATTTGCAAAGCGGCTTGTTGCTTTTGAAAACTGTGGCTAACATTTAAAGAACTTTCAGTCAGCAATTTTCCATGCCTGAAGTATAAACAGATGAATAGAAGTTGTTGTAAGACTGAAATATTTACTCACCCTGGTCCTCATCTGGGTCACCTGGAGATCAATGAAAGCATATTGATGTCATGGGAGGCCAAGGTTTTAAACCAATGTGTCTATGCGATATGCCAGAACACACAGAGATCCAAGTCCTGCAAACAGCATGCTGTTCTCCCACAGATAAAAAGCCTATGGTTTGTTAGTAAAGGAAGCAGCGATGCTATAAGATTTGTTCTTTTCTTACTGGTTGTAGGCAGTACTTGAGAGGCCTGGTGTTATCCTAACAAAACTTCAGAAGCAGGAGAAACATCACAGATTCACCTTTTTTGCTAAGGAAAATTCCAAGAAGAGTTCAAAGGTGGGAAGCCATGCAAACTGAAATACAGTTTTAAGGTAGGAACTTGTGGTTGTACAGCCAGGCCATCAGGAGCTGAAATGGGGCAGCTCATGGAAAAGGGATACGCGGCATTTTTCCTAGTAACTGCAATCTAGCACCAAGCATTCAGACCAACAGAACTGTTGTTTTCTTGAGTCTGTCTCATGACAGCAGCCACAAAGGAACTGCAAACCAGCACACGAAGTTGTCACCTCGCCCTTGTGTGAGAAAGGGAAGGGCTTCTCTGACTGTAAGAATTCAGTAGGAAACAGAAACCCTTTTCCTGTATGGGGGACATGTATAGATAACCTGCTACGTGTCTGTCAGATGCAGTATTAGTTCCCATTCAGTTCTGAGGAACCATGTCTCTCTTTTTCTCCTTACAATTTCAAGCATGTGTCAAAAGCAACCTGAATTTACTTATGGCTATGGGAATCTCAGGCTCCTCAATGAAATTCTGTCCGCTCATGAAAAATACTCCTGTGATGGTAAAGAAAGGCTTGGTAACATAAGCCATCAAGGCTCTCAGATCAGAAGGCCGAGAAGAAGCCATTATTTATTTGCCGAATTTTGTTAATGGGGCCACAGTGCAGAGGTGAAGCTGTAGCAATTTAAACCCTGAATTTTGCATATTTAGCCCTGGCAAAAGAACAGAGTTACTGCACGGAAGTGAGATAGATGAGCTACCTTCTGTTTCCTCTGCGGAGTCCCATGTGAGTAAGGTCACACAGTCCGTGCTGTCAGGAAGGGATGATACAGTCATGGGGTGGAAGGAGACGAAGGGGAATGCCAGCTCCAAAACCCAAGGCCCTGCGCTGTCTGCAAGGGTATCCCCGTGTTTAAACACAACATGGCTAATTCAAAATTAGGATTAAAAACCATTTTTTTCAACCATGCAAACCCAGCTGACTTTTGGAAGTAGTTTTTCTTGGCTTGTTTAGACATTGTGTTCTCTCCTTGGTAAATTAGTGGTACAGAGCATGCTTAAGCTGGCTAATTAATTTCAAAGGCAGCGTAGAATTGACTAGCAGGTAATTTAATCTAAAAATAATTACAACTATTGAAATTATTACATTGTTGTTTAATTAATATTAGTTAATATTGTAATTTTCAAAGTCTAAATTATGCTGATTAAAGATTTCTCTCATAAATACCAATAAAATTAATTACAAATTAATTAAATTTGCTAAAAGATTCTCATAATGGACTTCCAGCTATTCTTGATTTTTGCAATAAATAAACAGAAGTATTATTAAGTGGTATATCTTCCTGGGGGAGATATTTAAACATGATATGCATATATTGCAAATGGAGAGATTTCCCATGAAAATAGACAAGCTTAACAGCAAAGGCTTTTTTTTTTTTTTTTTTCTTCTGCTTCTAGTGAAAAGGGGGGAAAAAGAGCTCAAAAGCAGCATTTTTGTTTTACTGTTGGCAAGACAAAATGACTTCCATTCTGCTCCGTCTGAGATTCCAGGACGATTTGTTTCCATGTGGCAGTTGTGCTTGATTCCAGTTGCCATGTCTTACATCATAACGATCATTTGAGTAAACGAGGGCACTTCTCTACCATTAGATAAAAGAAAACCCAATTTGTTTTCTGGAAGTCTTAAGACTTGCATTGGTCATGAGAGACATTTCCCGTGTTTAGGGGAACGATGCCCACACTTACCAAACCGCAGTGACTCTGTACCAGTCAGGATAGTACCACCAGCTCTACGTTTTGTTAGAACAGAAATGGTGGACCAAGGGTGAAAATCTGCATACTCACACCCTACAAAGAATTTACCGAGCTTAGTGGTCTCTATTTCTTCTTTGGTCAGTAATAAAAGTGTAATATTAACTACAGAAGTGCAGAGCCCTGGTAGTCTTTTTGAATCTGAAAGACTTTTAAAAAGGACATAAATATTGTAATTTCACTGCCATTGGTGGAGGAAAAGAAAAAAGACAAAAATGAAAGAAAAAAAAAAAGCAAAATCAGAAACCATAAAAAGTTGCCTAATGTGATAGTTGGGGTAACTTTATGCAGGTTTTTCTCAGCTGTTAGAAGTTTACCATCGTAATGCTTGCATTAACTCCTGACAGAAGGGAAAAAAACCCAAAACGTACAAACCAAAAAACCGCAGGACTTCCATTCAATGGAAATTCTCATTTTGATAACTGCCTCTATCTAAATTCACACAAAAGCTGCCAATTATTCAAATGCTTAAAAGAGTGAACATCTACAAAAAACTTCAATTATATCCAAATATTTTATTGTTAAAATAGCGCAGCAGTTTGTTTTACAAAAGAGAAATGTTTTGTTTTTCTGCAATCACCACCACATTCAACTTCCTTCCTTTTGTGGTGTTACACCAGAAAACAGGTAATAAGGTAGCTGATAACAGAGGTGTTAAGACCTGTAATTGAGCTGTAATTTGCACCAGCCTTTTCCCATCTCCTGAATTAGCCACAGTAATTGGGCTGCACTTCACATTATTTACCTATTGTCCATAGACCTGAAAATCCCTTAGAGGAACAGCTAGGTTAAAAAACTGTAAGATATTTTTTTTTTCCTTATTTTTCTGCACCTTTTGGAGTGCTCAATGGAAATATTCCTTCTAGGAGTCGCTCTAGTGTTGGGCATAGCCATATGTAATTTAAAGTTGAATTGTTGAAATTATTTTGATACATCTCAATGGATCAGAATATTTCAGTTGTTTCCAAACTGATCCAAAATCGTAGCTTGAACACTGAAAGTTCCTTGAGTCCATTTAATCTTATAGGAAGTATGCTTGCCTTCAGTTTGTAAAAATACCTGGTTTTGGATAGATCCCAGGGAGGCAGAAATTCATACAGCTGGCCTTTTGCTGAAGTTAATGGTGGGGTGGCTGTAAAGGGGGCTAGTTGAACTTTTACTGGCAGACTTCCCTTAACTAGACTTGATCTCACAGCTTCAGTGCTCTCAAGAGCACGCTCAACTAATTAAATTTAAAAGAAAGTATTGTCCGTTTAATTTTGATTGCATTCTTCATTTTATCTAAAATACATTTTTAATTGTACCATTTCTGTGGACCTAATGAGGGGAAAAACTTGTTTCTGAAAAATTGAATCACATCTGTAGGAGTAGATAAGGCTGACGTTCAGTTCTTAGAAAGAGGCGATCAATGTTGAATGTATCAGGTGAGTTCATTTCTCTTGCTCCGCTTTAATAGCTTATAAAGAAGATTGATTAAGTTCTTGTCTGATAGATCAATAATGGAATGAAACTGAGCTTTCCCTCCTTCAAACACAGGTTTGTCATATGCTGGGGAATGATGAAACTGAAGAGAAACAGCTATAACTTGGGGAAAAAAAATCAAACCCTGAGATTCTAATGGGCTCCCTCATATCATGCTTACACAGCATATAAAACAAAAGCCACGTGATTCACATGGTGTGCCCATACATATTGGTTTATTTTTTCATACCATGCAGCCATGTCTTCGTATCTTTATACCTTGGGCAGTGATTTAGACTGGTATAAAGTGTGTGAAGTTCTATAGATTCAGCAAGCAACGCCTTTTGGGTTTGAATCTGTGATGATGCAAGCTTAAAGAGAAACAACCTCTTAGGTTCCATCCAAGCACGATATTGGATGTGTCTTCTGGTCTTTGGACGCTGTAGAAAATGTGAATTTTGAGGGAGTACATTTCAGTGTGGGTTTCTGATGCCCTTACATAGTTAGCTTGGGAAGGGCGAGGAGGTATCCTGGTACCTCTGGTCAAACCAGTGCCTTCCTGCTGGTATCTGAACCAGGTGGATTTCTTGTCTGTGTGTTTTCCTCCATGTTGTAGTACTACGTTCCTTCTTGCAGTGCTTTCTAGTGTTCTGAGGAAACATAATTTGTGGAATACAGAACAACATGAAGATGAAGGGAGCTGGAAACTGTAGCATTTGTGACAGTAGGAATATCAGATATGTGAGAAATTACAGAAGGAGCATAACACCAGCATTTTATTTCCACAGATGAGCTTTTCAATAGCTATGTCTTATATGGTACCCTGTGTTTTTTGTTTACTCTTGTTGCCTTTTAAGATTGTGCCACATGTCTAAAAAGGCTCTGGAGGTCTCGAGATGTCAGCTATCTTTACAAAGGAGACGTTCTTATTTAGCATAATAAATGCTGAAATTGTCTCTTTCGCTTATATCTCATTTCAATTACAGGAAAGCCCAGATATTGCTTGCGTCTGAAAAAAGACAGTCAACACAGTATGGAGATATTCAGGATACTAATTACCTGTAGACAGTGCTAACTACACAAATAGCTGCACAGTGGTGTTGTTTTAATATAGAATGCATTTTTTCTTTTAAGCACAGATACTTTAAGAATTTTGTAGCCAACACAACATAAAGAGATAACAGTTGACGAAAGCCTTCATTACGTGTTGCTTGTATATTCCTTATGCATTGTTGCTAGGGCATGGAAGCAGCTTGAATCTTATTGATTTATTATCGATTTTTGTTAATAGCAGAGTTTGTTGATACAATGTGACAGACTGCTTATATCAGCTACTTCAATTAAATCTCTAAATGACTGATTGTATAGACTGTCAACTTCTGTCTTTTCAAATTAACTTTCACATCTGAAGTCTTGAGCGTTCGTCTGCATCAAGCAACTTTGGCCCAGGCTTTTCCTAGCCCTAGTGAAAGAGGAAGACGTGGTGAAGGGAGTCGTTTTTCCCTTGTGCCCCTTGGCAGAAATCGGGTGTAACCGGGTGTCTGCTCACGTCCGTTTTCTTTACCAGCTTACAGCTTCCCTCTATGGGCAGCGAGGAAAGGGCAAGGAGCCAGCAGAACATTACGTCTGGGACTGCGTCTCCCACAGAGGTGCCATGTGTTGAGGTGCTGCCTGTTTTAAAATCCTTCTTATTAGCAATACATTCATGCTAGCTATGTTTGGGAAAGTTTTATGCAATACTATAAAAAACCAAACTCTAAACTCATATATTCATAAATGACTTCCTCTCAGTTATTGACAGGTGGTTTTTCCTTCAGACTCAATCCTAAACTTGTCTTGCAACAGCCATTTACCTTTAAAGACAACTTCGTACTTTTTTTTTTTTTTTTTGATTAATATGAAATAGAGGACTGTTTTTCATGGCTATACATCATTAGGTTGCATAGTATTTTAAAATGAAAACGGTGATGTTCTTAGATGGATATTTTTTCCTAATGTTCCAAAAGAAGTGGTCCTTGGTGGAGACGCTGATCTTTACTGACCTTCCACATAACTAAGAAGCGGGGTAACTGTCCTAAAGATCATGAGGAGAGGAAGAATAAGGTTGGTCATGTTCCATCTGTGGGTTTTCGGTTATGGATTTGAATTTCTGTGTGGCTACAGTCTTGATATGTAGTAAAAACAATTGATGTTCATTCTCTAATCATCATGGTACCAAACCAGTGTGCATTGCACACTTCCAAAACAGATGCCGTCTTCTTCATGGTCTTCAGTATTACCGCAGACTCTCAGAAGGGCTGAGGGGAGAGCTGGTACTTATTTTCTGTATAACTGCTGATATCCCAGGCCATCCTTCAGGTACAGAAGCTCTTCTTGAGATGCCTGCAACAGAAGAAATATTTCGTCAAGTTGGCAATTCCCACTGCAAAGGCCAGCTTGCTTGTGTGGACAGATAGATGAAGAAAACAGACCATTTTTTTCAATCTTTTTTCATCAAAACCTTGCATTTCTATGAGTGCAGAGCTAATCCAAGTGTGAGAACACCAGTGTCATGCAAATTAGAGCTATGCATTTGCTTTTTGCATGATTTGAATGCAATCTGAGAATGAATCTGCTAAAAATAAAGTGAAGAATCTTGAAGGTCCTAACCAGAGCCTGCTTGTTAGAATGGCGCCTGAGTGTTTCCAATATATTGGCTGTGATGTGACTGCAGATATATATTTATTTTTACAAATTAGCAGATGAGAAACAATTACTCCCTAATAAAGCATCTCAGAGAGAGTGAGCGATCACGTTAAGTGATGAGGTTTAACTTCAGAATCATTCAAAATTCTGTGAAGAACATCAAAGTGCTCTTTATCATTGATTATTTTACTGTTAATTAAAAATTGAAAAGTCAGATAGAAACTGGTCCTTGGAAAAAAAAAATTAAGAATGTTTTAATTTCAACTTTTTCTTGCAAAATCACTTTTTATAAAACTGAATTATGATTGCGTTAAGTGCAAAGCTTTTAAAAATTAATAACTTTATTTCGTATCTTAAATGAGAAGAGTTGGTTTGGGGCTGACTGCTAGCACAACATCTGCAGTTCCCTCTGTTGGCTTAACGCCTCGTGACACGCGCCCCTTCAGAACACCAGCAGGAGCTGCGGGGCTGAGTTCTTAACCTCTGCAACGTCTTTAATTTGGGGACAGATCTTCTTTTTCTGTTGGAGGCACACACTTAAAATGAATAGCTTTTATTTTCAGTGGAAATATTTGCATAGTCATCTTGCAGTTCAGCCTAAGAGGAGCTTCTGGCATGCTGATGATTCACTTGAAGCGGCAGCCTGTGGTTTTCTCGTACAACTAATTGAAATTAACAATCGGCCAGCTCTTCAATTAGATAGAAAAGGTCACTGGGTTGCAGTCTGGGGAACGGGTCAGGATTTCAGCCTCTAGTAGCTCTGGTAGAGTTGAGTGTAGCTTGCCTCATCCTCAGGGGCCCCTTACATGCGCATGGACACCTAGCCTGCCCGTGAGCCCCCGGTGCTCCTGCTGGTCACGCACTTCACGTCTGCTTGATACCTCCTGCTCTGAAGGGAGGACACAGGCCTGATGCAAACACTTCTGGAGACTGCAGCTATTAACACGGAACATCAAAACACTAGCCAGGCACGTGCATGAGCTTGGGGCCCCAACACCAGCGGGTGAAAGTCGCTGTGGCACAGTGCCACAGGGCCCCAGAAATGCAGGTCGGTGCCCACACACACCCTCCTCTGCAGTGCTTCCTCCCGCTTCCAGGCCAAGGTGTTTTAAGCTGATACCACCCACCAGAGCAGTAAGAAACAACAAAAAAGCAATGCTGAAGTGTAACAGCACCCGGCCTCGACTGCAGCGAATAATAACCATGTGCTTAATTTGGGAGGCAGCTATTTGTGGAGAACCCAGGTCGCTGTGCGGCGTACAGCCTGGCAGTGAGGGGCACGTCCCTGTGGTGCTAGGCGAATCACAGTAAGACGACAACGTTCAGGTAAGCTTTGCAAGTCAGAGAGTCCTCAGTGCCAAGCACTGTTTTGTCTTATCACTGAGAAAAGAAGCCTGTAAGAGCCATTAATTTTATACATTAAAAAAATATATCTGAAAGGGAAAGGCTGGTTTGGAGAGGCAGATGCTAGAAACTCCTAGCAAAGTGCTTGCATCAGCTGCTTTCAGGCAGCTTTGGGTTTCCATTTAAAAGCATCCATAGGTTAGGCTGTGCTGTACAACATCAGGCTTTGGCCACACTCTGAGGTTTTATTGAAAGGACACCTCTGCCAGCTTGGAAACGTGACAAGGAAGTTCAGCAATGCGCAGTATTAAGGGTTGTTTGTAGCCTGCATGAGGCTTCCCGAAATGCATGCACGTTTAACTTCATGCACTCTAAGTAATTCCATTGACTTCACTGAGTGCTCATTTTTGTAAAATTCAGCTTATATGAAAGTCTTGACATTCCTGGCGCGTCAAATGCTTGCTTTTAACAGTTCCTTTGAAATCTAATAGAGATGTACTTTGAACTTCATGGTTATAATTCCCTGTGTTTAGCTTGTACAACACCATGGATGCTAAAAGTGATGGCCGGGGACTTACTGGAGTGAAGGCAAAATGCTGAGAAAAGGCAAGAAATGTGCCCTTTCTTCCTGGAAAAAGTGTGCTTTCTCCTTTCCAGTAAATGCTATAAGAGGGTTTTTTTCCTCAAATCCTCTATGACTTTGGCCCAATTCTGCCACCTTTTACTGAACTCCTTTTGGCTTTAATTGGAACAAGGCTGGTCTAGTTAGACTTGTGATTTTTATTTATTTATTTTTTTAAGTTCCCTGGCATAAGGTGGTTTATCAGTATAACTTTTAAAACTGAGTCTCCCCTTTAAAGTAAGGTATGTATTCCTATTTTCAGTTAAGAGTCTGATGCTACTGGAGGCCCTGTTTGGGCGAGCACTGCAGCAGGGCTTGAGCAGGGACGCACAGAGTGCTTCGGATGGCTAGCGATAAAGCTGCCTTATTTCCTAGCCTGTGGCCTAGCGAGCTCCTAGCTGTGGAATTGAAGCACTTCCTAGTCCAGTGTTGTGCCTACCATGTGGGATATATCACAGCTATTCCCGACCCTGTGTCTGGGGCTACGTTATGCATTAAACACAAGACAAAGCTCGAAGGTGTGCATTACATTAAGATAACATTCTTTCAGGGTCACTGAAGGCATCTGGCTGTGCCGCGTATCTCAGGCTGCATTCGAGACATTTATCTCCCAGTAACACGTGTGTGAGTTTGTTTGGTTACCTAATCATACAGTGGCATTTAAAAATTGTCCTTTCCTATTAGCTGATGAGGTCAGCTAGCTGTGGATGTAGCTGGCTGAGGCTGAAAAATAGGTGGCACCTTTGCAGCTGTGGCAGACCCAGTTGCAGTGGGAAAACAGGAGGCTGTTTTCTGGATGTGCTGCTGATTTCTGAAGGGGCTTTCTGTGGGAAATTGTAGGAAAAGTGTGCTTTGTCCGCAGGATTGTCGAATGGGCCCGGGACCTGCTGGGTGTCAGTCCCCGTGTCATTATCAGCAGAGCAGGAGAGCATCTCTGCTGCTCAATGCCTCTCTTCTCCTGTCACTAAGGTATTATTGCCTTGATCAAAGCCTCATCATTTGGACATATCCAGACCGTTAATTCTAGGAGAACCTCATGGCCTGTTAAAGAGTCATTTTTTCTGCTTCGAACTGCCTCAGTTAATAGAAGGGGAATGAATCAAGTACAAGTGAAAGAACAATGCCGTTGTGTGTCCCTATCATCCACTTCCAATTCCTTGTTAGGGTCATGGGGACGAGACCAGGACGAGCATCACGCTTACGTCATCTTTTCACTCTACCAAAAATTCTTAAAATACAGAAGGGCAAAGCACCAATATTTTAGAAGAGGTATAGCATATGGACCATATGGCACAGAAGAACATAATCAGGATTTGGGAAGCAAAAAGTACAAGTAATCACAAGGAGAACCTTTCTGTTTTGTTTTTGAGTCAGTTCTGCTCTAACTTGTCAAAAGCAGACTTCCTCGTTCTGTTAAGGCATTCATGGTGCAGACTTCGGCATTGCAGGTAACAGGCTTGTAAAGAGCCGTAGGCGATGTGTAAATACAGCGAACGGGCAGAGTCTGGAGTGCCCCTTCCTCCTCGGGGATGGCCCCAGCTGTCCCTGCGCGGGTGGCACCTGCACAAGCGTCACCGACGGTGACTGGCAGAGTTTTTTCTCTGGAGGGTGATTGTCCTGGGTATCTGGACAGGGGGAAGGAAGCTGTGATGGATGAGGACGTTCCTCTGGCAAGAGGGAAGGGAGGTTCAAGAGAGGCCAGGGCGCTACGTGTGTGAGGCACCGAGACGTGCCGCTGCGTGCAGGCTGCTGGGGCTCGAACCTGAGAGGTGCGTGTAGGGCAAGACAAGAGAAGTGTGAGGTTTTTCCTCTTAAGAAGACAAGATTCAAAGTAGCTTTGTAAATTCATAGTAATCTGTCACGGAAAGGGGTGATTTCATTTGAGAATTCTCTGTTTAGTGAAATGGGATAGGTTTTTGGAAAGCTTTAAAATAGGCTACATTAGAGTTTAGAGCCTTTTAAGATCCTCTCATCCCTAGTTTTGAGATACATACAGTAGTCATTTTATTCCTGAAGCTTGCACATTTTAGCAACACTGGCTTTTAATTCATTATACAGCAGCATGGAGCTGTTGAGAGAGACATAGCAGCTTGATTCATTTGAAATCGTAGGACAAATAGGCTTTAAAAAGCAAATGCATTCATTCTGACACTAATTATGTGTCTTTCCCACATGTCGTAGTATCTCGTGTCACAAATTGCTCTCATTTGCTACTCAGTGCAAAATGTCTGGGAGACGATGAGTGCAAAACGATAGGCTTTAACCAGGTGGAGGGTAGATCTAAAAACTATGGGGAGTCCAGGAGCCAAACAAAACAAATAACTTCACACACAAGGGATCGAGAGGTATCAATAGGTATTAACTCTTGCTGGGTCTTAGGTACAGCTGCAACTTTGCTGTATACAAAATATTTTGCAACAAGCCCAGGAACGAGCTCCAAGGGTCCTCCTACACCTTTTGTTTGGGGCTGTTAGGGCTCTGAACTCGTAACAGCGTACGTCTTCTGGTGTAAGGCGCTGCTGGTTTGACTACCATCTTTTAGGAATACGTAGGGTTTTTTGTTTCGTTGGTTGCTTGCTTTGAGTTTTATTTTTTTCCTCCAAAGAAGCTGTTGCACTGCGTGAATGAAAACAAGATTTTTTAATCAATGTGAATACAGAGGACTTCATGTTTTTAAGTGAATTACGGAACCCTTGTGTTACCGAGCCAGTGCTGGTTGCTAATGGACAAGACTGGTATTGCTCTTCTCTAACTAATCCTGTAACGGTGTCACAGGTTATTTAGTGCCAACTGGTGTTGCTGTGCTCCTCGGGAAAGAGCAGTCTTTCCAGCCCAGAGTACAACCGAGAGAAATCGTAAGTGAACAAAAACCAACAAGAGCAAAAAGAAATCATTAAAATCAATGAGAGCTTGCTTCTCGTGCTAAATAAACTGCGTCCCCGTTTCCCGCGTTAGGCGGAGGCATCCTCGTTATGTCAAAGAGCTGTAAGCAGCGAACGGCTTTTCACCTGTGCTGCCCAACTCCAGCCTGGCATGCTTTACACGTAATGCAGTTTGACAGTTCATTTGAAATAAATGTGCCGATAACCCTTAAAAGTGGTAATAAAATACTCTTTGCTCTACTGTACAGATGATTAATACCACGAAAGTAATTAAATTCCATTAGGCTGGGGTTCACATACCCAAGGAATTGGTGCCAGGATTTAGCAGATCTCCAGCGAGGACAAAAGACTAATGCCTTTTAAAGCCACGTTTCACAAGTAAAATCCCAGGAAAGTCTATATTAACTTAGGACATCTGCTTGTTGTGATTGTTTGAGCTATTGATGCATTGGATCATTAGCAGGGTAGTGTGAACTACTGTTTTCCTGTTGACAAGGATCTCTCACCAGGAGCTGCTGGCTTTCTGCAAAGGGAGAAAAGCAAAACAGGGCAGCCAAGCTGGGACTTGTGCATGGGCTTTGACTTACAGAATTATTGCTAACTGTATAGTCTCTGATGGTAGGAAACAGCATTTTGCCCCCAGCCATTTTTCCCAAGATCAGAGCCAAAGTAACTCCGTCTCCTGCTGTTTTGTAGCTGTAGATTCTTAAAGACTGGCATTATTGTAGTCGATGAACAGTTTGCCCCCTTTCAGATGGCTGCAGTAATGACCCACAGGGGAGGCAGTGGTTAGGCAATGCTGACAATGTGACCAGGTGCTGCAACATAAGCATTTCATTAAATATTGAAGCAATGGTTTTCAGTTACAGTGGCAAAAAGGAAATTTGGGCTATGTCCAAATATGTGGCTATTTTTTTTCTTTCCACCTCTCCTAATCACATTATTTTTTGCATGACCTTTCTCCTGCTAATTAGCTGCCGCCTGAAAAGCATTGCGGGCAATATATCCAAGGTAATTCAGCATTCCACTTTACACGCTGGTGATCATTCTTCGTGTAGGAATGATTTATTTACGGAATAGTTCTTCACGATCTTAAAATACGCAAACCAAAAAATCCTGTCTTCGTTATTACCGAACTTGAGATCTGCCGAACAGAATGCAAAGAACTGGGTTTCCTGGTTGAGGGGGAAAGAAACAACCACAAAATCACGCTGCAACCTGTGTCGTTGCAATGCAAACTCCTGTAACCGTGTAGGAAGGGGCGAGTGCCGTGACTGTTGTCAGCAGGCACAGGAGAGGTCTCGAGGCTCATTCTTGTCTTAGATACTTGGGCATGCTGCCTGGTAGGTGCTGTAAAATCGGTTACTCTGTGTGAGCACAATAGATGATATTACAAGGCGTACAGTGCCTGCTGGTACGTGCGGTCATAGATCTGAGCGTAGGATCAAACGCCCCTTTGGATAAGAAAAGGCAAAAATTCAACTGGCAAAACATAGTCGCTCTTTGAATGTGGAAGCACGTCTTTAAAACAGAAATTATCAAAACAGTATCAGAAAGGCACACGCATTCTCCCAGCAGTTTGTGTGTACCTTTTTTTTTATTTTAAAGCTTCAGAAAAATAGTGTTGAAGGCCTTGAGGGTTTTTGCTTTTTGTGTGTAACCATTCGCTCAACTTTATAAGAAAATGCTTAGTGTTACAATATTTTAATCTGAATTTGCGGTGTGATGCAATACCCCACTGAACAGTACAGCTGTGCTATACTATTCATTATGCTTCCTTTGTACTGTATTTTCCAGTATCTTTAATTCTCGCTCGTGAAGTGACGCCTAGCATTAAATCACTTAAAAGTACAGTAGTTTTCTAATGCAGTCCATTCCCTTTTCTGTTCTTCACCCTGTACCAAACACGTTTCCATTCAGTACGAAGTGTTTCTAAAAATGTGATCCTGCATGTCCAAGCTTTTTTACAGCATAAAAATTCTTTGCAAAAGGTGCAGTTGCACAAATGCACACAAATATTTTTGAACAAATGGTATTGCTGTACTAAGTCCTATATTTTACATAGGCGCAGTTATAGATTACACTAAACGGGTCCTGTTCAAGCTACAGTTGTATGTGGTCTAATTTCAATCCCTCATATGTTGAGATAATATTTTTTTCTGATTCTTTAAGATCATGTAAACGCTAATAGCCCTTTTTCCTTTCTCCTCTCCTTGAAAGGAGCTTTATTCTTTTATGTTTTTTCCTTTCAAAGATTTTTTTGGAGAAGCAAACTGCTGCTTAAAAAAGGCAGGGAAATGAGAGATACTGCAGTGTGTATGTGTAGTTAAAAAGGAAGTGTCATACCAAGATTTTTTCAGTACATCAGTTCTTCATACTTCTTAGCTAGCGTTGGGATGCTGAAATCTGGGCATAGGAATAAGAAGGAAAGAAGGCACTTGGTTAAAACATCAGGATTATGAAATGCACAAAGCAGCATCTCCTACACTATTGGAAAGAGCAGATAAAACTGGTAGTGTATTAAAATGTTTACAGTGTAAGCATAACAATATTATGCTCATGAAATTGCTATGATTATGTATGTTAAAATATGCCCTTTTGAGAACTGGCCTAGTTCTTAACTTACAAGAGCAAGCTAAAATTGGTGAAGTGTCAACAGTCAAATCAACAGTTATTTCAGTGAGATCCTGTTTAACTGCAGGGATTTGAGAACTGCAGAGAAAATAACGTTTGCAGAGGCTGCATTAAAAGATGCAATGAATCCCCAGATGAAGTAGCCTCACAGCGGGACAAAAAAAAAGGGGGGAGGTTGAAAAATGTAGGGGTCAGTTCTTGAAGCAAACCTTCTATGATAATTATTGAGGGTTCATATACCAAAAGCTTCACCAAATCTAGCTCGTGTCCACCTATTGCAGTGCAGCAGCTACCATTATAAGCCAACTTTCACATCATATTTATATTTTGGTTTTACGTTATGCTATTTTATGTGATATTATTTTAAGCTTTTGTATCATGTTATTTTTGGTGATCTAGAGCAAGAGTTTATTTTCAGAACGTGGTTTATCCACCTGCTCTGTGCATAAAAACCCATTCTGGATTCAGCAAGATAAGGGTTTTCCTTAACAATTAGGTGACAAGCACTAAACTCTGATTCAGTGCGTCACGTTGATCGAAGTCTTACGAAAACCACGGTGTGACCGAAACAAGTAACACTAGCAGCGATTCTCACCCAAACTTTTTGAGTGCCCGTGGTTTGCTCATTTTTCATCCTCCAAACAATTTAGGGAGTGCAAAGATTCAATATCAACTCAATTAGCACTTAATAGCCGGAGGACTTCTTCTCCATCGCTTCATATATATATATAAATTTCCTAGGAAGGTGGTAGAGGAAAATAAAGTTGTCTTATATACAAATGAAGTGCTCTTTTTAGGGTTCTTTCTAAAGGTATTGGCAGATCAGCAATGGGACCTGAGATACTGTGTGAATATTGTAGAAATGGTTTTGGCTGATCTACTGAGAACTGCAGCAACTTCCTCATCAAAATAAATCGTCGTGTCCACCCTGCAGACAAAGGGCAGCCTGAGCTGTTTTACTTTTTACCAATGGCTTTACTCTTGATCCCTACTAACTCGAGCATTATTGTTAGATCAAGAAGAGGATTTGAGTTGGTCTTTCCTATTAATCTGTATAGAATTTACTGCCCGCAACCAGGTGTCTCTTTTAATGGCGGAGCTTTGTTATCTGTGTTGTGGGTCTTAAGTTTTTACAAGCCATTACCAAGGTATTTGCACAGTAATGGATCAATCACCCCCCTGCCCACCTGTTCAGAATTATCCATCCTTTTAATATATTATTAATGTGTCTGATTTGCAGAGGGTTTTTGTAGCTGTCAGTGTTGCGCGCTGAAGGGGGGGGAAATAGATGGCTTTTTGGGGAGGCGCTCTCCGTGAACAAATATTTTTTCGTATTGTTGGATTTGGGAAACAAAAAGACAAAAATTAGACTTTAGACTTCAAGGACCAGAAGTATTTGTATAGTAATGCGAGGGGGGCAGGAGGGAAGTGGTGGGGAGCAGTGAAGACTAACAATACCGTAAAATGCTGAAGCCTCATCTTGGTTTTAACGTCTCACCTTGCGTTCGTGTGCCTTTTTAGCTCTCCTGTAATAAACTTTCAACATTGGTGAGTTATGGATGCGGAGAAACCAAGGGGCTGTTTTTTGTCTCAGGGTGCACGTTTGCCGCTTTGCCATTCTTTTACATTTTCATTCTTCATGCTGATGAGTCAGTACAGATTTATATTACCATGTTATTATGGATAGTATAGACTGAGTCTCCTTGAAAGTAATGGCATGTGATTGCTTACCCCATTACTTTCAATGGGACTAAGTCTATGTCATCCTTAGGGACTCTATCCCATTGAAAGTAATAGTCTGAGACTGCCCACATCGTTACTGTGCTTTAAATTGGATTGAATTTATACTGATCTGTAGAGGCCTGCCACAAAAAGTCTCATTTTTAAGACATAAAGTTGATAAAAGTTTTTTGCTAGTGCTTGGAAAGTTTAACGGAGTGTTGGAAAGTGTGTTTATAATATTAAAAAGATCATTTTATGTTGTTCATAGGCCTTTAGTGTTTGACCTTAACACAATCAAGGGAAGCCTCAGTAACACGTTTAAGGGAGGATTTTTTCTTCTACCCTCCTTTAATTATTTGTCCTTTTTTAACTTTTCAGAAGACTCCTGTTGTATCACTTAATGACTTCTGTATTCTGTTCAATAGGACCGTTAATCAGTGTCCTATTATTTTCATATGTCTTTAAAATACTGACATTAAAATGCATACAAATTATGGTGGTTTTTTTTTGTGAGGGAAATTACTCATTGCCATTTCTAATAATGAAATATTCTAATAATGAAAATATATTTTACTTTAGGTGGAAAACATCATTTCCTGAAGCAGCACCCCTTTATCCTGTTGGCACAGAATCTTTTTGAGGGAGGGGAATCAAATCCTTTAATGAAAAAATAAAGGCATATTCATGTTATGGCCCTCACTCTGATGCCAGCGCCTGTTAAATTTATTTAAAACAAGAGCTTTACTTCACCCCTTACTAATGTTAGGTGCTAATGTTCCCTTAGAAAATCAAAGTGCATTTTTTATACTTTTACATCACCATGAAATGCAAGCAGATAAAATGAAATCCATTCCAGAAAGATTAATGTTACAATGATAATGCACTGGATGAAACAGAGACTAACCCCCTGATTTTTCTTCAAGCCGTGTTCAGTCCTAAGAAAAGGAAATGTTGACTGGTGAAATGAGCAAATTTAGCATAGGAATCAAAAAAGTGTATGTGTGTCCTTCCCACAGATGAACATACAGTATAATGGAAATGACATGCGTATATCTCTTAACTGTGTTCTGCCCACTCCCTCTGAATGCAAGCTGTAGAATAAATACACGGTGCACACCCTATTTAATCTATAATGCATCATACCACATCACATGAGAAATGCACCTCTCTTTTTAGGTAATCACCATGACATAATTTATTTCAAAAGAGATCGCAGCACCACAGCTGTTCCCAGTGATTTAGTAATTGAATCAGCGGCAGCATTTTATACATACTCATATTTATTAAAACCTTTCAGAAGCATTAGAACACATTTCAGCCCTATGGAACGAATGAAAAACAGGTCTTTAAAGGGGCAATATAGACTTTGTTTTATGTTTATTGGAGACTGCACTATGGTCAAATGTCACAGCCAGTCGCAACTCGCTGTAACTCAAGCAAATAAAACGTGCATATAGACCTCTACCCACAGCTTTATATGCTTTATTTCCTCATCATCATTATTGTAATATTCCGTGCCATTTTATGAAATAATCTGAGCATGTATGTGGAGGATACGCACGTGCGTATTTCTGATGTGCTCCTATATTTGTATCCCTGTGTTCTGTTTATGCGATGCTTATGCAGCATTGAGACTCCTGTGATGTTTTTTGCTGTATCACTTCAGTAACATCTAGATTTTTCAACGGAAAGAGAGGAGATGGTCTTATGTGCAGTACCTATGTGAAGAATTGGTTCCTGCTGTGGGTTATTTACATGGCAGGAGGATAATTGGCAGCTAATTGCTTCAAGAGGAAGGTTTCAGTAAAATGTATGAATTTTTACGGTAGGAGTGTGCTGTAGCTGCCCTATGGATGTGAGAAACAGAAGGATTAGGTCATCTGCTTTAAAAAGCAACTTGATGGAGCCAAGAAAGGAACGTGTCCACTATCACCAACTGTATCAGCTGGTCAAATAAAACACGTGCTTTCTCCTTGTGAAATCTCCTTCCCTGACATTTTTATTCATGCTGGGTTTGAAAGAAGTATTTTTTGTGTGGATGCAGCAAATGTCAGATTCTGCTCAGCTGGCTTTAATGAATTAGAGGCTTGTTTGTAAGCACTGTGGCAGGGAGGGATTTAAAAGGGTGGCGGGGAGAGAGGAGAGTGTGGCCTTGCAGTCTGGGAGTTGTCGTAACTATCAAAGCTATATAGGCTGCCAGCGATGCATTGAAACGTGAGGGGATGGATGGGGAAGAGGCAGAGTTGTGAAATTCCATCAAAGAGAGGGTGCAACGCTTCAATTTCTGCTAATGATGCTAGGGAAGCTGCTGGAGTGATTCAAAGAAAGTCTTAATGAGTTCATAACGATGGGTAAGGAGCGTGATCCCCAATGCTGCGTCTGGGATCTGTTTCAGGAGTTTGAATACGCTGGTACTGGGTGAGACTGGGCCAGAGATGCTAGGAACCGCTGCAGTAACCTGAGCTGTGGGGACTGCAGAAATTGCAATTATGTTCAAAGAGGTCGGGCTTGTGATACCGGAGAAGGTGCTGGACGTGCTGACTGCTCCCCAGAAACCGGGAGCACTGAAAGCATCTCTCGTTGTGCTCCTAACATCTGAAGTACGCAAAATCAGGAGCCACTACTAAAAAGGTTAAACCCGGTACTCCATGTGTTAAGGGAGACTGAAATTTGGCCTTCAATCCAGACTGAAATACTGTTGTTTTACAGACTAACGCTCCAGTGTATGCATATGTATATACTTACGCACAGATGTATCGTTTTAGAGTCATCAAAAATTTATTTTCTGCCCTAAACGTGCTATAACTTTACTTACTCTCATAAACTCTTCTCCCAGGGGCAAATGCTTCTTTCAGGCAGCAGTCACACCCTCTGTGACAGCAGTCATTTCCAGGTACGTGGGGCCAGATCCTGCTGTCCTCCTTCTGGAAAGCTGCAGCATTGCTTCCCGTGTAGCCTGTTCTGAAGTGAATGGCCCAAGGTAAAGTCAGCTTTTCGAGGGAGAACCAGCATTTGCAGTCAGACTGCTTCTGAAGCAGCCTGTTGCTCTTCCCTTAAAACCTATTAAACATATTCTAATAGTGGCAGAGGTAGATTTGCTTCTCCTTTGTGCAGACCTGGCTTCTCATCACGTCCGTTCTTCACAAACTGCTCAATTCCTCTGCTGCTGTTTTTTCCTCTCTAGTGACATGGGACACGAGTTTAGCTGGTCAACAGGGAAGAGAGTCTGCTAGGTGATGGCATGGAAATGGGAGAACAGTTTTTTTGATGAACACCTTTTTCTTTATTACTTCGGATGTAAACAGCCCCAAGGAAAACCCATCTACCAGCAGACAGCCTGAATTTGAAATTGGCAAAGCTTCCGAGCAAGGCGAAGGCTGAAAACAAGGTTGTTTTGGCTAATGCATCTTTTTTTTTTTTTCCTTGATGAGAGCTTTTTCTTGATGCAGTGCGTGAGGGACGTAAAGCTGCATGGTAAGAGCTGTGAGATGACCTACGAGATGGAGGAGAGACATTGACAGCACGGTGTGCCCGCTGGTTACCAAGTGGGATAGCTTTCCTGTGCCCGTGAGGGCCTCCCGAGGTCTCCTAAGCTGTGAGGTGTTGGTTTGGGCCCTTTTCGTAAGGACGGAGCTCAAGAACTGGGTTGGAAGACGGAGAGAGAGATCGGTACTGTAGGGTTTCCGCTGAATGGGGTCTACTTTAGGACAAACGAGTGCCGTGCCATTCACAGATCATACACGTTTCATTCCTCCCTTGTCTCCTCTATAAGAGCAGCTGACAGAACCAGGGGTGAGAAGGATCGGTGCTCGCAGTTAACGTTAGAGGTTCCTACACTGCGTCCAGCAGGAGCATCTCATCCTAAAGAGACCTTAAAACGGGGAGATCTAGCAATTGTATAGTTACCTAGCAAGGAAACAACAGCACATATAGTCCTTATTTTTAACTCTTAGCAATCTACCTTATGTCATAAGCTGGTCATGTGCAAGCAGTGTTTACATGCCTTGTCAAGGTGATGTATGTGATAAATGCGATAGGTACGGTGGAGGAAAGCAAATTTTGAGATGATGTTTCAATTGTGGTTTTTCTTTGCTGCTTTATACCTATTTTACAGATACTATATACACTTAAAATTGCCAAACCTGCCATTGTTTACAAATATATTTAAGGCAGGTGTTACCTTTAATTTATTGTTAGACAGAAAGCACCCTATTTTCCTACTCACAGAATTTATTCAACTTAACTCTGTAATTGCGAACAATATATGAGCTCATTATATTACAATTTAGTAGAGTTAGCACCAGCTGTTATGGAGTTAATGGCAGAGCTGGTAGAAAATGACATGGCACGTAATACATTTAACATGGATTTAATAATAACAACATGAAAAATAACAACATGAAAAAAAAACAACAACTTTTTTTTTTCTGAATCATTGTCCATGCTAAAATTTAAAATATCACGCAGTTATTTTATCTGTATGCTACCTAAAGGACCCGCTTGTTTTGATGAGCTGTGCTGCTTGACACGAAAGGCTCTGCGTTAAATACCTGCACTGCTTGTGTGGTGTCATCATCTTACAACACGCTGGAATCAGTTTGAAAGTAGGAGTTCTTGTGTTTTTTTTTAAGATTTTGTGACTAATGTGGGGAAAGATCGGTCCAAGTAGAGGGCTGGCTTGTTTGTTTTACTCCTCTGGGCATGCTAAAATGTGGTTGGCTGCTGGCATTTTTGGAGGGCTGGGAAGGTACATCCTGACCTTCATTTACCCTGTGGAACATGACAGGTTTGACAAAAAGATGAGCTGAGAAGCCATCTCCATGCTCTGCCTACTCCATCAGCAGTAAAGGACTCTTCCCTCAGACCTTTATCCTTACGGGAAGTCCCCCTGGAATGGATGTGAAGCACGCACTGCAGATCAAACTTCCAAATGCGTGCATTTTATTCCTATGCATCCTGCAGATCCGAGTTCGTATTTACAGTGCACGCTGTGGATCTTTAATCCTCACCCAAAAAAATCCATTTTAGAAAATCCTAAAAGGAGTGAAATCAACAAGGAATAGTTTTGCCAAGTGATAATACTTGTAGGAGTGTGTTTGCTTTGAGAAGGGGAGCGTAGATGGTTGGGAAAGCGTTCAGCACGAGGCCCGTTGAAGGTCCCGGCAGCCGCACGTGCCAGCAGCCTGCACCCATCAAGGAAGCTGAGGTCGCAGCGGAGGAAGGAGCCTAAGAATGCCCATCAGGGGAGGCGTACCCGAGTTTAGCAGTGCTTTAGGTACGTGCTTAGCATTTAGCCAGTGACTTCAGTGTATGCATATGCAGTAGAAAAGTTAAATTTAAGCCCTTGAAATTTGCCGTGGAGCGGGTGCATTTCCTTACAAATATCTCATGCAAAAAAGAGAAAACAAATATTTCATCTTTTTGCGATACCTGTGTGAGAAGATGCAAGAGATCCGTTATCTGTATTTTTCTAGAATGATTGCTTTGTCAATAGCAGAACTATTCCTTTCCTCCTTTTTTTTTTTTTTTTTCTTCTCCTTACCTCTTCTTACCCATATCCTGGAGGTATTTGAACTACTGGGAAGTGATGGGTCTTATTTCCCTGAGTGCGGCAAGATTTGTGACTTTTCTAATAAGCTGTGACAGTGAGTTCCACGTCTGTGGCCCTTCTGCCAAAAAATCTCGGTTTCCCATTCTTCGCAAGCACCACTGTTGTTGCTTTAAAATTTTATTATTACTCATGATAGCATTTGCATTGTTGGAAGCCTAAGCATTAAAAAATCATGAGGCAAGGCTGCAAATCACCTGACTTCCTTTTCAATGAATACATTGTTGGGATTGTTTTTTCCTCTCGCCTCCTGAAGCATATACTCAAGTCCTAGTTTCTCTTTTTTTCCCGCGTAACCCAGAGCGCTGGAAGTTTTTTTGTGTGTGTGTTTCATTTTCAAGGGAAGTTAATATTTTCTGATAAGGAGGAAATAAGGGTCGGTGCGGTATTTCGCAGGGGGACGCCGGCTGGGCCCTGCCCGTGCTCACGATAACCGTGCCCAAGCCGTCTCCGAGCCAGGTGCTGCCGCGAGGCAGTCGGCCGTACCCCGGGAAAAGCAGCAGGTATTGTGAGGCTCAGGTTGTTCTGTGGAGTTTGCAATGGCGCACTTCCGAGGAGAGGTCCTGTTTGGAACGGGCAAGTGTTCCTTGCTCTAGTCACAGCCTGACACGTGGTGGTAGGCCCTGGAGATCAAGGCTGGGACAGTGAGTTCAAATTGCTCTTCAGAGGAGATCTGGGACGCTACGTTTGTACCAGCTTGTCCTCTGCGCAGGCAGGCTGCCACCGTCAGTACAAGCCGGAGCTTTTTCCATACGAAGAAGTTTTCAGTGACATGAAGTCATAGCATCCGAATTAAAAAATGGTCCTTGCCAGGGACTGAGGGGTTCAGTTTGGCTTCTGCTAAGACAGATTTCTAACTATGTTTTAATTAGCTTAGTGCATGTTTTCATTTATCATATTGTGCCGGGAACATCTAGTATTAGCGAACTGAAGAACACGATGTGAGTTTGCACTTAGGTTAAAACAATGAAACACTAATTAGACGTAATAACTATAATGTATTAATATTTATGTGTTATATTATGTAGGTTATGGAAGTTCGGTTAATCTAAAATGATGCTTAATAGAACTGCAAGTGCTGTCTGACTCCATACAGTGTATGGGGAATCGACAAAGGCTTTTGCTGGAAATCCAGGAAATCTGCCTTACAATATGATGTTTCCTGCTGAGAGGGATCCTGTAAAGCAGGAGGAAAAACACCCGGGGCTTTAGTGGCATTAAACGTGGCAAAAACTCCCTGTTATTTGCATGGGAATGCCATTCCCTTCCTGTGCTGTCCGGGGTGGAGAATACCGGGTGTTGTGTCAGTGAATGCAGCGCGGTTTGAATACTGGGATGACTTTAGGAGACCTTTAGAGCAGACCAAGTTCTGCATCGCAGAAGGCAGTGGGAGTTTGGGTTTTAGCTGCAGCACGAGCAGGGTTTGTTGGGTAGGGGCAAGGGATCTGCTCGTTACACAGTACTGCTTAAAACTGTTCCAGACGGAGCAGAACTCCCAGGTGCTTTGTCCTGGGACGAGGAGTTCCAAGAATGGCTTTTCTTACCTCAGAAAACAAACTGTCAAGGCATTTTAAATTTATTATTTTTTTTTTAAATGTTAATTTTGCCCCCCCATGGCCTGTAGTGATACCTGCTTTTCCTTATCACATCCATCTTGAAAGCTTTAGGAGCTTGCACTGACCTTGCCAGTTTCACCTTTTAGCAGTAACAGGTATTCCCAGTCACAGATAAATTTGTTAGCTCCTTTGAATTCCTTTTCTAGATTTTTTTTTTTTTTTTTGCATAGCCTTATTCTTCCAGATTTCTGAAAGCTGAAATGGTATTTCATTTACCCAAAAACCTATAACCTGGCTGCTGTTTTACTTGGTTTCACAAAAGATACTGGAAGTCACCCCATCACATTTCACATACCCCTTGTAACCAAGTTGTTCGTGGGAATTTACATGGAAAAAAAAATATTACTTTTTCTTGTTTTGAAGATGCAATTCTGACCCCTTGAAATAGGGCCGCTTCTGTAACGTGGTGATAGGAGGCTGACTTCAGAATTCTTCTCTTGCTTGTAAGAATGAAGCTTTTGATTGCTCTTGTTAGGCGGACACTGAGTATGTTTATATATAAATGGATTCATTGCTATTCATGTTTTCAGATTCTTGAACACTTTTAAAAGATGTTCTGCAATATTCCTTTGATGAAATAGCACTCTCAATAAAAACGTTGAAGCTATAAATGGAGATAATCTTCCACAATTCTTGTTTGAAAAGCACAGAGAAAAGAACACTGTGTAAATGCAAGGATGTCTCAGACCTCTGGATTGCCTCGCAGCTCAGAAACCTTTACCTCTGCAACACAGCAGCAGTGATTTGGAAGGGTATTTTAATTTTTGGCATGCACATCATCACACCAAGTGAAGATAAAGAAGATTTAGATCTTGGCTATTATATTCTAAGCAGGCTACCAGTATGTCTTTGTGAATCGGGTGCATTTTGAGTTGTCTCCTTGCCAACACATATTCCAAACATGCATTATATTTAACTGACATTTGTAAAAGTAAATCTTTTCTTGTATTGTGCTCTAGAAAATATTTCTCTTCTAAATTATTTTTGTATATTGTTTTCATTAAATGAGGCTGGAAACATTATTTTGCAAACCCATCCTTGTCATTTGACCAGTAGTATCATAAATAATAGTATTTAAAAATATTTGTTTGGAACAAGGCATAGGATAATTCTCCCACCCTGTTTCTCACAAGAGAATTAAAATATTATGAATCAAAGTAATGGAAGCCATGAATCCTTCCCTTTCCCCAAACAAACAAAATTAAATATAGTAACTGCTTTGCATTTTAAAATGAAATCTAGTTTGATTTAGTTAAAAATACACGTTGTCTTTAAACTTTGGAGCAATAAATGACTGTGGATTTGCATGTATGCAGCATATGGCTCTTTGAGGCACAGCAGACTTTTACATAGCTACATTTCCCAAATTATTCTAACAAATTGTCTTAAAACTATTAGAAAACTAAGCAGAAGTGTATGCCTGTGCATATGTTTGTATCGGTGTGCATGGTGTAAACAGTGTATTTGTAAGCAAAAAGATATGTAATATGCATTTGTGCAGGCAGAAATTTTACCATAAATATTCCGATTATAATCTGAAATATACATAGCACACATGCATTATGCAAATATGTGTGTGTTCTATGTCAGATAAACACAAGTGTGACCACTGTGAAGCAGAAAGCATATGGCATCTCAGTTCTGCTTAATACTGCCAGGCTCAGGAGTTAATTTAGGACACTTGATGTGAATGCTTATTTTTTGTTGTTGCTTATAGCATGTCACATTTTGGATGATGCACAACCACAGCGGCAGAAAAATACATTGAAACGTTTTGCATGTGTCGCCGGGAGTTTGGTCGGCTAATAAAGATCATGTATTTTGGCCCTAACTCTGTTAAAAATAAATTACATTTTTTTTTTTTTTTTTTGTCTAATGTAAAATTAAAATGAATAAACATCATAAAGCTCAAACCTATCCTAGTGGCTGTTTGAAAATTCCGGAGATGTGGCACTAGGGAGCGACCGTCATTCCAGTGCAAAATGTGCCGAGCTATTTTCAATGGAAAATGAAGAGCAGAAATAGAAGACTGAAATAACAATAGGCTGATTGCTTTCTTTTTTTATTTTTCTTTTCTTTTTTCTTTTTCTTTTTTTTTTTTTGTTTAACATTGCATTAAAGAGAACAACCGAGTTTCTACATTTTTTTCCTATTTTCTTGTCATGGATATATTAGCATTACATGATGCATACTAATTATAAAGTTGGCTGTAACAAGAGTTCCTCTTGTGAATCCATTTAAGAACTGATTGTTTACTATCTTTTTCTGTAAGTATAAAATTTTAATTATGCCACTGACAGGAACTGTGCGTGATACAGTGCTCTACATTTATCACTGGGAGAGGGCCAGTTGCAGAGCTGTTTGACTTTGGAGAAATCCTGATGCGCTTGCAATGTTGAGCAGCAGGTGCCACATTATTATGTACAGAAAAGCAATTAGGAAGCATATTGGATGAATGGGGAGTGCATTAATATTAGCAAGTACATTTGTCAGTGGTTTTGATGCGAGTCTTTTTCTTTTCTTTATGCAACATTAAGATTGTGGCTCTCATAAATTCTCCCCTTAAATTGCCATCTGTTCCCTTGTCATGCAGTAGTGAGGTAGAGAAAAGTTTTCTTGACAAAATGAAAAGAATTTCTTTTATTTAAAGTAGAAGCAAAGGAGCCTAGACAAAGTGGGAGAATTGTAGGTTATGCATTTGAGCTTTGTATGTGTTAAGTAATTACTGTTGAATGTAACATTAACTAGGGAACAGTTAGGATTTTTTTTTCTCCCCCTTCTAAATCTCCGTTTTGCAACCATTTGGTGTGCTTTTAAAATACGGTCTAAAACAGTTTTAACTCAATAGTGTAAAAGATGCGATGACCCAAATTTGGTGTCTCTAGTCCCGGGTTTCGGTGGGCATCAGGAGCGTGCTTTTCAAGTGAGTCTCCCATGGGCCTCGCTTCTGCACCTGGGCTCGCTGTGCTGATCTGGCCTGGAGGAAAAGCTCCAAAATGTGTGTGCCTGGGGGGGTGTCTTGGGCGTCAGCTCTTACACCTTAAAGAGGTCTTCTTGTGGACTTTGATACCAGCTGATGTAGATGTGGTTGCTGTGTCCCGGTCAGGAAGACCTTTTGTAAAGGAGCTCTGCCAACATCAATGGGCTTCGTGGAGCGGTCGGTGGGGAGGATGGTGGAGGTGACCGTAACCCCGTCCTGCCGTCCTCAACACCAGAGGGACAAAGTATGTCAGAGCTGTGCTCAGCCCGGGAACCAGCGATGTCCAGGCAAACTGCTCAGGGTCTTACGGTATTGAGCTCTGTAGCAAACACTTTAGTTTAGAGTGGGTTTTACTTTATAGCAATTTCAAAACTTCTGCTTGTTCTTCTGGCCAGGATGCTTGTCTCAGGGGAAGACTGGCATATGTGTCTCTGCGAGAAAGTAGCTACCTTATTAGGCTGGAAAACAAAAACAAAAAGCAGAAAACAATTTCCAAAAAATGCTAGCACCACAGAAGTGCAAATGTACTTTTAGGGAGTCGTGCAGGAAAGGAAGTATTTGTGGGATCCTCTTTTGGCTGGGAAAATAATGAAAAAGGGAATGAACGTATACCACTCTGCTATAAGCATTGTGCTTTTTTTTTGCCCTTCTCTATAAATACATTTATTTTGATGACTGCAGGTTGATCTAAAACTGGAATCTCTCCTGTCCTAGACAGGGCAGAACCGGTCCAAAGATGCATCTCCTGACACGTATGTTCATGGGTGGTTCAGTCTCTTGTGTGTTTGTGCTGATGGAGGAAGAGTGGTTCTTCTGTTTGGGCTGCCTACCCTATTTCTGTGCCAGGCAGCACTTAGGCGGGTTAATCCCCCTCAAATATGTTCATAAAAAGTGCAACATCAGTTCTGGCAGACAACTTGCGTACAGTAGTCCTACTTCTGAGCCGTATCACTGGTGGAACTTCACATCTTTCCCTCCTTCATTGCTCATCTCCCTGATTAGTAAACTCTTCAAAGGCCAAGACAAACTGTTCTAGAAATACCATGAAGTGAAGAAGGAGCAGCGTGAGCTACGGGGAACAGCAGCAGTTCTGACAATGCTCCGTGGGGTTAGCTGATGCAGGATTAGCTCACCTGGCAGGCTCTCTGAATAAAAGGTCATGGTTTTCTGTGGGACTAAGCCCTAACTCTTTGGCCATTCCTTTACTATTTCTGTTTTCTCCTTGGCTCATTGTGAGAGAAGCAGGTTGTTTTTCCTGTGCTGCAAACCTGCTAATTGCTGTTCCTCTCATCGCCGGTGGCTGTGGGCCATTGCCAGGAAATCCTTCTCCTGGGATGCTGGACCAGCCCTATGCGGTTCTCTCCAAAACAAGAGTCTGGATCACTTTCTACCACTGCTTTGGGCAGTTTATTGTCTGTCTTTGGTCACAATTAGCCTACCTCACAGGTTGTTCTTCCAACATGTCCTCAGTCAGTACCTAATCTTAACACGCCATAAGGCTGTTCACTTCCCTTCTGTTCCCTTTTTTCCCCACAGCATCTTTCCCTCACCCTCTGGTGTATTGTTTTTGTCTTCTGTCAATACACAGCACCAGTTCTTACTCTGCGTATGCATTCTTGTTGCTCTTAATGTCGTTGCTAAGATCTGATTTTGTCGCCTTCTCCTCCAGTTGCTTTTCCCCTCCCATTTCATAGAACGCATCCGC
Organism: Nettapus auritus; assembly: GCA_011076525.1. Classification (NCBI taxonomy): domain Eukaryota; kingdom Metazoa; phylum Chordata; class Aves; order Anseriformes; family Anatidae; genus Nettapus; species Nettapus auritus. The sequence goes on from CM021767.1 coordinate 14,872,633, forward strand.
GCTTCCTGATCTCCCTACGCTGGCAGATTAAACCTCCCAGACTACTTTCCCTACCTTCCTTGTACCCAGCCCGCTGCGGCCCCTTCAATTCAGATATAGCTCATCATCCACGAGCAGATTGCATCTGTTCAAAAAAGAGCCCCAATCCACATGATATTCATTTAAACAGCATTGATAGCACTGAATTCATTTGAGATTCATATGGATGTCATACACTATGAGTTACAGTGTAAGCATCAGTTAATGGACACTCGCAGGAAAGTGTTCCCTATCAAATAATACATCACTGGGCTACATGAAGTGCTTTATGTATTTTTTTTTCTTCTATGATTTCATCATGGCTAAGGAAGGTAGCTAACAGTACGATTGCCTGGCCTTGTAGGATACTTCTTCAGCAACCAGCATTGCTTAATGTTTTATTGATGTATTTTTAAATAATTTATCTTTAAACCTTTGTTTAATGGATGTATTTTTATTCAGAATTTAATACCAGAGGAGGTAGGTCTGACAGTTCATATTTGCACTCTGATAATATTTCTCTTGCAAACTTTTTTAGCTCTCTTAGATAAACAGTAATTTTGCATTTCTTATCTCTATTTTTAATTAGTCTATCATTTCCAGGGGCTTGTATTGATGTTTAAGAAAAGTATTAGGCAATGTGAACAACAGCTTATTTTTCTTCAGATGTATTTCAATTCCTTCTAAATATTTTTTTTCTATATTTATCATACAGAAATAAACAATTTCTCCAGACCTGATCATTAAAATCCTAGGCATCTCCTATGAAAGGTATTAACATTAAAAATGAAATAACCTTGAGTGTGTGTGTGTGTCCAAAAGCTGTCAGTGTTACCCAGAGCCAGCTCTCCCTGAAATGGGGCCAGCGCTAGAAAGCTCTGATAATGGTTCTCTCTTGAAAGTTGAAGGTTAAAGAACACTCAAAGTTTTTGGAGTCCACAGGCTTCTTCTGGATTATACACACTGAGCAGTTTTGTCTTCTTTTGGCCTCCCGTGGCTTTTCCCCGTGGTGGGCTCAGCAGCAGGCTGCGAGACGGGGTCCTGGAGCCCAGCGCGGGGAGAAGCGCGTCTGTCCGCGTGTGCCGGCAGTAGGAAAGCCGGGGAAAACTGTACGGGTCATGGCTTTACACCGATGGGGAAGGTGAGGGAGGATACGCTGACCGTCTTCTGGAGGAAATCTCCGTGGTGATGTACATCTGAATTCTCAATGCGTTTTCTGTCTTGAAAAATACACAGAATAGAAAAATATGTTCCGTATTTATTTACGCCTGAGAGGTTCTTGTGCTTAGCCAGTGTTTCTGCTCGGCTTCTGCGTATTTAGCCCTCTGAACATTTCAGGCGGTATTTTAAATACAAGCGAGAAGTATAAGGCTGAGCTGACGTTTGGGGCATGGCTCGCTATAAGGGTATGGAAATATGCTGTTATCTTCTCTAAATTAAAAAAATTCCAACAAATTGAAAATGTGCCGTCCAGCCTGTATCTTTGCCATATTTTATTCAGAGGTATAAAAATAGTGTAGACATTCACCACATCGCCTATTGTATAACTTGGCTATGTTTGAACTAAAGGCCCACCATCTTAAGACAACACTTTGATGTGGGTGTTTCTTCAAGTCTTAAAGGCTCCCACTGCACCATCAAAGCAACATGTGAACTTTAGGGTATTTACCTTGCTTAATGAGAAATGTTTTCCACATTTTTTCGCCGTGACATTTTTGTACCGCACAATGTTTCTGTGTGTTCTTTTTCTATTTAAAATTTAAAGAGCTACATTTGGGAGAGGAACAATGTAGGTAAAAGAGACCCCTGGAGTGTGTCTGATGTGATAGTTCTCTTCTGTGGCACCATTTTTCCTCCTGCTGTGGGAGAGCTAAATGATAGTGCCTTATACCTTACTGAATAAAGCCTAACACTGTTTCCAGCTGTGAACATGTGATCAGTTTTTGTGTTTGATTTTTGCACACAAGTATACTACTGCAAGCATGCCCACACACTCCTATGCAAACACTCCGTATGGGAATTATTGTTGACTCAGTCATTAATCTACCCTCAATTAATCACATTAAGCATTAAGGTGCCTTTCTGTGCGGAGAGGTACGACAGCCTTTTCTGGTTTTACCTCAGCGGAGAAGTGCTACACGACCGATTTACTTTCTGGCTAAAGACGTTGAAAGATGTGTTGAGATAGGTTGTTATACGAAAACCGAGCAGAACACTATTGTCTGATCCTGAAACCCTCGGAGGATTACCCAGTAATCCTATTGATATTGTTGGGAATAAAGGGTATGAGACGTAGCCCTAGTTGTTACATGTGTACCCAGAGTAACATAACATTTATTCTGGTCTTTCGCGAGTGTTTATTTCTTTTAAATGCAGCTATCTTTTCAATACTGCTCATAAAACATAACAGTGCTCGTTCTCTGGCTAGAACATGACTTATTTCAGTGCTGTTATGGTGATGAGGACTGTATTTCTTACATAAGCAGAAGATTAAACAAATTAAAATCATGCCTTTTATTTCAACCAAAAACTGGGATCCATTGTTGTGGAAGCTGGAGATCTACACTTGTATTCTTCAAGAGTGTGGCATGTCATGTTGTTTGTTAAACACCCAGAACTCATAATATCCTTCTCTCTGGCTCACTGAACAGCAGAAAAAAATGGGTCCTGAAGGAATACATTCAGAGACAAAGAAGAAAAGTTATTTTATTTTTAGTGATCAGATGGCATAATTGTTGGTTGGCGTTAAGTGGCTCTGAATATGAGGGGAGGGAGGATTAATTTCTGAGTAAATGAGCAACATCTGAAATCACCAGAGGGGCCTGATCCTTTTAGCACCAGCGATGGGGCAGTTGAGCCATTGATTTATTTTTTATTTATTTTTATTTTAAGAAAAGCAAAAGCTAGCGGCTGTCATGAAAGACTTCTGCTCCTCGGAGTGAAGCAGCTTGCTCCCTGCGGGCTCGCTGGATCTCAGTGAGTGCGGCTGACTACTCGTACTTTCAAGACTGTGTGCCAGGCTTTGTATTATGCACTTGTAGACAGACACCCCCGAGTTCAAGTAATGCTGAGGATGTGATGGATCCCTGTCAACAGAAGGTGAGATCGTGCGCAGTAAAGGACAAACCAAGCTCATGATTCATAACTTCAGCTGTCCTTGTGATGCTGGCCATTAGCGTCAGTTAAGCGTGTTTTTTACATTTGTATGTCACTATCCTTCCTTTTGTTACGTGATGAGGATGGATGGGTTTGAACTTTGCGGCAATTAGATGTGGGTGTAGAGGTTTTATTTTCAAATGGAAGGAAGCGTTCGTTTTGGTGAGAAAATCCAGGTGTGGAAAGCTTCTGGTGGGAGTAGCCTGTGTAAAATGCAAGGATGTCAAACAGCAGCAGCCCATAGCCTCCTGTCACAGAAGAAGAGCTCACAACGCTGCAACGAGCTCCAGGCGGACCTCAGGAGCCCCACATCCACCTCAGGATGCAGGACCAGAACCTGCCCTCGGAGACAAAGAGAATGGCAAACAAAACAACGTGGCGCGAGCCCTGCGCGCTGCTGACCAGCAATGGCCATCCTCTGCTAATTAAAATGATTAATATTCCTCCTGCCACTGTCGAAGGAATGTATCGTGCACTGTGGGCACGACAGGAAGGGCTATGAAGAATAAAAGCAACAAGCAGCTCTGGCAGGAGCAGAGCGAGGGCTCTGGGCAGCAGGTGCACTCGGCGAGAGGGGGGAAAAAAGATGCTGTGGCTCTGGCAGCTGCTGTTCGGTGTACGCACGATATATGGACGGGGTAGGGCTGGTGACAGACCGTTACTGGAGCACAGAGCACAGCAGCATAGCAGCATGAGTGCAGAATGGTTCTCCCATCCACCATTGCCTTTCCCTTTCTATCGTCGTTCACACCTGTGCAAATGAGGACGCAGCGGGTGCAACACCAAAATAGAGCAGTGGTGTTTTACGCCCACTAATTGCTTAGGAATATTTCTCTGCAAAGTGCTGTGCCATGCCTGTGTAAGGGGCCTGGCAGTCAGGTAAGAGCAGGAGAAGGGATGATCGAGGACATAAAGGGCTAACGGGCTTTTTTTTTTCCCCCCTCTCTCCCCTTTCCCCCTTAAAGGGGATTTGCACGTGTGTTTAGCATTTCCTCAGTGAAGCTATCTTCATTCTTTCAGCCTAAGCTCAGACATTTGAGAGGCTTTGGAAGGCTTCCAGCAGAAAATTAGAACTTCTGGAGCTAGATTCAGTGTCTGTTCGCATCAGCACCCAGATCCCACTCACTCCATAGGAACTGGGTCACCCCCTTGCCCTGTTTGTGGCTGTCAGCACTGTCTGTCTGACAGAAGCAGCCTTTACAGCAGAGGAAGAAAGATGATGTCTACCAAGACTGGCCGCGAAGACGGCAGAAGCAATGGAGCCTGGGCAAATGGTGACCTTAGCAATATTTGTATTTCCAGTAATAAACTGGAATGTAGTGGAGGAAACAAGATGGATGTTGCAGGAGATGACATCGATCACTGCATAGTGAGAATTAAGTGTTTTCTCCCTTATTAGGTAGCAGTTGGCTGCAATCTTATTCTTTCTCCTGTATACTTATTCCCAGACTCTTAGGACCACCGAGTTATATGTAGTAATACCATCAAAAATTACTTTTCTTTGTCCCCTGGATAAGAGATTAACTTCAGTTTTCAGCCTTAATATGAAGCCACTTTCTTAGATGCATTTGCTTAATTGCAGTCGGTAATATCATCCATGATAACATGCTTCTTGCGCTTTAGGCAAGCTGTTTTGTGTGTAAATTTTGTTTTCTGGGGAAACTCCAAGTCTTGAAACTAGGGTGCCTCTACTCTTCGTGAGTTTTGGGGGTCTCTGGGCTGTAGCAGCTCCTTGTGTGCAGTCGTGGCTTGCCATGTAAATCCATTTTGTTAGGGAAGTAGTGATGCGTGATGATTACTTTAAGAGAACCTCTTAAAAACCCAGTCTGAAGTCTTCATTTGAAGTAAGAACAGTACAAAACAGGCTTCTAAAGAAAGTCAGCAGCTTAAAAAAAAATCAGCTCTGTCAAGAACCCAGACTGTTAATTTCTAGCACAGAGAAATTCCTGTGGGCTGCACACGTGGAGAAAGGCTTCAATTCGTGTGTGGTCACTCCCAGCTGGTACCTGACAACTCAGCTGACCTCCTGCCTTGCTGGAGGAGGGCTTTAAAGTGCCCTCCATTTGGAAGCAGAGCCACATGGACTGGCTGACAACAGGCATTTCAGTTGTCTTCTGTTTCCATAAATAACATAATGAGCAGACAAAATTTCTAAAACTTCCAGAAAAAAAAAACTGTAGCAGCGTGTTTGCAATTGGTGAAACATATTCATTTGATTTATATGCCGGATTTTTCCTTAATGCAAATTTTGCTAGTTTGAAAGCAATGCTTCAAATATAAAGTGCAATAACTTATCTTTTAAACAAGCAAAAAACAACAAAAGTCAAACTGTTAGAGAAGTGAGGCATAAGACTCGTGTTATCGTCGTATTGAGCAATGAATCCTGATATCTTTGTGTCATTTGCCAAAACGGGCTTTGAATGTACCAAAGCACCTTTTATTGGTGTAATGCCTGAGTTTATGTTTTGTTGAAAATCTGTGTCTCTGACAGCCTACAGACAGCAATAAGTAAAACTGGGAGGAACACTGGACTTGTCTCCAGAGCAAGCTGGCAAACCTTATTTATCCAGAAGCCTTTCTGTGCTGTTCCCACGGAGCTGAAGAGTGCGGAGTTTTTATTCTGTACGTAGCCAGGAATTTATGTCATCGAGTAATTATATGACTGTATTCATTAACGTAGTTCTGCTGTTCGGTGGCTGGAGGGAAAACTGAGGAATTTGTTAGTGTTAAATCAATTTCACCATTTTCAATACTCAATAATTTGAACAACAGGATTTAGGGCTAGGGTGCATATTTGTAAGGTACTATTGACATCAATAGATACTGGAGTCAAGGGAATGATGACAGCAGCTGAGAATTTGCATTGAGAATGTCTAACCACTGGGTTGTGGGATCACCTCTGGCACAGAGCTGGGGCTAATGAAAATTGTTACCACCTGTTTTCTGTAGACTGACTGAAATAATTTGCCAGAGCCATTCTGTCTTTGGGTAGGTATATGTCTGCCTCATACCATACATAATTTCCAACTGAAGAAAGGCCAAGACTCAATGTGGAAAGGAACTGTACTCTTCTTTTACTGGCTAGTCTGTGAATAAGGCAAATTTGCTCCTTAGCGGTATGCATTTTACATAAAAGTCCACTTTCTCACAAAGGAGAGGACGTGCCCTTCCAGGGTTTGAGAACAGAGTGTCTAAGGGGCACGGAGCACTGTTTGAGCTGTACAGTACAGATGGTAATTCTGCTGACCTGTGCTTGTATAAAAATGGAGCGAAAGTTCACGTAACAGATCTGAATAGTTGGAGGGGAAGAAGCAGAAATATTCTTTTGCCCAGTATTATCTTCAAGTTAAAGTAAAGAGGATTGTGAAGGTTATGCAGAATGTAACTTGACCTGATTTTCCCCCCAAGCAGCCTGAGATGTTATCTTCACTTAAAAAGATTTCTCTGAGGGCTTTTTAAAAATGTGTAGTTATGCACTGCTTGTATAATTACCAAATCAAGAGTGCAGTTATGGTCTCCCTGTTGTGTGGCTGGATAAAAATGAGGAGAAATGTTGAATACAAAAGTAAGAAAAAAATGGTGACGACAAGCAGCAATGGGTTCAATAGGCGGTTGAGGGTACCTTCAGAAATCTATCAGTTGCAGTCTTTCTGGAGGGGATGGGTTGGCCAGACAAGCCAGCAGATATTGGTTGAAGGGTTTCATTCCTTTTGAGAGGGGGATGACAAAGGAAGCTTGGAAGGTCTGGCAGCTGCCCAGGTAAACCAAGTGGATGTTAACTTCCAGGAAATGGAAACAAAGTCGAGATGCCTGAGTCCAGTGATGTTATTCTACCTAAACGGTGTTGTCAGCCCTGGTGAGCTGGCCAGTATTACCTGCCGCAGGCTGGAGGTCAGACCTAGGGATGTGAGTGATGCTGCAGGGCACGAGGAGAGCTGTCAGGGTCCCAGTGTGCCCAAACAGGGTGCTCTGCTGTCCTTCGGGGGTGTGGTTGGTGTGGGGAATCAGCCCACTTCATGCTTAAAGTGAGAATTTTCTTTTGTGGGAGAGAGAGCTTCTCCCCTTTCAGCTTGCTGAGAGAGCTTCCCAGTGTGATTTGAGTGATGCTTCTTCTGAATTTGCAAATGGTTCGAAACAATAGCTCAACAACGCACATGCATTGTCCCCTCTAATCATAACAGGCTGTTAACTATAAAACCTAATTAGGCAGTTCAACAGTTAATAACAACCCATCAGTTAGCAGGAACATCAAGATAATGTGTTTGTCCTGCTCTCCCAGACTACCTTCCAGCACAGAAAGCCCAAACGCTGCTGGCATCTACAATTTCCGTTACACAACTGGTCAAAATAGCGGTGCAAGAACTAGAAGAAATAAAATCAATTTAGTTTCAAGATACATTTTGTCGAGTTGAGGATGGTAATGTTTGAGCTTACTAAGTTCAACAGAACTTACATTCATTAATTTTAATACAGACCCCCTGGAACCGATATTGTTTTGTCTCAAGAAATTGTCCATTTCAAAGACAGCAAGCAGATCGCACTGTCCCTACCTGGAAATCTTTGTTTTTTCTTCCAGTGCAGACGCTGTATGACATGTACTATGCCTTTTCCTTTCCTTCAGGCAGTTCCTACAATCCTGCACTCTGTTCCAGGAGTTACGTGCTCCCTGAGGTTGTGCTCCCTGGATGTCTCCTTGTGATCCGGCTGAACAGGGAGCAGGTCTAGTTGCACTCACTCCCTAGTATAGTGTCTCGACCTCTCTTCGGACCCTTCTTTTCATCCCGTACTGATTTTACCAGGGTATTTCAGTCCCATTATATGATGAGCTCCCTAAACTTGCCACTGTCTTTATGTGTTCACATGCATTACATCATCTCATCCGTGCCTTCATGGATGTCGTCACCACTCTTGCTTTGAACATAATTTTGCTCGTTTGAATGCACGTGTCCCGGTGCAGCCAACAGCTTCAGCTTGCTCCCTTGCCCGCTACCAGTCACCTGCACCTTGGCGTGTATCTGTTAGTGTGTCTCAATACTGCTGTATTAGCAAAACCAAGTAATGCCCTGCCCTGAGTATGGATCAGTCAGTTTCTTCAACACCAGCTGCAAAACACATGGGCTATGTCCTGATCTTCCCTCCCATCCTCTCCCAAGATTTGCTAGTCTGGATCTGCTGCTTGAGCATCAGCTAGTTTTGACTGTTTCTTAATATAGCAACTAGTTCTTTTTATGTCTCAGATTCTTGTTTAGTCTTCTAATTGGTGTAATTTGTAATTGATGTAATTCATACCATACATACATTGATGCTGTTTGACTATGATTGACATCAGTACGTCTGTATGAAGGATGAAATAGGCCAACCACGAATGCATAAACTGCGTTTGCTATGGAACTCATTTACAAGTAATGAAGAAATGGGCTTCTTAGACTTGCTAAAGCAAGCTGCTATGCTCTTGAGCTGGATGAGAAAGACAGAAATGCCAGCAGTGCAGTCACCTGTTTTCTTTAAAACTCTTCCTCAGCAAAGGACTTTGTTCTACGGCTTTAAGTACTGTTTGCTTGTGCATACTTTAAAAAGCTTTGCAAGAATTGGAATGTGAATCTCTGTGCATTTTCTTAGTCAAGAGGAGGTAGATGTAGTATGAGAAGCTTGCACTGAAGCATAGCTGTGAAAAATTGCACTCATTATAATGATCTAGAAAGTGAAATTCCAGCAACTGACTACAGGGAAAGTAAAACGCATTGTGCTGCTTTTAGGATAGGTGGTTACAGAGGGATTAAGTATTTCAGCCAGTGTGTTGTCCATCTTGTTTTGTCTGTCAGAGTTCAAGAAACAACATATAAAAACATAAATCTAAAAGTCAGAGGAAGAATTCAGTGTGGTAAGTGACATTCTTCTAATCAGTAACACATCAGAGGTGGGTTTCTTAGTGGTGATTTCATTTTTTTTTAATTTGCATTTTTTATTTTTCTTAGGGAAAACAAACATAAATTTGCATTTAGGTTCTTCCATCACGAACCCCCAAATTTATGGAATCTGTTGGGATTATCTTGGGAGATGCTGAATATGCTTGAACTACAGTAAGGGCACCAAACCGGAGTTAACAGGAGCTAAACATTCCCAACACTGATGTCGAGTCTTCCACGAACTTCATACGGCACTGAAGCAATGGTAGCTGGGTCTGTGCTCTGTGCTGCAGGCCACCGCTAACACTGGCATCGCAGCAGAGGATGGTCCTTAGGATTGGCAATGACTGCTGTAGGACAAGGTCTCGATTTTACAAGGTGACTTACCCAAAACATGGCATGGTTGTCTCTGTTCTCTAGATCTTTAATTTCATTTTGAGTCATAATTGAGTCAAAAACTCACTGAAACTGAAAACACTCTTGCAGTAGCTGAGTTTTATTTTATTGGTTACTTGTTCTTGTCTATTTTCAGTGTAGGAAAAGGTCTGCAGCACAGTATTAGGACCACTTTTGGTGCCAGTGCCATCCTTTCGTACCATAACCAATGATGTTCTTATTCCAGATAGTGCAGACATGCTGCTGTGACCACCTGATGGAGCCATGTAACACAAGTGGCCCAATGGGGATTTTTTTTTTTTCTCTTCCAGCAATCTCCCAAAGGCTTGGAATCGCAGAACCGTGTTTGTATTTCCGTAGGTTTAAGCCCATGAGTGGTACTATTAACTGTAATGGAGCAGTTCTTGGGTTTAGTGTTAAGCAGGTGCTTATGTGCTTTGTTGTGTCAGGCTGAACTCGGAGACCCCGTGCGAACTCCCTTTGTAGTGCCCTGACCCTGTTTATTCTGTCTTTGCTAGTGGAGACTTGATGAAATCACAAATGGAGGTGGCGAGGCTTCAGAATTTACTGTAAAATTATTTCTAGTTTAATAGAAGCAAACTGCAGCCAATAATTGTAAAGGACAACTCTTGCTATTCACGGAGAGCCCAGAAGTCTCGGGGCAAGAACTCGTTGTCTCTCCTAATTCTGATGAATCACGATCTTTCACATCAGGCAATGTCATTTGTCAGCAAGTTGCGTCCTTACAGATTGTGCCACTGCAGCTGAGATAATGAAGTGTGATGTTCAAGACTTTGTCCTAAAAACAACAACAGAATGCCTTCAGACTGGGTCACTGCTATCAGCTGAAATTTATTGCAGTTGAAAGAAGCTGGGCAGATGTTAAAACCCTCGTGCTACCCACGAGCCAGGGGGTTCCTCTGTTTATTTCCTGGCTGCTTGGCACATTCTTGTGACACACAACAAACCCCCATTATGAAGGATTATATGATGAGGCAACAAGCATGTGAAAGATAGCAACCAAATGGTGACTCCCAATTACATGAAAAATTACTATAATCACCCCTGCTGTAACACCCGTCTGTTGGCAAAGTGGTTGATCCCCTTGAAAAGCTTTAGAAGACCCACTGTATTAAATAAAAATCTCAGTTCTGTGTGTAATCATAAAAATTAACACTGTCACTTTAAAAAAATCAAATTGGTGTCCTAAAGGGAAACCTACTAAGCTGTGTAAAGTAGCTATTATGAAAATGTTTAGCCTTTTGAATGTATTTCAGACAGCATTTGTGTTGCCAGATTTGTCAGCCAAAAACTCACTAAGCAGATTTGTCAGTAGCTGAGGCCATAATCTGTAAAACAGACATTGGCATAGAGATTAAAGATCAAGAGAATTATATAGTTTTTGTTACCATATGCCAAGATTCTTCTTCTCTTCTCTTTTTTATTTTTTTTTAAGTTTATTTTGTGCAGGCTGTATCTTAAGGGCTGCTGCTCTTTCTGTTTTGTTGTCTCAAACAGGGGAATTTCCTGTCAGAAAAGGGAAACTGTTTTTATTCACATACTTCAGGCTCCGTGTAGCTGTCACCCTCGTGCATTGCTGAGCTTTACGCGGCAGTCAGTTTTGTATCACAATTCTCTTGCTTCGTGTACGAAGTGCTCACGTTTCTGTAGGACTACTGCCCTCTCCAGCAGAGGAGCCTGTCCCCCAGCCTGTGACCACGTTGCGGGTTGGCCCACAGGAGCTTCTCTGCTCTGCAGGCAGGCCGGAGAAGCCTGGGATCTTAAAAACAGCCCCCGGAGAAGGAGCATCTCATCACATCGCCGCCCATTGGGGGTTACTGCTCGTTGATGGAAGTCTGCATATCGGGGCACGGCGCTTTGGCGGTAGGATCAGAACAGATTCATGGCACACGTGGTGCTTGGACCTCCGCTGCGCTCTGAGGTTTGTGCCTGTACAACAGGACGGGCATTGCGTCTTTGGGGTCTTCTTGCTTGGAAATAACAGGCCTCGACTTCTGCGCTCATTGGTGTGGTACTGTTGAGGTGGGGCGTTCATGTCCCTGGCAAGGTGGGTGTCCTAATTTCTTCACTGAAAAGTGTTTAATGTAGAAAGCTTCAAGAAAGCCGAAAGAGAAATGGGGAGATGACTTCTGAAAACTTTAATAAGGGTAAGCTTCACTAGAGCTCTTGAATGGAAAGCGCACAGGCAGGCAGTGCTGCTGGGATGGCTCCCTTTAAGTTAGCATCGGAGAAAGACAAACAGAGCAACACATGCTCAGAGGTACTGCTTGTAAGGAAACAATCTGCTGTGTCTTCTGCCTGGGGGTTTTGGTTGTGCCTTAAACGCTTTTAGTACCACCACGCTTTACTTCCACGTAACAGAGCTGCACTCTGTAGGAGGCCTACATCTTACAGGCTCTTGGCAGGTCACCGCATACGAAGTACGAACTATTTACACTGAAGCATGGCACAGAATGAAGTGTGTAAGATGGTTTATGATTTTGCCTTCACCCAGAAGCCTGGTGGTTTCTGAAAGAGCGTCTGTGCTTTCTTACCAGTCTTCGGGCATCAACTTGCTGCTCCGTTCTGGTGGAGTTGACCACGGCAGCAAGAAGTTTGCCGTTGCTTTACTTCTTGCTGGCCTTGCTGGTGCCATAGCTTGGTCTTGCTGCTGCTGTTACTGCTGTGGCTGTAGAAAGGCGTGCACGTCTCGGTGGCAGGGTGGCCCGGCCTTCGCTGGGTGGAGAGAGGTGGCAAAGTGTGAGAGGGTTTCCAGCTGCTGCCTCTGGTTCCTCGCTGAGGTTTTCCCTGCACCATGCTGGGTGCTGCTGTGTGTGTGTGCAGTCACAATACTCGTGAACTTTTCTGCTTAGGTTAGTCTTGAAGATATGCTCTGTGTATGCCGTTACTCTGTGATTTACGGTCGGACGTGCTGCAGTCCTGTAGGCCAACAGAAAAATCACCGGTTTGTGCAAAAAGCTGCCTTTGTGTGGAGCCTTTACGTGGGTGTGAGGGCCCACAGGCTGCTCCAGCGGGTCCGGCTGACACCCACGCTGCTCGTGGGGTCTGGGCTCTGTGCAGGGAGCAGGGCCGTGGCCGTGCATTTCTGCTGCTGGAGGATCTCTGCCTCCTTCCTGAGCCCATCTCCTTTTTGGAGGTGGTGGCCCAGCAGTGTTTGCACATGGTGCATTTCTGCTAGTGCTGCGGAACGGCCTTCTGTTGTGTGTATTCCGCCTGCAAAAAAAAAGGTATTTCTAATGTAAGCACAACCCTGGAGGCCTTTCAAAGGGCAGACACCACACTGAGCCTGGATCCTTTGAATCCCCACAGAAAAGAGTAGGCAGAGTGCATCACAAGTATTAAAATAGTAAGATAGAAGACTTCAAAGTTAGTGTAGTGACTTGTTCTGGAGTATGAAGTGCTGAGTTCTCTTTTAAAAACCTTTAATCAGTACAGTGCTCATCACACAGATGTTAGCAGCAGTGCTAGAGCTCTCTAATTGTAATTTAAGTTATCCCTGCCTAAGGGCTTGCAATTAAATTATTAGACTGTTGCAGTGAGTCTATGGATCCTGGTTGCACCTTGCAAGGGGGTATTTTCTGGTATGATGAGAAACAGTGCTTTCTCCTGGGAAGTAAATGTACCATTATGCACTTATTAGGTCCTCAATTGGATCCACTACTGATTAGCAAACAGACTTTGTGAGAGAAAATATGACAGTAGTTTCCGTTAGCTTCCCCAAACCATTGTGTGATGGAGATGAAAACAAACCAGGCCTGATGGCAGCCACTAACTTCTGTGTTCAGTTTAAAACTTGCTCTTTTCAAGTGGGTCACACTCTCAACCCTGAACTTATGATGGAAAAAAATGTTGGGAATTGGTACAGCTTGTGAGAAACCAAGTTGTGTTTTTGCAGGAGAGAATTATTTTGCTGTATTCCAAGGTAGTTGTGTAGTCATAACAAGGAGAAATGCTCAGTAGGTAAGTGGACAGCAGAAGGCCTCACTGTGCCAAAATAAGGCAGAAGCTTGAGAAAAAGAGGATGAGCAGTGTGAGAACAGTAAAACCAAGATCACAAGTTCTTAAAACATAAGAAAGGAGAAATTAAAGGATTGAAAAAAAAGAAAACTTGTACATATATGGTGTAGAGGAGCGTTGAGTAGCTTGTGAACCTGTAGTACTCAGCCAATGAGGAAACGGGAGGTGATCAGGAATAGGGAACAACAGGTTATGATTTGGTTACTAAAATGCACTCCTGAGTGACAGGACGCCGCCATTGCAATGCGAACAAAACAGCTTCACAGAAGAAAATTATGTCTGGAGAAAATTATTTGAGATTTTTCTCACAAGCTGCATAGAAATTTGTAAATATGTGTGTATTAAATACACACGGCATGCAAACGTGCTAAACACGCAAGCAAGCTGTAAGTATGTATACGTACACGTGCACACCACACCCCCCCATTTGTATGCATGTTGATTCTGGAAACACAGATATACATTTATTCCAAAACAGCTACGTTTTCATTTCACTGAACATCGTACTGCATTTGTGTTCTTCAGAATTTCATTTCTGGTTATGGCCTGGGAGAGTCTGGAGACTCTTTATATCTCTCTCGTCACTAGGCTCAAAAATGTCTAATGAAGAAATACAGAAGCGTGTTTTATCAGAATGCAGACAGTTATTGAATCAGTTGTTACGTTATTACTTTGCATTGGTGTGTCGTCTTTTACAGTAAGTGCCTGCCTGTGTAATTATTTTAAATTCACCTTTGGGTTTTTAAAACTTTTGAAAACAAAGACAGCTGTAGATCATTTTACTGAGCTGTAAAATGCGGATGAACGGTTAGTTTTGCATTAAAACTTCTGATAGGTAAACTCTTTTTGACTTTTCCTTTGGATATTGTTATTTGAATCAATTTTGTTTCCCGTTCATTTTAATTTTGTTAGTAAGTCCAAGGATCCTCAGTTGCACAGTACTTAGCCTTTGCTTACTGAGGAAGGTACCAAGAATGTAAGGGGTTGCAATACCTTATAAATTGCCCTGCAAGGCTCAGCTTGACTCTCTGCTCCAAATCCATCCCTTCAGTTCAATTTCCGTGAAATCAGTTGAGTTAAACCAAGGTTAGTTGTTGCCCTCAGACATTGGAGAGAAGAAGAACTTCATCAGGAAATGCATCCTTGCAAGCTGTGTGTTATGTGTCACACTTCAGACCCAGCGCTTTGCCAAAATCAGGGTCCAACTGAGAGCGTGCCAGAAGCACAAGAACTATTCTTTAAGGAATTTAAAAAGAAGCAGATTGCAGCAACTCTCTTCTATGGCACAGGAAAAAGTCCTGCAAAGATCTCAACAATTATTACTAATTTTTCGAGCGTTGACAGTGTGCTCAGTATGTTCAGAACATGTGTTGCTCCAGCCTGAGCCAAGCACGAGGCCTCTCAGATCAGAAAGTAACGTTTCCTTTCTGCTCCTTCATAGCGCCCTGCCCACGACGCAGAGTGCGGATCTCGCAGCCCTCAGAGCAGGCTGTGAGGAACGCGGCATGCTGGCCTTGCTGCCGTTCAAGCCCTCTCTCTTCCATCACTGCTTCTTCATGAACGTTGGGCTTGGTAATACCTGTAACTGCTCGATCAAACTTCTGCAAAGGGGCTTATCCAGCCAACCAGCCGTGCAGCGTGATCCTTAATTACCCTGGATAGCACTTCTCGGGAGTCAGTGGCTGTGTAGGTACTAACTGTTCTGTTCCTGTTGTCCAAGACATAATTGTTTTTCTCCATCTCCCCTGAAAATAAAGAAGCTTTGGATGTCTCAGGTCTTAATAATTCTGAGTCACCAGAGGACTCGGAGGACCTGGATTTCTTTTCTTTGATTTGGACAACAATTTATTTTCTTTTGGTTTTAAGACATACTGAGGTATCTAAATGTGCTCTGGCTTAGTCATTCTTTTTCTAAAGATCTTCCGTGTCTACTAGGAAAAGTAAATATATCATCTGTCAATGTCCTTTACAAGCACATAATTTAAGTCCATTAGAAAATTGTTCACAATTGTTATTTGAGTGGTTTTCACATTGTTATCCTAATTAAATTGGATTATTCTGACTTTTCTAGCCACAGACCTTTTAGCTTGTAAACTGAATGAATTTTATTAAGGTAATAGTAGTCTTGAAATCGTGGCACTAAAATTAATACTTTACAGACAGTTGAATAGATTTTTACTACTTAGCACAGTGCAGGATTTGCTACAGCAGGCACAACCGACCCCACGATTGTTAAAAGTGGGGAATATTTTTTCTTGTAACTGTTTGCTGGCACCCTTATAACTTACCCAAACATTCCTCTCCTGAGCTGAAATTTTCTAGGCTCTTAAAAAAGAGCCAAATGCAACAAAAACCAATATGCCTTGAACTCAATGTGGCCTGCCAATTATAGCTGTAAGGAACAATATTTCAGTTTAAGAAACTTATTGCACTTTTGCTATTGTGAATTTAGTCTCAGGAAATTGAGAGACGATTGCCTTCGTGTTTACACTGGACGCAGTTTGCGAAGTAGTCCTGTGCTCTCGGTTTGTCACTATCGGCACTCCTCTGAATGTCAGCGGGTTCTGTTTGCACAGAATCGTGTCCGTGTGTGCAAGCAGGTGTAAGCACAGATGCAAAGCCTGAATCACTGTGGGTGTTCTCTTGCTTCCTCTGTGCCGTTAGCTTCACTGTCTCTCACTGCGTCATCGCTTGCATCAATCACGCGGTATAATTTTTAGGAAGGGAAGCAGGAAAGAAATCTAGACTTTTCCATTCTCTCATTGCCGTGGGCTTGATGTTAACCGGGGTGAGTCCATTGGCAGCACACGGTCTGTGTGGAACACGAGCACGACTTTGCCATCACGGTACTGGATAAGGCAGGATTTGGCTTGGGATTTTACATGTGATTTTTCCGCTGATGCCA
Source organism: Nettapus auritus (assembly GCA_011076525.1). Lineage (NCBI taxonomy): Eukaryota > Metazoa > Chordata > Aves > Anseriformes > Anatidae > Nettapus > Nettapus auritus. Next base: position 14,889,052 of record CM021767.1, read on the forward strand.
ATGCATTTTGAGTTTGCAAGTAGCACTGGTACCACGCAGTGAAACACGGGGTTCGGACACACACGAGAGAGAGCCTGTGACTCCTGGGAGCTTAGGTTGGCGTGAAAGGCAGGCTGCACTTCGGTCTGACGACGTGTATTGCTGAGGGGGTGCCTCATCAGAGCTTCGCCGAGAAACACTTGGGGGAATTGACATTTATAGGTTATACTAATAAGGCCTGCTAGGACCTCATGGAAAAAAATGTCCTGTAGAGTGAAAATGCTGTTAGAAAACAGACAAGATTTCTGATGGGGGGAGGTGAATGTGAATGTTGTATCATCATTTCAAAGGATCTGTCTGTACCATCACAGTCTTTTTTGGATGAAGAATATATTTCATGTTAGAAAACAAGCAGAATTTGGAATAATGTTCGTCTCAGATGTCTTTTTCCATAATTTTCCATGATAGACATTTTCAGGAAATAGTTCATGAATTTAAATTGTTTGTACTTTGGGAATTCAAAACCACTTAACTTTGGCCATAGAATTTTAAAGAAAATAATTATGTATTTTTTGCCATACATAGTGCTAGAAAATTATACTGCTCCTACTTTTGACAGAATATGTAGGTAAGGAGAGTCTGAAATAGCCTGTTTTAATAGTTGTATGCTGGATAAAGTACTGGAAGGAAATGGGGAGCAAAAGTCTTTTTTTTTTTTTTTTTAATATTTCAAAACACTTCCTTTTTTGGTGCATTTTTTTGTAACTGAAAATGTTAACTTTGTTCCATTCTATCTTTGTTTTTCTCTTCCAGTTGTATCCTCAGTACTCAATCGTCTTCAGAATAATTGAGTAGATTTTCTTATTTGAAGGCTGTTTTTCTTGACTGAAAGAGAGTAATTTTATTAATGCTTTTTTCTTTTTAATCCCAACATGGCTTAAGGTGTTAATAAGTTCTTATCTAAAGTCTAGGAGCAATCATATTTTTAAATTAATTTTATAAATATAATGGACCAGAAGGAGGAAGAAGCAGGTCAATGTGGTGAACTGGCTTGTTTAGGGGAATCATTTATCTGATACGGAGTGTGGCCTTGAGAATGCTGCTGTACGTTGCGAGACGAGGCCAAATTATCTCAGTGGCAGGAAAATAAAATCTCTTGTTGAATGTCCTTGCAAAAGTTGGAATTAAATTCCAGTGCTAGGCTTCCAGCATGCAGTCGCCCGTGGCTTGCAAAAACCTTGCTGGTGATCTGTCCATCAGAAATTCATCTTGCATCGTAACAAAGATTTGCATGTGGTTATTCTGAAATGGCACTGAAAGTATTATTTAAGTGTGCTTTGTTCTGTTTAGCCAAGTTTGAGATAAATTTCTATGTGTCACTGAATGACAGAATCATCTAGGTTGGAAGAGACCTCCAAGATCACCCAGTCCAACCTCTGACCTAACACTAACAAGTCCCCCACTAAACCATATCCCTAAGCTCTACATCTAAACGTCTTTTAAAGACCTCCAGAGATGGTGACTCCACCACTTCCCTGGGCAGCCCATTCCAGTGCCTAACAGCCCTTTCGGTAAGAAGTTCTGCCTAATATCCAACCTAAACTCCCCTGGCACAACTTTAGCCCATTCCCCCTCGTCCTGTCACCAGGCACGTGGGAGAACAGACCAACCCCACCTCGCTACAGCCTCCTTTCAGGTACCTGTAGAGAGCGATAAGGTTGCCCCTGAGCCTTCTCTTCTCCAGGCTGAACAACTCCAGCTCCCTCAGCCGCTCCTCGTAGGGCTTGTTCTCCAGACCCCTCACCAGCTTTGTAGCCCTTCTCTGGACTCACTTGAGCACCTCCATGTCCTTCTTGTAGTGAGGGGCCCAAAACTGAACACAGCACTCGAGGTGTGGCCTCACCAGAGCCGAGTACAGGGGGACAATCACTTCCCTGGACCTGCTGGCCACGCTGCTTCTGATCCAAGCCAGGATGCTGTTGGCCTTCTTGGTCACCTGGGCACACTGCTGGCTCATATTCAGCCAACCAACACTCCCAGGTCCTTCTCTGTCAGGTAGCTTTCTAACCACTCATCTCCCAGCCTGTAGCTCTGCTTGGGGTTGTTGTGGATTGTTCAGTAAGTTACAGCTGGAAATAATGGTGTCGTTTAACATAGAGCCCAAATGAAGTGTGCCAAAGTGATTTCCATTACCCAGACATCACACGCTCTGAGAAATGTTGAATCCTGCCATCTCTGTCATCTGCTGTTCAGGTTTGCACTGGAAAGGATGGCTTTTCCAACATACTTTTCCATTCTGAACTTACTGTCTTTTGTTCTTTTAAAGTCCTTAGCACGCTAACTTATACCCTTGGATGTGTGGAAGAAGAACCGCAAGCTGGAAATTCCTTGGAGATGAGGGAGTGAACAAACTCCTGCTCCATATAGGGCTCCTGCTCCACTTGCCTGGTCTGTAAGGGCAGCATCATAAAGATGTTTCCCTAACCTCCCTTTCCAACCGAATTAAAAACAGTAATGAATGGTGAACGTTTTAATTGGTCTATTAGTTTACCGCCAACTTTCAGTGAGCGTCGGAAGCTCTTTGCACTGTTGCTTAGACTTGCAGGTGAACTCTGAATTATCAATAATACTGAGAAGCGGCGATAAATTCATTTATGCTGATCACTCCAAATCCTTGAATTCACCACTGCCTCAATCTGTTGAGACTGGTATATAATGAAGCCTCTTGGGCAAAAGGGCAGGTGAGGCGTCCCTGCTGCCCTTCACATTTGGATGTGGAAAATTTTGCCTATTGTTCCTCAGCATTTGTCTACCTGAGTTAACATTTCTCAAAGCACAGCAGAGAAGCCTGTGCCCAGCCCCAGAGTGCTCTGGGTAGATAGTTTATATTCCTTTGTTAGAGCTCTACCCTCATATCCAGGCACAGAAGTAGAGGTACTGTAAATTTTACGCTCTGTTGCCCCAAGATGGGCTCTCAAATATTTCCTTTTTCTTGGACAAGTAAAGAACTTTGCCTCTGAACCCATGAGACATCTGGGGCAGGCTACCCGTGGAAGAAAGGAGAGCAGGGGCAGGCATGGAGACAAGGACGTGCCATGAAAGTAAGGCAGCAGGGCCCTCAGTCAGCCACACGGTAGTCAGTCTCCTTCTTCCCTATGTCCCCGGGGTGCAGAACATGGTTTAAGATGGTGGTCTATGAAGAAAAGTGTCCCACATGCTAACAAATATTTGAATTTCCTCTGGTACAGACAGAAGTAGAGAGCTTTGGTTGGTCCTTCAGGAGTAAAAATAGATGCATCTGCTCTCTTGGTCTTTGGTATTGCAGGTTTCCCTAGCCTGCGGTTTGTTCAGTCACTGGCTCATTAATGCTTCTCTACCAGACAAATCCATTGCCTCTAAAGTTTAGGTGTTGTGTTGCTTGATTTTGATGTACTCCTCTCTTTTCTTGTAGTAATCAGGAGTCTCGAGCATGCGTTCAGGGTTGGATGAGCCTCCATGCTCCTTAAGTTTTTAGCCTGGATTGGCAACTTGTGCTGCTGGACAGCTTCTCCCCGTTCAGCCAAAGCCTGTGTTAGGCTTTCTTCAGCCTTTTCTACCCTCTAAGAAGTGCAGTTTTGTCACCTGTCTTTTGCTTGTTTGTTTTCCTGTTAGGACTGTGGTATTTCTTCAGGTCTGGTAGTTGTTTTACAGCCATCGCCTTTCCTTTATGAAAAAAAATCGTCCTTCAGAATTTGTGTTCTGAAAAAGATGTTTGTGTGTGTGTGTTTCCCAACTTTTCTTGCAAATGTCAGCTTTTGCAGCTGTCCCAGTCTACTGTGTCAGTGTATGTGCACATACACAGTTTAAAGTGTTTTACTCTTGGTACCGGATGGTCTTCAGGATTCCGACTGAAGCCACAGCATCATGGTAAGGATGCACATACTTTAGCATCCCATTCGGACTCCTTTACTGTGATGTTACACAACATTACATGCTCACATTTTCCCATGGGATTGAAGTTAAAACTGAGCCTCAATTCATGATGTCAGAATAAGAGCAAGCTCTCTACTCATCCTCCATCTCAGTTATGCATTCATTCATTTTACTCTTGGCTTCGTGTTTTAATTTCTTTGACTTTCTTCGTATTTTTTATTTTTATTTTTTTTCTACAGATTCTACTGACCTTTAAATATACCAGTTTCATTTTGCTGTAATCTTCTGAGTTTTGTTTTTAGACCAAATAATTTTCTTCTAACTGTTAATTCTTCTTGATAAACTCTATTTTTCTTGAAGCAATGATGTTGCACGTCAGTGGATTAATTTTTCTTTACAAGTTTGGTGTAAAACAAAAGAAAAAACAAAACAAGAGCAGCCCCTCGCCCCTACCCTCCCACCGTTCCTGTGATATTTCCCTAACATTCTCCATGATTACAAAATGCTAAATTTTGCCTGCTGAACTTCAGAAGCCACTGCTAAATGCTGGAAGAAAAATTCTGATTCCTCTTTTCACTTATTTATTTTTAAATCAGTGGAGTCTCTATAATGTGAATGTGGCATTCGCCTGAATAATGATTTGTTCTCCGGTTCCATCTGCATATCTGATTTAATTATTCTCATAAGGAGGGAAGGCAAAGGAGATGTTATCTTAACAAGTGAAGTTTTAACTTGCACAAGAAATGTTTTCCCCTCGCTGCCCTTTAAATAACTCTTTCGTATCCCCCGATGCACAGCAGGGGAATGGCTTTTGCCATCCGGTGGCAAAACGCGTCTGTACTCCCGCGTTTGGAAAAGGGTCCAAGTGTGAATTAGCTTGAGCTGTATTGTGTTTCTTATACTAATATAATATTGTTCTAGTGCTTGCCCCTGATTAAAGAAATACATAAATAAATAATTTATAATTTAATTAATAAGGTATAATATGCAAAGCACAGTAATTTCAAACAGCTTGTAATGTCTCTAATGTACTTTCAATTTTTTATTTTACATAAGGGCTATATTCATTATGTGGTTATGATAAACATACTAATGAATTTTATTACAGGAACAAATTTAAACATGTAAATGAGATCAAATAGTATTAAAATGCAAACGACGGTGAAACTTATTACAAACTAACCTTGCCAACATACATGGAGAGATGTTACAAAAAGGACTCGGCAAAGTTGCATACTTGATAGGAAGTCAGCCCAGTCATCTTACAAAGTCACTGAACGGAACAATTTGTGAACTCTTCATTTTCAGTAGTGAAAACGTCTCTTGAACAAAAAAAGTTAACTAGAACCCTGGGTGTACACGTAACTTTGGATGACAATTAAAATCCCTTTTCTTGTTCCAGTGAACAGTAATCTGTGCATAATTACATTCAAATGAGATATTAGCATTTTTTGTGCTTACTCTTTGTTAATTGCAGAGTTCACTCACCATGGTGATGCTTTTGATAGAATCAAGCAACCTTATTGACCTGATGCTGCAAGGCATGTTTGGAAATTCTGCTGTATTCTTCATTTTTTATTTTTTTTTTTTTATTTTGGCATTTTGAGGAGTCCTGCTGCTTTTATTACATTCCTGACACTTTTGTTAATAAATCATTGCAAAGTTAATGAAAATTGCATTCAGGCATATCCAAAATAATTGTGTCCTTTGTCATGCTAATAAATTGAAAGATGTTGATCCAATGGGTGAATGCATGCCCATTATGGTGAAGTTTGTGATATGTGTGCCTGTTGCGCTTGTAGGCTCTGGCTTGGCATACCGTTCCTGTAGAAATGCGTACGAGGAAAACAAAAGTCAATATGTTTTATTTCAAAAGTTATGCAAGCTGCCTCTTAATTATGTCGGAAAGAGGGGAAGGATTGAAATGTTTATATTAAGATGTACAGTTACTGTGTTATCTGCAGGAATCAGCAACTGCCTTACACCAGAATATATTCCGTGATGAAAACAATTAAATCGCGTTTTCTTCTTGCCTTCTGAACTTTCATGCTTATTAAACCCAGATGATAGAAGATTAAAAAAATAAATAAACCTTGCTTTCATACAAAGTGTGGTGCAAAGGAAGGGAAAGAATGTGACAGTTGTGCATGTTTTTTTGGAAAGGAGGGAGGTGGTAATTTTTATTTTACTCTCTGTTCCAGATAAAAGCTGAAATAGTAAAATGCAGGTGAGATTAAATTCTACATTTGCTTTCATTGTATTTTTAGTAGTGACTTCAGCTGCTTAATATCAATTATAAGCACCGCATTGATAAAAATTGCTTTAGATTTTTGGTGCAGGATATTTCTTTTCTATCTTGTAGCCTAACTAAAAAATAGGGTGAAGACGAACGTTAGGGAAATGTTTAGCTGGAAGAAAATCATATTTCATGATAAAATGAGTAGAAGAATATTAATACCCTAAAAACCATAGGTAATTTTAGCCAAGAGTACTTAATTTATGCACCGGCCCATCATGCTGGGTTTAGGTGGGTATTTATTCTGCTACTCAATCAAATCGTGTAGTTTCCATAACAACTGCCACATCAGATGTCACATGCACGATGCTGTTTGAATTAGTGGATGTTTAAACGATGTGTTTTTGTTGTGTTGTTTCAATGTGTATTTCTCCTGTTTAAAAGAACGGTATATTGGTATAGGTAGCTATCACTTCTTATTTTTTTAATAATCATTTAAAGCTTACTCAGTCATAATGAGGAAGGCTATTTATTGCTTTAGAAAATGTGCAAAAATGCAAGATTTAAAATTTTCAACTCTCTAATTGGTACTTCCTCTTCTGGTACAGCAAACTCCTTTATACGCGGGAAGCTCGCTGACTTCAGCGGAGGTATGCACATTATAATGAGAGTGAAAAACAGCTAAGGAAGGGTTGTACGTTCTGGGAACTTAGAAGATGTCTTTCAAAACAAGCTTGGAAAAGTGGTATGTGTAACATTGGTGGCACCGTCCCTGGAGAATTAGCGCTCAGGTAAAATCTATGACTTCTGAAAGTTGAAAAGAATCACTCCCTGAGAGCCACAGTCGCCCCCGGTGTGATTTCTCCTCTGAAGCATTTGATGAAACATTTGGCCAGTGATGAAGACTGGAGGTGGAATTCAGTGACATGGTTGTCTGCTACAGTTCTAGAGATGTGTTACAGAGCTCTGTGTTTGTAGCAATGCCATTTACTACATTAGCAGCACTTCTATAAATCTCAGAAACATGAAATTATTAGACAATCAACACGGCGTGGTGAAGAACACAGTTTCAAAACAGGATGAAGGAATATCTCATTGCTCCTCTTTATTTTTGAACATTTTTTTTCTCTGTAAGACAAAAATGAATAGGCTCTTTCCCTTCTATGTAGCCTCTACAAAGTTATGTATTGACTAGAAATAGATATCTACTTCTGTGTGCATGTCAGAGTATTGACCACGTCGGCTCACCTGCCAAAATTAGACTGGAGCTCAGGGGGTTTTACAAATCTCAACTTTCCCACCTTGAGACCTTGAAAGTCACCGGAGTGAAGAGTGGCTTGATTCGAAGGGTACAAGTATTTCCCCTACTTCAGCGCGTGTGTCAGGGCAAACTCTTCCCTTCTCCCAGCCCCGTCGGAGCTGCCTGGCACATTGTTGCCGAGCTCCATCCCTGCTTTGTACACACGGGCACAGGATGTTGAATCAGTACTGCAAGACTCACCGCTCTGACCTCCTCACAACAATTCCGTGTGATCCCGACCTAACTACAGGGTCCCGGTGACAGCACAAGGTAAAACAATATGCCGGCCCTGCCTGTGGTAGCTTGATTCCTAGGCAGAGTTTCACCATGGTGATAGTTGCTGAAAACCAGCAAAGCCCTGCCATTTATGCTTTTAGAGCAACGCTAACACTTGAGCAGGTAGTGCTGTGATGTGTATCCTGAGCGCTCCCTGAGTCTGAACGACACGACAGTAAAACCCTAACCAAAGTACAAAAAGGTTACTGCAATTCTCATAGCTGGACTCCGACGAGTTTTCTCGAGTTCCTCCTTGTTTCTTCCGTTGCTCTTGTATTTATGCAATTCTCGTCACAACGCTGCTAGTGGCTGTTTTATGGTGCTGAATTGTTAGCACCGTTATTTGTACCTCAACTCAGGGATCCAGAGAAGTGTGTGCTTGGTGCCAGCTTTTTATTTATTTTTTATTTTTTTTCCTGTTGGTTCATGTGGGTTGCTTCACCCTTGCTCACAAGCCGGCCCACCGATGTGTGTTATGCGGATACGGTGCACAGCAAGAGCTGAAGGCGCTGACAGGGCTGTAAGCATATTTATGTTGAATGCATTTCTGTGGGTCAGGCCAGCCTACGTGCAGTAACCTCATCCCATAAGTCTTTTTTACAAACACAAGCCCTTCTCAAAAATCTTTTTATACAAGAAAATGTGGCTTTGTGAGAGTAAGACAGATCATAGTTAAGATCATAGGTAAGTTGCCTCTAGCGTGTACAGTTGCCGCACTGCAAAAGTGTTTTTTTATGGTCATATTGCATATATCATCATATGTATAATGTTTATATTGCATTTAAAAAGTTTATAGTTTGTTTTACGAAGTATTTGTATTATACCCCTAGTTTTCTAATGCAGAACTCGTTGCAACTTTTCTCCTGGAAGCAGAATTTTGGTGCTAAATGCTTAGCCAAGCCAAAATAAAAAATCGAGCCAATAAAGGCCTTTCCTCTTTTGGGGTCAAGAATTAGAGAGGTTGAAAAATTTTGCTCAATATTTTTTAAATAGGCCAACATGGAAAAAAGGTTGAATTCAGTATTTAAAGTATAATACAGATGATATTCCCTTTGAAAGCTGTTGTGGACAATACCCGTTGCTCACTTTGAGGAAAGCAAAACGTTTTCAGGTAACACAATTGCTATCTCTTTTTGGGGTAAGTTAGCATAGGTTTGCCTGCAGTCATGCTAAGCTAATTCAAGGACTCAAAAAGCTCTGCTCGCTTTTCTTAATAGAGAATCTTATGTTAAAGATGGAAAATGAACACGACTAATCCAGGAAAAATCTGTCCTCAGAACAGTTGCTAATGAGCCTTTTGGGGCTGATAATGACTTACTCTGCCTTAGTACTGAAATCCCAGTTTCTCTAATGCATATTCCAACACGTACAAGTATTGGTTTACTTCAAATTTAACAACCCAAGGGTTGACTCAGCCCATCTTGTCCAAATGAACATCCGTCTGGGCTTGGAGCAAGCGATGTCAGCGGTACAAAGGGAATCCTCTTGCAAGGCTAGGGAAGGGGCCGACAAGAAGAGGCTCCTTTCCGAGGCATTTGGGGACTCTTACGGGAAAGGCACTGAAGCTCTGTCCTCACTTGTCAAGGTCGCTGAGTCTTGTTGATGAGCCTAAACCTAGTCAGATGGTATCAGCACCTCCTGCTGGGAGCTTTCACAGCAGGGGTGGCTTGGGTCAGGAGAAAGGAGACCTGAAGAACAACAAACTTTTGAGCAAGAGACAGCAGTGGTTTTTTTTGTTGTTTTTATTCGTTATTTTTTTCTCAATGGCAGAAGAAAACAAGAAGCCAGGCTGCGCTGAAAGCAGTGTCTGAGCCAACAGAAGGATTTTATTGTTTGGGAACAGAACAGCAACAAATGGAAATGGTTGCCACCTTTATGGGTGAGTCATGTGCTCTCGGTTCTAACTGTGAACAAAGTCAAAAATAAATTGGTTTTGGCACTCAGAGGAAGCAAGGGACAATTCATCATAACTTTTAAGAAATGTAGCATACAGTGCACATTTCTTTTGTTATTCATCATATATACGGTGGCTCACAGAAACAATTTGGTCTTAAGGGTTCCCCCCCAGTTTATTTTAAGTGTAGTATCTCTCTGCTACACCAAGTCCAGGAATCCTAACTTATCTTTTCTTTCAGCTCATGTTAGTTGAGGTGAACTTAGTGTGCTAGAGCACACTGAACGATTTCAGTATGTCTGACAAGGCCTGGCCAAGTTTTCCTTGTAATGTGATGTTGGATCATTTACCTTAGCCACGTGATACAACTTAAAAGAATGTCTTTTGCAAACAAGCTTTTAGGAAAAAAGCAAATGCCCAGACCCCAAGGCAGCTGCAGATCATCCCCTTGGCACTTGGATTCTTTTGAGCAATTGCTTGTTTCAGATGCCCAAGATCGCTTTCAGCCCTTGTGCAAGTCTCTGCTTTTTATCAACACACAAGAGTTTTCTACCCAGTGAAGCGATGTTTCTGTTGACCATTACTCAGAAAGAAAAAATGGTGAAAGTGAGGGTTTCGTCCTTACTTTGTAGGGAATCAAAAGAAAAAGAACTGTTTCATAGTAGATTCAGTAATTACGTTAGCTATTTAAGAGCATCTTGCAGTTCCGTCCAAATTTAAAAAAGAAGCCATGTTGCACTTGGAGGGAGTCCAAGACTATCATAAAAATAATCAAAATATATCTCATTTATTTTAGAATTCACTGGATAGCACCAATAAATAACTCCACCAAATCTTTGTCAGTGTATATTTAGAAGAGTATGGTAGCCGAGTTGCTTCTCAAGTATTTCTTACCCCCATCCATGCTGGTGCCCTTGTTGTGTATTCTGGGTGTACAAGGCGGTGTCTATTGAAAATGTTGTGCTGGAGTGCCTCCGTAGTGGAAATTCCTACTGATTTTGGTGGGTATTTCGTGAATGGCTATACCCCAGAGAACTGTAACATTTCAGACTTTAGAAGGTATTTTTTGTTTTGTACGAGGAATTCTAAAATTTATGAGAAAAGGCAATTGATTTCTTCAAATGCAGAAATCATATTCTTAAGTAAAATTAATTAGCATTTTGTACATCTAAAAAAAGATAGTACCTTACCCTACAGACCTTTTTTCCTACACACATCTCAGCAGAAATTCATACCAATGTATGCCTATCTTTTCTAGTAAACTCCTTCCACGTAACACAGCAGTTCGATGTTATTTCTAAGCTGTAATTCTTTATTTTCGTGAGCTGTCTTGATGAAGTATATTCCTGGATCCTAGCTCATATGACTGTAGTCAAAGGCCACGTCACCTTATTATCCAGTTCTTACCAGAAAGAAAATTCAGTGAAAGGCAGAAATCAGCTGTGGAGTGGTAGGATTCATTGGAATCAATACTTCTGAAGAAAAGTATGTTTAGGCCTCAAATATCCTTTGCTAGGTTGAGTTGTTGGAACTGGATATTTGTGTTTCTATTTTCATCTTTACTTTGTGCTGTCCCATGACTATAGGAGGGAAGAGATTTATTTTCCATCAGCCCCTTCCCCACACTCTCAGACGTTTGTGAGCCTGGGAAGGCGGTTGGAAGCTTGCAGTTTTTAGCCCCAAGCACCAAGTTGGTGCACCCCAATGAGGCACAGAGCTGCCGACTCCTCGCGGGGGCTGCGATTTCTCCGTGGGTGTGGATGCACAGAAGAGGGACTGACTGCCAGCCCGGCTGCTCGGGGCTGGGAAGCAAAGCGCCTGTGGAGCGGTACTCCAGGGCACTGCCGACTTGTTGTAGAATTGGCCATGGCATCAGTTTCTCCCACCGGAGGGCATGGTGGAGGACTCCTGATCTGTCGCAAACTAGTAGCAACACTAAACTGTAATTTCTGTGTAATTTCATGCTGTTACATGATAACTTTAAACCCTGCTTGCTGCTGAAAGTTCTGCAATTGCACAGTTGTTTCAGCGAGGTTCTAAAGCTGTTACGGGTGCGCTGCCGTTTTATGGGTCACCTGCAATAACCCTGATGTTATTCTACATATCCTGCTACGTGCAAATTACAACAGTTGCACGTTATTTTTATTCTCGTTGTCGTGTAGTTTGTGCCATGTTCTATAAAGCTTTACAAGTGTACTTCAGAAGTTACATAGGAGAAAAAAAGATTTTTTTTATTATTATTATTATTTTTTTTTTTGAGCAGGCATCTTTTCGGGTTCTCTTTCAGTTTTGATTTGTCTCTGATCAGCATATTAATATCTGTAATTAAAACATGAAAGATCATGAAGCGTATTCCAAAGGTTAGTTACATAAATTTTAACATTTCCATCTATCCTCTTGCTGTTACTGAAGTTCATGCAGTTATATTATGCACTCTGACATCCATGTCATGTCATGTTTGCTCAACTGTTTTACTACTAGTCAAAACTAAAAGTTTTTTTTTCAGCTCTCTCTGCAGGGTCAGCCCAGCTTAAAGAAAATGAAGCTGTCTGCTATCGGCTTATACATCATCACCAACAATAAACATGCCAAGTTCAGAACCTGCATTTTGTTATCTGACTATTGTTGATAGCAGAAAAAAGACAGCTTGATTTTCATTAGCAGGGTTGACCCTACAGGGCTAGGAGCAAGGGAAAAAATTTATTTTGACTTGAAGTAAACTGAGGAAACATGACATGGAAGTCAGAGAGGGATTATATATGCATCCCCAAGGTGTCATTTTTAACAAACCGTCTTCTTTCACTTGAGGAAATTCTGAATAAACCACTGGAGAGACTCCTGTAGCTGTCCAGTTGGCAAGGGCTAATATTTCTGACTCTGAATTATGCATTGTTCTTTTATTTCTTTTTTTTCCCTTTGGTAACTGTTTCTCTTCCATGTCTTGGGGATAGGGATGAAAATATACAGTTTTTGAGGCATCGAACTTCAGACTTCTACTTAGATCTGTTGCTCATGTAACTCATTCTAAGAGAGCGTTTTATAAGCTTGTGTAGACTTGCCTTTTAAAAAATTGTTTAGTTTTCTTCATCCAACATAGATTCAAATATTAAGTCCTCCTTCATGCTCATTCTCAGACCAAGCACTAGGCTGGGAGGATTACTTCCTTCTGTCCCAATTACTCTTTTTCCTTTTTATTTTTTCTTTCACCTCCTATCACCATGTACATAGTTTGTTGTTTCTTTCCCCGCCGCTTGCATATGTTTGTTAAAGAATGGGGAGACGTTATAGAGACCCTTGATTTGGGCAGAGGGTTCTGATTTAGATCTGTGAGGAGGGAAATGTGCGTAAAGTCGTTTCCTTCCCCACCCTTCTCCTTCGTTGAAGCGGACTGCTCGGTGAGGCTGGCGGCTGCTGCCACAGCCCTGCTTTTGGACACGGCTGGAGTTCCTTTCTGAGAGTGTTTGGGGAAATGATGAATAGTTTTATAAGAACAAAATTTGGCCCTAAATCTAAGGCACTGTAACCCTGTTTGGGAAGTTATACCAACTGTTCTATAAATCAGCCAGCAGTGTGCTGTCAGTGCCGGATTTTACTTTTAAAGCACAAGTCCAAAATAGAGGCAGAATTCAGAAAAGACTTCAAGGGAGCAGAAGTTTTGCCAGCGCTTTCTGATGCAATTTAGGAGAATGGTCTGTGCTGCGTGCCACCAGGCGATGCAGCAGTCGGCCCTTCTGCACTCCACCTTTGCCTCCTCGCTCCGTCTCCCCAGCTAATTTGTAGCGCTTCCTGCCCTGAGCAGAAAAATGGCTTTTCCTGCGCTGACAGCATCCCGGGGCGAACGTGCCCGAATTTTCTCAGGTCGTAAAGGACCTCTCAGGCAGCTCTCACAGCAGCAGCACGTTTCGTTCGCCTTCCCCAGGGTAAGGCTCGGGTCTCCGACCAGCACTGTCAGGTCACACGCTTCCCACCCTGTCCCAGTGCCAGCCAGCTCCAGCGCCAGGAGGGAGCTGGCCCGTTGTTCCGCTGCCTGCTGCAGCTGGCGTGTGTTTTCGGGAGCCAAGCAGGGCTTGGAAATGCCACCGTTTGCTGCAGTCGGTGGCCTCCCGGCCCCTGGCAGTCCTCAGGCACCGAGTTAGACTTTCAGATCCAGGGGTTTATGTCAGGTGAAGCTGAACTCTCCGGAATGCTGTTCAGCAAACTTGCTATTAAAATGACACTGCCAGCTGTAATCTTCTTGGTTTTCATTTTAGTTTTAGTGCCAAAAAGTTGACAAAGTCCAGATTGTAGCTTCAAAACTGCCAGGCAAGCTAATCCTGTATAATTTTGTGTAAGCATGGGGGTGCTTGGTGGTTGAGAGATGATACTTGACATCTCTTCGCTTTATTCTGTTTTATTAAAGACAACTCTTTAAATTTACTTGAAGGCAAACAGAGATCTTAATTGTCATGTAGGAGCATTTACATGATAAGATACTGTTAGTTATTGAAGTGATAAGAATTTCAGTGCAATTACGGTTGAGATAGTGGTAGGGAATGGTGATCTCTTTTATTTAACTTTCTCATATATTAAAAAACGTTGCCCTTGCACGTATCTGTAGAAATTATGAAGCCTTAGACTTGTAGACTGGGAGTTTTCGTTTGCTGAGGTAGCCTAATGCTGCACATCTGGACCGATAAATATTAACAACGTTTAGGAAGCCAAAGTGGTGTTTCATTTTAGTGCCAGTGTTTCTCGGAATAGCATAGGATTGATAATTAAATGGTGTAGGTAAAAATACATATAAATAGTACTCTTTATATTATGAAAAGATTATAAATACTTAATTCTCTAGGTGTAAGATAAAGTATCAGCCTTTTCAGGATGTTTGTGATAATATTCTTTTTTTTTTTTTTTAGTTCTTTTCTCCTTCTAGCCACCTACAAAACTTAAAGAAATGACCCTTTTCTATCATTCATATAACATGAAGTATTTTACTTTCATCTTTGTCATTTTACTAAATAGTAATTGTTTGCTAATATAGAACAAACCAAAATCATGGGGAAAAAAAAGGTCATTTTGCTGAAAAGTGTCCCTTTTTGTGAGAAAAATATTCTCTATTAAAAGAAAAGTATTAAAGGTCCACTAATTACTTTTATGATTATTAAGTTTATTTTAGTTAAGAGGTACTTTCACTCACATCTTATCTCCTAAGCTGAAGACCACGTGAGCTCCCGCACAGATTCATACAAGAGGCCATTTATAAGAATACCTGATAAATTAAGTAATGCCATTTGTTCAGGCTGGAAAAAGATGGAGACAAAGCCTTTAGCTATTGTAACCAATGATTTGTTTTATCTCGAGTTTGTGACAAATTGCAGTGGTCTTACAGCCTAGGCTGTTTCAAAGATGCAGCGCCAATTCAGAGGACAGGTGCTGTGATTTTGCAGAACACAAGCAAGAAAGGCAGCGAGTTGTTTGGGGCTGGGACAGTACCCGGCCATGAGCAGCAGCCTCCGGTAGCCTGATCCCACTGTGAATTTTGAGAAGACTCATTGTAATGGGAGATGATAACGTGACTGTAGTGGGCAGGTTTTGAAGCGATGTGCCAGCTCCGTGGCTGCAGCTCCTGTGGCCATGCATTGTTTCAGCTCTGCCCTCAAGGCAGAACTTGTATGCTGCCAACAGAAAACACCTTGGGAAGTTCAGAGTGAAAGCACTTCTTGCTGTCTACTAGAAGGTGTGGAAAGATAGCAAGTATGGCAGAAGCAAGAGCTGACATGACCTCAGATGTAGGTATGCAAGGGGGTCGCTGCATCTCTCCTGAGCAAGTGCTACTTGCTAATATCTCTTTCCCTTGAAGCATTTCCTGCCTGATCTAAAAGATGCTGCAGAATTCACTTTTTAATTCACAAGGTTTATGTGCCTTACCACTTGTTTTAGGGTGAGGATATGCTAGTATTAAACACCCGCTCAAATCAGAAACCTGTATCGGTGTCTAGAAAGACAATCTTTTTATCTTTTTTTTTTTTTTTTTTTTCCTAGTTTGTCATGTTAGCATCTAGAACCGTTTTTACGTCTTAAATGCATATTTTGATACTATATTTTGTTTTTCAAAACGGACATAACCTAAACTATAAAGCACCTACACAGATACCAGGAAGCATATGTAAAACTCTGGGAGAAATTTAACTCTTCCACACAGAAGAAGTTCTGTTAGAATATGTTCTTTATATGTGATGTTTCTCTGCCAGAGGACAAACATAATATTTTGATTTTCCTCAGATGACTATAGTTGAGTCTGCTGGAAGTGGTTCTGTCACTTTTCTACATAGCATTTGTGAAATGTGTGATTATATATCCTATTTGATGAAACACGCTACATGGCACAGTATGGTGACGTGACATTATTTGTTTATTACACTGCAATAACAATGTTTGTTTCTTTTAATCTTGAAAGAAACGTGCATTTTTGTAGATTTTGGAAATAACTTGATAGTTATTAGTTAATAAGTCTTGTTCACACAGACTCATTTTAGACAACTAAAGTATGTTTATGTATGTTTACCTATGTGTGTTTGTTCAAGTCAATAGAACATCCACAAGAAACTTCACAGTGCCCGACTGGGACCCGACTCGTTCTCACTGACTACATAGAAGGCCTACTCCTGTTAAGGTACATGATGTGAATATGCATCGCTGTGGTGATTCATCAAATTAAGGGAAAATAAAGCCCTTCATCATTTGTCAGCGACTACAGGGTTATTAGTGTTAAGTCTTGTTCTGTGTCATTGAAGATCATGGAAACGGGTCCAAAACTTGAGGTGTCATACTCGTTTCATGGGCACACGAAGTAGCTATAACTCTATTGAAATTAAACTTATTCTGTGTAATAGGTGTTGGTAAGAAGCATTTAGTTGTAGAAGGGAATACCCTACATTGGTGACAATACAAGGTAATTTATTTTTCTTTTGAGAAGGAAAGTCCTATTTTTGTTTTCTCTGTGATGATGCTAGTAACAGCATATTATTAAGGTACATCAGAATTAGTGCTGATTATCTAAAATGACTTGCATTATTTATTTTTCTTGCTGAGCATATCTTCAGCATGAGCAACTCTTAATCAAAGATGAGCAAAACATGGAGAAATCAAAGTTGTGAGTTCATTTCACAGGGGAGTTTGAATGGTGATGCGATGACAGATTCAGTGCCCCAAATAATATTTAGGTTTTAAAGCTATGGTTTATTCAGGAGTACCACTTGGCTGGAGATTTTCAGAATTATCAGTGTTTTCTCATCTTCTGTTTCTTGGGGAATTTTGCAAAGATTAAATGTGGTTTTGGAAATTCCGGACTTGAAATAGGAAACCTTTACCATTTACACTCAACAAATAAAACAGCAGGGTTGTACATACTGCCAACATGCTGTCCATTCTTTTCTTCTTCCCACCCTCACAATTGCTTCTTGACTTACATTGCGATTGTAAACATAAACCTGTTAAAATTAAGTGGATGTTGAATCCAGTCAATGTAAATGGCAACGAAAGGCATGTCTGCTATTTTTGTCCAACTGTTTTTACTTACCGCGTGTTTTGAGTCTGTCTCCTGCAGCTCTTGGTAATTGTCTGACACCATGGATCCAAGAAGCCTTCTCTCACTACCAGAGATAAAATTTTGTATAATCCACAGTTTCCATGGCATTTATGGATGATGGATGGTATCCCTGAACTGTAGATGGCATGTGTGCACAGATAGCAAACCTACAGGGAAAGACTGTAGAAGCAGGTCTTAGATGGTGTTGCCAATCGGTTGTGGCTGGCTGTGGCATGTTGTAAGGGCACAAGCGTACCATTGTCTGCTTTGGATTGGGCATAATATCAATGTTTATCAATCCATGCTGACCAAACTCCACAGTGTTTGAGGGGCCTTGATGAAAACACGGTAAATAGGTAGAATGGAATTAGGGTAATGAAATGCTATGAAATCAAGAGAATTTCAAAAGCATGATGCGATGCTGCGGGTTCGGCATTATTGAAGGAATATGGTCTGCACAAGCTGTGGAGTTCCACAACCAATGTGGAGACTCGCCGTGGAAAAAGCTTGAAGGTGACAGGATAAAGTTAGAGAGAACTAGGATGGTGGTCTCACGAGTGCACCTCCTACACAGCCATGGGTATGAAGAAGTGTGCTGGAATGCTGCTGCCAACACTGAAGGTCATTTCTAGGTGGCTCCTTGGCAGGATGCTGGTGCATGTGTGAAATGAAACCAGCAGCTGTGTAAGGCACAAGGGAACGCGTTTTATCAAGTGGCATCATACAGTTCTGAATCTCTTAGGACATTTTCTCTCAATTTTAATCTTCTCTAAACCATCTGAGGGCTGTTCCAGGCATCTTGTGCCTGTGACTGGAAAAGGAACATCCATGATCAGGCCCTTGGGAGAGCCTAAGGACAGCTGACCACACTGTGTTGTTCTTCCTTTTAAAGATTCAGGTGTTTTTGTTGGTGGTGGTTTTATTGTGTGTTTTGATTTGTTTTCTGTTGCCGTAAGTACTTCTGTCATTTGGAAACACGGTGGAAAGTGGATGAAAACTGGTGGTATGTACAGATTCCATTTCCAGGGCTGCTGGAGACACCGATGTTAATTTTCACACCAGGCTAAGACTTTAGTCCTACATCTTCAGCACTGGCTCTGAAGCGGAGGGGTAAATGGCAATAAGAGAAAACGAGTTCACATTTTAATTCTCTGTAGGAGTAAAAATATTTCATTTTTATTTTTTCTTTAAAGCCTATTAAACTTATAAGAGTGAATACTTGGATTAAAAATTATACATAATGACTATTTTAGTCAATGTCCTTAGGGTGTCTTTATAACTCTGTGATTGCCTGCTCTCTCAAGAGGCACTGGTACATCTTAAAATGGAAGCTGAGGTTAGTTGGATAGTTGGATAAATGTTGGATAGTTGCTTGATAAATGTTATTAAAGGCATGGAATCCCTGAACTGGAGTATTCATTATTTGATGATATTTCTGTAGTAAGTATGGGACCATGGGAAAACGCCCCTCTAAAATACAGGGTAGAAGATAACAATTGATCTTAAAATACACGTTTCACCTAAAGCCTGGTTTATGCACACATGGCAATGCACACAGGAGAAAGGCGGGGGCCCAAAGAAAAGCAAGAGGTTTATGGATGAGCTGTGAAGAAGGCACTGTGTGTTCCCCTGAGCTGGGTTATCTCCAGAACTTGCAGCGACAATCACGTCCGCCCCAGTGCTGGGGCATCTTCCACACGCCGGCTCCCAGCACTTCAGCTACGGCTTCCTGAGAAGTTCCTCATTCCAGTGTCCTGCTGCAAAAACGGGCAACGTGGAGCCCAGAGGTAATGATCTGCTGAAAGAATTTTTTTTCCAGCTAGGAAGAGAATTAAGTCATTGCCTCCTGTTTTTGCCTGTATTCCTGTTATTAATCAGATACCAAAAAAGCCTTGGAACAAGTTCAAGGGAAAAAGAAGGCAAGCTCTGCAGCGTTCTGTATCCTTCTTGTGACTCCCAGCAGGGTTTTCACTGCAACCTGCTCTGTCCTGAAAGCTGTGTTCAGCTTTACCTTCTATTTTTCATAATTTTCTCAGCATAAATATTCTTTTGAATAACCTAAATGTAGACTAACAATAACTTTATATATATAAAAAAAAAGGCAAGCAAGAGAAACGAAAAAAAAAAGAGACCGGACGTTGTTTCCTCTTAGTGTTTAGCACTTGAAAAACAGAAGAAAGCTCATTTTGTACGTTGTTGTCTCTGCAGAATCACTCTTACTCATAGCTTGGCAGAAACACGAGGATTAATTTTTTTTCTTTTACCGGTGAAGACAGTGGGAGTTCTAGTATTGACTTTTTTGAGAGTCAGATGTAGTCCAATGCGAGTATTTCAGCACACGCCTGATTCCAAGCTAAACAGCTCACTGCAATACACTAATGCACGTGTGACTTCTTCAGTTTCCTCGGGTTTTCCTGCACCTAATGATAAAGCTTTGCAGAATAGCATGTCAATACTGGCAACGGGCAGGCATGAAATGTTGTAGTTATCAGCACAGCATGGAGCGCGTCCGACCGCAGGAATATGCCGTGCTAGTGGCAGTTAATGTACGCTGTTACAAGCCTTCGGTCTTCTACTTCGTTTCCTTTTTTTAATCAGTTTTTAACAAATAGAAGGTCTCTCTTTTTAAAAGCAAAAGAAGCTTTCCTGTCTTCCCATATACGTGCACATCCGTGTGTATATACACTTATTGACATAGATAAATGCACACACGTATGTGTTTGTGCAACAAGACACGCCGATCCTTTCTGTTTTGTTCTGTCTGCGTTTCTTGGCATGAGTTTTTCTCTCTGAACCGCTCGTAAGTTGGATGGATCGGCGAACATTTTTGGTACTAAGTGATCGTGGCTGAGTGTTTCGAAAGGAAACCCAAAGTTAGATGGCTGTGCTAATGCATATATAGTTAAATGTAACTTCAGCGGGGGTGGTGTATGCCCAGCACCTTGGAAATCAGGTCACTGTTTAAGGGTTTAAATATGAATAAGGTGCCTGAAGTCGAAGATTTTGGCTTTATTGAATTGCCTCAGGTCACAGAGCAAATCAATGGCAGAGTCAGCATTAGCACCCAAGTCTTTTCACAGTCAGGCACAGTTTACTAGGCTGTAGCCAACCCATAAATATGTCTGTGTATGCCTCAATGTACATAATTAATTCAGTCCATAGTCTCTTAGCGCTTACCTTTCCCATACTGTGCCATGGCTGAAGGCAACGCTGCATTTTCATTAAAGCCTCTGCAGCCCTGCTGCTTGCTCCAGTCAGGTCACAACGTCAGAGCTGAGAGCCAAATTTCATCCGATGTGTTCTTGCCGAGCAGCGTCTGCCATTTTCTGCTGCTTTTTCCTACATCTGGGAAGAATTGAACTTTGTAAAGAAATTGAGGAATTTATGTTAAAAAAGAGTTTTGGCACCAGAGTAAAAGGTACCGGTGAAGTGCATTACTCTGGACGCTTCTCAAGTAACAGAAACCACCACGTTCATTTTATGGGGAAGTGTTTGTTTAACTACTGGAGGTTATCCCAGTGGCAAGTTCATCCTTATTTGATAATAATGAAACATAAGTTTGATGTGTTTGCTCGAGTAAGATTGCCATCTGGTAAATAATATGTTTTGTGAGTGTTTATAACAATCATGGTTTAAGCCAGAATTGACTTATCATGATTGCTGCAAATAACACTGCAGTGTCCTGACTTAGCTTCATTTTTTTTTCTCTTTGTTGAATGGAGAAAATGTATTTTGAGAGCTTCTTGTATTTTTTTAAAGTATTTTGCGCAGTATAAATCTTGCATTTTCCCAAGCAATGATTATAGCTGATTACTGTCTGTACTGTAGCTCTAAAGAAGAAAAAGATTGTTTATATAATTGCAAGTATTGCTATTTAGGTTTTGCTTTTAGGTTGACTGTAGATTTTCCATTCTGATTTTTGGACTAGAAAGGCTTCGAATTTTGTTTTGGGATTTTTTTTTTTTCTAAACATTTCAGTTTTGATGAAGGAAAAAAGTTCAGTACTTTTTTGTCTTGGGAAGGAGCCGTTCCACAGCGCGTGCCAGCTCTGTGTCATTCCAACACTGCCCAAGAATGTCATCTTCATTTCTTAAATGTGATATAATCTGGAGGGGAAAAAAAGTTTATGTAATTCTGCAACTTTTTTAGAGGATCGGGTTATTTCCTTGGCTTCAACATCGTACGCAAAGAAGATACCAGATTGACTTGAGAAAAGGACATAAGTCCTGTCATTTGCTAGATCAAGGAGATATCCTTACCAATAGTACCGACTTTCGCACACTGTCTAATGGTTGGATTCAGTGCAGAAAGCGCTGGTGAAAGATTGGCTCTTTCTGTTCATTCTCTCTTTCAGACTGTTTTCCAGCTACTGCCAACTGCAGTGTTGTAAGATTTTGTACAGTTTTTATTTTTGCAATGTGGACATCTGTCCAGTGGGAACAGAAGTGAGAATTTCAGAGTTTAATGGAAACCTGATAACTCAGTTATGAAAATGCTAATTAAGGCATATTTAAATGAGGCCTTTACAAATGATAGTTTTTATGACTAAAATCCCTTCCCACTTATCATCTGCTCAAATGACTGATGTAAAAAATTAACTGTTAAATTTGAAACCAAGGCTATAGGACTAAGCAACTGTACACCTATTTCAGCGTCACCATGATTTCTTTACGTTTATAAGTGGTATATTTTATGGCTCGAAAACCTGATATTAAGTAAAATGATGTGTTTCAAAGTTCTGCTTCTATGTTCACTGCTGTGCATTACCTCTCAGGCACTTCAGACTTTCAGATACACAAACTTCCAGCACTTTCTTCGTATGGAGAGTTTGTGGTGCTGGGAACTGTATCTTTAAATGCTGTGGATCCAGAAGTGTGGGGGAGAGCCACTGCAGGAAAAAAAAGAAAAAAAAAAAAAAAAAAAAGGAGTTCATTTAAGCAGAAGCTGTTGGATCCTTGTGGATGAATAAATACAAGCGCTTTTATACGTCTTTTCCACAGTGAGGCTAACAACCCACTAGTGCAGTGTGATTTTCTGAATTAGGCTCCGTTTCACACTCCCCTTTCTGCCTGTCAGAGAGGTGTCAGCTTCCAATAGAGACTGGTTGCTACAGAAGTAACTGCCGAGTTGTGAGTCCTCACGCAGGTTCGTACGGAGGGATTTAAAGCACGCTCCGCAGTTTAGGGCATTGGCTGATTCCTTCTGCATGAAAGACGCCCTGAAATGATTGAGCCCACCTCCTGTTTCAGTGTGGAGGGGATGCCTGTATCTGCCAGCAGTGCCAAAGAAGGACAAACCTCTGTCTCTCCCTGTCTCTCTCCTCTTTTACCTGATGGTTATGGAAAAAAACAAAACAAAACAAAACAAAACCATCCTCTGCTGAGCACAATGGATTTACTACTAGGTGCATTTTCTAAATGCATTTTTAAAGCTGTTAATTGCGTGTTTGCCTACGTGACCGATAGTTCCCCGGAATAAATGGGACACAACAACGTACAGAGTATTCTCTGCAAATTGTAAAGCAGCCCTCTTTGCTCTGTCCTTGTGTAGAAAAGTGAAACCAGCCAACCAAACCGACCACCGATGCCTGTACTGAATTTGCATTCTGTACACAACACACTAAAACGAAGGTGAGCCCCAGGGCCTGGGGAATCTTTTTGTTTCTCATCCAACTCATTACACTTGCTGAGACCAAAGAACCTCGCTGTGTTGCAGCTTTATCTGCATGTGATAATTTTGATACAACTTTGACAACGTTCTGATATAGTCATTATATTGAGTTTCAGTGTTTTAATGAAAATGATGAATCCGTACTGGCGTGGCAGATGCCATATAGAAGACAAAGGTGTAACGACAGGCAAAGGAAAGGAAGGTGGAACTAGATAAACTCGAGCTAGAAGCTAACAGCAAGTTTTAAAGAGAATTCCTAAAGCAGTTTACCAGTGAATGAATCATTTTCATTCACTGGAACGAATTAAGAAGAAATAGCTTTCTAAAATGTCTGCTATGCCTCCAGTAAAGACAATGGGCTCAAAATAGTGAGGTTTTGTGGACAATGGCATACAGATGTCATAGACAGGCTGATGCTGCTTCTGCTCTTACAAATTCCTGACTGTTCAGCAACGTGCAGCTCATGTGCACACGCAGCCTTTGGATAGAGAGGTGCACCCAGGACCAAAAAACAGCATTAAAGTCTCTAAGGAAGGTTTTCAGACCTTTTCACAGAGTTCCTCTTCAACAAGAAGCAGAAGCATACGCTGTGTGAATACATATGCAGCGGATATACAACCCTCACGTTTGTTTGTTTGACACTTCAGTGCAGTAGCAGTACTAAACCCTGATCATTGTTAGTAATTAATGGGATTAGACATTTAAGTCATTGTTGTCACTGGTTTGGAAAACCAACACTTTATATTTTAATCTCTTTTTAATGTCAGAAGTGCAATTTTTATATTACCCTAAACCAAAATGTATGACTGGATTAAATAAGTAAAAGGCATTAGCAAACAGCAATTGGTTCATGTATTGTTGTCGGTAACAGCGGGGCGGTCTGTGCTGAGCACGTCTATATATTCTACCCATTAACAGGCGTGGAAAACCAAGCTTGTACAAGTCCTCAGCCTGTTAGACGGAACTGTTAATGTTCTCAAACGAGAGCTGTGTGCAGTAAATGTTTTTGCTGCAGTGAACTTGTTCTATTTTAACCCAAAGTGCATTAGTTGTTCAGTTCATCTCGAAACCATGTATTTATGCGTGGAGTTAGAGCGGAGCCTGCCATGAATCTGCTCTCACTGTAGCCCCTATCACTGTTCTTCTAACTTCACCAAGACCAGAAGACGAATGCTCAGAAAGGCTGGAGTTGAAAGAGTAACCACAGAGATCCGGAGAGAAGTGCTCAGAGGGTTGGAAAATTGTGGCTGGTGATCAAGAGGATTTTGATTAAAAAGCACTCTATGTACCATCTTCCGTACACTGATAAATGTTCAGCTGTAAAAGCTCTCCAGGAATGAATTCCCTCTAATAATGTTTGTTTATTTTTACCTTATTCTAAGAGCAAACCTCAATTACACATCTGCCAAAGGAAGGGAGAGCATTTAGTCCACTTGTTAGTGGCTTTAGGATTTGATGAGGGGCTTTAAAGGGAACTTGAAAGCTAAGTTGCTCTTGACATTTTGGTTTTCTCTGGACACATCTGTA
Source organism: Nettapus auritus (assembly GCA_011076525.1). Lineage (NCBI taxonomy): Eukaryota > Metazoa > Chordata > Aves > Anseriformes > Anatidae > Nettapus > Nettapus auritus. Next base: position 14,913,413 of record CM021767.1, read on the forward strand.
TTTTTTGAAAGGCTTGGCAATAGGAGACACTTTTTTTTTTTTTTTATTTATATCTTCCAATATCTGGTGAGTTTCTTAGGGTGTTTTGAAGAACCTTCAATGCACAACTGACAGCTGCAGAACGCAAGTACGGCTGTTTAGCATACTAAATGAGAGATCGTTTTACCAGACAAAGCCTCTGAAGATTATCGAATCTTTAGAAAACCATTGATTATTTCATATTTTGCCTTCCGTCAACACGCATGGAACATCTCACATCCCCCCCGTGTCCCTGCAGAACGGGCTCTGTGAGCTCAGACGGGGCGGGCATGTTTCCGTCCTACACCATGCGATTGCTCACGGGCATGGACCAGTCAGAGGGGTGATGTGGTTGTGGGCTGTGAATTTTCCAAAGCTCTTTGCTAGCCACCACTTTGAGATTTGTTGAGTGGTAAAATGGCCCAGCTCAAGGTGACATGGATAAGAAGTCCGGTGGCATCTCAGCTTTTGATTTCGCTTATCCACCAGGCCTGCAGCAGACCTGGTCTATCTAAGCAGGTATCTCCTGGCTTTGGCTTCTTTTCCTGGAGGTGGCTCGTCCATGCCTGACACTTGCATTATTTCAGGAATCCGCTGTAGTAGAGCAAGGTCTGTATTCAAGCACAAGCGGCATGTAAATTTGGCATGCCCAAATTCATCTTATCAACATCTGGCTTCACAGCTGGAGTTAGATTTCATGGGCGTGCGGTCACTAGCAGAGCATCGCCGCAGTCTGGCCTGCCTGATCCAGCCGCAGTAAGGCCACACGTTCCAGGCTCCTGCCGATTAAAAAACTCAACAAGTCAGCTACTGGTGAGCAAACGGATGGCTCGTGTACCTCTGTGACCTGTGCCACTTCTGTGTTACCGGGGATTGCTGCATGCTGCTTTGTGGCCACCGTACGCAAGCCCTGGTGGAGAAAAAGGTGCCGTAGCTACTTAGCGGTTTCTCGTGTCTCTAAATAAATGTTGTCTACTTAGTAAACTTGATTGCTTCTCATGCTTTTACATAAGGAACTAGTAGAAATTCTGTCAACACTGTCTGTTTAAAGAGAAATGTTACACTGTAACCTTTTGAATACTGAGAAATTTCGTGTAAAGCAAGAACATCTTGACAGGGCAGAACTGCACATTTATTCAAAATAAAACGATCGTTTATTAAGAAAACAATGTCTGCTGGTGGTAACCCTGTTCTGATTTTCTAAATTAGCTCTTCTCCAAAACAGGCTCATTATCGAGGAAATGACTGCCGCTAGTAGAGTATCTAAAGAAAATAGGCACGAGTAGTAGCAAGAATATTATTGTTATGGCAGCTCCCGGTAGTGCTGCCACCATTAAGGTTCTGTCAGGATTTGCATGGGAAGACTCCTCTTTTCTGACCTTTTTTTTTTTTTTTTTTTTACTTTTATTTTTGCATGGTGATAAAAACTGGGGGCTATTTAGGAAACTTGCCTACGAGGTCTGTGGCTAGCAGCATGTTTGCTTCATTCAGCTCTTGAAAAATAACTTGATACCACAAAAGGAGACGATCCTTGATTTCTGTGATCGTGTTAAGGCTCGGATTTTGAACGGTCTATTTTTCTTTCGTCAAACACAAGGTGCTCAGAGTACGCTAGATCTACTGATTTTCTAACTCTCCTCTGTGTCTCGTCTCTGGCTATCTTACTCGTCCCCCTAACACGAGCTGGGATTCTGTTGGTGTTCGCGGTGCAGCAGTGGCGTAGGCAGGTCGGTAAAGTTGTGTGACCCTGCTGCTGTCAGCCGGAGCTTAATGACTTCAGGATTTCACTCTGCCGAGGAGGGTCAGTGTTTACTAATACAATTCTGAATGACCAAAGTTTTCAAGCTCACAAGCAGCTCATAAAGCAAGCAAAATAATAGCTCTCAAATAAAGTCTCATTGCCTATTTATGTATGCAGTTCAGCTGGAGTTAGTTACATTGTTCCTTGCTAATTAAAATATTTACTGTATTTGGTAAAAGTAGTGAAATGTTAGCTGTATTCTTAGAAACTGAGAAAGATGTCTTGAGAGTCCGGAGTTGCAATGCAGGGAGATCAGCAGAACGTGCAGCCGCGAGCTGGTTGTGTTTGCAGACGTGATATTTGGGAGTGGGAAGTGTTTGCTGCTTGTTGGCTGACGTCAAATAATTCGGAGGCCGCTGTGCAATACCCACTTGTTGGATGTCCATTTTGTCTGGGGAAAAAAGTCTGTGCAATTGATATTCTAGTTAAAGTTTTTGTAAAAGAGACGAGGGATTGGATGGATCTGAAAACTGGCCTCCCCGGCTGGCGGGGAGGAGGAGATTTTGGGAAAGGTGGCCGTGCTCCCGTGGTTTCTCATGGAGAAGGGGCATTTTGTAGTTGTGTTAATTGTAAGCAGGGGCTCATGTTGTACAGAGCTCGGGGCGGCATTTGGTTTGCTCTTCCTATTCAACGCTATAGAACGATGCGAGTACCAGCAAAATGCAAGTTTGTATTTTGTCTAATTATGACCTCCTTAAGTTAATTTTTATGCATCAAAGCCATTTGACATTTGTCAAAACAAACCCAAGTCCCTAGGAGAGATTTTATGACAAAACCCACCACCGATCTGACAGCTTGCTCTCTGGGGAAGAGCTAGTGTGGCTGGCATTAAAGACTTAATGCTTCCAAAGTTCGTCTTTACTCCTAGTCCCAAGGCAGGGCGCCTGGGCCTGGGCGAAGCGGCTGCTCCCCGGCAGCTGGGAGCGCGCCGGTGTGCGGGGGAATTGCAACTGTTGATCCGCGGATTGTTGCGCTGCCAATGACAGCGTCGCAGATTAATTCTGAAATTAACGGAGGGGCCGTGACGAGGTCCCGCCGGTCCTCGGGAAGGAAGAGGGCAGTGTGGAAGTTACCAAAGAAGAGGAGTAAGAATTGATCCCTGCACCCTGCCCGGCAGCTGGCGGTGTGTGGCTCACGCGTGGGGGGCTCTGCCCTCCATGTGCCACCAAAGGAGGCAGTCGAGGGCTGGGGTGGGGATGCTGTGGGGCCTCTGCTACCCGTGGAAGCGACTTATTGCACCTGCTCCGTGTCCTAGGTGAGGAATTAGCAGGCTGGTATTTCCCCTCCATTCTTGAAGTAACCTGTTATTTTGCAAAATGAAATAGTTTCTCCTGTAGTGTCCGTCTCCAGCCTTTGTCAGATGTTATTCAGCCCAGAGTGCTTCCAAATACTCGATATTATTTCAGCGACGTGTGCGGAATGCTGCGAACTTAAAACCGGAGGTATCATTCACTGGTTTGTAGTAGCCATTAACATATGCTTTTCCCATGGTTTGTGTACTTATTCTAAGCATGTGCCTTTTACAATGCAGAACACAAGAGACTTGTTTTGTAAGATTAATGAAGGTCACCAAAATTCTCAAAAGTATTCTGATAATTAAGGCTTTGTTTATCAAAAACAAGTTATATTAAGAGCAAAAAGATTCATGGTAATTATTCATAATCTTAACAATTCAAGTGTAGCCACCTCATTTGTGCATTTAATTCTTCTTGTTAATGTTTTGCATAAATCTGCATAATTACTTGAGTTGCCTGTTGTAATTTTGACAGCTACTCAGTTCATGTGCACTAAAGTATATCAAAAGCTTGATGTGCTGAATATTTATAATTTTACGTATGTTCTTGGGATAATATTTTTTCAACAATATTTTTAGTTTTTGTAAAATTGACATGGTATACTTGGAGAGATTGCCAAACATAGATCTCCATATTAGCACATGATGGAACTAGAGCAACGCTTAAAGGTATAGTACCGGTTTTTGGAAGTATTTTACCAAAATACATATGAATCGTGCACTTTAAATGTTTTACTAATTTTCTGCTAGGTGTGTTACACTTCATTAATGTGAACACTTGTGAAAAAAAAAAAAAGAAGTTTTTTGCTATGTTCTGTGCATGTGTAAGTGCAACTTGGTGCCTAGATTTTATTCGTAGTCACATCTGAAAGAATAATAGAAAATAGAAGCACAACGCCAGCGTTGAATAGCATTAGCATGAGGAGCTTGCCTTGCTGTGACACACACGGCATCGCCGCATGGCTCCCAGAGGGCTCGCGCAGCCCTGGGAACTGTCTGCCAGCAATTTAGCAAAACAAAACAGCATCAACAACCAGCAAACCCAACTTTTGGCTTCCTGAGTGCTCCCGCACGTTAAAATTTGCTGGGTGATGGAATGAGAGTCACATTCTTCAGAGAAGCCTAAGGCACATCACAGGAATAATAGTGGAGATCAATCAGGCCGTGTCATCCTTCAACCACATTTTGGGGAGGGAAGGAATTTGCAGAGTGAAAAGGTGCTAATGACCTCTTCCACACGTAGAATAAATACACGACTTCGTGAGGACAGCAAATACTGAGGTTATTTATAAATTTCATCGTGCTTGTGAATTATAAAAGCAGTTGCTAACTAATTACAGCAGTAAGTTTTCAGTGCATCTGATGACTGTCTGGCACAGCGCGGTGTGAATCTTCAGTCGGCTGAAATCACACAAATTATTCAGTCTTTTTACAAATGTTGACAAAATGCTCGCTTGAAAATCTAGTTAGGATCCTTTAAAAATACTTTCCCAAGACAGTTTATTTCTGAAAGGCTGTGTTGTGCATACTGAAATTATCAACAGTTTTGAGCTTAGGAATAATATTCAAGTGCATGTGCTCTGGTGTAGAAGCATGTATTTGCTGTTCGGTTACGTTGTGACCTTACTAAAGCAGTACTGCATGCTTTAAACCCAAGTATTCTCATGTTTATTAGCTCTTTAATGTGATGTATCATATTTTAATCTGAACACAGCTTTCTCTAAGACAGACAAGAGGAGGGGAATCCTACTTTAGACATCATAGCATTGTTCTCTAGGAAAGAAATTTGCTATCAATGAAATGCTGTTGTCCAGCAGGAGAAGAAAATGAATGTAGTCAAGTGGAATTGAAAAGCAGAAGCAAAATTCTGATTCCAGTGCTCTGGTATTAGATTCCTTTGCTGTCACAAAAATACTGTAGATTAATTTTGAACACTTAAAACATTAGAAAAACCAAAAAAGCCTTCAGTCATGGATCCACGTCAGGGGTTTGACACCATGGGAAGAGGGAAGAAGGCTGAAACCATTTCTGTTTTGCTCAGAAGGTATTGGGGGTTGATTTAATAGTAAAAGGACAAAAAGTGCAGTTGTCATGCACTGCTATCTTTCACTTTAATGAGCCCTCAAATGTAAGTGAAAAATTAAAAGGTTGTTATATTTAGAAATAGCTGGAGTCGTAGACTGGATGTGTGCTGCACACAGTGGGGAAGGAGCATAAAAAATGAGGGGGGAAAACCCATCTACTTTGCAGCCATATTCATTAATTAAAATAAGTTTGTTAAACTAAATTTGAAGAAAAAAAAATAATAAAAAACCCCACCAGCAACAACAAAAAACCCACCCTTCTTTAATTGTGTTTACCCAAAAGCCTTTTCTTCCTAATTTAAATAGCATAAACATCTGGACTAAAGCAATATTAGAATCATGGCAGTAGTCAAGCAAATCTTGTGGAAAATAATGAAATTAGATCCCTGGTGTTGTGACAGAGTAAGGGCAGGATACATCAGTTCGATGTTAATAAAATTTCCATGAATGACTGAATACAATTAAGAAATTGTCAGTTGCGGCAATGAACTTTTGTAGCTCATAGATGTTTGCATCATTTGATTATGCTGGCAATTTAAAATTGTTTGTTAGTGTCTGTGTTGGGATATTAATTATGACCTTTATTACAGCCCACAATTAAACTAGTCATATAGCAACAAGCAGCCTATGTTGTGATAGTAAAGGACCTGAACTGTTTAGAATAGGGTCTTGCTACGTTCAGGCCATTCATTCACTGATCATCCAAATTGGAAATTATTTGAAATGATCCAGTACTTTAAAAAACAATTCAACTGGGTTGAGTAATCTCTTCAATAAAGAAATTTTGGTTTAATAGTGTTTTAACAGTTTTAATTGCTAACAACATCTGTAAAACTGTTCTAAAAAGGGGAGAGAGAAAGCATTTTTAACTGTGACTCCAAGATAAGCTTTCTCCTGTTTCAGGAAGAGAAAACAATTATTCATTGGTTAATTAGCTGTAAACAACTTTTTAAAGACACATCCATTATATATGTAATTATTTGAAAAAAGCTTTAATGTTATTTGTGCTAATGCATAATTATTAGTGCTTGCTAAAAGGATTAGCAGTATTTAGATGACCACTATTGTTGGGAAATATCACAGCGGAGAGAGGAGATTAGCATCAGGAAGGCATGTGCAGCGATGAATCAAGTGCCTGCTTGCACCCCTTTGCAGTGACAATGAACAAATCACACGTGCAGAAACAAAGCGGTTCGAACTGAAACCGCACACTTTCTCGTCTTTAATATTTTCTTCATGTATCACAGAAATACAGCGTCGCCGGAGCATCCCTGTACCCAGCGGAATACACCGTTCCTGTGATTTTTTCCTTAAAGTCCCATGGCGTATTTGTCAGGTTTTTTAGAAGTGTGTGGTACCTTTATTACTGCAGAGCGGAGTGGCAACTTTACAATGCCCTCAGTACATCCATTTAGTAACTATTATGCATAATTTACTAAGAAGATGTTAAGTCATACTGAAATCTATTTAGGCTTCTGTAATGTGTTGACTGGAGCGCCGTTTACAGTCATTAGCATATGAATGAAAGGGATAATATTTTAAACATTTAAATATTTTTCGTATAGGTCAAAGGAAACTGTTCCAGTAGTCCTAACACGTTGCAGATTCCTAGTAAGACATCATGGAAACATGCCTGAAATGTGTGTGGCTTCATGGATGTGTTTATCAAAAAAGGGTCCGAGGGAAAATGCTCAGTTTGCTCTGGAAGAGGCACTTCAGGGCCCCATCGGTAAGAACTTCAGCATCCGAGTGACCTAATTCCAACACCGGTTGTGTTTAAATTGCTGCCTTGGCCATAGCTAACAAAATAATTCACGTTAAACACAGGCTGATCTTTCATGTGCCAAGTCCCTGCGTTTTGGTGGAGTTTCTCCGAGCTGTTTGTGTAAGCGGCTGGCCACCGAAGCGTGATAAATGGCATAGCAGGAGCGCGACGGGTCCCCCTGCAATGTCCACGAGTGTGCCTTCGCCCTGACCTGGAGGATCGACCTGAGCAGTGGGAGCATTGTTCAGCCCCCACGAATTTGGCCGCTTTTCAGATGCTGCCAGCGGTGACGCTAATTGCTGGCATTTGTGGGGGTCGGTTTTGCGATGCAGCCACCTGTACCGTGTCAGGATTTCTGATCTTTTAAACAAGAAAGCGCCTCTCAATTTTCTTTTATGAAACTGGGAGGATCGCTGTTTGACAGCTCGGAAGGAATACCATGGGTGATTTTAGCATTTCAGTTCATTGGATATTTTTAATTCTCTGAAGTGTATTAAGGAGAAATTGTGCACTTTTCATTTGTCACATTTCTTTAAAGCGATTGTTATGTAGAAGTATTTGAGGGACGGATTTTTTATTTATTTTTTATTTTTTTGTAGCAGTTTTACCTGTCAAAGAAATCATTGTAGTTTAAGGGATTTGTGTATTTAAGCATAGATGATTATTTAGAAGGTTTGGTTGCTGCAAATCGGAAGCCTTGTAGCTCAATTTGCTAATTTATTTTGTGATCTGTAACTAAACTGAGTAAAAATGCAAATAGCACCAGCCCTTTACATTTTATCGCCAGATCAGTTTACTGATGGGAGGATCAGAGTCACTAAACAGTTCAACGCCTGTGATTTCTAAGTAGTCAGACTCTAAAAGCACGTACAGTGACGGCTGCAGGAAAGCCCACGTGAACAGAGGTTTTAATGGATTTCAGCATTTATTTGTTTCAGACTTGGAATGCAGAAGCCAGACTTTATTGTCCATTGTGCGGATGATATTTTTGCTCCCATCACATGTGGCAATGAGCCATCATCTCACGTTGCAGCGTGCTCATGTGCTGGGGGGAAACAACTGGTAAAGCTGCAAGCTTAAAGGGGTGTTATCGTTCCTTTGGATTACACCTCTTTTTAATTTCCACTGAATGCTGTATTCTGAGAGCACCGATAAAATTATAACCTGTCATTTTTATTTTTAGTGGATGTTCCCCCATGTTTTTAATTTTTTGTTTATTTGTTTGTTTGTTTACAAGTATCATAGCTGTTCAATACTACTTAATTGCAAACCAATCTTACATTGATGTCAGCACCACTTTGGTGTAGGGCACGATCCTTCTTCTGGTGACACTGGAGGAAGCTGTGCTCCTCTCTCCTGAAGGAACAGGTCTGCTATTACCTATTTTTGCAGATCCAGCAGAGGGAGCAGAAGTCCACCAATGGGGTTTCTTTGGACTAAACATTTGGGGTGGCAGATGGGTTGGCAAAAATTGCTTGTGGAGGTGGGGAACTGCATGAATCATTCCCCCCCATATTCTAAGAAAATTGTTCAATTAAAACACTAGGATCACTCTGTAATTCAGTAATTTTTCATGTCCTGGAATTTCATTTTTTTCTTTAAATTCTCCATGAGTTGGTACTACATTATAACAGTTGTTCAAACTATTCACAGCTCTAACACAAGTGCAGTGATCCCACTTAGCCATCAGGTAACTGTTTCTATAAGGAATTATTTCCAGTCACGTCCTTGCACATCAACTCCCCATTTTCTACATTTGTGACCACACATCGAAGAGGTGGCTGCAAGAGTTTGTGAGCGTGCCACACACAAACATCAGCTTTTATTGTGTCTCTGTCCTTCTGCAATCATGCTTTGTGCAGCTGGGCTTGTAGTCATTCAGTCAGTCCTCAACAGAACATGATTTAAGGGGGGCAAATTTTGATTGAGACTGTAAGATATTGCCTCCTTCAATTTTTGATTTTTTTAGATTAGCTGTAGTGGTGTTATCTTACGGTGTTTCCAATCAATATAGATCTGCTATTACTGTTGTTACTTCTATGCTATCAGGTAACGTTATGCCAGCAACTGGTGACCTGAGTGCGTATGAATGCATCATGTGAAACCCTTCAGAATTTCCTGATTTCAGTATAAGCTGTGCAGAATCATATCTGGCTGGGCAGAATCACAGCCTCAAAAAAGCTTGTCCCAGGATAACCAGGAAACAAGCAAAAAGTCTTCTCGGCTGCACTGCTGCGGTGTGAGGATTCACCAGAACCCCAAACCAGCCAGAGAGCATTTGCTGGTTTCGATTCCATCCTGTGTTTGCTCTTTCACTTCGTCTTGAATTGCACTGAGGTATAGGCTTGTTGTTTCTGTTGGGAATTCAGGCTCAGTTACAGATGAGTTGATATCAAAAAATGTCACTAGTGTTTCTCAAGAAAGGTCAGCCCGAAGTTCAGGGTCATCAGACAAGAAATACGTACACAAACACAATTCCACAATCTGAGACTTGTGTTAGCTGTATGCATGGCCTTATGTATGCCTACATGCATGGAACTCGAGTTACCATGTGGGAAATCTACACGAACGACTCTGATCTGCTCACCAAGGCTGCCGTATGTGAATACTTTGAGGATATCTATTTTTTAGAGAAGCAGTATGATGACTTTGAATCTCATGAACTAAAACTCAGAAAACTCGTCTATCTCATGGACTAAAACTTTTATGAACATTAAATAAAACTATATTTCAGATTATCTGCTTTCTGTTGGCCAGACCTAAAGAATGTGTATCGATCGTGCTTCCAATTTTTCCTCTGGAACTATGAGGGCTGAATATTCACTTCTTACATGAAAACAAAAAAGCAATGCCACAGAACTTTACAAAACTAACTTTATTTATAGAAGATGATTACCCTTACTTGGCTACCTTTTGTTCACAGGCCGATGTAGGACCTTAAGGCTGGACATAAACCTGGCTCCTTATACAGGGACATCTAGAGATATCTTTTTTTCCCACCTCACAGCAGAAAACATTTTCTGAAGATAGTTGAGCTTGCTGATCCTACAAGCTAAAAACCTTCCTGTGGGCCAAAACTGCATCTGCCTCCCACTCCACGGTACCCCCATCCAATTGTCTTAACGAGAAAATCCGGGGCATTGTTAGCTCCTGCCCTTACGTCCCAGCAGTGCTTCCTGCTGCCTGGACCCTTCCTTGAGTGGTCTCCCACAGGGTGGCAGGTGGAAGATTCATACTCAGATCTGGGAGAAACTGCGTCTGGGTTTTTGGTATGTACCAAAATCTGGATGTTCACTGCTAGTAAATTTTGCAAAATGTCTGGATTGGCAGTAAATTGATTTAATTCGAGGCACTTGTGAACTAGAGGTTAGTCTCACTTGAGACTATACAAACTTTGTAGGAAGGGGATGCTTGTAGGAAGGTTATGGAAACGTGAGGCTTTCTGTCTGTGCTTTGGTTTACTGCCTAGCTAAAGGGGAAGTTGAGGCAATGGCTGTAGATGCTGTTAAAAGGGTGGATGGGTGAATGTTACAACGTGAGGTTTCATAACATGGTCTTCTCTTCCTCGGTATTGATGACATTTTGCTGATTAAAGCAACAGAGACAGTCCCATCATAACGCAAACTAAAATAGAACAAAAACCTCCCAGTCTCCAAGTTAATGGAAAGAGTCAGAGGATGGAAAATGAAACAAAAGCTAGCACATTCGGAATGCAATTTAACAACACTTCTGGCATACGATGCCGTGGCTTTTTAACTCTCTTCTTCAAACTAAGGATGGATTTGTCAGCCTTAACTTTGAATTTTCTTGCTTTTAGCAGTTTGTGTTAAACATTAATGTTATTGAAAATAGCATTTTATCCATGTGCGTTAAGGGTTTGTTTGCTAAAGCCTCCACTCCCAAATGCATGAATTTCAGCAGCTAGCAAACATCAAAGCAAGGAGATTTTTCAGTTCAATAAGTTATCTTTAAAATTGAAGACTAGCCTTTTTCTGTATTTTTTTTTTTTTTTGTGAATAATTATACAAATATATAATAAGCACTAAATTCTTTGTTGTTCTGTCATATTGAGAGATATATGCCCTGATTATATCACTTTAATTAACTCTTGCTGCATTTTACTAAAGTTCGGAGCATTAAGCGTTGTTGATGTAAGCACCGTGACATTCAGGTTGCCTGAAAGAAGTAAATAAAACTGTGGGTCAAACTGTATTAAAGTGTCTTGCCAGCTATTATTACATCAGCTTTTGAATAGCATTTATTCTGTAATTGATGGTTGTCAGCCTGTAATTTCCATAGTTATGTTCTAAACACTTCAAGTTTTCCCTAATTTTTGTACTATTTATGCCATACATAGCCCAAGAGGAAAGTAGAACGGGGGAAAAGACTTACTAACTGTTCTTTGGCCAGCTTAGTATGTCTTTCTTCAGGGGAATCACTGCAGTTATTTGCCAAGTTCATGTATCTATAATATTCTTCTAGATTCAATTTTCTGCCCTTTACTTTTCTTCATCTCATATTTACTTTATTCTTCATGGTCATCCCATCTAATCTGTCTGTCTGTGCCTACCTAATCTGCCTAATATATCCATGTATCATTTCTTTAACGATTTTATTATTGAAGTGACACTTAGCATTTGATACTTAAGCATACATTACAAAAGCTTAATTCTCCCATTAGTGGATCAAACTTCCATGCTTCTCCCCCAGTCGGACTGCTCCATGAGTTAAACAAGCCTGGCTGAATGTTGTCCAAGAGCTGTAATGCAGATCTATTTTTTAATCTTTATTAGCGAGAGGAAGCCCCTGTAAAGATCTGGGTCACTCGTTGTACTGCTGTATTGACTGGAGACTCTGGCTGGTGAGAGTACAAGATTTCTTTCCACTGTGCAACTTGAATTTTATCTTTAAGACCTGCTTCTGCCAAGGAAGCTTAGGAATTAAACTTTTCAGCTGCTTCTGCCACCCATAATGAACTGCAGATGTTTGAGAAACTTCTATGGCTTTTTTTTTTTTTTTGTCCAGCTTTACCAAATTAACTTCTCTTTGTTTCAGCTTCCTTCAACAAAGTAATTGACTTCTCAGAAGTGCTTGGCTAATAGGAACATTTCGCAAATTACACCCATTATTACACTCTCCTTCTTGAGCTTCTCCAGGTATCTGATATCCCTGTAGCAGTGTGCCTCCCCTTTGAGCTCTTCTTCCCACATAAACCCTCCAGTTTCGTCTTCTGCTTACACACCAATAGTGGCAGCATTTTCCAGAATTTGGCAGCTTCATTTGCATTCCTCCAGACTCCCTTGTTTCCATGGGCTCTGGCAAAGGTTTCCAGCCTTGTCTTCTAGAACTTGTATTAAAATTCTTGTAAGATAGCCTGGATTTGCTCCATTTCTCTTCCTGTTCCTCCTATTCATCTTTGTGTCACCATGTAGTAACATGTCTGACGTGGTGTGACTGTTCTTTACTGGAGTGCTTGCAGCTTGTGCCAAACAAGTCATGATGTGCTCTGTATCAGGCTACCTCAACCTTTTTTGTTTTATAATTTTTTTGCCCGATTTCATATTTCTCCTTCATGCGCCTCTGTGGCTTTATTCTGCATGTGTTTTCAAATTATGTGAATTAACTGTTTTGTGTTTTTTTTTTCTTCTGTTTGCAATGAGCCCTCTGAGTCTGGGAAGTGGCTGACAAATATGTCGTTAAAAACTCATATTCTGGATAGAAAGGCTAGTTACGTGACGCTAAATGATTTGGATGGAGAAATATTATTAATTTTTTTTTTTTTTTTTCAAATCAAGCTTGTGGCTTCCTTAAAAGAGGTTGTTAAAGACATTTCCATTGTGTTTCTCTAGTGAAGCATAGCTAGCCAGTTAAATATGTACAGCCACTGAATAGTATATCATTTAAGGTATGCTGAGTTTTATTTTGGACATGTTTCTGTATTTCTTTATCACGGCATAGACTTTATGGTGGTAGGAAGGTAAGAACTGAAGTGTGCAGTTAGGCGATAGTAACAAAGTGGCCTGCTGTAAAGTTCCTTGGTGCCAGCTCTAGTTTGTGGTGGTTTTTGCTTGTTTTTCTGTTGTTTAAGACCTGATAGCCTGGAGTAGAAGTTCAGTGACTTGCTTTTGTTGCAGACGGAATCCAAGTACCTGACTAGATTAAAAACTAGCATTATTTTGTCTGTGCTTATATATAGTGTTCCTCTTTTACAGAAAGCCGCATTCTGTTTGCATACTTTAGATTGTCTCTTTTTGCTTTGTTTCTTTGTTTATGGCAGTTTTTACTAGTTCATAAATAAATCCATGCTGAATAGCAAACCTCCTTACTCCTGGATTAATCTGTTACACAAACGAAAATAGGTGAGCCACCTTCTTTTTCTTTTTTTCCCCTTATTTTTTCCCCCTCTCATTTAAGAACATGGCATGATCTCAGGAGAGCATCTTTAACTAAGAGAGTGGAAGTGCACAGAAAGGCAGTTACAAATAATTTTATACAACAGACAGACAAATAGTGCTGATTGTCTATATTTATTTAAAAAAAAAAAAAAAAAAGCCTGGACTGCAAGACTACAGTAAATCACGAAAGTGATCTCAAGTGAACAGAGATAGATTTCTGGAATACGGTGTGCAATGAAACCACTGACCTCTTATACAAGGGTTCATGTCTTTTTCTACAGAAACAGATGGGTAATAGCATAATGCTGAAATCATGCTCTACATAATATGGACCTAGTGATTGCAGACCTGATTGCTTGCCATATGGTTGCTGAAGGGTTGAAGAGAAAATGGGATGATATGCAAACCCTTAAAAGCAACGTTTTTATTGAATGGCCATTACATTAAAACCCAAACTCTGCAAATGAAGGAAAGAACTGTGGTGAACAATGATGAAATAATGAAACAATAAAAGAAGAAACACAATAGCATGTATTTGTTTTTAATATGCAAAATAATACATTTTTTTTTTTTTTTTGTCATTTTGCCTTGTGTTATGAGCAGTCAGTGGAAAGTTGGTGGGACATTGCTGCCTGCAGGGCACAAATACAGTATATTGGAGCATTGCAGTATTCACGAGGTCAGACAGAAAAAGAAAACAATCACTCGTCTCAAAGGAAAAGCTTCTGAGTTAAATGCTATCTAAAATATGCAACTTGCATACATGAGCCACATACTGTGAGGCCAATGGAAAGCCTTCATGAGACTTGTTTTTTCAAGACAGGCTTCCACAGACTGTGCTCTCCCTCATGAAAAAGCTGGGTTTTCCACTGATACTTTTTTCTTAGCGCAACCCTTAAATAAGTCACTATTTAACAATTAATCTATTTATTGACGTCCATCAGTAGGCTTATCAGTATAGTCAGAGCAAACACAAAGAGATGGCGTCTAAGTTCTTCCTTCCTAATCTGTACTTGTGTGAAAGAGACATCTTCATAGGAAGGAGGTTACAGACAGAGCTCGGCAATGTGACCACAACTGCATGGCCGTGCCTGCTTGCATGCTGAAGACAACATATGGAAGTAGGACATGATGAGAATGACGGCGTGCCTTTGAAATGGACAAGGGATGGAAATGGAGCCTCAAACCCAGTTTTCCTGGGCTTTTATTGCACAACACTTGAATGGCTGGGATAGGCTCTTTTGGGCTGTTAATGGATCACTCTTTGCTTTGCCACCATGGACTGATACAGGAAGGAATATCCAGTGTATGAAAGCTATAAATTCAACTTAATCTAGATTTTTATAGAGGTTTGGAGTTAGATAACATGAGCCACTGGCATCTGTCTGGCCTTTGCCTCTTCTAGAGGCTCAGTTGTGCAGGAATGTAGGGACTGCTGGTGGGGCTGGTTAGTGTGGAGGAGACCCTACTGGCTTTGAGTCAGAAAATGCCAAAAGGATATTTCTGTTCATAATGTGACATGAAAACGTCCCACTGTGATGTATCATTTAACTGTCAGGAGATGCTCCTTATTCTGTAAGGCATGTCCAGTCTCCGCTCTCTAGTGCATGGATACATGTAGGCAGGGATGGATAAGCAGCTACCAGTTCAGTTTAGCAAGTGCAATATTCTTTTTGATGATATAGATGGATACACAGCCTCATGCATGAGTACTGCAACAGGGGAGTCTTTCTACATTTGTCCTCTCTACACCATGCTGCTGAAGAGCTTCCAAGATGAAGACAGCTGTGATGTATCTCTCTGGTTAATTACTACTAAATACAGACTTCCTTGGCTTGACAGCCTTCTCTGATGCATTCCAAAAATCACAACTTGCTTGACTGCAAGAACAGAAAAATGTTTATTTCAACAATTATTTTCTAAGAGACATCTTCTGTATACGGGTACGTCAGGATCAGCCTCAGAATTGTTAGACTCTTCATCGGCTGCCCACCTCACTTTTATTTCATTTGGAGGCCTAAAGACATGTGACAAGCAGAGTATTCTGCTATTTAAGACATTTTAAGTGTGGCAAAACAGATTTCCATGTGATGAGGAGAGATTTCCTCCAGCCTAGAAAACTGATTTTCATACTTCTTGACTGGTGACATGTCAGCTGTGTGGCAGCAATAAGTTTTGCATAACTTGTAAGAGCCCGCGCTGACCTACTTAACAGGTACCCACTGCTACATAATGTATTTAGGGCAAGTATTGTGTTGGAGCTCATCATCAATCTTGTAATAGCCAAGCTCACTGCAAAAGCCACAGGTACCTGATTGATGCAAACATTCCATAGGATAGGAAATATTCTTGTCATTTTCTGAAGGGGAGGCCGCTGACTTGTGTGGGAGAGGCATCAAGGGGCGCTGATCATGCCTGTGCTGTTGTACCACTGGTGTGTTTTAGAAGGATGTCCAAGACATCTGTAAAATTGGATTAATTTGTCTAGACAGTAGATTTTTCAGTTTCAAATCTCTTTTTGCTGTGACAGGCTACCGAATGTTTCTCACTTGCAAAATAACAGGGCCCGGCTATTTTGCACCCTTGCATGCTGTATGTAAATGCAAGAGAGGTCCCTTGCAAGTAGCAAATAGCTGGGAACCATCCTTTTGCTAACTGATGCAAGCATTTACACTTAGTGCTTTGCAACAATTGCAGTGCGTGCGTTTAGGGAGAGTCGATGGCTTTGGCTGGTGCGCAGCACCGTGCCGTGGAAGCCAGCTCGCTAGCGATGCACACGTGCACACCGACTCTGAGCTGCGGGCTGGGGATGGACAGGCTGAGTTTTGTCTCTGACTGAAGAGACTGCGCCAAGCAATCATTTTTCAAAGGCGATGCTCTTCCCCTTTTTTGTTCCTGTTGTAGTTGCAGTTGGTGTTTTAGCCCACGCTTTGGGCAGCCCGTTAAAGCCTGTGTTTTAATAAAGTGATGCCAGCATACGTAGTCGTCTATACTGTATTAGCATAGTGCACATTGGTTCGTGCAGTAAATTGTTGCAAAGTTTTATGACATCTTAATGCTCTGACAGGATGTGAAAGACAATAACACCACTGAAAAGACCAGAAAAGGCCTTTTATAGCTGCTGAATAATATATTAACTTTTAACACTGTATATATGAGCAAAATGAGGTAAAGTATGAAATGAACAAAAGATTATTGATACCTGATATTACATTTTATCAGAATCAGAACTATACAACCTCGCAACCTGGCGTGAACCATTTTTGATTCGGTATTCATTATCACCAAAAGCTGTAAATGCCTGCAGTCTGAGTTTGAATCTGCCCTGGGGGCTGATGAAACGCTATCTCACTCGGGCGGAATTTGAAAAAAGTTGTTCTGGAAGAAACTTGTTCATCTGTTGTGCTAATGGACATGCAGGGATCCGTCCTAAGGCCCCGGATGGTCTGATGCAGGGACCTATGATCGGCTTCTAAAATGTGCAGGTGGGAACCAGCATAAAAATGCTTCACAAATTGACATACGCACTTCTGCGGAACTGCAAATCTGCACTGAACTTCATAGCAGTATATTATCATGTCTGAACCGGGAAGAAAGAGTTACATAGCAATGAAATATGCATGATAAAAGTCCAATTTATACACGGGTCCCAAGAGGTTGGCAACTTCTATCCTTTGCTTTCTTTTAAAATGCTGTGCAAACATTGTCAGCTCATATGACAAATTAGGTCGTGCTATCTACTCCCATATTCCAAACACAACTTCCACGACATTATTTGCTTCTTTATTTAAATAATTTTTGGAAACAAAAAAAAAAGGCAATTGTAATATAGTACTTTTTTCACAACTTCATCCTGAGCTCTCTTACTTTGTGGGTCTGAAATTACCCTTGAAGTTTGTTTTAGCATGTTTGCATTTGTGCTGTACCTGGATATTTCCTATAGATCTTTTTTTCCAGAGTTTTGGCTTGCAATATTCAGAAACTGTTTTTAAATGATAGAATGATAGGCTTTAACTCTGTCTAAATTTAAAGAAAAAAAAAAAAAGAAAAAAAAAAGAAATCATTATTAATATATATATATATATGGATATTCTGATATTTTTGGATATTTTTTTGGATATTCAGATTTTGCATTTTTCTGCAATAAATTAAGGTCTTCAAACTTCAGCAATAATTTCTGTAGTATGATTTCATTTCAGTAAGAAGTTGTGAGTTCTTTGCCTTGAGTTTACCAATACTGAAATGAGAATGAGTGGGCAGAGGTGAAATTCTCTCTGTCAAACACAAAGTTGATGGGGAAAAATTGGGTGGTGGTTGTGTGCAAAATAGAGACACTTTAATGTCTGCTTATACACTAATTTATATGTACATGTAGCAAGAGGAATACTTCTTATTCAGGATAACATAACTATAGCACAAGAATTCTAGGGAGTGTACTTGAACTGCAGTGTTGTCTTAGGGAAACGCAGGAATTATGCAAAAAGAACTGTCATTCTTTTCAATTCTCTGTATTCAAACAACAAGCTATTTGGCTTAGGGTTATGGTTGTATTTCCCAAGCTATGCCTGCACTCGAATGTCAGGTGCATGTGTTTTCTCCCTCTTTTTGAGGTACCTGCGCAGTTGCAAGGGAGGGAAGAAGACAGAGATGGAAGAATGCCATTCAGATATAACAAACTCAGCAATCCTTACAGACTAATATTTTGAGCAGGGATACAGAGGCTAAGCATGTCACTGGAAAATGTGTATTATTTTATTTCCTTAGTTGTGGAAATTTGATATTTGCTAGGTGCAAGTCCACTGGGCTAGCTGATGTTGTCTGAGTAGCATTCTGATGGAAACAGCTTCAGAACCTGGTGCTGAATTTTTAAATTCCTGTGGCAGGCAAGTCTGATTCAAAAATCTAGGGCAAAAACTGTTAGTGAGAACATTATCTAATGCAGAGTGGAGTGGGTGTATTTATTTTATTTATTTACATATTTATTTTAGATTTTAATCAGAGACTTTTCCTTTATTTTTCTTCGAAAGCATGAAGTACCTTCTAACCTTTTACGTGTATTTTTTTCTTTTGTATCTAATGAATCATCAGAACATCAATTAATGTTTCTCCAAACGTTCTGAATAATTTGAAAACACCTCTTACCACGTTGTTATTTATAGCAATTCACTAAATTAAAAAAGTGCTACTTTTCCCTTGCAGGTATATGCATCATTTATAGTCTAGCTTCATTATATGCTGTACTGTATAAACTCCTGTAGGAGAGTGGTTATGTAATGCTCTTATGTCATTACATTTACATGCATTAAATTCCTTGCAGAATCATATTCGCTGTAACAAAAGGTTCATTAGCAGGACAAAAATGCTTAACTTGGGAAACTGCTGGAAGAAGTGAGACACATTTTCAGGCTGATATTGTTGATATGCAATTATATATTATGTACAGAGTTGATCTGGGATTAGCTGATCCCAAATGACAAGTATAAATGTGATTCAAGTTGTTCATTCAAATCTCTTTCTCTAGTTATAACTTTGAATAGAAGTTATCATCATTAAATCTACAGTGTATATAAAGGCGACTCACTGAAGTTAATAGAGCAATGCCATTTACACCACATGGGAGCCTTACGTATATACTAGCACTTTACAAACTGCAAATATAGAAAAAAAGTTACTTGGAGCACCTTATTTACATGTGCAACTAGTGCGAAACGAATTTATGGCCTCAATTCTGTTATGCATTTAAATACGTTCTTTATTCTTCCACCTCGCATCCACTGCTGTTGAAGCATAATCGCGGGTGCTTTCGGAGAGAACACCTGGGCACATTCTTCTGCAGAATGTCATAGTTCTGCCTGAACCAACTTTGGAAATTGATCATTTTATTTTTGTTGAAATGGCAGTTAAATAGGAGGAATATATCAAGAGTTAAAACTTCATTACTGGAGAGCAATAAAAATGCATCAAGCCTGGAATATTGTCTAGAAGATCAAATTTCTTGGTTATGTTGACACTTGAAAGAAATATGTTTATTTAACGAATAGGAATTCTATATCCTGGTACACTACAGTGATAAATTGCATTTGAGTTAGGCTATCTTTTGATGTTCTAATTTTATCACCCAGCAATGGACTATTGCTATCCGTATGGAAGTAAACTGAAGAGGGAAAAATAATGCTAAGGAAAATCTTCCTTAACCTTTCTCCAGTACTTGTTTGGAACTAACACCGACCGATTTTTGAAGTTTGAAAATGCTGAATTATATTTGTAAGCAGCTTTTCACTGCATTCTAGCAAAGAATGATCACGTACAGACGTGCTAGAAATCGCTAAAAGAAACTTATCTGCTGGTGGTTTCTGAGTAGATGAGAAGTGGGGGACGCTTTGGGTTTCATGAAAAACTGAAAATAGGGACACTTACAAGCATCCAGACATATATCCGATGATTTAGATGTTCTGGCTGTTTTCATAACCTGCAAGTCTTCTGAACAAGTGTAAATCCTTAAAAAGGGCTACCTAGAAACCAGTATGATAAATGCTTAGTTACTCCCGAAGTGGAGAGGAAGTGATTTTTAACATATTTTACAAAATATTGCGGCTTGTTCTTGTGTTTTGCAGATGGTTTCCCAGGTTGACTTGTTAGAATGATAAGGAAGGACAAAAGCCCATTTGGCAGAACAGGAACTCTGTCATTACTCATGTTGAGAGCATCTGTCTTTGTGCTTGCTCTTCTACTTCTGTGTTTTGAGTGCCAAATAGTCTACGGATAGTTTCTTCTGGTTTCAGTTATGGGACACATTCCTGGGGCATGATGAGGTGTCTACAACTACAATCGCCGGTGCAGAATAATACATTCGTGCTGACCACCCTTGCAATTGCTTCAAGAGAAGTAGAAAAGAGGAGAAATCTGAAAGGATGAAGCGTTAAGTCCCTGTTTAATTCCCAGGCTGGCCAATGTGACCATAAGTGCCTTCTGTGACGAACAAGAAAGCAGAAAGCCTGACTTTGTAGGAAAAAACAGTCTGATGTCTGGTTATCTCTATGCATGCATATGTTTATGGAGGTATGTTGTAACTTGTGTTTTGACCCAAAGCTGAATGAAGCTTGTTGCGATTTAATAAATCAGTGTGGAACTCCACAGGAGAGAATAGAAATATTTTGATTTGGCCTCTAGTGTTGTATTTGTGGCCACAATCTGCTTTGAAATGGTCCAGCTTGATGAAGGCTGTGTCTTGCACTTGCCTTCACTCTCAAGCATCCTTGAGAGTGCTTTGTGGAAGTGGGGGCTTGCAGAATTTTGATCTGTGCCTATTGATCTCCCTTTGAAATAGGAACCTGGGATGCTGGAGGGTTTGGGACATCTGCTATCAATTGTCGCTTTGAAAAAGAAGAAGACGGATTTTTTTTTTTGGCACACGTTAGTGCTTTATTTCTGTTGAGTTGATGACAATGCTATCTTTGATGGAAATAAATGAAGCAGCATTTACAGTCTACATGACATAACTGAAATGGGTCTGCAAAGCTTGGGAACCACGTATGTTTGTTCTTCCTCCTGTTAGTAAATCCTTGGTTTTCTTGTTTCTCTAGTGAGGTATCAGTATTGCTGGGCTCACAATTTATTTCTGTTGAGCAGACAGAAGTGATAAAATGTAGTTTGAAAAAATGCATTCTTCAAGAAATGCAAACACTTTAAAACAACAACAAAAAAGAATGAAGGTTGGGTGAGGAGGTACAGGGTTTCAAAGGATGGTATTCACATTCTGCATTTTGGTTCAAACATGTGTTTCCATGTTTTGGTTTCAAGCACTTACCTGATTTTCTAGATTCAGCATTTGTACGTGTGACTAAGGCTTCAAAATTCCGACTCCCATTTTAAGGAAAAAAAAAGTCTGCACTGTGGGAAAGAAGAGAGCTGGCTTCAAAGGTATAGAAATTAATTCTCCTCATTAGAGGAACAGAGGGAGAAAATGTCAAAATCGAATAAATTCAAATATGTTTAAAAGGGCTGATAAAAGGCTAAAGGAATTACATAAAGGAGGCAGGAGAAACTTCCGAAGTCCGTAAGTTGCTATTAGCTTTCTACTTCCTACTGCAGCGGGGTGGGACAGGCTGAGCGGGGCTGCAGGTGCCGTTGTGAAGGTGTCAGCCCAACCTTCTCCGAGTTTTTGGATCCCGAAAGATGGTGGAAGCTGTATCCATCACGGGGTGGTTTCAGCTTCAGTCCCAGCATGGGTTGAGAAGGGCTGTTTGCACATTTCCTCTGCAGATGTAAGGAGTAAGTCCTGATTTTGCTCTCATCCATATTTAGCCTGAAACCGAGAAAAGCTTAATGTGCAAGATAGCTGAAATTCAGTATTGTAAGGGTGTTCCGTGGAAAAAAATTCCTTGCAGTCAAATTTATTGCTGAATATCACCTTAGTAGGCTTGCTGTTCCCTTCCACCCCTTCTTTCCCTATTGAGAACAGAAGCAGCAATCAGAAGAGACAAATGTGTTAAACGAGACGCGATAAACCCCAAACCATAACAGTTTAAGAAAAGCAGAAGCCGTGTTCATTTTAAAACTGACTTCCTTGATTTTTAGAAATCCAGTAAGTTTTTGCACAAAAATGGTCGTTTTAAAAAAGGGAATTTTGTTTCAAAACTTTTGAGTGGGGAAAAAATCGGGCTTGTTTTGGGCAGAGCTTGTAGATAGTTTTTGACAGAAGCTTGAAGCGCTCTGCTTAGAAATGGATGCTTTTTCTGTTTTCTGAAAACAACAAAATTTTGGGGCTACTTGGGGAAAACTCTAACGGGGAAGTTTCAGGGCGGGGAGCACATCTTCCTTCAAGGCTTTCCTAGCTGCTCCTCTGCCGGAGGTGCAGCCCTTGTAACCACCACACGTGAGGCTTTAGCAGCCGTAAATCAGGGTCCGGCGAGATGCATCCCCACTGCTCCTGCAAGTCAAAGCTGGGCTCAGCCATTTGTGTGCAGGTTCTCAAGGTGCATTGCATCTTTGTAAGGCAAGTTATCGCTGTCAGTTATTGACATTCACATTAGTGAAGTGGAGAGGGTTTTATACTAAACCTCCTACTTTCTCATCTTATTGAATTAGCGTTTTTTTGAGTGCATATCTGCATGTTAACAGCATAATGTTTTTTCACGGCAGGAGAGTAATTTCCTAATTCATTTGTACTGCCGAACATTCTTCACTCTAGTTATAAAAGAAATACAATGGGTTTTAGGTTTTTGTTTTTAAATGCCCTGTAAACCTCAAAGTAGAGAAGTAAAGCTGTGAATTTATGGGGTTATCCTCATCCAAATATCTCTGAAAACCTTGATCACAAAAGCTATAGGGAGTATTTTCTGTAGAATTGAAAATTAGCAGAAAAAGAAAGCACATCATTCAAAAGAAATCCTAGTATCGGTAAAGAGTCTGTTTTTTTATATACTATATATAGATATATATATCTGATTCTAAATTTATGTTTAAATAGCTTATGTGTTTTACATAAATTGCAATCAACCCTTCGGAGCAAACACTTTGTGTGTGATTCGCTTTGTATGTAGTCTAATGATTACACACAGCTTGAGCATCCAGCCCAGGTGAATCAGCTGTAGGACCTCAGGGTGGACAGTCTTTGCAAGGAGTGGCATATCTCTGTGTGTTTTTTCCCCCACCTGTATTTTGGGAGGATAAGAATCCCAAAACTCTTAAAGAAGTGTACTAGGAAAGGAGGAGAGCCTCTGGAAATGCAGGATGAAATCCCCGTTGAAGGCAGTGGGAGTTCAGCTGGTTTGGGTAGGTTTAGCATTTCACTGCAAAGGTTTTTAGATCATCTTTAAAATGGTCTGAGGTGAACTGCATGATGTTAACCAAAAACATTTGCTGCAGAGCTTCTGTCCTCAAATTCAGATTCACAAGCCTGTAAACCAAAAGGAGAACTGTGGGGAATGAAACTGTGTGTTTCAAGTAAGAAAGTAACTTGAGATCTCTTCCCGTCTTGTGCTTCGCTGTTATTTTTGTAACAGAAGTGGCTGAGCTGGAGCTGTTCTGATCCATAGCACTTTGCGAGGAGAGGGAGATCCAAGGGGGAAAGCAGGGTGCTTGGCAAACGCCTGGAGAAGGTGTGTGAGGCGCACGGCTGTACCGATCTGCGCCGCAGCATCCTCATCTGTGCCGGTTCCTTTTAAAGGGGAATTTAAAAAAGTCACTGCTGGCTGGATTTAAGGCATTAATTCTCACCAGTGAGAAAGTAAACCCCGGATTTAATCAAATTTCCACCACAGTCACACCCGAACAGATGACACCGAGTATCTGCTTTTGTTTTTCACTGCTTGTTTCTGGAAAACAAGAAAACATAAAGAAGTACATTAAGATCCAGAACTGCGGAACAGGGAAATGAAATCAGTTTGTCACAGAAGATTTTTTTTATTGACATCTTTAGTTTGTTTTGATGTCTGTAATTAAATCGCTAATTATGTGTTTCTGTTGCAGTGGTCATGCTTTTATTACATAATTGCTACAAGTTTTTCTCTCACCACTAACAATATTTGTTTAACCTTAGTGTGTGCTACTTCCGTACTTCGTGATGTAAAAGCTTAGGAATAGTTACCGACTGTCAAATCGGGGGGGTGCAGGGTTCTTGGCCATAAATTAAATGTTTTGTGGCAGAGGACCGAAGAAAATTAAAGGATGAAGGAACTGCAGTCATTAAATAAAATATATTATTTCAACACCATTTGAAGAACATAGAACAAAAAACAGTTCCAGCAGAAAACCTTTTTTTTTTTTTTTTTTTTTTTAAGCAAGAAGGAGAAAGAAAAAAAAAAGTTTAGCCTATGGTAATAAAATAATTCTTTAAAATAATTTGTACCTTGATCCTTTAAGCTTGCTTCTGTGTTTTCTCAGAAAGTGTTTGATGAGGTGAGCTGCAATTCAGTCACCTTCCCTTTTGTTTTTTTTCCCTTTTGAATTTAGGCATAATTTTTGTCAGTATATTTCAATGTATTCATTAATTTTTCTCATTTGTTTATTTTATGCAAACCATAAGAGACATTTTTTCCTCAGTGAAGATTGCCTCTTTATTTTATTTTGAAATATTTGTATATTTATTTCATTAAATGAGATAATGCTTTTTCTTATTAACATAATTTCCAGTACATTAAACATATTTCTCCGCAGACAGAAGAGAGGAATCAGATTAAATGACAGTTAAATCACTTGCAGCAATTTCAACTGTTAAAAGAAATAAGTGTCTCTGTTTTCTTTGTGATCACAAGATGTGCTGTAAAGGGAAATGGAATACTAAAGAAAGGAGGGAAAACATAAAGAAATAATGACTGACTTATTGCAGTAATACCACTGAGGAAAAAAAAAACTCACTACAAATAAAAGGAAAAATAATATAGTGGTTTGAAAGTTACCAAAATTCA
This sequence comes from Nettapus auritus, assembly GCA_011076525.1. Taxonomy (NCBI): domain Eukaryota; kingdom Metazoa; phylum Chordata; class Aves; order Anseriformes; family Anatidae; genus Nettapus; species Nettapus auritus. The sequence continues at coordinate 14,938,178 of CM021767.1, forward strand.
TTTTTTATTGATGAGTTCAGAGCAAGCCTAATACTAAGTAAACTGCAGGAAAAACAACAGCAAAACAAACAAAAAACCCCACAACCCAAACAATGCCATAAACCATGGATGATGAAAGCAGAAATAAATACTTTGCATTTAGAGGGCTATTATTCTAAATGCCTTTAATTTTTAAATAATTTCTTTATTTAGGGAAGGGGTAGGGAGGAGAAGCAATCATTTCTTGGTAAACTAACCATGCGCTCCGCTCAAGTGTTTGCTAAGCTGGTTAGGGCTCTCCAAGTGCCCGTGTGCCCTTCCTGCAGATTTGTCGTGCTTTCTTGAGCAGGCATGGGGCTACATTAAGGGGAAGATTATCTTCTTGTTAACTCTTATTACGAGATGTTCCAGAATTATAATAATAAATGCATTTGTCTTAATTATATTTTTATTATTTTAATTTCCAGAGTCTGAAACGGCTGCTTTGAAGAGGTCTTGCAAATGAATGACTAGGCTGTGAATTGCTAAGGTAATGTTCACATTATTGTTTTGCCCCTAGACAAGGTTTCCGCTGTTTATGCTTTTAGCTGTAACCCAATTATTTTTCATCAGTGTTTTATGTGCTTGATCTTGTAGTCCTGAGTAAGGACTAGTCCTGTATTTGCCATTTTCCTAAATTGCTCTAAGTTTCTCTTGAATGAGCTCCACAACTTGTAGCTCTTTAAACACCCCATGTCCAGTTCTGTGGTTTCGAGCTTTAAGATGAAGAAATCAGAGAAGGAGGGAATTAAAGAGGGAAAGTGATTTCACTGTGGTACTGCATCCTCCATGAGGTGAAACGGTGCGGGACAAGTTACGTGGGAAATGGCAAAGTTGTAAAGCTTTTACTGAATTGCTTTCTGGGGCCAGAGGGCAGGTTGTCTTCCTGCTTGGTGCACTTGCCAACTGCAGCTGAGGAGGGTGCAGGGTCAGTGCCAAAGCCTCTTGCACCCTGGGTTTGGTGTCCCCATCTCCTCTTTTGAATTGCATTTGTTGTGCCAAAGAGAGCCGTTTGGGAATGGAAATGGTGGTGGAATTTTGCAGTTGAGGAGACACCAGGAAATTGCAGTGCATATGACAGGTAATTAAAGAAACAAAATTGGAGGCATCATCCTCTGCTGCCGTTGCCCATAGCGAGGATTGCTCCTGCAAAACAAGATCACAACCCATGTGCTAAGGTGCATCAGCTGAGCCTTTCTGAAAAAAAGCTCTAAAGCTTGTGGTGGGCATGGGTTGAGGGTCACTCCAAGTTCTGCTGTGACATCTGTATGTGCATAAGGAAGCTCTGCGATCCAGAGAGAACTGGTAAGTGAAAATAAATGCATAAGAATGTTTCTAACGATGGTGCTTATACTTAAGACTTTCATTACCATATTTTCAGAGGGCATAATAATCATTAATGTGTTTATCGTGCCCTTGTGAATTAGGGCAGTGATGTTATCCTTCTTTCACACACAGGGAACTGAAACGTAGGCCAAGTACTTTACTGCAGCTCTTGTGGGAAGGCTGCCAAAGACCTGTTCCTATTTGCTGGTTTCTCTTCCAGGATCTTGACTCAGTTCCTTGCCTTTAGGTGTTTGAGGTGTCTAACATAGGTGATTACTTGTGCTGGACTTCCTCTGCAGCCAGTGAAGAAAGACAGGAATTTCCAGAGGATAATTCTGATCTTCAGGCATTTAGTCTTTCCCATTAGGTGTTGGAGGGAGTCTACAAAAGTCATTCTCCACTTAGTATGTATTCTTCTCTAAGTATGTTGAGAGACTTGCATCTATCTGCTCTCAGTCTTCACTGAGGATACCATGGGATTCAGTACCACCAAGAGACAGAACATGCGTGCCCCTGATGAAGAATCAAGTGCAGTTAACATTCAGTTAACTTCTGAAGATTGTTCATCATGCTTGTGAAATATATGACTGGAATTTAGATCAATGGGTACCTGATGGTTGTAGCAGAAACAAGAAAATGAAAAAAGTCCCTTGATGGGGAATGAGGTTAAGTGAACAGATGTCCACCTCTGTATTTTGTTCATATTGAGTCCCCTTCTGCATGGCCATGAAGCTCTTACCAGTATGAACAATTGTCCTTCTTGGTCTCAGAGATGTATTGGCAGGACTACCCAACTCTTATCTGTGTACCTATCTCTAAACTTCTTGACATTGGCTGGGTCCCTGCAATATAATTGGACGCATTTAGCTTTATTTATACTGATTGTCCTTCTGAAATAAAAAAGAATGAATATATAACATGTAATTGCACTAAAAGTGGTAGTAGGTTTTGGGATTCTAGATGATAAAAGAGTATGTATGTAAAAGCCTTAGTTAACTGTTTTCAGAGAACTGCTTTGTAAATAAAATAGGCGGTGAGAAAAATCACTTTCAGAATCTAACAAGTTTGTATTTTGCATATTCCATAGTGAGGCTGTTTTTCTTCTTGTGACATAGCAAGAAACAAAATCGCTCCTTGACCAAGAAGGCATGATGCTAAAGATATTCTTAGAATAACATGATTTAGCTTTTGGAAAATATTAAAGCATGACTACATCGGACTTTTTGTGTTATATAACAGCACTTTTTCCATTCCACATTAAATATCACTTTCAGATTTCTCATCTTGCATGATATTGCCTATTTCATGCCTTTGTCAAACTGGCTGAAACAAGCTCTTTTCCCCGAACTTGAGATATTTGTGGATAAAGGATTATTACTTGTGGTATATTTTAAAGGACAAATAAATTGCAGCATTGTTTAGGCAGACAAGCTGTACTGTTTCTTGTCCGATGCTGCAGGAAAAGGTCTGTGTCAGCGTTCAGACGAAGATTCAGGAGCACTGGGTTCATACTTTTATTCTTGGATCAGAAGGTTTAAGATCTAGAACGTTTTACATACCGGACTCTTCTATTTTTCATTTGGGCTGTTTTGGCTGCGTGACACCGTACGTGTCATATGGCAATGTTTTAAAATTAATGAGCAAATTTGCTTATTGATGGAGCTATGAAAATTCACGGGTACTTACTGATGTTACAAAGCTCTGATGTGGAAGCATGTAGCGGTGGTGTGTCACTCCACCCTCCTGGGTCTGTGACAATAACTGAGCTCCCTTTTCTGGAGAGGAGCTGATCCTAAGGTCACGGGAATGCTTGAGCGCAGACGGGTGGCTTGGGAATTGGTGATTTCTTGGCAGTATTTGAGGAAAATGTGTGAGACTTCATTCTTGGCTTGGTGGCTGGCTTTTGTTTGGCGCAATAAGGATGGCAAAATAAATTGACAGACAAAAACTAAGCCTGATTCCTCTGCTCTTCAGAGAGGATCTTAAACAACAGAATCTCTCCCCACTCTATCCACTCTGCTATAATGTGTCTGATTTGATTATCCCTCTGCTGTTGAAATATGATGCAGCTGGACAGTATCTTCAGTGAAATACACTGGAGAAGTATGGAAATGCAAACTAAAATTTGTGAAAGTCAGGATCTATATTCACTTTATCTATCTGTTTCTACAGCTTTTGATTCCTGTACCTGAGATGCAATTGCTTATCTCTAGAAGTGATTCTGCGCGCCATACGTTCGCGGTGCAGGGTTGGTACTGTGCCCTTCCCTAAGTGATGAGGAGAGCTGCTGATTTATCTCAGACTTGAGTCGCATCAGGGACGAGATCTTTAACTTTTTCTTTCTTTCTTTTGCTTTTTCTCTGACTGTCAGCTCACTGTAATTTTTTTCTCTTCTTTCTGAAGTAATATTCAAGGGGAATGTCCTAGCCTCCTCTGGAGACAATCAGCTACCTCCTTTCCTCATCACGTTTCATACCTAGTCTGGTTTGGGAAGGAAATGAGCTTCACCACATTGGCCTGCGCATTTCCTCCCTTCAGCGACTCCAGCGTCTGTCAACCCATTTGTAAGAGGAGATCGGGGTTGCCAAGCAGTTGTGCTTTATGAATTGTGTAATTATCGGTGGCTGGATGTGGGACAGGTATCTCTGATACCTCAGTGAGGAAAAGGACGGGACTCATTTGTGCTCTCTTCTCTCCGCTGGCAGCAGCTTGTTGGCCGGGCAGCAGATGCAGAGCTTGGGCCACACGACGGCAGCCGTTGCTGTCCTTTCTCTGATAAAGGTAATGAGGTGGCATGGGAAGACAAAAAACGGTCGTAAAAAAACAGGCTTCAATAGTTCTTCTGCTTTGTGGAACAGATTATTGTTACTTTATATGGAACCTCAAGTGGAAAAACTGGCATAGATGGAAAAAAAAAAAAATCTACTTAATGTTTCTCTTGGTATTTCCAGCAAGTAAACGTGAACGTAATAAAATGAGTATGTTTCTTGAAAAATATTCTGTTAAATTTAGCTATGCTTTCTGCTTAAAAAGGAGTGAATGATAATAAATGTCATTTGAAAATAGAAGTGTCCTTGGTTTCCTGTTTTCCGTAGGCTTCAGATAATTTATTTGTTCTACTTGTAGTTTCTTTACTGATGCATCATCCCTTCCAAAGCTGTTTGTGGGCCATCCTTAGCCAGAGTTTCCTACAGTTATTTTTGCATTCTTGTTAAACAGTACCATACAACACGCTGCTTGTTCAATTTACTGCGTGGGATCAGCACATAGTTTTCCATTGTGGCATATTTGGGTGTTTGTCACTTTTATGGTTTATATGCTAGAGAAAGACATTTATATGCAGACAGAAAGACAAACTTTTTCCCCTCAGTTTGCTTTTATATTGTCCAGCCTGCATTGCCTTTACATCGACAGTTTGTAGAGAGGAGATTGAATTCTTGGAATACAGTGTGCTTTAAAGAAAACAAACCCCACCAAACTTTGGAGAATACAGTTCATGTGGTTCGTGCTCTGTCGATGGCTTTATTTCACTACACAGGTCCATGTGAAGGAAAGGGGTAGAAAAAAAAAAAAAGCCTATTTTTATTTAAACTTCTCAGTTTAGTCATTTAGTCTCAGATACCTCAGCATGCCACTTGCACAGTGACTGATGCCTGCACTGAGAGCTTTTCTAAAGCTATCAGAACTCGTTCCACAGGCAAAAATCTGCCTGCATGGATATCATTGCATGACAAGGACCATATGTTTGCATTTGTTGTGTGTGTAACCCCAAACCAGGCAGTACCAGGACCACATGTTACTCAACCAGTACTTTATTGCCATTGATCTAAAATTGACGGGAGTTATTTTTATTTTTTTTAATGGCACTGACAGCGTACTTATTGTTTTAGTTATTTTTGAGCTTGTGGGAAAGATATTTTCTTAATTTCTCCATGATATCAAGTCTTACATGACACTGAAACTGTTTTGTCTGTTAAAACAATTGATAGGAATAGGCCGCAACCACCAAGAAGCTGTTAGTTCTGTTGGTCACTAGTCCGACTGTCACCATACATTGGAGGACTGTTTGGATGTAATTTGAAGAAATTATTAGAATTAGAATACTATTAGACTGGCTTCTGTAAAACAAGGAATTTTAAGCAAAACAGTCAGTGACTTTCAATGTTATTTGCATAACTCCTCTTTCCGATATATGTAGCTCTAATGTAGTGCATGCTGTTAGCTCACCCAGTTTACAGTGACAGTATTGAAATTGAAATACTGTACAGTAGAAGTATTTTTGATGAATCAATTGCATTGGCAGTTTCTGGATGTTCCGTTTGTTCAGTAGTTGAATGCCACGTGACCTGTGATGCAGAGCCTGCTGGAAACAAATCACTCCTTTTCTTGAGTTTCTTTGGTTAGTTAAGTATTTAAAGAAAACCAACTGTGATTTGAGGTAAGGAATCCCTGCAGCAATTAGGATTCATTTACTACTGGAGCATTTTATTAATTACACATTTGTAACCACATGAATAGTCACAAAACCGATCTCACATCTCTGTGTTTAGAGATTCGTAGACAGAAGACTTAACGTAAACATAGAAATGTTCAACTACTCATCTGTAGCCTGCAAAGAAGATAACAAGAAGGATTCTGTTCTCTGTGTGATTTGTGAACAATGCTAAGTAAATATTCATCATTAATATATAATAACTGTTGCTTTTGGCAGTTCACTTTTCATTTAATTTGATAATGTGTCCGGTAAATGAAGTGGTACAGGCTGCAGTGTTTTACCATCACAATTGCATATTTTCAATCATTGTTAAATGAAGGCAGCTCAAGGCAAAGCTTTAACCCCCACTAGTTTTGTATGTGATAAAAAGAGAAGGCGCTATCAATCTTTATTGTCTGTCTCGCTTACTGTAATTGCATTCAATAGTCCACTGATTCTGTTGTCTGTGCTAATGTCAGGAGCAGTGAAGAGCCAGATGCTCAGACTAGATCATATGCATCCAGTGGCCACTTTGATAAGTTGGCAGCAAGTCTCTGGGTTCGATGATAAATTGTTAACGCTATAGATTATGAGCGGCTGAACGCTGGGAGTGTATATGGAGAAACTTCTTACCTTGTTTTAAATCTGGCATTATGATGCTAGCTAAAGGGCATGCCATGTATTATTCAAACGCATCTTGCGCTGGAAATATGCCAATGCGTTGTTGTATCCCCCGAACAATAAAACAACAACAACAAAAAAAAACTGAGCAAAAAGCCTCAGAGTGATTTGAATGTGACATTAATAGTCCTAAAACTGGAAAAAGTATTTCAAAATAACCTCTAATAGTTATGATTATCTGATTCAACGAGAGAGCTTGGGAGTTACAGTATTCCGTCCCCAAATCCATCTCATGAGGTGTTTTTTGACAGCTTTTTTCTTTAATTTGAAGTAGTAGCTGGAATGTTTTATGAAGAAACAACAAAAACGCTTTAGTGAAGTACGAAGTGATATACCTCTGTGAAAAAAGTGCAAATAAGGGGACTGTGGTGTGAGTTATTTACTTCGTATATGTTTCTTGTAACTATACTCTATGTCCAATAACCATGGCTCTCCATGGGTTCATTTTTAAGCAGTTTAGTGACTGCCATACCTTAGACAAGCATCTGCTGGAGTAGTTATGAAAAGGTTCTAAAGCCTCGTCTTCGTCCGGTTTACATCATTCAATCAGAAAATGATCTTAGTTTTTTGTGAAGGTAGACTTAAATGGCATGACCGCAACTGATGGCAGTGACATCCAGTGTGGATCGTGGCTGTAGTGCTTGTGGTAGCGCTGGGCTGCTCCTGGCCTTCCAAGTCCACTTGGGATCCTATGGCACTTTGGGCTAGGTGGGTGTACCCTGGTGGATCGCTGCTTTGACACCAGCTTGCCCCGTGGCAGCTCACTCCTCTGTGTGCTTACACTGGAAAGCACTTTGAGTTCTAGGGGCCTGTTTTCTCTCTAAGGAAATTTTTCTGGGATATTGTAAAGGGTGCAATTGGAATTATTATTATTGGCCTTGTTGTTTTGTTTTGAAGTTACAGTATACTTTTTTTTAGAAATATCTGGTTTTGTAAAGTCACAATAGTTTCTACAGATATATAGATATTTTTTAGAAGATGGAGATGTCTGTTAAAGGTAAATCTGAGTAGGTATTAATATAGAGGTAATAGATTTTTCTTGACTTAAGATTCTGAAGCTGGGTCACTAATTTAGGGAGCTGCTTAATATATTTAGCCACAAAGAAAACATGCCCTTAATTTACAAGAAGCTATGTTTGCATCATCTAAAAATTTCTTGGGAGATTGTGGGGACTCAGTGTATTGATTGTATTTTTTCTATATTCTTCTATTTATTCTACTTTTTGTATTTGAGTCTATGAAAGGAAATCACTGCCGAAGTTAAAGCCTGTAAACTCCTTCCTAAGTTTTTGGTTTCTTAGTCAGAGGTAATAGCCACCTTGAGCACAGAAATGTCAGCGAATGAAATTCTGAACAATTAGAGCTTTTTTCCTCGTGGCGATGGTTGGGAGAGCAGAACTAGTTACTAGCTTTACAAATACGGGAGGCGGGGACTTCCAAAGCCACGATTCAGGGCTGCCAGAATAAAATCACTGATTCTTAGAAAGTACGTCTTGAACAAAAGCTGTCAACAAGTGGCGAACAGGAACTGTCACGGATGGAGTGAAACCGGGTGGTTCACGGGCACGTGTTGGGTACCTGCTGGCTTGGTACCCTGTGCCTGGAGCCCCATCCTGGTACGTCCCCCAGGCCTTCCTCCAGCTGCGTGCTTCAGCTCCCACTGGGCACAGGAGAAAAGCCAGTCCTTTCTTCATCCCTTCTCTTAGCTACTTCCTTCCTTGTTCTCTCGTTTCTGCGAGGTAGCAGCGGCTCGACCAACGTGTCCAGGACTTTTGGGGCCATGCCTTCAGTGCTTAAGCCAGCCCCGTGGAAGGTGGCCTGTCCTGTCCCCGCAGCCTGGGGGCCGTGGGCCCTTCTCCGTAGGCCAGCCCGCAGCCTGCCTCTGTGGGTGTACAACCTGCTACCTCCTACAAAGCTGCCTTCCACACAAGTGATAACTGTGTGGGGTCAGCTGTGGCCATGGGGGGTGGCACCGTGCTGGAGCTCGTCTCCTGTGCTGCATTAAGGAACAGGGTAAAGAAGGAAATAAGGATCCTCTGTCCTCCTACCTGGCTGGGAAAGCTGGCCCCAGGGGAGGGAGGAACAAAACAGCGTAGGACACATGTAGGCTGTGCATCAATGTGTGTATAAATATATATATATATTTTTTTTCATATGCTGTTTCTCTTCTATGAAATCAAATTGTGCAGTATTTGGCAATGTCGAGTGAACTTGGTGCTACTTAATGCTGCTGTTTGCAATCTGATCTGTACATAGGGTCATTATTTAAGGGAGTACAGAAAACTAAAACTGGTTTGTTAAATTCATGATACCTACTGGTGCTTTTATTTTTTTCCTTTGCATTTTGTTGAAATTAATCAATTAAAGTGCACAGATGTTCAATTAAAGCTTAAAAAAATCCATGGCTACAGCTGTTTTGAAGCCACAATGTTGAAATTTAACATAGCTAATAATGCTTCTCCCTCAGAAGAAACTCAATTAATGACTCTCTGCTAAATTATTTTGCATTGGTAAGTTAAAAGAAATGAGAAGTAAACTATGAGGAGATGTAGGCTGTCTGCTCCATTTGTTAATTACAATAACAGAGTAGCCCATGAGATATCAAAATAGAAGACCTGCTTTTCACTTTCTTACACTGACATGTGGAAAAACTGCTTTCTAGGCAGAAACGTATCTGTTTACTTGGAAATTATTGATATTTTTCCTGCAATTCCTGGACAGGTAACTTGAAATAGCTACTAGAAGAAAGTTGTATGCTAACTGTGCATACAGAAAACTTGAATATCTTCAGTGCTGCTGAAGCAATAATAGTGGTGTCTTGCGTATGTGCCATGGTAACTGTTGATAGCATTGGGGATTTTAATGATGACGGTTATATTCTAATATTATTTGTAAAGCAAGCGAGCTTAAGATAGCATGGAGGAGATGTGATGATAAGAGCTCCAGCAGACCTAGGCAGCCTCTGTCACTGGACCAGGTGTCACTGAGTGGTGGCTTGCTGCTTAGGGATGAAGCCCAGATGCAGAAGAGGTGAGGTAAGCTGCATGTGAGCACCAAAAAAATATTTTCTGTTGTTTGTTCTGTGTTTTCTTGTGTTTTGTTGTGTTTCTATGCAGACTTTACAGCACCATGTTAATTTATCTAGTGTAAAGAGCGAAATATAGAAGAGGAATTTCATACTTTGAATTATTGCAGAAGCGACTGAGGGGTACCGTGACCTAGGTACTGTCCTCAAGGATGTCGTGTCCCATGTTTGGAATGCCTTGAGTGTGTTTGTTTTATTTATGCTGCCTCAGATCTAGACATTTTATAAAGAAAGTTACTAGTTAGACCGTGTTCAGCAAGGTGCAATTGGGCCTTGTACTGGTGTTTCTTGTGCTAGGTCAGCGCTTCAGCTACCAAATAAGTGCGTCTCCACTGGAACTAGCAAAGGTGGGCTTGATTGTGCCTCTGTCTGTCAGAGTTAACCAACCCCTGTCTCCTTGATTTGGGGCTCTAAATGTCCAGATAATTTCTTAATACACAGAGTGTGAGTCTACATTTATCAACTTACTTTAAGACTAAATATTCTGTTTAATAAATGTAGACATGTTTAAGGACCAAGATACATAGAGAAATACAGATTTAGATGTTATTGGAGCTGTTGCGTATTTGGACTGGATGCTTTGAAGACTGGTCACGTCTGCTTTCTTTTGGAGGCAAATGTGGGGGATCTGAAAGCTTTCAGAGGCGGTTGGCACAATCTCAGTGCTTGCTATCCCATCCTTACCGGTGTTTTTTGGCCTTTGGACTAGCCACCTCTGACCCTGTACCCTTGGTGCTCTAATGCCATCGAGATGCCCAAGGAGAGGATGTGAGCCCCATCCTGGAAACATTATTAGGTTTGGCAGGTAGGATTTTACACTTCTCACCAGATCTTACAAAATGCTGCCCTTGGCCCTAAGGGAATGCCTTGCTGCTTAAAAACAGGATTTTACATAGAAATACAGAATAAGGCTTTGATGCGAATAACTGGCAATTGAAAACAAGCAAGCAGCAACCAAAAAATGAACTAGAGCAGATTATTTTGGGGCCATTGTTTCTATTCTTAATTACTTGCCATTAAATCAAGCTTAGTAATTTTCAAAAGATAGCTCACTGAAAGAATACCCTTTAAAAATATCACTCAAGTTTTCTACCAGTTTGACACTCGTTGTTCTCTGGTGGTGGAGCTGTCTCATTCATTGCGTGCTGGTACAAACATCCTGGTACTCATGTGTGTGAGCGGGCTCTCTTCATTTTCAGCTCTCAGATAACCTTAGAAGTGGTGATTATACTTGTCTCTTCAAAGAGATGCGGCTTCACTGGGTAATTTTTTAAATGATTTTCTTTGCGGATGGTCCGTGGGGCGTCAGTTCAGTTTGAAGGTTTCTGCTGTCACCCAGGGTTTTGGAAGGCTCCACCAGCACAGCAGATTAGAGATAGGGACTGATTTTTGTCTGGGTCAAAAATGGAATTGTGCGAGGGAGAAATATTGTCTGTATGTTTTTGCAGCTGCAAATAATTGGGAATAAACGTAATGGCTAGACCCATTGCTTCATTTGTATTCGCAGACGATTACATTCTCGTCTCACTGCTTTTAAACTGATAATTCAGCTCTCAAGTGAAGTGGTTCTTCACTTATAGCCGAGCAGAGCAGGATCTATATGCCTCTCCTGGCTGGGATACAAAGCAAACCGAGAGCACAAATAGTTTTTGCAAAACTGCGACAATCTATTTAGATTATGTATGAGAAACAATACGGTATTGTTCTGCCTCTTGAAAAGAAATCATAGGGAAGTCAAAAATAGGCATCCGATAGCTTGTTTTGAGAGGGATGGAGGAATCAGGTTTAGAATATGCTGATGCTGTTCTGTGATGTTGTGGTCCTCGCTTACTGTACCTGCATCGGAAGCCACTGCTGGTGGAGAAGAAAATGCTTTGAGGTAGATTCTTAAGTGAAATGTTTCAAGTTAAGAAACCAAATCACTTTTCTTTAAAATGAGAAAAATTTCTGAAACACTTCAGAAGCATTGGATTTGACTTTCTACCTGAAAAAGTTTTGGCATAAGATTTCCCTTGGTTTGCACCTGTGCCCTGATCACAATTATGGGGGCAGGAGGCTGAGCCCACGGCCTTTTGGGGGTCAATAACAGCTTACAGGTGGCATCAATAGGCCTGAACTCATATCTGGTGAAGAGGCAGTATTAATAAATCTGTGTGTGTGTGTATTTCTCCCTCTTATTTTTCTGCTTTTGAGGAAATGTAGTTGTGAGTATGCAGGGGGAGGATTTGAGTTCTGCCATGGGATCTCAGTCCCCCTGTTTCTCACTTGTGTTGTAATTTCCACTTGGGCTAAGCTGACCATAGTCTCTGGATGCTGTGCTCTTCTGATTAGATGAGTGTCTTCATCTTTGGAAGGAGGCAACTGTGCAAAATGAAAGTCAGTTCAGACTTCAAACTTCCCCCTTGTATTTCTCATATGGGTTATATTAGTACTGATCTGAGCAGAAACAGCAACAAAAAGAAACTGCTGATGCATTTCATGCATTTTTCTGTGTTTCCAGGATTGGTTTGAGTTATGCATCTTTACATGGAGTGTAAAGTTCCTTGGCTTTAGAGCATTGCTGTGTTATATTTTAAAATATCTGCATGCTGAGAAGCTGGTCAGACTTCTCCAGTAATGTACTCTTCCGATAGCTGTTTGGGGAGAAAGCTCAGCATTTTTAACATGTGGTGTAAATTCTTAATTTTGGTTGCCACAGAATTTGAAAGGATTATTTGTATGTTCCTGTAAGTCTCGTCAGCACATTGTTTAGTGAAGGGATTCTGTATGTATGTGGCATCTGTAAAAAGGTGTTCGAGGCAGCAGCAGATACCTCCACGAGCATTTGTGAGGTGAAGTCTAACATCATTGCTAGGTATCCACACAGATGTTAAATGGCTGTCATAAAAAAATTAGAAACGTTCAGGTGTAGAAAATTATTCAAATTATGTAAATATTCAGATGTTTTATATAAAAATAAGAAGATGCCACCTTGTGGTAAGAAAGATGTTTTAGTGTATCCAGGAAAGCTTTGGGTGAATAGGGTGCACATCTGAAAGCTGGCAATGATTTTTTTATTTTTATTTTTATTTCTTTTTCCCTGAACAAGCATTTTATCAGTTAAATTAAAACTTAGCTAGAGAATTAATTCCATGACCAAGCTTCCCCTTGCCCACACCTCTCTCTCCTCCTTGTGAATGCACAGTGCTGCCCAGGGTTTTAACAGCGCTGTTGATGCAAAAGCTGCATTTTTTCAAAGCTCGCGTTTCTTGTGTGCTTTCAGAACTGCTTGCTGTCATCCTGGAAAAGTGGGGCTGGCTGGGGCTGCACCTTTAGCCTGGACAGTCATCCTGCAGCTGAGACCTGCTTTGGTAGCTCTTGCTCTGGGATTTACACTGCCTGTGCAGGCTGTGGTAGCAAAGTGAAATGTTTCTGCTTTATACTCAGCACTTAAAGAGGCTGGTGTTTGATTTGTGGCCAAAACTTCCTTACAGAGATTGATACCATCCCTAAATTTATTAGGCCAGCATGTCTAATACCTGTTTCATTATGATTATCAATTAGATCATAAAAAGTTTGTTTGATTTTGCACCTGTCGTTTTTTTTAAGGTATGCTTTTTTCTTCTGCATTCTGTTTTGTGTGATTTAAGCACTGTACTGGATCTGGAACACACTTGGTGAGACCCCAGCGTAAGCGCTGTCACGTACGTGGTAGCATACTACTGTTGTCACGTTGTTTAGGTCCCTGTTTTATATGCTGACAGAAAAGAAAAAAAAAAAATAAAAAGAATAATTGGAAAACCTAAATCCTAAACTTTATACACACACACACACACACACCCCTGAACAGCAGGGGATGTCTGCCTTGTACAGGCAGTTCTGTGCATATTGATGTTAAATTTATATAATAATAATAAAAAGAGGGTAAGTAATTTTTTCCCAATTTGAAGTAGTATTGTGCTTGTAATTAAAACATACTTTCTCTTAACATAATTTATTTCCTCACATAATGTAATTTGACAGAGTATTATAAATGTATATCTCTATGCTTCGTGACCCCATTATGAGGACAATTTTCCATAGTAATTCGTTTGTGTTCTGTTTCTTCTTGCTTTCTGATTACACAATCAGTATTGAATTGTGCAACCACCATCCTGATTAAAAGGAGACAAAAACCTTGTGTGCAGCTTAGCTACCTTAAAATCTCTTCCTGTTCCTGTAAAGACAATGGCAAAATTCTTATTGCTGGGGAAGATGAAGATATTAAAACCGATTGCAAGTAGAAGAGTTGAATGAAGGTGGAGCTCCAGCTAGGAAGTGTCGGCCACAAAGCCAGTTTGGAGAAGATGCAGGAAAAAAAGGGAGAAACGTTAGGGAGTTGGGCTTGGCAAAAGGCATTTGGAAGAACATTTCTCATTTTGCTGCAGATTCAGATCATAGGGATTGTACAGTGCCTTGCACAACAATGATGAATTAATTGAGCTACCAGAAAGCAACTTAGAAAAATATCTAGCATGAGTGTGATTTCAGTATAAGTTATAATGCTACTGAAAGCAGTAGGAAAATTATTTTTATTTTCTTGCAACTAGACCCAAGAATATGAACTGGCTGGTGGCTGACTAATGTGAACTTTGCCTACCCTAGTTTACAGCTGCTGTCTTTTTAATATAATCCAACACAAATTGTGCTTGACAAGTAATAAGAGGAAAATAGTCGCTTGAGAAAGGTTATATCATTCATCTGATTTTTATTTTTTGTTGTGATTAGAATTAAATACATATATTCTGGTAAATGCCAGGTTTAAACAGTTGAAGTTTTGCATAATTTTCTTGCATTTCAATTTTTTTTTTTTTTTTTTTTTGTATGAATAGTTTAGTATTTGTCCATAGGTGGCTATTAGAAAAGCAAAATTTCAAACTGTTTTCTGAGAATATTAGCAAAACAAATACTGAATGGATAAGCATGCATATTTGCAGTACTGATTTGAGCTTGGAATACCCAGCTAAAGAACTGAATCTTAAAGTTTAGTACTTGGACATATCCAGAAGAATTGAGGAACTGTTGCAGCTCTGCCTGCTGTGCTCTGGCACCCTAGTTGTATTGATTCCTTTCCTCATTTGAGAATGTGTTTAGATGGATCGTGGGCTGCTCTCAAGCAACAACAGTAAATTCATCTAAATGTACTAGAAAATAGCGTGCCACAAATCTGAGTGGTGGGCCAAGTTCAATAAAATGCTGATTGATATAAATTAATATCTTAAATTCATTAGAGTAGAAGTTTGGCCTCATGCTCCAAGGTTTGGGAGCTGTGAGTTCCTAATTTTAATACCCTGGCTTTTGTTGGTAGCTTTTTCTTTATAGTACCTATAGTTTTATCATCCCCTCTTACTTCCTATAGAAATAATCCTAGTTACTACAGTGATAGGGATGTTAAAACATCAAGTAGTTATTGCTATAACTGGTTGGAAAATGGGAAACATGTCTCGTGGAACACTTCTGGCCAGTTCTAATTATTGCCATTAATGTATCATTGAAAATTTTTAAACGGAATTTCTTTGGAAGGTGAGACCTGCACTTTGAAAGTGGTGGAAAATACTTATTTTTAATCACCTTCATCTCAAGAGCTGTAATTGAGGTTATGAAGTTATAATGGATTAACAGGTTAGTGATTTTTTTTTTTATTTTTCAATATGGGGAAAAAATTCAGTGAGTTCCTTATAAAAACTTTACTAAGTGCTCAACCTTTGAACACAAATGCAAAATCAAATGTTTTAAGTTAGGGCCATAAGCTTCACATTAGAAATTAATCATGAGATGTTTTGGTGATAAAATCTCTCTCATTTGAAAATGTAATTTATTAACTAGCACAATATCTATTTCAGGGCATTATTCAAGCTCCAATGAAGATTTTCATAATATTATAATAACCTGCCAATATTAAGCCTTGTGAAAAGGGAAAGCGTGCTCTTGGCTTGCAGTCTCTCCTTTATTTCGTCCCCTGGGTTGCAAAAGCAGAAAACCTGGGGACGTGACCTGGTATTTGCTGGTGTGACAGAGAAGTTGCGGCTGACCTTGAAGCAGGCCACGGCCGCTTCTGCCTGTGCACGAGGGAGGAGGGATGCTGATGGCTGAGTAGTCATTCCCCGAAGTCCCGTCTGCCCTCCCACGGATGCATCTCAGGTCTGGGCTCTGTCCTGGGACCTGCCAGGGTGGTGTGGGGTCTCAGGAAGGCTTCCAGGTGAAGCGCTCCCCGTCTCTCGCACCTCCATCCTATTCCTGCCTCTGAGCCTCCCTGTCCTGCTCTGCGCTGCTGTTGGCTCTCGCTCACACATATGGTGGTGGAAAAGAATACACATAGCATGTTTGATCAAAATGGACTGAAACAGATGGAAGTCTTGGGATCGTACTGTGTTTTCTCTTTCTGTGCTTGATAAAGGGATAGTCGGTAAAATGCTAGCAAAGTATTAGTTCTGGGGGGGGGAAAAAAATGCTTTCAATTTCCTTTGCATTTGCATTGTTTTCTTTATGTGATAAAAATAATTCACTGCAACTCTAACATGTTGATTCCGGGAAGCCTTGTACAAAGGCAAGTCCGTTATGGCTCTTGAACTGTGCTATTTTGCCTGAGCTGCAATTATTTTCATTTATGAAATTAGAAATTCTAAATTCTGCTTTAAATATTGAATATTTCTGGTGAAATGACAGCTTGCGCTAGCTTTAGGATATGCCTGCTTGGTAATTATTCATGAGAAGAACAGCTGAAAACAAACTAGTTATACACCTTGGCAAGTCACTGTGATTTTAATTCTGTGAAATTTCCCTATGGCCATGTGACTTTATTCTAAAGTACTCTAACAGTGCAGATGTCCAGAATGCCGGAGCTGTTACAAATGTTATTCCTGTGCTCAGAGTTTTGAATCATCAGTGCTTCGGGAAAAGAAGGAGGAAGGGGAGGGGGGGGCACACGCCTGATGATACAGTGTGTGTTTTGAGTATTTGTCACATACTTCATTATGTGCCGCTCTCGTACATTACTGGAACAGTTATATCATAAGTAATATATCTCAATGCATGTTCGGGGCACATCATGGGATTTACAATACCTGGAAGAACGCGTCACTGAAATACACTAAATATTTTTAAAATATCTTGTTTAAGCTGTGATACAAGAGGCAGCTTCAGCACTGACGTTTTTGGAAGTTTAAAAGTAAGATAATTTCTAAGTAACATTGGATGAAGAATTGAAATGCTTGATTTAGCTAAAAATAAAACATTTCTCTACTTTCGCCTTTTCCTTTCCTTCTCCATATGGCTCCTGAAACGCTCCTTCATTTAAATAGGTTTTAAAGCTCTTTCCTTATAGTTCCTAAAGCATTCATTGCTTTTGAGAGGGGGAAAAAAAAAAAAAAAAAAGGAAAAAAAAAAAAACATTTTAGCATGTGCTATTTTTGTTATTCTAATTAGAAAAAAACAGCTGGTCCTGCGCAGCTCTGACTGTAGTCTTTTTCAACACATTGTTCAGATTTTTTTTCCTCTCTTTCTGTCAAGCTACAGGCTACCACCTCTTCGCATCCCACACAAGCCAGCCCCCCAAACACCTGCATAGCCCGAAATACCACATCTGCCAGGGAACAAAAAGAAAAGACTTTATTGGTCGCAGGACCCATAGATCAAATTATTCATATTAGGGATATATATATGCACAAGTAACTGCAAGTGACACCGGGCTAATGGCCAGCAGCTTCGCCCGCCGTTCGGGGGGCGTTTTAAGTGTCTTTAGCGTGTCCTTTCTCATACAGATAAACCAACTTCACTGCTTTCATTTAAAAAAAAAAAAAAAAAAAGGTAATCAGCCTTCACTTAGGATTTTGATATCTGTAAACGTGTGTGCCTACAAATAATCATTGAAGCTGATCAAAGTCACACTCTGTGTTGCTATGGTAATGAATCCCCATTTTGTTTACGGATGGGTATGCGCCACATGACAAGGAATGATGTCAGGTGGAAAGCTGAGATAAATTAAATTTGTGGTCTGAAGTTATTAACATATGTTTTGTGTGAGTGTGTGCATGTGTATTAACTAAGAAAGGGAAGATCCAGAAAATTCCGTTCTTTGCAATGACACGGGAACACCGTGCTTACAAGAGGAGTCGCGGCGCAGCTTATTTCACTAGGTGAGAGGCGCGGGGCCATGGGGCCACCACGTCCCCGTGGCACGTCCAAATGGACGGAGCCGCTCTTTGACAGTCCTCATTAGTTAATTTCCTCATCCGTTTGTGGGATAGGGCGCTTTTGGAAGCCATCCCTAACTTTATTTGTGTGTTCTGTCCGAGTGGAAAGACAGAATTTATTTCTGTCTTCAAGTGAAATTCATTCCATTTATTTACAAATAATCACACAAATACTAACAGTTTGGAAAGCAGAAGAATTCATACAATGAATATTAATTGCATTTCAGAACAAGTACTACAAACACTCTTTGAAGTCCTAAAAGCACGCAATTAAGATGAAAATACGTGTATCTGTCAGTCCAGTTGTGTTTATGCAATGTTTTCCCCACCACCAGAGGTAGCGAAGGCACTGGCCTTTACGGGTGGCAGGACCAGATGCAGGCAGGTGGTGGGGAAAACCAAAAACACGTAGTGAAAGTAATCATTAAAGGACATTTGTTTCTGTATGAAATTTGGATATGACAGTCTTTTAAGTTTTATATATGTGTGTGTGCATGTACATATGTTTTTGGAGAAAGTGATTGAATGCATTTACCTAAGAGAGAATGCAGTAGCTATTTCACCAAGTGTGGATGAGAAGCTGTTTTTATCAACAGTAATTTTCTCTCCTTGGTCTTGTATTAACATAGAAAGGATAACAGCAATGCCTCTAACCAACTGAGATTTCAATTTCTCTGGTTTTCATTTCCACTCCTTCTAGCACCTGCCATGGTACCTGAATGAAATCCCACTAATGGCAGTGGAGAAACTCAACAAGTTCAGCAAGTTTGGGATTACGGGATGGCGAGCGCATAACAAAAAGCAGAAGCCAGCAATTGAAATCTGTAGTGTTTCTGATCCCTGAGGGGAAGGGGGAAATCATACTGAATTAAATAACTTGTGTGTCTGATAAATTTTCCTGAGGAATAAGATGTATTTTTGGAAGGTGTATGCTGTAACTATTGAAGAGGCAATAGACATTTGCAATTGTGGAAGCTCTTGTGCCATGATAGCATCTGAAGGGCAGAGCTTTTAGCAGAGATCCCTAAACTCCTGACAAGCCTAGCTGATGTTTCAGTGCTTAAGTGGATTGAAACAATGCCAAATTCTTCATTTTCGAAGTTTTCCCTTATTGGAGCGTATTCCTCCACAGAATACCAGACTAGAAAAGAATACTAGACTAGAAACATTGTCTGAAGAAAGGGACTGGTGGCAGTTCTACGGCTCCAAATATTAACAACAACAAAAAAAAGGCACTGAAGATGTATTGATATTTTCGTACATTTATATGTTATTATTTAATATAAGATCACTGAGTTTGTTACTTTGAAGGCCACAGACCATTTTTCTATTTCTTTAGAAATATAATAATCTCTCTAATTCACTGTGCCATGTGGTGGTGTACCACCTAGCGATAGGTGTGTAATTGAGGGCAGAATTTGACCCTTTGATTCTGTAAATCACATATGATCATTACAGAAGAGCTCAGATCTTTAGACGTCGTATGATTGCCAGCTCACCAGCCACCCTTCCTTTGTCACATTATTTTTTTTTTGTCTGACACTCTAATGAAAGCAATACAAAAGGCTGCCAGAGCCCAGCTCAGAATGCCCAATTTGCTTTGACTGCCATTTTAGAGAGCAAAAGTGTGTTCCATTATTTGTATCGATATTAGGATGAACTTAGATCAGCAGACCTTCTGGACGGGGCTATGCCTTTTCTTTCCTTTGAAGGGCTGTGCATATTTGTGGTAGCATGTAAATAATAAGTTGGTGGTAGGAAAATTAATGCACGCCTGAAGGGCAGCTAATAGACTTCTGATGGCCCTGTGGAGCACCAGGCTTTAAGCATTACCTGATTTTCAGCCCATACACCTAAGCGATAAGATTTCAGAAGATTTTTGTGTATGTCTTTGTGTTTAGCTCAGCTTTTATACACTTTTTTTTTTTTTTTTTGGCCCAAGCTTCTAGAATAATCTGCAGTACATCCAGTCGTTCTCATTACCTGATGTCTGTAGCAAGGAGAGAAAGTGTGCTTTTTGGCACACTGTTTTGAGAAATCTTGAATTTCTTTTCCTTCTGTCTTTCTCTGCCACAAACTTTTTCCTGTCCTCCTCATCTGCGATACTTGGGGAGAATGAGAGCATTAAAGCAAGCTTGTCAAATGTTAACCTGATAAAGAAACAGCTTGGAAATTCATTTTGTTCCCTGGAGAGAGGCTGTATTATTCTGAGGTGCCCTCTGCTATGTCAAGAGCTAAAGATGCTTCCTGAACCACACCTAGGCAAAGATGAGTAAGACCCTCCCTTGGAAAGGCTTAGACCTGTTGAGCATCCTTTTCATCATTACAACACACAGTGCATTGGAGCGTCTCAGATTAATCATCTGTTCCCACAAGTAGGATTTCCTTTTGTTAAGACCTTAGGGAAGCTAAATTTTTCAAAATACATGCTGGACGGGACTGAAGGTTTTTCTTATTTCTTTTGGAACCCCATTCACAGAAGCAAACCTCCAAGTTTAAACTTAAAAACCAGAGGCAACAAGGGCTTCAATTCAGAGGAAGAAATGCTTCAGCCCTGAGATCCTGTGAAGACCCTGCATTCTCCTGAGTGCTGGAGAAATTTGTGAAACTCGTTATCTTTTGGTCCAGCACCTTTAAGAAATTCCTGGCCATCAAATTGAGCTTTGGCATAAATGTATGTAACTAATATGAGATTTTAAAGTGATCTTGTTAATCATAGCTTAAAGAAAAAAAAAGAAAAAAGAAAAAAAAAAAAGAATGCTTAGGTACTTGGAGGTTTTAGAAGCTGGATTTTTATTTATTTTAGTGGAAGCAATTGAGGCTTAATTTTCTGCATAGGTATTACCAATGAGAGGCACAGATCTTGAGCCCAAAGGGATTTCTTCTGAGGCATTAAGGTGTGAGCATACTGCAGTATGTGAAAAATACTTCTACTGTTGTGTTTGACAAAGAGAGAATTTTTTTGACTTCAGAACAGTTTTTAAAAACTTAACAGCATACACCCTCCAAACTACCACTTTTAATTCCAGGAATTAGCGCGTTATAACAGAAGCTGATATTAAGATTTTGAAAATGAGCTTAGTTTTAGAAAAACGGGTAAACAGTTTATAAAGAAGTTGGATGCACACAGTAAATTCATATATGCAATACA
Source organism: Nettapus auritus (assembly GCA_011076525.1). Lineage (NCBI taxonomy): Eukaryota > Metazoa > Chordata > Aves > Anseriformes > Anatidae > Nettapus > Nettapus auritus. The sequence continues at coordinate 14,959,123 of CM021767.1, forward strand.
AAGTTAGGCTTCCATGTGATTTATTGGGTTCATTTGCTTCCCTTTTCTACTTTTATTCTGGATCTTTCTATTGTTTTTCTTTCAAAAGGAATACAGTACAGCAGATTCATCAGAGGCCATTATTTACTGATTCTGTATATTGTTTTCATAATGGTTGAACTCAGCAATTCATGAACTGATTATTGAGTTTTAGCAAGTGGCTAATGAATCATTGATGCTGGCTCAGTGAGAAACAGAGTCCTTATGTTTCTGCAATTCTGCAGGCTTCCTCCAGATTTCACAGCTAGTTTCATTCATTTCGTTTCTTTCTTCCCTATCTTCCTTTCTTGCAATGTCACCATTTAAAAATAACAAAACCAGTGACCACTTAAATCATGTCAGTTTTTTTTCACCAGTAAGTTAGTGACCAGACGTGGACTAAAAATAGATTTAAGAAAGAATCAAAAGGATTTCCACATTTCATAAGGTCTCAGGCAAATGCGAAGCTTATCAAGAAACTTTGAGTCGTCATAAGTTAGCTACAGGATAATGCTAAAATAATGTGCAATTTCAATTCAGTGCTTTTTAAAAGCTAGCAAAACAGACTTGTTTATTAATGTAGCATAGCATATTCCTTATTTAATACGGAATTATAATGAATTGTTATTAAAGGTACTATGTTACAGTTGTAATGTAGCAGTATGAAAACTTTAATAGTGGCCTGCAAAGGAGAAGTTCTTTTCATTCTCATTTTCATCTCTTTCAGCTTTTCAAAATGCCTGTGCCTACAGAATTGTTACAAGATAATAGAACTCCAAGATTTATTTCTGATAAAAGGTTTAAATTGCAATAGCAAAATATAATAGCCCAATAACAAGACCGAATAGACATTAAAATAAGAAGGAAAAAGAAAAAGACATAGACTTACTGCGCTTACCTGTCTATTCACGAAAATGGATCCATCATATTGCAACTTGATAGTAGCTCTCTATAGCCTATATGTTGGGATTTGGAAGGAGGATTGACTCACGGGCTTTATTCTCTGGTTGCATTGCTATGTGCGTTCAAGCTCCGTAGTAACAGATTTTCCCGAAAGTCGTTTCTATGTGGATTAAGCCATACCTGTCACCTTTACCTTTCCCAAGGAATAAAATTCCATTCTTCATAATTTGCCAAATCTAGTTTGGCTTCTGCTAAACTATTATTGGGAATGCTAGATTTATTTTTTTTTCCTGTGGTGCAGTTGTATAATATTGTGAAATAAGAAATTCCTAAAGTGTATATCAAAGATCACTCATGAGTTTTGAGGGCTTTTTTGTAGTTACATCTGATTTGAAATCTTCTGTGACTTCTGTGGTCGTCAGTACCATTCTTATGCTAGTAGAACAATTGTTTTAATATTCGGTTGAGGTAGCAGCCTATACTTTGCATTGTGAATAGATGTAGTCAGAAGATAGGGGATGGGTATTTTTTAATGAACAATAAGATTTATTATTATTATTATTATTTAGAAATCTAAATATTTCAGGAGAAAATCAAAACCGTTCCGTTAACGTAATGCATTCTATTTCCTTGAGGTCTACATGGAGATGTAAATAATATACTGATGGTCCCACATAGGCTTCCTGTCCTCATGTGTTATATGTGGCTGCCTTAAGTATTTGGGTGTGTGCTCTTGATCTGTGTCTGTTTTCTTTCTTTGACTTTTTTTTTTTTGACTTTTTCTTTTTCTTTCTTTGGGCAGTCTCATCACGAAAGACTGAGTTCTCTTAAGAACAGATAAGGAATATGAAAAAACGAACCAGAACTACAATTACATGTACCAGAAAAATTGGCAGGCTAAACTAGTTGGCTTTTCTTCCAGTCTTCTTCCAGTTCATCATCCACAGTAACTTGAGTTGAAAACCCAATTTTCAACAGGGAAAATATTTTTCTATTGAAACTTCCCAAGCAGCTCTTCTTACAGTTCTTTAGTAAACACGTGGTTTTGTGGTTCTGCTCATGGTTCAACACCAGTCACCTTTTTGATCTCGGTGAAATGTGAAGATTGCCAGGGGCCGGTGTAAGGAAATGTTCTACCTGCTGCAGCCCTGTTCTCTGAGACATGTGAGCATCAGTATCATTAAAACCTACACAGAAGAAGAAGAAGAAAAAAATAATAATAATTTTCTGGAATTTGAAATTATCATACTTCTGTGTTATAGGCAGTAGCAGGTACCCATAGGTGGGATGAACTGTTTCGTCTCAAGATCTTTCCATATTTCTACTCTCAGAGACAGTCTGACATGTGCAGGATGTAAATGCAGTTAGTAAGATCTGATAAGGATTTTCATGAACAATATCTTTGTCAGATTTGTAAGGGAATTCAGTATTCAGTAAGGGAATATTTTGTTTTATATATATTTTTTATTCTCTATCAATAAGTTAAAATTAATGAGGAAAGCCCTATTTTTAAAGTTAGGAAGCCATATAAATATTTTGCAGCATCAAAAATCATTCTTTTTCAGTGTGATAGAGATTATTAAAGTTAAATTTATGAGGTACATACATTTTCCAGGAGTCTGTGAAAACTTCTGGGAACTTCATTGCCAGAGCTGATGCAGTTGCAAAATGCCTGAATATTTTTTCAGGTGTGTTTAATCCTGCTGAGGAGTTAAGTCGAGGTGTTTGAACAATTATATTTAAGATAAGATTTTTATTTTTTATTTTAGAATAATGAGATGAAAAAACCCCAAACCCTTGTGAAATAGTATCCCCGTGTATTGTGCTGAGGACTCAGAGAGAGTATTGTGTTCCAACCTCTCGCAGACCACAGGAGCAGACCACGTATCAGGCACAGAACAAAACAGCAGAAAAGAAATCCCCAGAAGTCTGACCAGAGGCTGTTAGATTTAAGCTGAATAGAGCTAATGCTGAGAGCCTTTGGGACAGATCCTCAGCTGCTGTGAATGGCTCGGGTGAGGCTGGCGCTGTAAATAGGATTGTTGGCACCAGCCGGGGATCTGCCCCTCAGTGCTGCTGCTGGCTCAGAGAAGTTTGCTCTAAAGCACACTTGCTGCAGTTTTCAAATAAATAAAAGCCGGTCTTTGTGGGTATTTCATGCTCTTCTGTTCCAGGCTTGCTTCCATTCAAAGCTCTTTCGAGGTGTATGTTGAATTTGATAAACAAGGCAGATAGGCAATTTACTGATTTTTGTGCTGTTTGACTTTATCCCCTTTTTAAAAAGAGCTGCTTGCTTGCAAAGCCTCTTGGCTGCATGGAGGTAACGATAATGCAAATAAGCAGCACAGTATTTCATGTCAATATTCCCTTCTTTTTACTTCTGTCCAGACTGGTCTGTGTACCTAGAGAGGTGAGCTATTAATATTGCCTTTTTACAGCTAAATTATCTGACTCCAGAATTGTTCACAGATTCTATTAAAGACCCCTATGGAGGATTGCTTCTACAAATAGGCATTTTAATTCATCCGGGTACACTAAGGTGTTACCTTCCTTTCATTAATAAAATGGAAACTCATAAAGAAAACCAGATTATCCTGAATTTATGATCAAGTAATTTTGTTTCTCTTAGCTCTGGTAATAATTGTGGAACATTATTTCCTTGTTTCTTTTCCTTTCTCCTTCATATACCTAGACAATTTTAATTTCTCATGTTTATTTATCTTTTTTTCCCCCCCTTTTAATTTGACAGGAAAAGCTATCTAGGACCCCAGGAGGCAAACACTGAGGCTTAAGAATTGGTCCTTCCCATCTCCACTTTAATGAAATAATAAGTAATTGGTTCATATTTGCGAATGCTTTGGAAATTCTAGGTTATTCTTTTCATGTTCTATCTTAAAATTTCTTAGAATGGTAATTTTGATACCTTTGTATTTTTCTGGTATTTTGTCATCCACACTGTCAAGTGATTAATCTCTCTTTCATCGTGACTTTAAATACTCAACTTTTTACTGGCATCGTGCTGTTTTTTTCCCCCTGAAATGAAGCTTTCTTTTCAGTTTGTAAACCATTGTTTTGATCTTTCCTTCCCAACCAGCTCAAGGTTAATATTGTTAACAGACTGACTGAAATTTCAATACATTTGAGGCCCTCAATAGGGATAAATCACCACAGGTTTCCTGATTCCAACCTCTTAATGCCACTTGACATCAATGGCAATCCTGCCTCTTTATTGACAGATGCCTTTTCGGGGGGAAAAACCCTGAATCCAGTTCTTCAGAAGGCAGATCATGCTATGGATCACTTCCCTGCTGCAGAGCACTTCTGAAGCACCTCTGCAGAGACCACTTCAGTTGAACGACTACTTCATGGACTTAAAATGAAGTGTGCGGAGCTAAATTATCTCTGTAGATGCCTTGGCTAAACTTCTGGTAGGAGGCTGTTCTTCTGAGATCTCTTAAGAAGCAACTACAGAAAACATCCAGTGCATTTTCTGACCAGCTGAGAGGTTGTGATCCAAAAGCGTTCAGCAAAGTAACATGACACTAGTGAAATTTTGAAGCATCTAAAATACCAGAAAAACTTAAAACAGCTTTTTCACATGCCTTTTCAATCAGAAGGTACAAGAGAGAAGGATCTCTCTTAAAATAAAGGAAATGATGTTTAAAAATACACTTGGAAAAAAAATACACAAAAAAGCAAAACAAACAAACAAACAAACAAAACAGCTACATTAAAAGCTAAACGATTTCATCCAATCTTGTGGTCTACAAAAATGTTGACAAAAGTGAGAGAGACTTGTATCTATTCTTTTCACAGAATGAAATCTACCTCAAGCCACAGTGTTTATTTTTTTTAATACTTCTGATAGTTCCCTTACTTGCTTGGAATATCATAATTTCCCCCTTAGAATGTTTTTAAATGGTCCCTGAATGGTTCTTGGGTGGTTGAGTCATCTTCTCAAATTGTGTACAGTTCTCACCGTTTTCTGGAATTGTTGGTGTCTATTGAGGCCTGCTTCGTGGAAAAAGAGAAATATTTTGTAAGCCAAATTTTGAATGTTAGTTTAGTGGAGGGTTTTTTTTGTTTGTTTGTTTGTTTGTTTTCTAAATTCATAACAGTTATACCATGTACAAGAGTGTGACCTAATGACCATTTGCTCTAAAGTACGTGTTGGTCAATGCATACTTCAGTAAAAGTGTGAAAACACTTTTATTTAGCATGTCATTTGATATCCATGAGCTACTGGGTTAAAAATGAATTTTCTGTATCTCAAAAATCATTTCCTTTAATTGTTGGTGTTCATTATTTTTGATAATCCAGCAGCTGAAAAGTAGTTTATGAAGATGGCCTAATCTCTCTTAATGTCTCTGGTATCGTGGACATTTACTTCTTTTTCTAAATGAAATCTTTCTTGCTTACACATTCTTAACCTGCTCAAGCATTGAAAGCCAATAAACTATAGATTCGTTTAATTTAGAGTTGCTGAAGTTGCTGAACAGAAATATTTTCTATTTGATAGTACTTTCACGATACAGGAAGCAATAGCATGAAAACCCAGACAAAGCATTCCTGGAACATGTGCGTGCTGAAGATTATTATTATTATTTTAATAAAAGTGTGGAAGAGTAGAGTTAGGGTTGTGATACTCCAATGTGCCAATTTTTGGAAGAACAAATAAAATTACATTTAATTATATTTTCTTAAGAACAGACACAGCAAGAGTTTACTTAAAGATGCCTGTACCTCTGAGAGACCATAAACTTAACTCTTTTGCAGATGGAGTCAATGAGGAAGTTCTGACTTAACAGGGAATTAGGGCAGGTACAGTAGCATCTAAATGTCATTTATCTGTCATGTATCTGAAATACGATATGTGTGTGTATATAGTTACATATATATGTGTATATAAATCAGTGGCTCTTAAAGCCTTTTGCAAGGCAGGTCCATATATTTCCTCTGTTTTATAGTTGAGATAGGTAAAGTACACAGGTGGCAAATTGAATGAGACAGTTTCCTCTGTAGTAACACCTGACGTACTATCAGCATCTCCATTCCTGTCCATCCATATGCTTTTTCTGACTGCTGGTGCAACAGTGAAGGGGAGTCTCATCCATCCTTTATTTGGCATGAAGGAAACCCATTGCAGATTTATTTTTTTTTTTTAGACAGTATAAAGCAGGGTAAAAAGATAATGCACCTTCAAATAAGGAAAAAAAGAAAAAAAAGAAAAAAAGAAAAAAAAAGAAAAGAAAAAAAAAAAAAGCTCGATTACCTTACCTTACCCAGTGGGCTTGGTTTATACTGTCTGTCTTCTCTCATTAATTATTTTGCTGCAAGCATGTGATACGTGGTGATAGCCTACATGAGGAATTTCAACTAGGGTAAATTTGGCTTGATATGTTTAACAAAAATTAAAGTATTATTGGCAATTAAAAATCCTGAGACTAGAAAAATTCAGACAGTTTTGAGAATTTTCTGTTTAAGTAAAATTGCTTTTGGATTGCATTAAGTGTTGAAAAAATAAGTCTGAAAAAAAAAACTAATTGTACCAAACGCGAGGTAAAGATTCTATTTTTTTCCTGTAGTGATGCAAAATCAAGATGCATGTGGAGCAATTTTTCTACCCCGGTATGTGTATTGCTAAAAGTGCAACTTCCTGCAAAATGGCTTAACCTACACAGAGCATAGAATTTTTGCTGCATGTACAATGAACTTCATGGCAGAGAAGCAAAAGTAATTTCCCTAATGACTGGTTGAAAATCTTGAGATCTGCAGACCATCCACTTTTTATCTCTAGCAAAGCATACACGATCTCTATCTGCCTATTTATGACACTGCAGTGTATGACAAAGACTACAGCATCATGCAGTGTTGAGACAAAAAGCGCATGTCAAAACTCAAGTAGGAATCTTTGAAAGGTCTCCTGAGGAAGAATCATTCTGTTTTGTAACACAGCCTTGCCCTGAAAATGTCTCTGTAAAATGAGTCCAAAGGACTTATAACTCTTTGTGTAGTCCAAATGCCCACACATTTATTCACAAATAAATTTAAATGCATGGAAGCTTTTGGATTCCAGGTATGATTATGTGCAGCTGTTAAAATCTTACATTTTAAAATACATTACAGCACAGTTTGATGACTACAGCTGTCTCGCTGTCATGTCTCGCACTGGGCTTTACCTGACCTCCTTTCCCTTGTCCCTTTGCCATGCTATTGCGCGTGGGTGAAGAGCTGGTGTGCACACCGAGGGTTTTTTTGGGTGCCAGACAAGGTTGCAGAGAAGGCTGCTGTCTAGTTTGGGGAGAAGCAATTTTGTGCTGTTGCAGCTGTGGAAGTGCAGTGTTTTTTCGAGGGGGTGGGAAGAGGAGGCTGATCTCTTTCCTACCAGCCCCACTCAGCAGTAAGGATCCGGCACTAACTGCTACGATGAGTTTTATGTATTGGTGGTAGCGTATTGGTAGAGCCGGTACAGTTCCCATTGATGTCAGCAAAAATTTCCTTTGATTTACTTGAGGCAGGGTTAGACTGTTAATGCATAGATCTCTGCATGTTTAGAAAGTGTGCAGTTAGCTGGTAGCTTTAAAGGAGCATCAGTGTTTGTCTACAGTATTCTTTAATATGTCATGGTAATCGTAAGACAACTAGCACTTCAAAGGTTTCTCCTTTCTTTGTTGTTAGAAGACCAGGATTAGAAGGTGCATCAACAGTTGTACGTTTGTTTGTGAGTTTGCTTTCTGTTTTTATACCTTCACACAAATCGAAACCAATAGGTATTTCTAGGGAGCATACAAGGCAGTAAATAGCTGTGTGTACTCCCACTGTATCGAGTCATGTTGCTGTGAATCACAAACTAATTACTTCAAAGTTTAAAATCCACCCTCCTAGAAACTGTTGCTCTTTTATTCCCAGAAATATAATATCAAGCCATAGTTTATCAACAGCATTGTCACAAATATCAAGTACATGAAGACCTACCTGTTCTTTAGATATTGATAGCCTCTTAAATGCATGTGGGACTCTGCGTATGGAGTCACAGTTACCCACACGCATACTTTGTGGGAGCAGTAAATGTAAATCAATAGGGAGCACTTTGTGTGATAAAACAAGAAACTCATGCCACCAGCCAGTGCTAATGCAAATAATTCAAATATATTTCACATGAGACATTAGACTGATACCTCTACTGTTTATCTCTAGTTTTGTCAGCTGGAAAGGCCAGAACTGGTGGACTGTTTTGAAGGACTACGCACGGCTTCTGTGCTTTGGCCAGTTTTCCTCCCACTGATAGCACTGCAGCTAATGTCCGTGTCTGTGCTTGTATAGTGGCTGAAGACATGGCTGGCTTCCTACAGCATTTTGCTGTATTATCAGTATTTAACCTCATTACAGAGTGCTGCAGAATAGCTTGTATTTGAAAGGAGCTGAGTAGCACAAATGCAGTTCTATGTACTGCCTATGTACATACACACAAGTCATCAGTCCCATTTGCCACTTCTCTAAAATATTTGTAAATGTTATTTTAAATAAACATTTAGCTGGTTCATTATTAAATCTTTATATAAATTTCATCTTCTATAAGATGTTCAAAATCTTCAGAATTCATCAGCATGTCTTAATACTTGTGCTTGACTAATGTTTTACATTTATAGGAGTTTTAAAAGGCAGGTGCAATGTGACATATCACAAGAAGCAAATTAAACTCTTGTAAAGCACAGCTGGAATGCTAAAAATGTGTATTTGTAATTTAAATATGTGACACCATCACACTGTAAAATCAGTTCATAATTAGAAAACATCTGTTTTTTTCCAATATGATGTCTAATAGTATATTTAAATAATTTAGAATGCAATAAGGGGAAAAGAAGTCAAGCTATAGTAAGTGATTCAGGACATTTCTTTTGTTTAAACGTCTTCCTCCAGATCTCTAAGTAACCCATCATTTTGAAGCTAATTCTTGGTTCACATTATAATCACCATTGATGAAATACATATGCCAAACATATGTGCTGTTATGACCTTATTGTCAGTCAAGAAACAGGTTTTGTAGATGCTATTGTTAAGAAGGATTTACACACTGTCATGTTGCTGCTTTTTTTTCCCCCCTTTTTTTTTTTTTGATTATCGAAGAACCGTGAGTCAAATAAAAGTTGATTATTTTAACAGCGAAATTTACATGAATACACATATATATATATAGTAAACACAATGATGTCTTAGGAGTGTGTGATATCTGGAAACATACTTAAGCTAGATTAAATACTGACTTAAAATGTACTGGGATCAATTCAAGTTTAACTAATAAAGTTTGAACAAAACCACAACTTCTCAAATGAAGTTAACATGGTAGATTAGCCACACATCTGTCATCAGTGTTCACGTAGGAGGGTATTTATATTTGTGTGATGAAAATCCTAATGGATGTTTTTATCCTGCCTGAAGTGTGCAAGCAGAGCGTTCACCTAGTTTATTGGCAGTAAACTATATAACCTTTCTCTTGCCATTGCCTAAGCATCTATTTAAGATAAATAGAGGCCAGACATTCCTGAACAGCTTTTTTGTTCTTTTTTTTTTTTTTTTTTTTTTTTTTTTCTCCACAGGCATGTACATATAAATAGTTGAAAGTCTTCACACATACTTGATAATGTCTAAAAAGCACACTAGGTACAGTAGTACTGTTCAGTTATTTTTCAGCTCAGTAGCTGGGCAATGGTGTTAGTAAATACTGTGAGGCCTATCTATCAACTCTTCCCTGGGATGTGAATGTTCTGGAGAAAAGGAAAAAAAAAGTGTTCAGTTTATGTCTGTTCCTTTTTAAGTGAAACTAATTTTTGCCCTAGAAATGAGGAAAAAATCAAACCCAACTTTTGGAGGGCTAGAGTACATAAAGTTAATGTGCTTCCATTTGCATGCATCTACGTCTCAATCGTCTTTTACCAACCTTTGCTGCTGCAGCCCACCACAAGCTTTTCATCAGTTTATGCATTGTGCGCCAGGGCAAATAATGACAGAATATCTAGCTAAAGAAGGGGTACTTAATCAGCAATCAAGATTCAATTTGTTTTAATTTTAGCAGGTGTTTGTGAGGTACATTGATGGGAGAGATAATATGTACTGCTTTCATTAGCTCTCTTGTTTTTGTGCTTGAACATTTAAGAGCCAGATGTTCGGAGGTGAGCTGATCAGAATATTAAGTCTCCAGAGGTTGGTTTCCATAGTGTTTTACATTCCTTTCTTTATCTCCCTCAGTTCACCCTGAGCTATGAGGTGCAAGTGCTCGCAATGACAGACTACATTTCTGCTTCCTATTCAACTAAAGCTTTAAATTAGTCTAATTCTCTATTAAAACAAAACAAAACAAAACCCCCCAAACTTTATTCGAATAATCTGCAATTAATTCGTGGTCCTTGGGTCAGACTCGTTTCCCATTTAGAACCAGTTTAGTTGATAAATCTCTCGCAGAAATTATTTGTTTAGTGACTGGTATTTTGCCAGGAGGTTTTACCTCAGTAAAAACACAGAACTGCCATCAGTCAGTAAGCTACTGATTCCATCATCTTGTTAGGATAAACATACAATCTAGACCCTTTCTCTGTTCTGGGAAAAAAAAAAAAAAAAAAAAAAAAAAAAAAAGGCAGCCCCTCTAATGTCCTAATGCCTGGGGTGAACTTGGAGGGCAGCCTCAGCCAGTCCGTGTTCTTTAAAAGAAAACGTGCAGGCTGTATTTGAATTTCATACTGGTTTTTATGACACAAGGTCATTGAAGGAATGGACTGGAGTGGGCAATAGGATTGTGAAAGAAGACAGGCAAACTTAATCTTTTGTTCTTAGCCCGATAGGTAGCATTTTAGCTCTTCCCTAGTAGCTGCTGCACTGATGTCAGTGTTCTCCTGTATGGTACGCTCCCCCGTGGCTGTGATTACAATTTCTTTTAGTAGAGAAACAAACCCAGAAATGAAGAGTTAAATAGAACTGCCATTGGCAAATGCTATAATGTTTTCCCTCACTATTAATTGTTCTCTGTTTACTTTGATGCTCAAAGATTGCCCTGTTTTACAAGCGTATTTTCTTAATTGTGTCACCTTGTACTGTAAGTATGTCAGAGGGGAAACATTTGCAAGTGATTAGATATGGACCTTTGTGTCACCAAATGTATGAGGTACATACCCTTATAGGATATAATTGTGATCTTTTAATATGCGGCCATTGACCCGGACTTGTTATTATCTATTATAGTTTATAATAATGTATCTCTTTATGATTAAATGATGATGCCCGGCAGAACACTATGATTAGCATTTCAGTTATTTATAGATTATGTCAGAGCAGTAATAAACATAAAATGCTGTTAATGTGTGGCTAATGAAATCTGGACATGAACAAGTTTATGAATTGATATAATTCATTTGAGTGTTCTAACTGAGCTGCTGGTTCTCGTCATAATTCAAAAGCTTAGCAGGGTTCACCGATTAGGTGGTAGACTAATTTGCTACAAAAAGTCAATGGGTTTTCATCGTCTTGGGCTATCATACACAGCATGGCTGATTGCATAAGGACTATACAAAGTAATTCTCATAAATATATTTATTAAGCTTAATATGTTTTGTGAGGTTAGGATGGAATCAGCTAGTGCACAACATATGTGGAACAAAATCACAGTGTGTTAGATACTAAAAAGATATGTTCAGTAAAATCATTCAAGACCAGATCGATGAGGGAGTTATTTGAATTTTAAAAAGTGAGCAATTCAATATCAAATATAAATGAGAGCCATAAAGAATGATGCAGATGATTGACTGAGTACGCTCGACATTTATTTTACTTTGGCATCATAATTTCATTTCATGCTACAAACACAGTTTTAAACTTAGGTTACATAGCGCTGAAATAGCTGAGTGTGTTTGCAGAGCTAATGGGAGTGCTGCTTTCCTGTGGCTAGGAAAAACTGAGGAAAACCTCACACTAGAGCATGTGCTTCTACTTTTTCCACTAGTGTAGGCTGTCGCCAGCTACCTGTCCTTTTATAGTGCTGTCTTTTGATAACAGCATATCCTGGGTCCTGATCTTCAAAAGAGATGTTCCTAGACTTTATAGGACATCATGTTTTGTTGTTGTTTTGTTTAAACAATGGGTGGGCACTGCATTGAATGTAATTTCCTCTTTGTGATCTTTATTTATCATCAAGTTCTTCAGGTTCTTTCTGCCCTTTCTCTGCTACAGCATCCTTTGCTCTCTCCCATCCTTTGCCTCAAATCCACCATTGGTTTAATATGGGGTGAACTCATAAGGAGAGTCCTTTATGCTACCAAGAGATGCTCTGAAAGCGCTACGCTAGCTTCTATTCACTGTATAAATATATTTTTCCAGTATGTCCATAACACACAATTTTAGAACGTTTTGTTAGAACATCTATGCATAAGCTGACTAGGCTCCTTTATGAAGAAAGAAAATCAACTCTGAGCCTATATGGAACCCCGAAGACATTAGACAAGCACTTAGATGAGATAAATAGCTGAGTTTTCTTCATTTTTAATACTAACATGTCTAATAAAAATTACCAAACAATATTAATGACTAAAAATAGTGTAAAGAAGTAAAACCAAACAATCAGATATGTTTTTTTGTGTGTAACAGGATTAGTTATGATGTGACTGGGGGACGCTGCCTTGTTAATAATGTTAATCAACATTTTCAAGTTTTTCTATTTAAAAAAACGATGTCATTAAATAAAGAAGGAAGTGCCACTTGAGAAAATGGGTATACAGATCTCCAATCTGTTCCTATTCTAACAAGAGTCCAGACAAACCCTTTTATATTCCCCTCTCGCATTTGTATCTTGACCCAACGTTTGATCCATATGAGGCCCTGCACTCTAATCTTCACTATCAGCTTTTTCTCTGTTGCTCTCCAATATCGTTCACATTACATGCATTCCTTCCCTGCATTACATAAATCTTTGTCTTGCCTGTACAAAAAAAAAAAAAAAAGACCTCTGTAACCATAACCCACATGCCCCAGCCGCTCCTCTCCCTCTTCCCAGGTGGTTGCTTTAGAGCTTCTTGGAAGATTTGAAGAAATTAAGAAATGGATTCCTAGCTTTTTCTACAGATGTTTTAAAAGCAAAGATTAAAGGTACGATTTCCACACCTCCACGTACGTTATCTCCTCTAGAACGTGGTGCGTGCATGAACACGAAATTCAGACGTAAGGGCAGTAGTGGCCCCGAGCTTGCTTCACCTGTGTGCTTTGTGGTCCCAGCAGGCCACCGGGTGCGAGCCCCAGGCTGTGCCCGGGCTGGGGACCAGCACGTGGCGATGCAGCAGCTGACTCCTGCTGAGGTCGGGGGAGTCCCCAGCCTGCAAGGAAATACGCTGCTCTGTTGGAACTGGTGGCTCTGAGGTTATTTCTAGGATGGGGCTGTGAGGACTTTGAGTGTTCGAACAGCTGTGGCTGGTCCAGGAGCTGGCACACGGTTATTGTGTGTGTCTGTCTCATCGGGATGTAATATTTGACTGGCACTTCTTAGTGGCTACCTGCTACTTTCCTAAGACTTAGGTAAGAGAGAAAAAACTTTGCAGAAGTAGCAAGCTGAAAACCACCTGAAAAATTCATAGGTCAAAAGAGTCCTTACCCTTAGCAATGCCTCCTTCATGTAAGACCTGAAAAGAGAACCTCCACCACATCTGTTTGCTATCTGAAATATCATATTCTGTATTTGTTTCTCCTCACTGTTTGTTTTAAATTTATTTTTAGTTAATTAAAAATACAGTTGATATTTTTTTCCTGTGTCACAAATGAGAATGCTAACATTTCATTTATAAAGTGATATGTGGTTCAACTTCTGCTCTTGATATTTTCAAGAGGCCAGTGATTAAAAAACCTATGTGGAATATGCTCTATTATTGCCCTCTCAAGGCATTGTCGCATAAAACCTTAAAGGTTCTGGTGCTAAATCCCCAAGGCAGCATTTTGATACATGCCAGATGTTCACTCATGGGAGGGATAAATGTTTAATAATTTTTGCTATTGTTACTGTTTTTACAATGTGTTATACTGCCATGGCTTGCTAAGGCTAAAGCTCTGTTTTGCTGAAGGAACAGGCGTATAATAAGTAAGATGTTTACATTTCCATCATCTTGTTTTTGCCAATAACGTGGGAGTTTGCGACCTGAAGCACAAGTAGCCCGAGCCTCTCAGAGCTGACAAAAGGGTTTAACTGGGCAACCTGAAATCCCGTTTCAGGGAAGAAAGCTCGCTACAGCCTCCAGTTGGTTTTAAAAGTCGGAAACTTCATCTGGTTCCAAGTAACAACTTATAACCTATTCACACAGATTTCAGTGTAAAGCAACAGGAAAAAAAAAAGGCTTGGCCTGCTTTGTTTCTCTGTCCAAGAGGAGTAGCACAAATCCATGTGCCTGTGGTATTTGCACTCGTATCTCCAGTGTAATAGACCAATACTCATCTTCCCAAATTAGAGGTGTGCCCCAAATTTTTTAAAATAATATTATATACTTTGGTGAAATAGATGAAGTTGATCCCTGTTGAAACACTGATAATGTCAACAGAATTACTCTGGCTTTTGGAGCCAGTGGGAGCTGACAAGAAAACGGATGCATTTTCCCCCGAAAATGGAAATCGTCTGGATAGAAACCATAATGATAAGAGAGTGTTGTGCATTCCAAGTACAAAGCATAAGGCGTCCAGGAAAAGACTTGAAGGTTTGGGTGTGTGTGTGTTTCAATCTGTCTTTCCAGATAAGTGAGGGGCCTGTTGTTTGTTTTGTTTATTTTTCTTATCGTGCATGGGAAACCATAATTTCATACTGCCTTTCTTATTATCTTTTTCTTGGTCTCTTTTCTGTTGTGCATTGCTGGGGAGAGAGTTTGATGATAGAGATATTCTAACCAGAAAGCGTCTTAAGGCCACGTTGCTGGTGGGAGCTACTTATGCAGGAAATATATATATACATACAGATCTTTAAAAAGTCCTAATTCTTCAAAAGCCTGTCCCCATTTCAGCTCCATTTTGGTCGCCGCTTGAAGAGGATCACTTGGCTGTTGCTCATTTTATTTTCCTGTGATAGGTTTGCTCAGGGTGCCAGTTTAGTTACAGTCTGTGTGCCATCAGATGCCATCGTCAGATGCCGTAGTCTAAGCAGCAGTCTGGGTTGTCTTAGCAAGGGCTGTGCTTCTGAGAAGTTGTCTTTCTGCTGTTTTTCCTAGTGTTGGATGAGAAGCAAGCTCAAAATCAAGTTCAGGGGTTATCTACTAGTTCCATTCTCACAGGTCTGGATGTTGTTTGAAGTTCCTTTTTTTACCAAAGTCCTTCACTGGTTAGTCAATACAATACAATGACCAGATACCATGCAATCTGCGTTCACATGGGCTGTAGGCTGCCTCTGGACTTTAAGGAAGCTGCCGTGGTGGAGCACTTCGGGGTGATGGCAGTGTGCTCTGTCAGAGCTGAGGCAATGGCTTGCGGCAGGTTTGGATAAAATCTGGATTTCAGGTGCAGCTAAAGGAGCTCCATCTGCAAATACTGTCCCTCTCTGATGCTGCAAGAGCCCATGCACTGCAATGGTGCATGGTGCAGTGTCTCTCTTTATGTAGATCATCCTGGGTAAATTAATAGTTGGGGTAACTGGAGGTTGAAGAATGCTGGCTACTAGGAAGTAACTTCTTTCCTTCTCATTTGTCCACAAATACCGTGCACTTCCCCATCAACTTTTCCCTCCTTCCAGATGTGTCCTCTGTAGCTGAGCAAAATATGAAATCGGCCACAGCATTTTCCCTTGCACGTCCCATATCAAGAAGGAGGAGGGGAAGAGCAAAGGAAAATTTGTGAGTTTCAAGTGATGAGCCACAAGTATGTCCTGGTTAGATTGTATGTGGTCAGTACTCACAGATCTCCAAGAACACTTACTGAGAAGTGACTATGCTCATGAATTACTATGCTCATGACTTTACTAGTCATGAGCATCCTCAACATAATATTTTCTTTTCCTTTTTCCTTTCCCTTTTTTTTTTTTTTTTTTCCAAAAAAAAGGCAGAATTTACCTCCTTTGCTTCTCTGCTTGTCCTGAAGGGCAAGCAAGGTAACGCACAACTGAGGATCCATCTAATTTAAGAAGGATGTTTGCTGAGCTCTTTCACTCATGCACATGCACTCTTTCACTTATTCACCTTTCCCACTGCATTATCTTAATGAAATGGAGTAACATTGCACCCGCGCCCCCCCGCTCTGTCTTTCCAGTTCACCCTTGTCTAGAACTTGCAATTGCTTACTGCAGCTTTTTTTTTTAGGCTCTAGATCTTCACTGTTTAGACGCTGAAGACCTCGTTCTGCTGTCCTGAATAAGGACTGCAAAGTTGGATCCACAACAATTACAATTATAAATCTGTGTCACATTTTTCTCTTAGCCGGGTCAAGCTGATAAAAAGTCGCCTTATTCTGTGAAAGGACATTGTCCTCAAAGGGGGAGGAAAAAATTAGGAATACAGGTCAGACTGTATTCTGCTTTTCAATTCAAGGCTCATTTTTAAAATGAAATAAAAGGGTGATAATCTGTAAATCCGCAAGTTTAGCATCCTATGTAGTACACAAAGTAGTCCTGAGAATACTGAGAAATCTGTAGGTATGAAGATACAAGTAGACAGCGGGGCAGCTTTTTGCAAGCAGTGATGATGTGGTGTGATTGTACCCATCTGAAAACAGTGTTTCCAAGCCCCTCGTCCAAGCAAGCTAGTTGAATTTGCTTTTCATTTTGCATATATGATGACTGAGTGTATTAACCATTTAATTTTTTTTTTAAATGTGCTGTCACTTGCAAGCTGGCAAAATTCTGATGAAATGTGCATTGAAATAGTTTATCAGCACTTACCTGTCCTCAGGAAATAAAATACCCAGCTTTGTTGGTATGGCATAAGACATCCATGGGTCAGTTTCTGAATCATCGGTCTAGCAGACTTCAAATTCTTGTTGTACATGCTGTATGAAGGAAGTATTGCACTTCAGAAATTTCCGTTCAAATAGGTTAGCCCAATAATTTCCTGGCATGTTTTGATATATCTTTTCTATCTTAATCCATGATGAATTTTAGTATTGTTCTTGGCACAACTCTTTAGCCTGGAAAACATTTTTAATAGCTTCTAGGACTTAGCTTTTTTTTTTTTGGTGGTGTGTACCCCTCTTAACTGCAACATGTCGGAAAAAAAAAAAATTAAAAACCCTTAGACAAGACAGAAGACTTTATAAAATGAATAAATAAATCTTATTACTTTAAAAGTTTTCTTTCATTTATCTCTGCATAAAATACTGCAGATCTCAAAAGCAGCTAACAGCAATGTTTAGACTGGATAAAATGAAAACAAGAAAACAAATTTGTGAGATAGATTCACCATTTTCTGTAGATCCTTTTAATGTCAGTGGGGGAAGGCACATTTATATCCTATCATAATGTTCCTGCTGAAGATATGGTTTGTGTTGTGTCGCCAGGCCAGTCTGAACAAAACTGATAGTTTGCAGGGCATTTTCACCCAAGCACAGACCAAGCCAGAACAGAGGGTAGTTCAGAAATTCTAAAACTGTTCAGAGTATTGCAGGATGGTTGCCAAAGAGGAGGGAAAAAAAGGCCAGCAACCGGGGAAGCTGATAGTCTTTGGGTGGTTATCTCCAGAGAGCATTTTAAATGCAACACTTCTGAACTTGGCTCTGCCAGTTGATTTTATATTTCTTTGCTGGCTGAACTTTGAAGTCATTATGGATTCAAACGCAAGGACTGTGTGGCTACTTAGAACCCCCAAATCATGAGAAGCGATGGTGGGTTCAAGATCTGGTAGCTCCATCTTCAGATTGATGATCATCTCTGAATTATGTATAAACGTGGCACCTCTCTTTCCCATTTATTACAGTTCCCGAAATCCTTCCTCTTTGCACTTATGTAATGGTCGTGAGGTTGAGTCCCTTGCAGTAGCAAAGAATGATGTAATGGGCACCAGCAAGAGAGAGCGAGGAGTGAAATGTATTGGGAATTAGATGCGGAAAGCAGTAGGAAGGCGAGGTTGGCGTGGCTCGAGTTTTAGGATGAAGAGTACTGTCATAGCAGGAGTAATGTAAATGATTAAAATAAAATGTGAGTAAAGGCAAGCTAACAATTACTTAAAAAATATATATATATATATCAGGATTTTTACCTCAGTTTCATTGTTTGGATGCAGGGAAAGCTGTTGAAATGATTTTCAAAGATTTGGGTTGTCAATAAGTGCAGTACTGCTCTTAGCATTTGCAACTAGCATCTTTTGTTTGTCAGCCGGAACATAGGAATCACTTCT
Source organism: Nettapus auritus (assembly GCA_011076525.1). Taxonomy (NCBI): domain Eukaryota; kingdom Metazoa; phylum Chordata; class Aves; order Anseriformes; family Anatidae; genus Nettapus; species Nettapus auritus. The sequence continues at coordinate 14,977,371 of CM021767.1, forward strand.
GTGATCTGCAGTGGATATATCTTTTTGAATCCACAGAGGAAAAAGGCCTGTAGAATCTAATACTCTTGGTGTGCTAGCTATAGCCAACAAACTATCAAACATTTAGGAGCTGATATACAACAGGGGAAGTAAAAGGCGACTGGAAATTAGTTCACATTCTTAAAGAATGGTATAATAATTGCTCCTTCTGTAATTCTTTTCTCCTGTGTCCTTAGTTGTGGAGAGACAGGATGTTATATTTGTTAAATATGTTATAGGACAATTACCTCTGCTTCAACCAAGCCTGAGTTGATAATTGCACTGTAATGTATTATAGCATATAGAGTTCTGAACTCGCTTTTCCTTCCTATATTGAGATCTTTGTAATTATGTTAATTAATAAATAATAACTTTTGATAGAGGGAGAAAATAACAGCAAGAATACAGTTGGTAGGTATCATGGGGCTATTTCAGCCGGGAGATGCCTATATTTGGAACATTAAATTTATTTTAACAAAATGTTTTTTGTGGGTTTTTTTTTATAATATATATTTCTTCCGTGTGTATACAAATAAGCACGTGCATATAATAAAAAGCTGTGCATTTACACACTCATTATGCACAGAAGTAGACAGAGAAGGGAGAAGAGCTACAATAGATTTTGTGCTATAGAGCTACATAAATGGGTTGTGGTCTTAACATAGCTTCTCCTGATTACTGGTAAAAACTAATTAGGTTTTGTCATTTATTCACTTGGAGTTTTGTCTCATTGAAACCTTGCTACTCTATTTAACCTACTTCTAGTCTGCAAATATCTGCTGCCATGTTATGTTATGCTTTTTTGCTTAAATTAACTCCTGAATAATACAGCATAGCACATACAGGAGAATGAAAAGTTTTCACATTTTTAATACAAGACTGATTTTATTATATTACTAGAGAAATAAGTTAGATTGCTCTTGCAGTCTCAATAAATCACACATGAAGTCTTCTTTTTTTCTAAATTAAATTTTTATTTAAATAAAAGTGTTATGTTTGTATTTGAACTGACAGCTAAATCTGATAATTAGAGTGCATGAAGTTGGCTTTGATTGGCGTTGTAATTGGATTGTCATTGGGCTGAAAACCTATTATCTTTGGATCATGCCCCATGAAATCTGTTGAAGAAACTTTGCTGCCAGTCATTAAAGCCACCATCTTGGCTTACAAATTAGGTTTGAAAGGCTTTTTACCACTGGGAATGTAATTTAAACCACTGCAATTGCACTCCCATTAATTAAAATTATATTAAAATTATGGTTCATTTTCTAAATATTTTTTTCATATTTTATTAGACATACTTATTACTAAATGCTTAACAAATTACATAGCAGAGCTAGTAAAATTATATTTTAAGATAATCCATCATTTCAGCACATGCTACTCCGCATTAGTGGAATTAGTCAGTGTGTTGATCATTAAAGGATACACTATTTATGTTTTTCATTACTGGTTTTCATTAAAAATAAATATAATTATAAAAGTTCTTTTTTTTTAATAACATTTCACTGAAAATTATAATTAAAGTGAACTTAGTCTATTTGTCTGTTTTTTATATGTATCTTTTCTGTGTAAGTCGCAGATGAGTGCATTATGCTTTACAGACGTGCATAGGGCAATATCCCTTTTCCCACGTAACACGAACGGACGTGGCTCCCCCAGTCTTTAGCCCTTGGCTCTCCGCTGAAACCATCGCTCTTTGGGAGCCCGCAGGTAGGCTGGGGTGGCACACCTTCCTTCTTCCTCCTCTCTCCACAACCTTCACCACCGAGGCCACTGCCTGTCACGTCAGTCACAACACAGCCTTTCACTTAGAGGCGAAGAAATGTTTAATTTCAGAGCAGCCTTTTTCTGAAAATGAGGAGAGTCATATGAGCAGGAGCTGCCAGCATGAATTCTAATGTAAGTAGCAGTAGGTGGACTCTCCTCATCCTATGGGGCTGGAAATAGCTGAGCCTCCTGAAGAACTCTAAGGAGGACAACAGGAGAGAAAAGCCCTTGATGAGAAGACATTTCACTTTTGTCTACAAATGCACTGAAATGATGGTGGCTGTTACACAGGAAATGAAAGCACAGGAAACGATGTGAAGAGCAGTGTGACTGGGGACGAAAGTGGTCATTCTAACATCTCATACAGTATTTGTTGACTTTCTTTCATCTAATTACAGCTTTTCTATAAAGCATTGATAATATTTCAAACTATATTATTGAACAGAAAGTTGATTCTTTTAGTAGATCAACATTTTAAATATATTTGAGTACAACTCAGCCATAGGGAAGGTCAGATGAGAATATACGTTCCAAGAGGAAAGCACTAAAAAAATATCAGACTAGTGCAACATTTTAGTTTAGAGTGAGAGAAACATCTGAAATCTGTTTCCAAAAATTTTCTTTTGAACTACTGTGCTGAATTAAAATATGATACTACTTCTCACATAGTACCTTCTGTGAGTAATAGGTGAGGTATCCATTTATTGTCTCCTTTAGGACACCACGTTTGTATTTTCAGTGAGGTGCTATCAGAGAACATGGATCTCCGATCTAGTTGCAGGTCTGCCCTGGCTTTGCAGTAATCTTGCGGCACTACTTGGAGTTCTCTATGTGGATTTTTTTTTTTTTTTTTTTGTTCCTACATGGGGTACTTCATCCAAAGAGCTACCTCATTGCTCAGCAAGTCAAGGCCTAGAAATTCACTTCTTTTAAGGTTATGATTCCCCACTTGATAAACCACAGTGGGATTCCATCTGAAATCCCTGGAGTGCTTTACACTCCCCATGCTACCTCTTTAGTCTGTGAAACCACTGAACTCCTTTAAAAGTACCATTTTCAAATGAAGCATATATATTTAGACTTTAGTTCAGCTGTTCCCATGTGTGAATTTGCTTACTCTGTACTGCTTAAACATTGTTCTACGTGTTAAGAAATTCTACATTTTTCTTCCTACAAGGACCTTAGTTATTTTCATCTATGTTAATCTAAAGTGAACTCCTATCTTACCAAGTGTGCATCAGAGCTGTAGGAAACTTGGAATATATCTAATTTAAAATAATAATAAAATAGATAAATCCCAAATAGGTTTGGAACATTTCTGTCTGTCGGCTTTGCCATCGGGGAGGATGGCAATGATGTTCTGTAAAATGAATAGTTAGTAATTTCAGAGTCATTAAATAACTAGTTGTTCACCTGACCTCCCTGTGCTTTGACTGACCTCTGTCATTAGGTCGTCCCACTTAGCATGACCATGTGCACACCAATAACGCAGCTCTGTAGAATATTCCCTTGCGTTCAACTGATATTTTAAAACCAGGAATCTTCATATAGTTTAATGTCAAAATATCAGTGTTCGGTGGGAACATGGCTGCTGGTGCCAATCTGAGGAAAATGAAGGAATAAGCCTTCAGAAAGAGGAAAGGACGAGGTGTTAAAGCATTATCCGTTTGGGGAGGTATTAGGTAAAATGTGTATGTCTTGCTGAGATGGGGAACTAGTCCACAGGTCGTCTTTCCCTTTCAGCATCATCCTCATTGTTAGAGAAGAAGGTTCCTCATTGTTCTCTCACTTTTTGTTTCTGTGAATATTTATTCTTTTCTCAAAAGCATCACTGCCTCTATTTCCATGGCCAGGACTGCCCTGTGGCTTTGGACTTTATCTCAAGAGGGCACTGAATACAGATTTCTGCCCCCCCCCCCCTTTTTTTTTTTGAAATATTGTGTTCAGTAGGACATTGCAGTACTTAGAGACCCAGGATCTGTGGCCAGTGCAAATGAATTTCTGGTTGTAGTTGAAACGGTTAAATGTATTTATTTTTCAGAGTAATTATTTGGGCATGGAAGTCTGTTAAATAGTGGTAGACTATTCCAGTAGTTAATCAATTAATAAAGAAGAGCTGGCAGGATCAGAATGATTGGCAGATATTCCTGGAATGAAGAGTATAATATGTAAAAATGGCAGGTTTCTGAATAAAAAGAAAAAAAACAGCTTTAAAAATTGGTTTACCAATGTGGGTTTGAATGACAGCGAATCTGGCATTTCTTCTAAATTAAAAGCACTGTTTTTTCACTATTGTTTAAGATGGGCAGCAGTCATGCTGATTCTGAGTACTGCTGAACCAAGTCCTCGGTTTCTGTAAGGTACTGAGAAATAGATCAAAACACTGGAAGTGGTTTAAGCACATGCAAATCCATTGAAGTTACACTTTCATCTGCTTTTTCAGCAGCTGAGTTTGACCCATTGAATCCCAAAATAAAGACAAATATATTATTCCTTTTCTCTTTGTTAAGGTCTGCCTTATCACTTCTGGCGCAGGTTTCATTTAGTTATGTCGCGACTGATTACACCACAGCTAACTTCCCCAGAAGATACTAACTCGTCACTTTTTTTGCCCATTTTAGTTGTTTGTTCTGCATCTTGAAGAAATCTTCTCTCCCCAATCCACTGCCATAAATTCAGTTTGTAGTAAGCAAGAAGCGAAATAAACATTGCTAACTCACAAAAGAGAAAGGTAATAGCCGTCTCTCTCACGGGGAAAGTTGTTTAATGCCGAATACCAGCACTGCTCCTGCTTGGAACTTCCGGATGCAACTGCATAATAAGCCAGAGTTATTAATAATCAAATTAAAGCACTTAATCTGTTTTAAAGGCACATTTTATTACCTCCTCTGCTGCTACATTTTTTTTCCATTGAGTGTTACTTAGATTCTCTACATTAAGCTAATATTTACTCTTCGCGCCACAGAAGAGCAGCAGAGTAAATAGGATTTTGTATAAGGAAGCCGGTGGAGTTAAACAAACAAGAAAGTGGCCAGTTGTAACCTTTCCTCGTGAGCCGCAGCATCCCCCAAAGACCCGCAGCCCGTTTCTCAAGCCCGCTCCCGCAATGCTGCCTGCGCTTGCAGCCGGGGCAGGGCCCTTCTCGGCTGCACACCAAACGTGTCCTCTGCTGAGCAAACTGCCCGGAGTTTTGCTAAGCCCGTGGGAGCTCCATGCATGGCTTCGGCATGTCCGAGCTCCCTGAGCAGGGCTGTGCGTGGTGCAGAAGCTCGTGGGGGCCTGCACCACAGTGGGCTCTCAGGACAAAATGGAAGGTTGGTTTCTCTTCCTTGTTTCTGTGCTGAAAATGGTAAAATTATGCAACGTGACTTTGACCCAGAAGTCAATACTCGCTGCTTAACTAAAGAAACAAATCGTGGCTCTGATGGCCAATGACAAACCGATAGTTCCTTCTTTGTTCTTCTTCTGTTAAACTAACTGCTAAAGGGCAAGGAAAAATGACAGAGTTGTAAGCCATAAAGAACTTACCGGTCTCCTTTGTAGGAGCGCATCTTTTCATAGCCCTGTGCCAAAGCATGTATGTACCTTGCACACTAAATACAAAGAAATAAACGCTAGAAAAAGATAGACGCTTCGCAAAAGGAGAGTGGAATGTGCTGATAAAAGTCGGGGCAAAAGGGAGTGATGCATTGCATCGTGTGTTTATTGCGACCATTTATAATGAAAGCGCGGGAAAACAGCCCATATCAGATATATCAGATTTTGCTTGTTTGTTTGTTTGTTTTAAATCAGACACCTTCCACGTATAAATAGTGTTTGCTGCAATTAAATATGCTTGGGCAGAGCTGAGCTGGACCAGTGTCACAGCTATATTTACAGCAGGGGCGGGTGTTTGCATCGATGCTGCGGCAGGAAGGGCGCATGCCTTTCCTCCTCCCTCCTGCGCGAGCCGCGGCCGCTCGGGCTGCTTTCTGAAGCTATGGCAAATGGTGGTATGTGGCACAGCATCCGAAGGACTGAAAGCAGCTCCCTCAAATGGATTTGAGAGATGTACGAGGAATAAAGATGCCTGGTCCTTGCTTGGCACAGGATCGTTTGTGCTGGAAGTTGTTGGTTACTGCTTTCTCATGCTAAGTGTTCAGTCCCAAATTAGCTGGGTTTTTGGGAAACGCACACACAGATTCATGCAATTTTATACATAGCGAATGTGTGCTCTGTGCTAATTTGTTTACTTGGAGGTCAAGAGGAATCCATGAGACAGAAGAAGTTTGCAGGCCAATTAAAACTTGTTATCAAAACGGGGCAATAACTCTGTGCGGCACAAATTCGCCCTGGGTTCTGGCAGTATCTCGGCATCCCTGCTTGTTCAGTGCTTAAAGATCAAATGTGGCTTCCTGCAAGATAGCTGGGAATGGGAAAATCTGCAAGGAGGTTGCACCGTAATTTTCACCTGAGGCGGGAAGAAGATCTGTTTAATAAACAACGGAGCTGCAGGTCATATCTTCCTCCTTTTTCCCTCCCAGTCCAATTAAAACAACAGCCTTTAATTCCCATTTAGGTTTTCTTTGTGTTTCTGTCTGTATTTCCTGATTCCTACTACCAATTATGCAGAATACTAATGAACCAGACTAGCCAAAAACATTTTAATGTTTTCTTTAACTCTAGTTAAAAAGTTGCACATCCTCAGTGAGTACCCAGAAGTCAAAGTCTTTTAAAAGCGGCAGAAATATTTTTTTCTAACAAGCTTCACAACAACCGAGCCACCGCTTTGTCTGAAACTGCGCACGTTAAGAACTGGAAACGGGGGAGAGAGTCCTCAGCGATCTCAAGATCTGCAGTTAAGCACAGGACTGGGAGCCAGAAGATCTTGAATTACATCCCAGTGTCTGCCGCGCACAGGATTAGTAATACTTTGCACTTACATTAGCACTTTGCCACTAAATAAAGTTTGGAAGTGACATTACAAACGGGGAAGGAGCGGCTTGGAGAAATGAAGTGACAAATCCAAATTGGCACAGCTAGTTAGTGTCAGAATCAGGATTACAGTAATTCTTGACAAGCCGTTTAACCTTCATGAGGTTCAATTTTTACACCTTTAAAATGAAGTAGATGATTTCCACAAAAAGCAGAATGTGAAAATGATACCCACAGGCATAATTAAGTAAATACATTGTTCAGAAATTGCTCCTCTTCCACAAGTGTGGAGATTAAGCCGGGTATCTGTGCAAAGTAGTGCTCCTCCAGGGAGTGCATCTCCTAAGGCTCCTTGCGCAGCTGAACCAGCTCCTGCAGAGCTCCACGCTCAGAGCCCAGCCTGGCTGCCAGTTGTCAGTCACCTCCATCAGCAACGCTTGAGATGAGATGAGTTGGAAGGGAGAGGCGGGCTGCAGGGAATTAGGCGTTGTGCTGGACATCAGCGAGCCGGCACCGAGCAGTTGGTACACCTCAGACGTTGACTTATTAGACGCAAAGCTTCAAAATGTAATCCTGATTACCAGAGTTGCAGGCTGCCTTGGCATTGTCATTGACTTCTCAGCTTGTCAGCAAATCAGCCTGGAGTTTTGGCTAGGATGTAAATATCTGGCAAGTTCTGGTTGCTCACTTTCAGCAATCAGTTCCTAGAACAGAGATACCCAAGTCTGCTATTTGCATGACCTTTTCTCCTTGCTTTTTTAAATAACAAGCTTATCTTCATTAATTTGAATCCCATCTTTCTACTTTGCATTAGTGTTGCAACTGTGAACGTATTTGGAATGTTAGGTGGCAGAAAAGATCATGGCCAAAGTAATTTTTTTGTACCAAAAGAATATTACACAAAATGCATCTTTTTATACAGTTTGACATTATCTTTACTAGTTTTAGTCGACAATGGTATTTTTTCTTTATTATTGAGCATGCTGTGAGCTTGTTTAGGAAGCTAATAGTAAGCAACAAGAAACAGCTAACTGAAAATAAATATATTCTGCTTGTATATTTGTAGACACAAGGATGACCCGCAGTCCTAAAAAATCATTCAGACATCCACTTCAGTGTAGGCAGAGTGGCATTTATCCGTGTTCATCAAAACACTGTGCTGTATGCTTAAAAGCAAACATCCTCTTAATAGCTAATGTCTTCAGAGAAAATATGTATGTAGAAGAATATGTGTGTACATATGAATGCCTACATACGCCTCCATTTATAATCATGGAGATGTTTGTTTTTGTGATCAGTTAGCTATCAGTTTGAAGTTAAAACCCCCAGCCCCTTCTGTTTGGAGGAAGCTATTCATCTAATTTTGTTTCCTCAGCTTCCTTGATACTGTCGGGTTACAATTTGATACCAAATGATAAAAAGAGAATTATCGCTATTATTCAGAGAAGTTGCATTTTAATGAAACTTGTCCTAAAATACAGTCAATCTTTCTCATGCTTACAAATTCGGAGTGTTTTTGCTAGCAGAGGGCTCTGTATCACTGCAAAACAAGGCAGTGCGCAGCAGGACATTTGTTACGTTTTTCAGGATGGATTGCTAACTTAAGAACAGAAAAAAAAATGAAGATTGTGCCTGTCACGTTTAGGGAGAAATATGTTTTACGAACCTGGCCTTCTCTGAGGGGATGTTTCTTTTCTTCTCTGTTTCTCTCGTGGCTCTCAATTGCACATTGTGCTCTCCCGGTGCAGCCTTGCCACAGCGCCGCACACAGGACCGCCCTCATGAGAGCTTTGCCACCGAGCTGAAGACTGCACTGTCCTCTCCGGTGACGAGCTCTAGCTTCTCTCTCCTTCTTACATTGGCCCTGGATTCAGTGTAGATGTGTTGCAGCAAGCATCCTGAGCTCAAGCAGCCACCTTCTGCGGCGGTTACTCTTGGTTGAGTTAGTGCTGCACAGATGAGCCCTCTGACTCTGAGCGTGGTTTGGTTGGAAGGAGATTTGGACGAAATTAGATACCCCAATCAAAGGAACAGGGGGATGGCATTGAATTGGCACGTCATGTGCTAGTGGCTCTGTAGAGATGATTGTCTGAAAGTATAGTGAAAACATTTCCAGGACGGTGTTCTGTGTGTAAAGCTGTTAAAATACTACAGATGTAGTATAATGGTTAGTATCAGAAATTCCGTATTTGTTGAGAGGTTCCATGGTATCCAAAATGCGAATATTTTTCTTGATGTTTAAATAGATTCGTTGGTGCTAGCCTAAAAAAAACAATTTATTGGTTGATATAACCAGGTAGACTTCAGCTGCAAATCTGGGATAATCCACACTCATCTAAAAACAAGGATCAGTGCTGACAAATGCACAGTACGCACTTTTGGTTGCAAAGAAAGCGTCAGGGATGGCCAAGAGGCTTTCCTGTCTTCTGCATATACAAATGCAACTGCAGGTGCCCCCGGTGAGCTCTTTAGAGCTGTAGCATTGCAGGGTCAGTCAGCGTGTGCCGAAAGGAAGCTCAGCCCTGCGTCCTTTTTGAGAAAAACCTCAGATGGTACTGGAGAGCTGGGCCCTTAGTCTGCTGCTCCGGGTTTCATCAAATGAATCTCACCAACTTAAACCTGCTCCAGAGCTCTGGAGTCTCTTTGTGTCATGAGCCTGGATTTTGGAATTGGAGATCTATTTGAAGTTCCTTACTGCGGTCTCCTGGAGGCTTCCCCAGCTCAATGTATACCCAGTATTTCAGCTCACGTGCAGCTCTAGTTATCACCTTGATTTTGATCCAGGCACACGGCAATGAATGTTCAATAACTGTATTTTATTTCCTCATAACGGTGCTCAGGTGCAACATCCAGTAGTTCGGGGAGACCAAGGAACAAGTATTTTGGCAAGGTTTTCATACAGAATATTGTATGGTTTCTAGGATGCTGCATATAGCTCTTTTTTTGGCAACAGCTGAGCCTTTCGAGGTGCGTCGTGCTGCTTTAGCTCAGTTTGCAGGCCAGGTATGCTTTCTACTTTTTTAAAATAATGTCATTTAAAAAAATCTCTGTGAGTCTGGTATCCTTTTCTTCTTACAGCTGACAGAGCAAATAGATAAGGGGTGCTGCACACAGAATTCGTAGAAAAGGTGAAATACACCACAACGCTGGGCTTAGGTTTTTTTTTTTTTCTTTTATTTTCTTTTATTTTTTTTTTTTTCTTTTACTTTCACGAATGGAATATGTTTTGGGTAACTCTCTTCCTGATACCTGGATTAGGACTGATTTACGCAGGCCACCATAACTGTAGTGTATCTTGAAATCTGAAACTGCTTGAAATGTGCTGGCACGGCGCAGTTTGTTTGTCAGCACTGGATTTTGGGGAGAAGAAATAAAAGTCCTCTCTTACATTTTAACAGGGATTGCTCTAGAGTAAGCAGTAATTTAAAAACTGCAATAATTGCACCTATTTTTATAGCCAAATGTGAGAAATGCTAGAAAACAGTTTGCAGATCTGGTAACAATCTACAGATATATCCTGGGAAAAATTAGTACAGTGCCGTGGAAGGAAACACTTGGATGCTTTGGTTTCAGCATGCATCTTGTTCCTTCTTTTTCTGATGTAAAAAATCTATTGTATGAGCGTTTCCTCATGAGTGTGATGGAGACTTCTGGTACCCAGTTGAGCTCTCCCACCAGACAGAGCTGCTCTAAACCTTGCCTCTGCTGCCTGCATGGGACTCGGCGTGTTTGGAGGTCCCCAGAATAGAGCCCACTTGGATCCTGCCGATGCTATCGGTCCCCTTTGCACCTCCTGCTTGCAGTCGGTAAAATACTTCTTTTAGGAAAAGCAGCCCTGTATGGAGGCGGTGCTGGGCCACCCTGAGTCTCTGGGGGCTTCTCCCCACAGCATGGGGAGATCTCGGGTCCCTCCTGCCTGCACAGGATTTCTTGTCAGATTAACATGCTAATAAATCTGGTTAATGCCGCTAATACGTTTCTGCAGGCCTCACGTAACACAGGACGTGTCATAGACGAGCATATTTGGTTAAAAACAAAAGTTTCAACCTGAGCAAAAGCAATTTGAAAATGCTAGGCAATCCATTTGCTGTGAAACACCACTGCATACAATGGGATTTCGGAGTATATTTCACTTGTAAATTGCCATTACATTGTACTCGTGAAATAATGATATTAGTGACAATTTCAAATCTATCTCCTGATGTACATTTTGAACATCACGGTATCCTCTTGTTTCCCATTTTTTACTGTTCAGACCCTCCACAGAATATTATTGTCACTGCAGACCTTTTATCCAAGGACTGTTGATCACAGCACAAGAACTGTCATCCTATTTGCATTCTGTGGATGCATCATTATTCACAACATTTGATGTCCATAAAACACATTAAAACTATTTCCTTGAGCAAAAATAATCAGCTCTCTGCTGTACATATCATTTGTATACTCAAATTGTAAAATGTAAATTGATATATAAGAAAATGGCCCATTAACTTTTTCATTAATGACAATAATACATTTTGTGCATCAGCAGTAGGAGGACCCTACATTCATTCTCAGGAACCTGAAGGATAAATGGAGACTTCTTTATATTTCATAAAAATGAAGGCTGTCATCAAGCACATTTTAGAGTTAAAGAAAAAAAAAAAAAAAAATAAGAGGGAGATTATTTTCTAAGGCCTTATTTGTTGTAGTGCTTTTTTTTTTTAAAAAAAAAAAAAAAAAAAAAAAAAGCTATTCACATACTTGGAATTTTAAAGTTAAAATACTCTAATGAACCTGATCCTTCTGCCTTTGAGGCAAAATTTGCACTGAAAGCCAACTGGCAGTTTGCCTAAATAAGGGCTACGAGATACCTGAGGTATATGTTAAATATTCTTTGTTAAAGGAAGTATATGTGTACTGAATATATAAATTGGGCACCGCTCCCATCCAGCTGGTAATTAATCGTCTTGAAACATTCGTGACATTTTTTTAATCCCATCCCAATTTTCATTTTCCCAATTTCATTTTTAATTCTGGTGAAATCTATGGATGCCCTAGCGCGTGCTGTATTTTAAGTTGCTAAATAACTTTTGAAAGATTAGATCTATTCATGGAAAAAAAAAAAAAAAAGACAAGTATTACTGATTTTTGAGAAATATAATAGACAGGATTTATGCTGACTTACCTGGAACTCACTGTGTTTTTTATGTATGTAATTTAATCATCTTGTGTCTTTTAAGGAAATAACAAGTGATCTTACTGTAATTCGTGTGAATTAAGACATCTTAATATGTATATGACTGGCTGTCAAATCGCTGTACATTTGCCATTTGATTAAACCATAGATTAATAATTTTTCTATAACTGATACATCATGCACTAACAGATAAAGAGCATCTGATATTAAGTAAGTGAGAAATAAAATCTGCTTTCAGTAAATTGCTTAGAAAAATTACACAGTACATTTAAATTACCATTTGCTTAGCAACATGCCCTTGTAGACATTCCAGTGGGGCTATAAAATGATCGATTTACTTTAATTTTCTACTGAATCCTGAAAAAATGGCTATCAGTAACCTATCCCTTCATCATGGCATGCTGATTCACTCTGTGTATTAAATTTACTGGCAAGGAGCAAGACGTTAACAAAAAGTAACAGATAATGTGAACATTTCATGCATAATCTGTAATATGAGATATGTATTAATAGGGAAATTATGATGCATTCAATTATTCTGAAATGCCTTCCAGAGATGTTTTGATTTGGCTGCGCTCTGATAGTAGCAGCACAGCAGGGAGCATCTCAAGTGATGAATAACCTAATCTCCTAATCTCAAAATGGGCACTATTCACAGCTAGCCTAGGATAGACTGGTGGAGGAAACCACGCTTTACAGGCACGGCTACGACAAACAAAAAAATCAGCAAAAAGCCCACTTTTAAAATAAAATCCGTCTTCCCAATTCGTATTTTTTTTGGTACTGTGATTCTACAAGTTTAGGTGCTGATCTGGAGGGAAAGCTTTGCTCACCTCTAAAATAAACTTGTGAGACAAAAGACTGGAAAAATAATGGTGTGTGCATTTATTCTATTAGCATTAAAGGTTGCTTTGTGACATTATACAAAGGAGCTCTTTCTGACTTACCCACTTTAATATATACCTGAACTGATCTTTACTATGTATACAATATTTTTTCCCCTGAAAGAAACCCAGCAGAACAAGAAACTCCTTATTTTCGTATCATAAGCCCGGCATACCAGAACGCTTGCTCGTGTGTAATTAAGCAGCCGTGTTTACTACTTCTCCTGGTGAACAATAGTCTGGTTTCCGAGGAGGTCAAGCAGGATTTATTTGATTGTGTACACACTCGGAGTAGGCAAGGTGGCTGTCAGACGCTCGCCTGCCATTCCTCGTCCCTCCTTGGGCGCTTGCCTTTCACCTCTGCGCAGCGGCTGCTTTGCTCCCGTCTCTACCTTGTGCTTGGCATCTGCGCTGAGGCACGGCAAAAAACTCGGGAATTAAAACCACCACGGTACAGCAAACAGTCCTGGGAAGATAGGCTATGCAAATACGCAGAATTTTTTCACACTTAATTACTTGATTGCACTGGGCTCACTTTTTGATTAATGCAATTTGGCAAAAGGTAATATTACACCAGTGTATTACAATTTTTAGTAATTATTCAATGTTAATATGACAGTGTTCTTGAAGAAAAATGAGAAGGAAACCGTATCTCTTTTTGTCTTCGATCCGCAAGGCAGCTCAGGAGGAGACTGGTACAAACATTTGTGTAAATAAAGGTGTTTTATCTTTGGGAGAAATCCCACTAAAAATTACTGATTGGTCCCCTCCTGACTTGGTGTTCTTAATGCCGTACTTTTAAAATTATTGGCATTACAAGGGTGCAGAAATGATTTTATGTTCTTTTTTTATGCTGTAGTTTATTTGATTTACAAAGTGATTTGTTATAACAAGTACCTTTGCAGTTTAATCATAATGCCACATTGTGTGTGCTATTTTACAGGAATTGCACTTTACCTTGCCTAATGTCTTTGGCAGCCGGGCTTATAACCTGTCTTTCTAATATAAAGCAGAAAAGTGTAAGACTGCTTGGATTTCCTTTGCTTAAGCAATTTGATTTCCTCTGTGCTCTGCTTCATGTGAGCACCGTGTTCGAGTGCAGCAAGCCGCCGTGCTTTCCGCTGGCCTTCGCCGGCGAGGTCCCGCGCCTGCTATTACGGGCGCTGAGCGCGGCGCCCACCTTGCGCGGCGCCGCCGTCACTAATCACGGCATGGCAAACAAGGCAGAAGTGGGCCCCGTTTTATGAAACTTTCAGATGAGGGATGTTCGGTTTATTTCAGTCTTTAGTAGCCTAGAATGTACAATTGCTCTGAAGATAAATAAAAGATTCAGCTGGATGCCACTGGAGAGCAGAGCAGCATGTCTTTGGCATTGCTTGAGTCTTATCTGATTTGGATTTGTATACCTCATGGGGAATGGCAAAATATTGGAACAGACGGCTTGATATTTCCGAAGAATATAGTGGGCTTTATTAGCACCAGTTTCACTCCCTGACTGACGGCTTTTTCAAATTTTTTATCTTATTAATCTGTGCTACTGTATGTAAATGTTATTCCTCTCTGCATAAGGGAGGCAACCAGCGATTTGTAATAAATGCTTATGAGTGCCTGAGGCTGCACTTAAACTTTAAAACATCTATTATTAAGTTGCAAAAAAACACTGTAATGGCCAATAGTGACCTCATAGGAATTTTAAACTGTGGTCTGCTCTTCTGCATTAAAAACAAAAAAATTGCCTGAAGTTAGAATTATGAGCAATGCTATTTTAACAGCTGCATTTTGATTATTAAAGTGTGTTTTACAACTGAATTACAATGCTTTTATGGACTCTAGGTATAAGATTTAAAAAGGTCATTAAACATAGTCGGTTTTGTCACAGTAGGTGTCATTGTATACAATGGACACTATACAATCTATTTTATGTCGTGGTACTTAGGATTTAAAATAACACGGAGACGTGTTTTAGTTTGCTTAAGCATGTAGATTACTGGAGAGCTTTTCAGGTATTTTGACAGTTTGCAGTCCAAAATGACTGCTTGCATTATTATTTTATTAATTTGACAAGAAGTCCTACAGATTTTCTGTGTATGAGTGATCCATTTGTCTCAGAAATAATTAAAAATGCCAGCCTAGAGCAACAAGACAACAGAAACACTTCTGGCAAATCAATGTTGAGAAATGCATTGCTTGTACGGTAGCCAACTGCTTAGTCCTGAGCCATTTTTACATTTTCTCGATCTGATAGAATATGGGCTCATTGACAGAAAGTATTGACCTGCAGTGTAGGTTCAGAAAATGCAAGACCTATAAATTGATTTATCGAGTGTGTCTTACGCTGGGCACTATGTGTAAGGTTTACATCTTTGAGAGCACAACTGCAGGCTGAAATGCTGCATTTTCTCCATCAGCTAGGAGGAAGCTGGGTTGCAAATGTACACTTGCATTTTGCTACCCTTTGGCTCATCCGCTAGACTTCGAAATACTTAAATCTTTAATTTTCCTTTCATTAATTTGTCACGGTGTTATCACTGTGAAGAACTGAAGTACAAACAATTCCCGCTCACGGTTTCTGGGTGGCTGTATGTTAATGAGTGCAAAGGGAAAAACGATAAGTATAGAAACCTCAAAATATTTGACAAAATGTCACAAAGGATTGTATTTGCATGTAGTACCATGGGTAGGACATAATGATTAGTGTGCAGTGCGTTTCTGGCAGTACCTACTCTAGCTTATCCTGATAACATGTCGGCTGCGCAGCTTTGAATATTGTATATGTTCTTTGAACATATCTATGACTAGCGGAGCTGTCATTCTATTGAAAAATGTGGCTGCACGAATGACAATACTGCTTTAATTTTTTTTTAAAGAGGACGACTTCTAAATAATTATTATCATGCTAATAACATTTGTATTCTTTTGTGTATAATTAAGATCTGCCTGTCTAAGCATGAAATAGGGTTGAAATCTTGAATAAGTATGCTATCCTTAACCTATTTAGTAAATCAATTTTAATTTAGTATTCTTTAGGTTAAATCATAACAATAGAATTGCTGTATACAGAAAAAATAACACCACACAATTTATGGCTGTAAACCTTCTCGGAAATGTTTAATAATAAGCAAAGCTCTGTGAAATTAAAAAATCTACCATTAAAAATGTAAGTGCTGAATAAAAAATGATTCAGCAATTACTGAAGTCATGTGTTTTTGTTAATTACCATTAACTCTTTATTATTTAACATGAAATTGTACATGCGATTTTATCTATAAGCCCCTGTAGGTTTGTAAGATTTTTGAAAGACTTTTCTTTGAACCCTACACATTTTTTTAAAAAACAGAAGGAACACAATTACCACAGTAAAATTGAATTCATACTCTGCGGTTATATTATCATATTTGTATTTCTTATTTAATTACATAGCGAATCAGGTGCAAGATCTCTGGGAGAAAAAAGGGTCCTTTCAAAGAGGAACATATGTTATTGGTGGATGCTTACAGTCACCTCAAAACTTCATACACGTCTCTACAAATCAGGGATAGAAAGCGTTTGCGTGGTGCGATGGATGCAGTGGTTGGGAAGTATACCAATCCCTCCCTGTAGCAAATGACAGTGTAGGAGCTGCTCCTGTGCAAATCTAGCAATGTCTGCTAGCAAACATAAAACCGGCTCATACAAAGAAAGCCTGGGTGCAGATCAGGGCTGTTACCACCGGTGCTGGGGTACTGCGGACGCTCGTCGCGCTGAGTGCTTGCGTTCGGGGCTTGCAGGCTCCCACTCAGGCTCGTGTTCTTTTGCTTTCCCGTTCTGCTAGGAAGAGCATTTGTTTGTTTCCTTTCAGAGAAATTAAACAAAGGACCAAATCCTGGTTGGAAAGGGCGAGTGGGAGAATCGGGGCAATCCGGGTTGGTTGTGTTGCACATGAGATCTTCTGTGGCTGTGGAAGAGGCAATGGAGATCTCCCCAGGTCCATGTGTCGTATTTCCAGACCTTTTTATTTCATTCGGACCAATGATACTGGGTCCTGCAGCAGAGTTCCAGATAAGCAGCAATGTAGAAACTGGCTGCTCCCTGCAACTGTGCAGGTGCCATGTTGCAGAAGCGATGTACCTGGGCACTAGAGTAGGTTCTTGGTCTTTTTTATGTGATGATATTAATATTTTTCCAGACCAGTTGGCTTCTTTAATGTTTTCTTCCCATGGCACTTCTGTGTAACAGTTGCATAGACACAACAGTGATAAACCAGCTCTCATTAAAGACTCATTGACCGATCCTTATCTGTTTTAAATTGGTGATCACTGCAGAGCTGCTGTGATTTACAGCGGTTGAGTATTAGATTCATGACGCCTCGAGAAAATGCAGGAGGAGCACAGATTGTAAGTGTGGTTTTATTGTGGGGGAATATTCATTGGGGACAGTCTATCATTGTTGCTTTCTCATTGCTGCTATTGCCAGTCATTTTTCTGGTGCTAAAATATACTTTACAATATTTGGTAGTCTTGGATAGATGACCAGTTAAGCAGAAACAGTAGAAGTGAGGAACGTAATTTGAACACCTCACTTCTTTATGTTCCTTTATGAACCTTAGACACAGCTATTATCTTATAATGGCACATTTTCTTTTAAAAGGCTGCTAACAAATGTAGAGAATTGGCATTTTCTAACCTGCATAGTTCACCTCCCATTTGCCCCAGTGTTTTTGTAGAATGACATCTGATGACAAGGATGTGTGTTAATGTGGGAATCAAATGGCCTTATTGGTTACGTCCAATGGTCTGTGCGCTCTGTTTGCTCTCAGGCAGCAGTGCTAGCATCAGAGGGAGCTGCAGGTGGAATGGCATATGTTATAGCCCTCTGCAAGACAAAGGCATGCCTCTGGATAGAGGACATGCTTTGAACCACAGCGTCAGCTTGGAAATGTTGGTCAACTATGTGTAACTTGGGCAAATTTTTCTTTAAGGTGAAGCTGTGAATACTTTGTGTGCCAAAGCTGATATGGCATGCAACTCGTGTGTCCTTCCAACTAGGAAGGAATTGTCAGAGAACATGGCTGTGAATTAGGGAGAGAGGGAAAGGGACACCTTTTAAGGAAAGCAGAATCTGGGATGAAACATTACAATCTAGTTCAACAAACCATTCTTCCACAGGACTTTCAAAAGTTAGGTTGTTTCAACAAAGATGAATTCAGCCCATGGTTCTCTGAGACCTAAGAGGCTCTGACTCCAGTAATTTCTTTTTTTTTTTTTTTTTTCCTGTCTATATTTTATGAAGTGAATGTTTGTTCTCAAAGTTCTGCAACCCTTTCAGTAAAAATAAAAAAAAAACAAAAAAAACAAAAAATCGAATCTGCTTTTTCTTGTGATCAGAAACAAAACCACAATGGAAAGGATATATCTTAGTAAGAGAAAATTTGGGGTGTTCCCATGCAATTTGCTTTGTTTGCCTGGTAATATAACAGTAGATAACTTTCAATATCATGCTGAATCTTACTATCTTTGTGATGGCAGTCCCTGCTTTTGCCCTGTTAACATTCTGATGTTTGTTTTGATTTATTCAATATTTAAAAGAAGGCAATCCTATTTTCCAGTTTTCCTATAACAATACAACAAATAACTATGCATCAGCAAGTGCTATCAAATAAATAATACTCTTTCAAAGTAATCATAGCAATAATAACCCAGACTCTTTGGCCTTCAGCTGCCCACTTCTTGAATTGCTTAATTAAAATAGATAGTCCTTGCTGTACCCCCAGAAGGTTAATAAAGTGGGTCTTTGAATCAGAAAGGATAAAATTCCAAAATTGGGGATTGTCTGTATAGAATACAAAGCTAAAACAATCCCTCTAGTTTATATGAAAGGGATTCCAAGTCTAGCAGTTGGCTGATCTTTGTTGATATGACAATAGGAAGAGAAGAGATTTCCGAAGCAGCTCATCTCAGGCCACTAATCATGTCCCCTGATTTGCAGTCAGAAATAGCTGGTCAGAGCGTCTCAGAAAGATTATCCAGACAGGGTGTTAGTGAAGAATTGTGATGTCTTAAAAATTATAATGAAAAAGTTTTAAGTGTTGAGCCATTTTTATTTTTACAGAAAGATAATATAAAATATACCCAGGATTCGTTTTGTTTGTTTGTTTGTTTTTGGAAACAACAGTAACTAGCATATATTTATTTACCTCACTCCAGAAAACAACAACAACAAAACAAAACACTCACCTTTTTAGAAATACTTTCTTTTTTTGTGACGTGAAGTCATCACATTCTCCTAGGTGCAGATGAAGATGATGTGGTTGGCCCCAGCAGCCAGACAAACACCCGAAAGCAGCTAATTATGTCTTTGATGGTACTGCTAACAGCCCAAACCCAGTTAGGTGTCAAGCTGTCTTATACTGGCCTGATGTCATTAAAGTCAGTGGAGCTACACTGATTTATACCCAAGGCACTGCAGATCTTTGACAGAGATTCTGACTGCCTGTCCATATTGCACTTATTTTTTTTATTCATTTACTGATTTCTGGTGAATTGTGTCCGGTTTGCTGTTACTGTCCTCTAAAGCTTATCTGATATGCAGGGAAACTTGTTAGCAATTTACCAATTCAAGATTTGGTAAACATAGCAATGAGTGTCTGATTTTCTAAACCAGTTGGTAATATTTCATGTAGAACAAATTAAAGCCTTGAAAGAGAAAAAATATAGTACAGCTTGGAAAGAATCCATACAATCTATAAGATAATTCTTCTGTACTAGAAAGTTTCAGGTTGGTATATGGCCAGCTTTCTTGCTGCGCTGTCTTGAGGAATTGTTTGCTGTTTGGAAGTCTTAGCTTCCATAGGGGGAAAGTAATTTCCCATTCAGCCCACTGTTTATGTATTTGTGTGTGTTATAAAATGCACTTTAACTAGGCTTTCAGCTTTGGCGGAGGAGACTTGTGGCCTTGCTTTTCCTCGTGATCTGTAGATGCATCAAAGCTTGCTGCTTATCAAACCAGTTAGCAGCCGCTGACCTCAGACAGCTGAGGAAAAGTCGGCACCAGCAACTATATCAATGGCAGTCAGTATTATTCAGAGGAAAACAGGAACACGGTAGCATCCATTGTCCCTTGGCACTAGTGACTTTACCCACCTTCTCAATCAAACGGGGAGCGAGCGGCATTCGCCAGCCAAGATATTTAAGAGCTGACTAATCAGAGGTGAAAAGACAGAACTATTCTGTGAAAGTTGATGAGCATCTTTCTCTTTCTGTCAGCCTCTGGCCTCAGACTTACAACCTCACCCAGAAACAGCGCTGCTGCAGGGCCTGCTGGGCCTAGCCGGGAGCAGGCGCACGCACGGACCAGCACCGCTCCTCGTGTGCGCTGGGCAGACGGCTCACTCGGAAGTGACAGAGGTCTGCTGCAGCTTGGAGGGAGTCAAGGAAGAAATTCAGTGTAATAGAGAAGGACTAAATGGCTTTGGTGAAAGGAAGTGTGTCCCAGAGGCTAAGGGATGAGGGGTAAGCATTAGTTACCTCGTTTTAAAACTCTTCTTTGACATTTTGCACTGTAAGTTCTTGATAGAGATGTATTTGAACCTCTACTCACATTTTTTTTCTTATAAAACGAAAACCCAGGAAAGGGGAAGGACATCTTTTTGTGGCTGAATCTTCTTGTTTATCAGGAGTACTGACCATAAGAATGACCCAGTGAGATACATCTTTGTGGAAAGCTACCAGGAGTCTCAGTACCTCAACACAAGCTCTGGTGAATATTGAGTCTGCTTAATTTTAAGCACAGAATTTGAATGTCTAAAGTAAGGATCAGATCCAGATTTATTTGTCACTACATAGTCAGTGGAAAGAGGACACGAGGATCCTCCATAGGACAGTCCAAGGTACCTACGCTAAGCCCCTGCCCTGAATTGCCCAGGGGAAGTGAGATGTCTGAAATTAGAAATCCCTGTCCCACTGATGGATAAGAATCAAAACTGTATGTTCATTTCTATATGGGCAGCCATATAGAAAGAGAAAATGGAAAGGGTGGTTTTATCTATGAATAATATTCTGTTTTTTAAAAAAACTAATTTATTTAAAGAGGACAGAAAAGGTCCTGGGTATGGGAAACTATCTTCTTGAGCTTCAGACTAACCCATTCGGTCCTGTCTTTTATTGGATAAAACCTGACTATGCATAGAGTTACAAACTTCTCCATCTCTACATAAACGTGTAATCTTCTGGGTGGTCAGGAACTTTTACACACCTGGGCTACCTCTATACTAGAGTAAATTGCCAACTGAGAACGGCACCTACCCCGCGTTGAGTCCTGAGCTGCACCCAGGAGGGGTTTGGGAGAGCAGTGGGTGGCCCTGCCCCAAGCTGGGCTAGAGGAAGTGCCGGTAACTTGAGCAGAGACAATCTTGTCTCAGTGCCCAGGAACGCTCCCTGGCACTGGGAAATGTTTTCACATGGGTCTAGTCAAAGCATCGCTGCCACGCTGCGTACACGATAGAGCGGTCAGTGTGCTTATAGGGCAGCACAGCCACTGCTGGCTCTGCTGCCACTCTGCTAGTCCTCCCGCGTGAGTTTTCCCTCAGTTTGATAGTACAGCGCCGGGCTGCTTAGCAATTGGGTGAGTTCACCAGCATGTCTCAAGCGCCTGAATGTAGAATGAGCACAATGAAACAGCTGATACGCTGATCCCCCCGCAGCCTGTCACTTTCTGGAAACCACTGGCAAGGAAACATGCACTGGAGACATTTTCTTGTTGCTGGTAAGCATGGTCTCATCTGGTGCTGCTCTCCAGCTGGATCTTCAACATGTCAAACTAGTCAAATACAGTTCTTTAAATGAGAGAAAAATGTTTCATGCCCAGAAATGAATGCAAACACTAAATCCATTTCCCTGTGCTCCTCTCTCCCCAATTCCTAACTGCTGAATGTATTCATGAAGCTCTGAGCACATCTTTGTCTACTGAGTGACTGTATTCTGCTGTTGAAACATAGCTGTTATAAAATATTTTAACCTGCATGTAGAGGTGTGAAGTACCGTACCTGAAATGGGTTTGGAATAAAAGAAGGGTTGGGAAATAGCTGCCGAATGACAACTCTCTCAAAGAAATGGGTTTGTTTTTACAAAGCGCTGTGGAGGTACCAGACTGAAATATCTACTCCTCTTTCCTCCATCTTCACTGGGGAATGCGTTAGCTTGTGATTCCAGGGAAATCAAAGACTTTCTTGTACTCCTTTTGGAATTCCTGTTTAGACAAGCTATTTGTAAGAACGGACGCTGGAAAGGGGACGTTAATTAAGCTTTAAACTTTTCCTCACTTGTTACCTTGATGGTGATCAGCTGGTGGTGCTCACCCTGTAAATTTCTACCAGCAGGCCTGAAGGGGCTGCTGGAAAAGCTCGCACTTCACTCAGTGCATGCATCTGCGATTCACGTGTGTTTCTACTGAGCGCATCTTCACTTGCAGGTAGAATTAATCCCAAAATGGCAGTGTGAGATCAGAACTAGAAGCAGACTACCAGATGAGCCATTAGAAGGAAGAAATTATCCTACGTGCACAAAGATTGGGGAAAGAAACTCGAGGTTTTGTTGGAATCCAATTTGTAACAGGTTAATAAAAAACACAAAAGAGTAACAAAAGGGATTGCTTTGAAATGTAGAAGAGAAGCAGCTAATATTTGACAATATTCTGATAACATTTTCTTCACCAACAGCTCAGCCCATGCAAATCTCTTCCTGGAGGAGAACTCTGTTGTGTCTTCCACTACGAATAACACTGCTTGGTCTTCAATTATTTTCTGACGAGGTGTGTCCACTTTAAAGTAGGCTATAATTGATACAGAACAGTGTGGCTGTGGTAGCAGTTGGCAGGCTGGACAAAAGGAGAACTTGCAGGTTTCAGTACAAACCGTTATCACCACAGCAAGACTGGCAAATTCTGTTCCCTCTTCAGATTAGTTAGGGGTAATGACTAAGGGACTATGTGCCCTTTGGAAAGTAAAGCTTATTTAACTAGGATGAAAGCATTTGTAAGAAAATACGTATCTTTAAGCTCTAAATATAGAGAACATAAATTTTGTGTGTCAGGCTGTAGTCGTCTTCTGTGTGGGAACCTTGTTAAGTCCTAATTTTTGTATATATCTGTAGAAAGCCTATGTTTCAGCTTATCTCTCAAGACAGTTGATCTCCCCCTCTCTCCTCTGACAGCTTTTAACTATATGATATTCTTTAGATCTGTAATATCTCACCCTGTGTCTTCACTGGAGACTGAATATAGGATCCTTGAAGTCAAGAGCTTCTCTGCTGTGTTTCAAGTGTGTCCTGGGACATTGTGTATGACTTCCCTGCACATGCCGCCATCCTCATAATAATGGGAGGATAATAGGAGTTATACTGCATGTCTGAATAACTAGGTTATGTATCTGTTTTCTTTGATTGTTGCCTGGCATCTCTCTGTCTGTCACATCTACATTTTCTCTTTGTTGTTCATGGCGATTTCTCCGTCTGTAGGCTTGACTTGTACATTAACATTTCTTAGCAAAGACCTGCAGCTTTCAGCACACTTATTCTCTCATTGTCTGTACCTGTTTGTTTCCGATGTAAAATTTTAGACAACCTCCCACTCTTTTTCTGTCACCCTCTTTTCAAACCAGGATGCCATGAATGATCTGAAGGGTATGGGGAAAAAAAAAACGCTTTTGTTACTTAGTAATTTCTTTTAACTCCCTTTCCTTCTTTTTAACTTTGATATTTGTGTAAGGATATTTTGAGGTCTCATATCCTATTTTTGTTCTTTGAATATGATGTTATCTTTTGCTTTTGATAATCACTGTCAGTCTGATCTTCTTTAATTGTCCTATATAGACAAAGTATCTGGAGAAAGGCACCCGTTCTGGTAGGGAACATTCAACTTCATAGTCTAGCAGAGCATTTTAGCAAGGAAATTAGGGGAGTGAGAAGCTGTAAGGATGACTGCTGAAAATGTTTTAATTATTTTACAGTAGAATATTCTATTTACGGGATTTTCAAAATGTATTTGAGAGGAGCACTCCTGCTAAGAGGACTTGCAACCTAAATAAATAAGACAAGCAGAAGGCAGGCATCATCTAAGCAAAATATAAAGACTATATGTCATGCTAACTGCTTTTAAAAGAATCCCCGAACTGTTTCCTTTCCCTATGGCCAAGAAAGCATATTGCAAACAATATGCTACGGTATTACTTCCCATATTTGCTTATGTGAAATCACATGAAGAAGGGAGAAGGCAGAAGTAAGTTCTTTTTCCATTACACTGGTGTCTGCTCCATCCCTCCCTCTGGCCCATTCACGTCTCCGAGGAGAGGCAGCAATGTGTGTGGGACCGCGCCGGTGGCCAGCCCCGTCCCAGTGTTTATTGTTTGCCCAATGCACAGCAATTAGAGATGCTGAAAGACAGCATCTCAAAACCAACTGTAACATCTTAACTTCAGGAGACGTGTGAGTGATGCAGCACAGCACATAGGATGGTGGTTTTGCAGAGTAAGAACATTTTTAGCTAGGGGAAATAGATGGAATTTAAATTTCTTAACCAATACAGGCAGGGAACCGCATTGTCTCCATAGGCAGTGACAATCTCTTTGTTGTCTTAGGAAGAAAGTAAAATGCCAAGCTGCAGTTTTGCTGGCCAGTATATTTAAATACACCAAAAGGCATTCAGATCTCCGAGGATTCTCCAAAGTCTATTTGATCTATTACTTTGCATGTGCTATGAAATAATAAATAACACAACAGATACAATGCTGCATGACAAATCTGAAAGTATTTTCACTTAATCTCTGCCTTGATGAGACACTAATCTATCTTTTAAAACATTTTCAAAGATGTCCTCGCAGACCTATCAGAATTAATAGTGTATTCCATTGCACTCTGGATTGTTGAAAATAGAATAGCGCATTATCACCTAGCACTATGGGTACTTAGCAGGTAAATACAGTGGGCAGCAGGCAGTGGAATAAATATATCTCTTTCCTCACAGAAGTAGTCCCTCACAAGTCAGTGGGATAAGACAAGTGTACTCGATTTCACGGGGCTATAGTACATCTCACGGAAAAGTAAAGCACAGCTATCTACCGCTAGGACTAGCTGTAAATAATGCTCAATAAGGCAATGTCTGTACAGTGTTCTGAAGGTGCAAAATTACTGTTTTTTCATGTGACACTCTTCGAGATGGTATTTATTGCCTTGGAGTCATCAGCAGATATTACTCTTATGAGGCAGGGAAGAGCTAAACCATGTTAGAATCAGGGTTTGAGAGTACAAAATACAAAGGCATAGAGTAAAAGGCTGCCTAAGTGTTGTGGCTATTTTTCTGTACAGTCCTAGCCCTGTCTGAGCCCTTTGCACAGGACCAACAAGGGCTAAGCACCTTGGCGAATTGAGGCTCCACATTTCATGCTGAGAATACATTTTGGTACAGGTGTGGTGAAAATTGTTTGTGGTAACAGGTCATTGCAGAGATGTGGAGTGCTTCCTGGCTCTTGGATTCACCCTGCATCATAAGCCACCTTTTATTCCCTGTTCGTATCTGAGTATTTAGACCTCCGGTTTTGATTGATGCAATATAAATTGAGAGATATCAAGCATGAAGGAAATATTTCAGTTAATTCTGCTTTTATCAAATTCCCATTGTTCTCTAGCACAGATCTTTGCCAAATGATCACTTCTGGTCAGCCCCTTCAAGTGAGTTCCCAAGTTTCAAGTCTCCTGAGTATCTTCAGTGGGGAGTTTCAGCTGACATTGTGCTTACATAAGCAAACCCCAGAATTTTGCAAATCATCTCTGAATGTATCATATTTAGGCTTCACTTTTTCAATGGATGAAGAAAAGTTTCTATAAATGTTGCTAGCTGATGCTACCCAGAGTGAACCTTATGTACTGTACATCAGCTCTCAACAGAAGCTGGAATTTGAATTTGAAAAGAATTTGAAAAATTATGTCGACAATTTGCATTCTCCAGAAGTACTTCAGCTGTATTTCTACATTTTCATGGCTTTCTAGGGGTTCTGGAAGCAAAATTCCTTCTGCCACCTCAGAGCTTTTTGCTGAGTGCTTAGACATATTTAGGTAGTTAGTTCTTCCAGTCCAACACAATTTATTAACTGTGCAGTGGCTTCTTTCATCATTTTACCCGTAAAAGTAATGACATAGGGCGGAGGTTAGAGCTACAACAGGAATGAGTGAAAAAGGGGCACAAGGCATTATTCTCTTCTGCTAAGTAGCTCTGTAGACTCTATTACAAGGGTTTAGTATATTGGTGAGCTTTAGGTTTAAGTACAGTTCTTCTGCATAATCATTTGGAGATGATTCAGGAGGCTAAATCCCCTCTTCTAAATATTAGAATGATAATTTTCACTTTTCAGCTTTTCCCCCCAAACCTTTCGGAGCCTGTACCTCACTAACAAAGAAGGGCTGCACATAAAGAAAGGAACCAAGCTACTCCTTGCAGTTCATTTTGGATGGTGCAAAAAGTAGGATACGAAATACTGGCGTGTCACTGGAGGCAGTTCCTTCTATTCGTGTCTTATGGCAATGCAGGTGAAAGAACTTTTCTTCTGTTAATTATGTGGAGATGCATCTCATCGGTGGAGCAGGCGGTAGGAAACACTGTACTGCAGGTGGGATTGTGCCACTGTGCCTGGCTTGTCATTAAGGGAAGACAGGTGGCACAATTACAGCCAGTGATACCTGCTTTCTGGCAGGTGGCATTTAGGCTCTTGGACTCTGGATGAGCACAGACTGTTCTGTCTGCAGTGTGTTCCCTGACTTCTCTCCTTTTTCGTGTGATGCAATGTGGAGATCTGCAACCTGTAGGACGAGGAAAGGTGGGTCTGTGCTCAGGACATGCAGGAGGTGCTCTCCAGCATCCCCACCAACAAAACCACACGGACATGAACGGGTGGTGCTCAGATACCGCTGGGAAAAAGTCCAGCTGGGAAGAGCACCCACCCTCCTCCAGCCTGATTTTCTGTCCGTTCCTCCTTCAGAGGGGCAAGGAGAAGAATCATTACTACATCAGTTAGCTTTTTGTTCATCTCTTGAGCTGAAGCCAACTTCCCTCAGGCTTAATTCAACATTTAGTAGTGCTGGAAACACCAAAGAGAGAAAGAGAGAGGAAAAAAATGTAGCTGCTTTCTGTGCCTTGAGTGATGGAGATCCTTGCGTATTCTGTGTAAGAAGAGGTGCTATATCCTTTCTCCAGTTTTGTTTTTGTGTTGTACTGCTGATAATAACAAGAAAAGAAGATTATATGAGTCTGAAATGATATGATGTTTTTGCAGTTGGTTCTTGCTTTTGACACTGCTCCTCCGCATCATATCTTCCCCATTTATTTCCCATAGAAGTTAGAAGAAGGAAATAAGCCCTTTTTGTGTGTGCGTGTATTTGTTTTTCTTTGTTTGTTTTTAATTTTAAATGAGAATTGTAAATGCAAGGTATTTTTGCAATCCTTTAAACACATCCCTAATTTTCTTCAGTTAGTAATAAAATGCAAGACAAATATCTTATAAAGGCTGGCCCTGACTTATCCTGTCTCTTCTGTTCTTTACTAAATGAGGGAAGAAAAAGGCAGTTTATTTAAACAAAAGATAAGATGGATGTATAATAATAAGGAAGCATGAAAAAAGTAAAGCTAGTAATGTTCTTTGTTTTCATAGGCAATCATTTGATTTAAAGTAATTTTAGCCAAATATTTTTATTCTTTTTCATTGTTGTTTTTGTAAGCTGTAATTCAAGTGTTATGAAATCTAATTATACAAGAAAGATTTGTCTAAATTCAAAGCAAAATCCCAAACATAATAATAAAATTGCTATACATCCCCAGCTCAGCTCCTGTGAATATTAGTTCTCTGTTCAAAGGCTCTCAATAGGATTCAATTTTGACCTAGAAGAAGGTGGCAAAATGTATCATCCTGTAGTGATAAAACAATATGAGTACAAATGGACGCAATCCAGTTCTGATGTAAGTTGTAAACAATTAAAAGTACATGAGCTACAATGCCCAAAGCTGATAGCTGAGGACATTACTACACGCTTGGGGTAACTCTGGGAACCAGAAAAACAATTGTTTCACAATAGGACATAAAAGCAACAGAAAATATTTGTCTCCACAGAGTAGCACGCCGTCTTGCAGGGCCGTGTCATGTGGAGGATTTTTCAGCAAGCTGGCATGAGTGTGAGTGATGCATAATGGCAGCGGTGAATGGATTTCTGAATAGATTAGTAGGTGACGTCATGAAAAAAGGACTATTTATCACCATAATTTAACACAAGATGCAACACAATGGCTTGATGGATGCATTTTATGGTTTTCAGCCAATCATAATAATGGATCTATTGACTAAAGTTTTAGATGCCCTTTATATACCCTTCATGGATAAAAAAAGAACAACAAAAACAGAGAATGAAGAGGCAGAGAATGTCAGAAAATACTTGCCAGCAATGTTTTCAAAATTCAGGCTTTCCGTGCAGCAGCCTTTTGACCTACAAGTTCCTCAGTTCTCTTTAAAATGCCTAAAAGGCTAATTACACTCAACAAAAATATTTCAATTGAATATTGGAGTAATATTCACTCACCCAGAAGCCAATATAATTTTTTTCCCCTTTGTCAGGTTTGATGACGAGATTTTTATTTTGGTAATGTTCTGGTGGTAATTTTAGCAGTGCCAGCTGGGCATTAAAGTAGGACGTGACTGTGCTGTGCAGTAGTTTGGGCACTGAGGTGGGAGCAGGGTGAGGGATTCTCTGCTGTTACCCTTCTAATATTAAACAATTGATGGAGAAGAGTAAAAACCCATTAAGTAGACACCCAGGCCCTGGCCTTCTCATGGGAATGCCTTAAACACTCTAACCATCTTTTTTTTTTTTTTCCTAAACCAAATTCCTTTCCTTTCCTTCCTTTCCTTCCTTTCCTTTCTCTCCTTCTTCTCCTTCCTCTCCTTCCTCTCCTTCCTCTCCTTCCTTTCCTTCCTTTTTCTTTTTTTTCTTTTCCTTTTTTGTTGCCTAGTTGCCGAATAGGAGGAAAGGTAGTGGTTGTCCCTTCTCAGCGTGATGGTTTGAGCAGTGTCCTGGGAGCTGGGAGATGAAAGTTGAAATTCATTTAGGATGAGGAGAGCTTAGCAGATTCCCAAAGGGACTGGAAAATCTAACTACTAGAAGATGTCTCCTCAGGGAGGTACTTTGATCCAGGAGACAAGAAGGGAGCTAAACAGGGGATCATCCTCCTTGGACCAAAAGCTTAATTTTTATATGTTGGAAAGCCTCCTAGCTTTTACCCCTCAACATGGGAGTGTTTGTATCCCTTTCAGGCAAAACACTGAAATGCAAGTTTAATTGCTGAGATCTTGCCTGAATGTTTTGCTTAACATGGATAGTGTACAAAACCAAGACACGTGGGCAGTGCTTTCAAGCAAAGATAGAAATAGCTTTTGGGATTTCATGTAAAGTAAGAACAAGTTTCTGGATAACTCTGGGAATTGATTTAAAATTTAAAATGTCTGCCCATCACTGATGTATGCCTACAGCATGAAAATCCACCTGATTCTTCATCTCCAGATACTGAACTTCCAAAAAGAGATGATCAAAGAAACGAGTAGGCTAAGGGCTCCATAGCTGCCTCCAAGTTGGGTGGATGTGAGAGGCTTGCTGAAGATTGTTGTTATTCTTGGGCTCTTTGACTTAACTGTGGTCATTTTAATTGAGCCTCTTGATGGTGGCGTATTGTATCTTTTCTTCATGCTAGTTTGTTGTGTTTGGACTCTGTGGAAATTTCCGAAATACCTAAAACTGCGTTTATCCAGAAGTCGTGCTTTCTGCTTCCTTGTTTTTTCTACATTAGAAGTACTTTTTTTTTCTTTCTGATTTTCAGCCAATGCATTTCATATATATATATAAAGAGGCCTACAGAGAAGCAAAGTGGAAGGGAAAGAGAGGTGGGAGGTTGGGAGATTGCAGGTGTGGACTGACTTCATGATGACTGGGGTCAACCTGAATTGCTTTTTGTCTCTACTGGAGAGAGCCCGTGGCCAGGAGGGCTGGGAAGAACCCAGAAGTTCAGTTAGCCTCTCCATTTGGAGGCCCTGGGAAGCAGACTGAGAACAAGAAATGCCCATGGGGAGCAACGTAGTTTTACACATGACAGAACAGTACAAACCACTTGTTTAGCTGAACCTTAGAAATCTCTCCACTAAGCTGATGGAACACTGGAAGACTGAACTTCCTATTTAATTTTATATAAACTAGCCTAAAAAATGACTTCAAGCTGACTAGGATTTAATTTTCAGTGCTAACCTTCAATTAATTTGTAACTTTTTTGGCACCCAGTTTGCTGGAAATGGCTGTAATTATGTTGTTTTCTGAACGGTGCATTCATTCAGGCCATACTCTCTAAGACTATTTATACAGCTGGGAAAAAATAATGGCATTTAGGGGGATGGGGGAATGCTAATAGGAAACTTATTGAAAAATTCTGAATTATCGGTTTTGAAAAAGTAACTTATTAGCTCTCATTTGATATTTTAAACCGAATGTTTGGTTCTTAATTTTAAGAGAACTTGGGATAATTTTGTTGTCTTCTTTAACAAGAAAGGCATGGTCAGCTTCCCTATGGTTGCCTTTTATGCATCTGCGAGGCTAGCCCAATTATATACTTGCTGCAAAACCCCACGTTGCTCTTCTGTGTGGGGTTTTATAATGATAGTGTTGTTTCTTAATTGATCTGCATAGCAGGGTCCAATTGCTGTTTGAGAAGAATTACTCAGAAATCTGAGAGGATGAGAACATACAGAGCAAGTATGTTACCTTCTTTCTTTTAGGAAAAAAGAGACAATAAAAACCTTCTAGAAGACTGTGCCGTTTTAACACCCAATAAACTGCGTGTTTGCTTATATTGTAAAATACTGCATGTTTTCAAACTCCACAGATTCGCTTTTTTGGTTTTCCTTCTCATTTTCTGTAAGTTTAAAAGCTACTGAGTTTTTTTAGCATTCCTTTTTG
Source organism: Nettapus auritus (assembly GCA_011076525.1). Taxonomy (NCBI): domain Eukaryota; kingdom Metazoa; phylum Chordata; class Aves; order Anseriformes; family Anatidae; genus Nettapus; species Nettapus auritus. The sequence goes on from CM021767.1 coordinate 15,008,144, forward strand.
TGTGTTTGGCATTAAAGGTGTTTGTATGCATGTGTATGTGTGTGTCTCCTCTTGTCTTTAAACCCAGAGGATGCTTCCTGCTGGTATTTAGAGTCTCTTCTTTGAGTGTTTTTCTAGCTGAAGGCACACTTTATGAAGACGGCAATTTGATTGTATTTCTAAACATGTATTTGACGTGGGTTTAAGGGCAGTAATATTTGTACATAGTCTTAACAACTGTAGTTTAGAACCAGAAGCAATATTAAAGCTTAAAACTGTCATTAGGATTTGAATTGTTAACTGTTTCCAAATTTATAAGACGTGGTTTTTAGCTTTTAGGTGACTGCTTTGAGGTTTCTGCCAATCCCTCTTGCAGAACAAGCAGACAGTGATGACCCCAAATCCTTACTGGGACCTCTGGGCTCCTCCTCACCTGGGGCTCTCTCTGCAGGGAGGCCTCTGTGGGTTTCTGCCCCATCGTCCCATAGCTCATTCAAGGGGAGCTCCCAAGGGACTGTTCAAGGTACAGGTCTAATTCCTTCACGTGGACAGGTGAAGAAGAGTGGCACGTAGTTGCCTCAGAGATGAACTGCCCTCCACGAATTTCCAGGGCATGCTGTAGCTGGACAGATGTGTTTTGGTTATTGTATGCAAAGCATAGTTTCTCTGGGTGATGAGCGGTGAAAACTGTTGGCCGTAAGGCATAAGATGGAGGCCAAGTCTGAATGGGTCTAAATGACAGACATTTTCAGGATAGCCTTCTCTAAAACCCTGATATTCACACACCGCTGCACTTGAGTGAACAGTATTTTGGGTGATAATCTATGCTGTACTTTTAAGAAATGCATCACAATGCTTTCTGCCAAAGAGGAGAGGGTTGCAAATGACCAAATTACAAATGTCCATGTTTGGATACTCCTGATCCTGCAGTATTTTGGAAATTGAAGTGACTGGTGAAACCTGGACAGCTGGGAGAACCCCATTTAAGCCTCAGCAGCATTCCGAGGCTGTTGTAGGGCTGCAGAGCCGTGTGTGCCGGGCTTCCTCTCCACACATGCCTGGGGCTTAGGAAGGTGTTGACAGCAGGCAGGTTTATGGTTGCAGGTTTTCCTCGAGGGTCCTCCTGCTAGCATAATCAGGCTTGGAAAAGAATAAGAATTTAGATAACTGCATGTGTGTGGTACAGCCAGAATTTTCACAAAATCACCAAATTGAGGTGGGAAGGCACCTCTGGAGGTAGCCTGGTTCAGCCTCCTGCTCAGAGGTGGGCCACATACAGCGGGTTGGTCCAGGCCCTGTCTAGCTGGGTTTTGAGTATCTCCAAGGATGGAGACTCCACAACCTCTCTGGTCAGCCTGGTCCAGCATCCAATAGGAGCTGGACTTGATGATCCTTGTGGGTCCCGTCCAACTTGGGATGTTCTATGATTCTATCATAGTATCATCCCTACAGTAAACTGACTTTTTCTTATGTTTAAGCAGAATTTCCTGTACTTTACTTTGTGTCCTCTGTCTCATGCCCTGCCACTGGGCATCCTTTCACAAGAGTCTGGCTACATCTTCTTTACTCCCTCCCGTTGGGTATTTATGCACACTGGTAAGATCCCCCCGAGCCTTCTCTGCTCCAGGCTGAACAGTCAGAGCTCACTCAGCCTCTCCGTGTATGAAAGCTGCTCTAGACCTTTATTCTCCTTGGTGGCCCTTCACGGGACTCCTAACAGTATGTCCACACCTGTCTTGTACTGGGGAGCCCAGAACTGGGCACAGCACCCAGCTGTGTCTCACCGGTGTGGAGCAGAGGACAAGGATCACGTCCCTCACCCTGCATAACGCAGCCCCGAGTACTGCTGGGTTTCAGCCAACACTTGGACACCAGATGATGGTGTAGTAATGAATTCGGGTGGACATCGGACTTGATTGTTTCATACTTCATATTTATGCTTTTGTGGCATCGGTTAATCAATCAGAAGTCATTAACATGTATGTGTAATAGCTGATCTCCAAAAGAGTATGTTTACTCCTTTTTAATTCTTTTAAATATTTTATTCTGACTTCCTCAAGTAGCCGTGTAAGTAGTAGAAAGGAAGAAGAAAAGCCTACAGGGGAAGGGTAAACAAATTTTCCACTTTTTGTGAGATCCCTACCTGTAGATTTATGGCAGAAGTATAACTTCCCTTGAAAGTAAAGCTTTTTACTCTCCCACAGTCTGTAGTCTTTTTTTTTTTGGATATGTTTGTGCCAGGCTAGAATTGGAATACATTGGGCTTGCCTCCTCCTGCCGATGTTCACACTGCGTCTTAAAATTATTGTTTGACTTATTCATGTCATTTGTCCTCAGAAAGGAATTTCATTGTTTCTAAAACTACAGTAGTCAGAATGAAAAAGCCTGAAAGATGATATTGGTTTGACATATACCTTTTTATGTAGGGAACAGAATTACTTCTGAAAGAAACAGGAACATTTTAAGATGGCTCCTGCTACATGAGTCTGAAATCATAGAGGTGTTAAATTTATTATGTTTTCCTGATTGAGGAAACTTGGTTTTGAGCAGAAACTGCACCACTTGAATAAATATTTGTCACACAGGAGAGTCAGTGTGTAGCTAAAAATGCTTTTTGCCCTGTGGATTGTACCAATTCCTCCTTTTCTTTTTCCTGTATTGCAGACTACTTGTCACATTACACCGGTGGAAGGGTGAAGTTGTGGGCCATTGAGCACTGATTTCTCTCAGTACCACAATTACAGAGACACCTGTGCTAAATAACATTGTGCTGTTCTACTTTGAAAATTACAGGGCTTGGTCCCACTGTAAGATGCACAGATGTACATTGCCTCCCTCTGCAAGCAGCCCTCTTACCTGCGCACATGCTCACACCTCCGTAACTTAACTCACCCCCTTTCCAGGGGATGCTGCGGAGCTTAGAGCTCAGCATCCAGAAAATCTCCAGATTAGTGTCAGGTGAATTCCTTCAAGTACTTCTGTTCTTCACAGCAGGAGTATTTTTGGCTAAAAAATGACAAAAATGTACACCTCCTCCTTCTCCGCTCAGGTCTCAGGGTTTGACCACTTTCCTTTGCAGTTTGTCTGGTTTTGCACCGTTCAACTCTGCCTGTTGTTTCAGGCTACTACTCAAATTACACATATTCTAGTTATTATTTCCATCATTTAGTATGAATTTTACAGTGATGTTGTTTTTATGCTTCCTTACCCTGCCACATGTGTTAACTATACAGAAACCGTTCTTCTTGTGGAAGAAATTATATACCAAACCTACCCAGTAAAAAGCCTGTTTTATGGCACTTATAAAATTAATGCCAAAAATGTATGGTAAAGCTTGATTTTTTGACATTAATGGCTAGTTATTTAACATGTTATGCTCTTGTAGTGCCTGGAAAATAGCACTTAGATGTTCGGGTATGGTCTCAATTCCCACCCAAAGATTCAAAAGTTTAAGGGCTTGTTAAGTGAAGTGCAGGGGGACAAAGCACACAGGTTAATAGCCCCTGAAATGAATGGGAAGTGGAATAAATTCCCTGGACTTTTATTCTTCTTCTTCTTTTTTTTTTTTTTTTAAAGAGCCACATCCACCATAGAGGGTGCTGCTCAGATGATCCTTGTGCAGATCTGGTGTGGAGCAGCACGTGCATCCTTTCATCACCGACAGCCAGGTTGCCCACCTGTCCTTCAGGAAGGAGGCAGCTCCACACGGTTACTGCAGCTGGGCTCTACAAAGCTGGGCTCTGCACAGGGCAGGGACTGATCCTGGATCTTCTTTTCGTTGCTTTTTGTTATGTGAGTGAGCATTTTCTCACTTTATCACTGTGAGTGCAACAAGAAGACAGAGATCATACGTGCTGGTAGTCTTGATCTACATTAGCAACTGAAATGCCTCTCAGTAGAGAGGAGAGCCTTACAGAAATCAGGGAGAAGAAACCCAGAGCCTTTAGAGACATACTTTAACAGGAACTATCAAAACAAAGCCATTTCAGTAAGCACTGAAATATATATATATATATATTTGGGTCATTTAAGAAAAGGCGACGAGTCAATTTTCCACTTTAGAAATAGGTAGACTCCAGGAACACATCCTCAAATCAAGCAGTTCATGGTAAGATGTGCAGCATGGAGTCCGGGTGTGCAAGGTTCAGCCAGCTGTGAGCGTGCCTGGCGCTGCTGCCCAGCTGTGGTGCAAGGCCTGTCGTGCGCCGCAGGAGGCTTGCTGGTGAGAAGTGTGGCAAAGCACAGCCTCCGGAAGGTGCAACGATTTGTTCCATCTATCATCCGCCAGCAGTTAACATTTAAGGGGGAGCGCTGCAGGTAGAAAAATGACTCTGAAATGTGCTAACCATACTGTTTATCATATTCCTGAACCTTTGACTCCTCGGTCCAAAGGTACCGTCTGGCCTCAGACAGAACTTACAATGAATGGATTAGAAAAATCTCCAGGAGACCTTGACATAGCTTACAGAGATATATATGAGTGTCTCACTGGAAATAGAGGGAGAGGGGGTTTATGGAGGTCAGAAACCCTATGTCTGGCTTGGCTGGGTGATACAGCATTCATTTTTAGCTCTGTCATTGTGCCAGGGCTAAATACTTCTTGTCTTAAACCTCAGACCAGCTCATTATGGAATGAAATAAAGCAAGAATCTGAAGCAGTTCATTTGTGTGAAGCCAGAGCAGGAGCCAACTGCACAAGATTAGTGGACAAGTGCAATCAGCAAAGTAGCTCGATAAATGCAACTTAATACAGGAAACTCATCTCAACATCGTATGTCTGCATCTTCTGTGTACAAGTAGTGGATTTGTGGTGTAGATCCAAGGTATCAATCACCTCAGTGCACCTAGGAGCAGCCGTGGTTAACAACCAGGAAGGTTTGTGAATGGTGAAAGGGTGAGCAGTGAGCAGCCCAAGGGTGTTGAGCTATTTTCTCCACCCCTTGTGCCCTTGGCTGTGTGGTGCCAAACACCTCAGGGCCAAGGACTGGTTCCCAGGCCAAATGGTGCAAAGTGACCATGCTGGTCATGTTGCCTTTTTTTCCTGCAGACTGTTCACGGCCACATTGCATGCCATCTGACCCTCTGAGGCCATATGACAGCTTATTGCCAGGGTTTTCAGATAGAAGAGTATGGAATGGTGCACTCCAGCCCTCTAAAGTATCCTTTTTGCAGCCTGACACTACGGATAGCTTGTACGTGTTCTGGGGCCTAGAGTGAAGCCACGTGAATTGACGCCACAAAGCCTGCTGAGATAGCTTTGAGGGCTGCTTCGGGTTAAAAAGGCCAGGCAGGTCTTGGCTCACCTAAAATGTGTGATGGAGGGGTCCCCATCAGAACTGTAACCCAGCCTGGAGGGCTCTGGTGAAGGGAGCGCTGGGAAGAGCCCGGATTTAGTGGGGTATGTGCACTGCAGGCCATGGGGCTGAGGCAGGCAGTTAATGTGCTCGGCACTTGAAAGGGCTTTTCAGGAATAAAAAATGCTAAATCTCTGCTCTGCTCTGCTCTGCTCTGGGTGGCCCTTTCCATGCAGAAAGTGTTTTAACCCCTCAATTTTTAGGTGATTTTTGGTACTCACAGGGGCTCTCTCATTCACAGAGAGTCGATGTAAGTCTTCTGCCTTTTTCTGCAATGTTCTAGTTTTCTGAGACACATACATTTCAAACAAAAGAAAACATAAATACAGGCGAGACTGTCATCACTTTGAAGTATTGCATAAGTGGTTAAATTTAATCACAAAGAGACAACCAGCTAATGGTTTTAGTGGAATTCATAAAATCCCATAAAATACAAAAGTTAAATTTTGTCATATAATGTGAATTGGTTATAGGAACCAGCGCGGCTTCCTTTTCCCCCTGAATAAATTCTAAACAGTCCTTAGAAAATGAATTACCAGTCTGCAAATCAGGATGACATTTTTCAGCTATAAAACTAAAACTACTTTCAGACCACTTAGCGAGAAAAAAGAATAAGAAAAAAAAAAGACAGCAACTTTGTTGTTACTGTGTTACTGTCAATAGTATTGGATGCTTGGTTGTGGCTCCATTTTAGCAGTTTGACCTTGTTTAGATCAACCTGAATCAAATCGACAGACCTCCCTTACAATTTCCCCACCCCATCACAGGAAGCGCATACCCTGCATGAGTGTATCCAGCTGGAGATGTGCCAATAGAAGTAATTACGTGATGAAACTATTTAACTTTGACTAAAATACTCTCACCAGGTTCTTTCAAACCGTGTGTCTTATATCTTGTTGAAGCAATTTTATATCATGCCTTTAAAGTACAGTAATGGCCACTTGCATTGACAGAATCCTCGTAAAAGAAGAAGACCGAGACCTTGCTCATGAAGTGCTATTGATTTTCTGAGTTCCTGCTAGAGTTGCCAAAGATACAACACTGTTGTTAGGGAGAGAAGATACTTTGGCCTTCAATATCACAGGAGGGTTCCTGTGTAAGCACAGGCGTCAATGGGTTTCAGTGATAAATAATGCATTTTGGTGATAACTGCCCATATTATTTTGTCAGTTTTATATGACTCAGCATTTGCTCTCGCCAAGCGTTTCTTTTATGTCACCACCGGCTGCTGAAGTTTGAGCTAATTGCAAGTGCTATTTATATTTTAAAGGCCCATTTGCATTATGGCAAGAAGCTAAACTTTCAGTTTATCTTAGGCAATGGCTGGTTTCACTCGGCAGGAAAACTGCACGCACCCCCAACGCTGCTCGTTGGGGTGTTTCCGAAGGTAAGGCATCGTGCCTGAGAGTTCAACACCCTGCTCTGGATGTGTGCCTGGCCTAACACGCAGCCGGCAGGGACGGGGGCAGCGGGCTCAGCTCTTGCTCGGCAGACATGAGCTGGCACGGAGAGGGAAACCGATCTCTGCTGGTTTATGGCACTAGGGTGGGTTTGTTTTCTCAGCAAAAGGTCGTACCGTTTATTTTGTTCTGAATCTGAGCCCTTTTCTGCTCCTGGGGCAGCTCTGTTTAGCACCCGCTCCATGGGACAAATTGCACGGGGAAGGTCTTTGGGCACCCTTAGCTTGTGTGCCCACAGGGTTGTTTGTTTTTCCAGCTCTCCTTGGCGGTGCAATCTGTGCCCACAACCCTTGTCTCATTTGTGTCCTCGGCTGTGCCAGGCACGCGTCCGTACTACCAGGTATCTCACCAACTGGCGAGCTACCTCACCTCGAACATTTGAGGAAATACTTGAAGAGTTTTGTCCTAACAGAGCAATTCCTAATGGTGTCCTCTGAATGTGTAAACTTTTACTTGTAGGCATTACAATTAAATCTTAATGGACTGTGCTTTTGTGAATATCGCATTATTGTAGCCAATAGATAATTATTATTTATCAGTAGGGGGAAAAAAAGGGCTGGCTCGGAAAATTATAGCTATGATAATTAGTTTTTGATGACATTAACCAATTAATATAATTTTATGTTTTCCATTTTCAGATTTAGGCAAGGTTGCCTTTATTTTCATTCCTATTCCAATGTTTGAGTCAGTTTAGTCCTTCTGAAAGGGCTGATATTGAGTGCCCTGGAGGGTGCCATCATCACCAGGCAACAGGGGAGACAATGCGGCAAAGAAATCGCACAACATAATTTTCCTCCACCTTTCCCAAATGTGTCCTTGCTCAGAATGACACAAATCAACTTTAAGCTCTCCTGCCCCCTTCATTTCCACTCTGAGGAGCTGAGGGAGGGGGGAAAAAAAACAAAACACGACAGACCCTGAAGAGGGATTATAGTGGAAGAAATATTGCTCACTTGTACCCCTGCCTACGCAGAAGTCTCTCCTTAGGGTCTGAATACAGTGGTGCTTGCACAGCAGGGAAGGAAGCAGAGCTGATTTCTCCTCTTCCATCTCAACACCAGGGCAGAGGCTCTGTGGTGGTGTTGCACTGATGTGCAACATTTGGCTTGCTCTCAGGGGAAGATTAAAGTCCTGGCCAGCCAGGAGAAGTCCAAACGGGCAAAACTGGCTTCGTAATACTGCATTCTTTGGGTTGGTCATTTTCTTCCAGATTTGAAGAAAAAAATGTCTTACGTGTGGCACCAAGGGACGTGGGTTAGTGATAGAACTTGATAGGTCACGTTGGAGGTGGACTTGATGATCTTGAAGGGCCTTTCCAACCCAAATGGTTCTCTGATTCTGTGATTCCGTGACCCAAGAGTACCCAGACATGTAAAAGTATTTACAGGAGCAGCGTTACTGGGTTAAACCACAGTTCTGTCTTACCTCAGTGTCCTGTTTCCAAAGGTCACCTGTAGCATATGCCGAAGGAAAGAAGTCAGTGTGGAGCCAGCATGCCATGGACCATGGCCAAAGCACCCTTCCAGCCTCAAGAAATCTGTGCTTTGGGAAACTTGAAGAACTGAGGTCAGTTCTCACTTAGTCGAGGAAACTCGAGGGCTCAGTTAGTAGCCAGGAATGTTTTTTTCTTCTATTAATTTATTTTTTTTAACCACTTAAGTATTAGCATTCACAAAGTCCTACAGTGAGGGGTTCTGTAGCTTATTTACATGCTGCATGAACCATCTTTCTTCTTTTTTTTGTTTGTTTGTTTGTTTGTTTGTTTGTTTTTATCAAATGGTTGCAAATTTCACTTGATGCCTGCTAGTCCTTTTAAAAAGAGGAAGTGAGCAGCTGCTTCCTTCCTGCTTTGATGCTTCCTCCGGGCCACAGACCTCTGCTACATGCCACGTCAGGCAGCCTCTCATCGGGCTGACGGGTCATGGCCAAGCCAGTAGGGCAGGGGGAGGCCTGTAGCTTTGGAGGCACTGTTCTAGACCACGTCCATGCAGACCAGGTGTCCCCCACTCTCTTTCTGCCCTAATTAGACAAAAGGAATTTTTGGAATCTCCGAACGGTTGGCCTGTGTGTGTGTGTGCCCTGTGCCCTCCTGCCACGCTTGTTCAAGTTGTACAAACTTAATGTGGTTGTGTCTGTGTGCACTTGTGCATCCCAGGCACTTAATACTGGTGCAGATGAATTAACTCTGAGGCTTACTATAAGCGGATAATGTTGGCAAATCAGTATGAAAGAGTTTACAAAAAAGCTTCTGAAATATTTCAAAAGACAGGAACCCTTGTCATCATGCTACAAACTGGAAGAGCATCGTTTCCTCCAGCCTGCAACCTCCAGTATGCTTGTCTGCAGCAGGTCTGATTTTCGTTGCAGAGAGGGCACATGCTTTTCAGAAGTTAGCAGTTATAAGGTGGTGGCAGTAGATTGCAGGCAACGGGGGGGTGGTGAGGAAAACTGCATTTGTCTTGTTAAGCCTGGTTTTAATTTTCCTTCCTCTTGTATCAAAAGGCTTCTTGTTTCTTCTCATTTTCCATGTTTGAACAGCATAAGGCAGAAATTGCTGTGATCTCTATTGGCATGTATATTTGCCATTTGCCAAATGTCTTTGAAAGCGTGCCTCGTAAGCAAACCTATACACAGATTTACTTTTGACAGCAAATAATATTTTGGCCCATTTTGCTGCCTGCAGAATGCCTGGGAAATTTTAAATTAATGGCAATGAACTGCAAGAGAAAAGGAAATCAAAGAGCCATTTATTCCATTAGAAAGAGACCTCTTTCCCCTCACCTTTCTGTCCCCTCTGTATTTTTTATCTGCTTTGGCTGAGAAAACATTTTAAAACATGTATAAACACCAAAAATTTCCTTATCCTTTTACGCATAGATCACGTGGTGGGTCTAAACCGTGGGACAAAGGGGTGGAACTGACCTTTTAAAAGACAACCTTTGTTCTGTGTAAATCACCTTGTGCAACAGAAAAGCAAAAGACTAAGTATACATTTTTTGAAATTACAAAGTACAGTGACACAATGGAAGGATAAATCCTATGCTGCTCGCCGTCAGGAGAGCTGTTCTGTTTGAGAGCCGCGTCCAGCTGAGTGCCCAGCGTGTGCTGATGTGTCATCTTGTTTAAGGGAGAAGGGTGTTCTGGCCGTGATTGAGTCTTTTTTAAGCTGTGTGATGTAACGATTCGGTGCAGTTTTCCTTTGTTGCTGAAGACTTTTGACTGAACGCCCGCTGCACCACTTACTGCTCTCATGCCAAATACTCAGATGGAATAAATAAAATAAAAAAAAAAAAATCCCAATCTGGCCAGATCCTTAAATATTAGTGAAATGGCTGAAAGTCCTACACAAAGTCCTACATGGCAGATCTCTTTTCTGTGTAGGAACCTCTCTAGAAATGTGCTGTCACAGCCCTTTCCACGAGTCTCTTGTGTTCTTAAGGTGTGCCTCCAAATACCATGAGCTGGGTGTTTCACGGCTCTGCATATGCTAAAGCTTAGACTTTTCAGTAATTAGACTTCAAGTACATTCTTGGGTGGTATTATGCTATATTATTCTTTTAACTTTATTGTGATTGATTTGTGTCAACTTTAACTATACTCACTAGGAAGTCGATAAATAAAGATCAATGGGTTTTTATTTCTCCTGGTTCTTTATTAGGAAGAATGGATTGGTTAAATAACAGAAACAATAGTGATGACATTGCTTCCTTCAACATTTTCTACTCTGAAACAGATGAAACGTTTTTCAAAATTGCATTACAACGGCCAGAGTTTCTTGTGTCCTCTTGTAATCTGTTGTTTCTCTATAGTTAATGCTTTAAGCCTCCCAAACTTAAAGAAACACACAATACAAACGGTCTCCCTGGATAAAGCTTGCCAGTGATTTCTACTGAGGACCTCTTGCCGGCAGTATGGATCTCTGGTACCGTTTCCACTGAAGTAATTATTTCACACGTGGGATATCTATTGATCCCATTATCAAATGGGAATCGCAATTCTGGCGAATGGGGTGTACCCCAACAAAAAGGCATACGTCTGAGCCCCTGAGCATCTCCTAGCATCTGGATTTAGAGACGGAGAATGCAGCTAACTCCTTTCTCTGAAACAGACAAAACTGACCCTGCTGGCTGGCCACCTGTAAAATGACAAAATTGTTTTTGTGTACTTTTCATCCACACGACATCTTCCAGGTGCCTTCAGGTGTGGTCTTTTGGGTTCTGCCTCTGCAGTGTCCTCCCGTTGCAGGCTTGCGCTGTAGGCACTACTGTAATAGGAAAAAATATACAAGAAATAACCGAAAGCAAAACCTGGAGCCATGTGGGCTTGCCAGAAGTTGAGAACATGACGGACCATTGAACGTGGCAGCCCTTGTTCTATAGGCAGGTCTCGTTGCACAGCAGCGTGAGATCTCTGCATCTAAGCAGAAAAGCAGACTGAAGCTTAGATCCATCATGCAGTTCTGAGAGTAAAATTGTATCCCCACAGTGTATGGATAGTAAAATACTAATGCAAAATTCACTAGGAAGTAGGTCGAAGTGTCAGACCAGTTATTATCAGTAACCTGTTTCTCATAAAAACATAGTGAAGAAAAACCATCTTGTTCCTAAGATTTATAGCAACTTGACTCCATGTGACAGGTGATTGAAAGCTTCCCTGCCATGCATATTACACTTTGGGTGGTGACCCCTCAGTATATATCTCCATTTAAGTCCTTCAGTACTGTGCTGAATGGAAGCCGAGTGGCCAGATGCTGTAAGCTTCTTTTTTTTTATGAAAATCTTTCATCCGGACATATAGCACAAAGTGCATTCATAAGATTACTTGAGTGCCCTGTCCTTGAACATGAATCCAAGCATTGAAAAGGATCAAAAATCAAGTCTCTGCTAAGAAAAGCTGGTACATTCACAAACCTCAGCATTACACATCTGCGTAGCGGGAGTGGATCTCCTGCCACGCCGCCTTCATTCACAACTCCAGCTTCCGACATACGAACTAAGCAGCTTGCTGAAAGAACTTCTATCTATTTGCCAATGGGTTTATGATCCATGTTTATAAAGGTTGTAAATCCTTTTCAGGAATTATATAGAGGCGCCTCGCTCTGCTTTCCTAAGCTGTTTGCTTTTGCCGTTACTTTACCTGCTGAGTTACGTGTCCGGAACGCCGCTGGACTCTGAGACCGGGGTGTCGTGGTTGAAAGCCTGTCTTTGGGGCACAGAGGGCAGCCTTTCCGATGGCAGGCACTGCCACAGGGGTGCTGCTGCCGGTGCTGCCCACCTTGCTGTGCCTGGCCGGGCTGGGCTCACCGCCTCGCCTGGAGCCCTCACTCCTGGCCTGCTGCGACTGCAACGCTTCTTCCCACGTCATCCACCATGCACGGCCCAGTTCGCCTCCTCCGTGGCTTCAGATGCCTCTGCAGAAGGCAGAGAGCCCACCCTAGCAAATGCCAGCTCGCCTCCCCCCCCGAGTCTGAATCCTCATCTAAATTTTGTGGTCTGATCTCAGGTTTAACCTGTAAGATTTGTAAAAAACTTTTGGGGGATTATTAAAAAGCCCTCAGAATTTATTCTGTCTTTGTACTATGCTGTCTGTGGGACTGGGGCAAACCTGAACTGAGCAAATTAAGTAAATTCTTAATCAAGGCATAAAAATGCAAGACCCGAATCTTAGAGCAACAAAAGTACTGCTTTTAAAGCCTGAATTTATTTTACTTCTATTATTGAAGCAAAACTGTAAAGACACAATATAGATTAATTCTGTGATTTTTATAGCCATAGTTTTATTATAAGTTTTTATATTTTATTAGATAAGGGATTTATTTAAATTCTATGGGCCTCATCTTGTAGCCTTCATTCAGGTAGCTCTCCTTTTGACCACCTCTGCTATTGGGTAAAAACTACAGAACTGCGCTTTCAAGCTTTTGTTGAGACAAACATACTTTCCTCATTTTTACTTCTGCTCTGAGGTACTCCGAAAAGTTGAGCCAAGCAGCCACGTGACTTGAAAACGAAAATTACAACAACGTTTTGTGTAATATATTATATTAATTTCAATTTGAGCAGTCTTCCCTTGGGAAGATTTGGGAGTGGAATAGTTCTGGCTAATTCTCTAGCCTGTGATATATAAATTTTATCCCTGTTTTCAGCGTGTGCGGTTCTTTCATTCCTGTTGTTCTTCGGTCTAATTGCGGCCAATAAGCTGGTCATCAGTTCCACTTCATTACCTAGCTAGCTGAATCTGATGAGATTTTTGGGATCCACACATATCCTGCTTGGTATTTTATGATCAGTTGTTTAATTTTTTAAATACTTTTTACCTGATGCTTTGAAAATGTGGAATAAAGCAATAAATATATATATATGCATGTTTCATAAGCAGGACACCTTTCTTTTTTCAGGCTATGTAAATGAATAAAAACGGCTAATGCCTTTTTAAAGATCTTTCTAGTGTGAGAAGTACACAAATAAAAAGATACAGAGGAGGCGAATTCTGCTGTAAGAGGTGAGCAGTTAATTGCTGAAGTGCTTTTGTTAATGCACTCAGTATATTTCATGTAGTCTTTATCACTCAGCATTATTAGGTATGAGCATAGCTTTGGGCAAGGATGTGTCCCTTTTTGCCCCAGACTGCCATCATTATTTTGGAAACCTCACTCTATTAGACATCTTCGCGCACTGTTCTTTATTTTCTGCTGCCCAGGAGCTGGCTGCCCTCACTCACAAGCCCGCCTTGCCAGCCGGCTGCAGGCGGAAGGCAGGCAGGGCCGGCTGCGGCACCGTAGCCTGAAGGTGGGCTGAGCTGCTGCGCTGCCTACGGCAGATACAGATGCTTAGTTAAAGACCACACAACACAGAGCAAGCAGAGTGTAAGCTGTCCCAGTAGAGGTATTTCCTCTTTTTACCTTTTCCAGTTCTTTTATCTCTCACGATGAGGGGTGACTGTAGCCTGCAGGTAATGGTCCAAACGCAGGCGTGTGATGGTGTATATAGTGTCATGCTGGTGCTTTCAGTTTGGTTCTTTAATGGGCACTGAGCATTGAGCTTGTGTTGTCCACAGGCTGCCTGCAGTGGGTTCACAACCGTCGTTTTGCCAACGAGCATTCATCGGTACTTACCAGCTTTATCATCTGCCACTTGACTGCCCTCTCCCTTGGGACTGTGAGCTGAAATGCAAAGCTGACACAGGAGGGGCAGTCAGCTGTGGTATTGTGATTGGATATTTTTAATATCTGTTAGCAGTCAAATGCCTTCCCACCATTCTTGTCAGATTCCAAATCAGCTGGGGCAAATCAATGCCACCAGTGTTGGATCGAGTGACTCACTGCCATACCACATCTTGTGTCTTATTTTCTCCTAGCCTGTACTTCGCAACCATGCCCGTTCACTAGCCAGAGACTCAGAAGTCCATTTTGTGTCTCCTGACTTAAACTCCTAATCTCATTTGCTCAGGAAGTCATACTTTGAAGAAAACTGAAATGCACTTTCAAAGATACTCAATGTGATTTCTTAATCAGTCATTAGTCTGTTTATTTTTTTTCCCTTCTTTGAAACAGAAGGTTGATGCTGTTATTCATGGTTTCAAGCAAAGACTTTGGCCAAAATCCTGATTTCTTGTCTACCCACTCTCTTCATTTGTTCTTTGGAGTCTATCATTTATTTTCAAGATCCATCACAAAGGTGATGTGGCATGAATTTTTAAAAAGTAAAGGCAGTAAGTGACCCGTGGCAAATGCTTACTAATTGTAATTTGGCCATCATATAGAAAGTGGTTTCACTATAATATGCTGCCTACCAGCATGGCTATCTTAAAAAAATGTCTCCAAAGTTTACAAAGCATTTTTTACTCCATGTAATTTTAATATCTTCATTGATACAAAGGTACAGGACCATACTTTCTGAATTTCAAATGGTTTGTCATATTCTTTTGATAACAACGGAAACCATTTTTCGTTCTACTATTGCTTGTTATTGTGGTTTTTGTTGTGTTTACAGACTGGCAAGTGAAGGACTCTCTTCTTATCTTCACCCCCACAAGTTTCATCTGTTTTCTTCCTGTGATTGTTTTAATGTTTGTCTGTTTGTTTTCTATTTAAAAAACTAAATAGTGGAATATTTGTTTGTTTGTTTTTAAATAGGAGAAAATTACTGGATACATATTTTTCCCAGAGTCAATGAAAAATTTCCTGTACAAAAAAAAAATGAGTTGTCTAGGGGAAAAATTTCTTGCTAAGCAAAATTCTGTACCTCTCTTTCCTCTACTAGCTATGCCATATTAAACTGCACATCGGATGCTTTTTCTACTAATTTCTGTTATTTTTCATCCTATAGAGAGACTTATATCTTACAGCACTCACCCAGAGTTTATAAGAATGCTGAGTTGTCAGGCAGGAGTTTTACCTCACACCAGGGAGATATTAGTTGATAACATCTACCTTGTTCAGATTTATTGCTTTAGCATATTTCATGCTAAAAATATTTTTTTACCATCTGCTAAGATTAGCACTCTAGTAGTAATAAATTTACTTACCCTGTTACTGTGGTGTAGTTTGGAACCATCTTACGCTTTATTCGGCCTAATTGAAAATAGGATAAGATAAATGATGCACTTTGAATTTCTCTCTCAGATGTACCATTGTTCATTACTTCAACAAGGGATGAGCACATCTGATTGTAATTTCAATTGTTAAGTAAAACAAAAGTTTCCATGGTGAAAATATGGTACCAACAGCTGTAATTGTCTAAGGGTTACTTGTGAAAATCTCAATATTGTTTTAGTAATAAATGCAGAATTGTTTTTCATTTACACACTTGTTTATCCTCAAACCCTAATGGAAAAGGGGTGAAGTCAAAAAACATGCTCAGGAATTCATGAATTGAGTAGAATAGGAAATCTGAGCTGAAACTGGTTATGCTTAAGGAAATATATGCATACTAAAATAAGGAAGATTTCAACAGTGATTGCTATTGGAAAACAAAACAAAACAAAACAAAACAAAACAAAAAAACCCACCATTTACTAAGTAATTACATTACTTTATTAATTTTGATTGGATTAGACAGTATCTATAATATAGTTTGTTTTGGTTTTGCTTCTAGACTTTCACAGGATACATGCAGTTCTGATGTCTCTGATATGTGCCTTGCAAATTCTTCAAGCAATGGCATCTTTGTAAAGTTATTTTTTCCTTAGTATTCTACTAATATGAAACCTAAATAGTAAAATATTAAAGAAACCTACTTGAGTTAAAGGGGTACCAACTCCCCCAAAACAGGAAAATTGTACAAACAAGAACAACAATTGAACAAACAAGGTTGGTATAAGCTATTCTCTCTGCTTGGTATTTTTGCCAATTTAATTTGTGGTCTCATAATTTCATTTTCATAAACTTAAAAATTTGCTATTGTGTGACCAGACTGTGATACCTTCCTTTATGGTAAGTAGTAATATGTAGTCTATAAATTATATTCTTTGCCTCAGGATTTGCAATGAGTTTGGGATAAACAAGTGTTTTAGTGCATAAAACATTTACAGTGGGAGATGCTGCCTATGCAATGGAAATAAGTGAAACCAGGAAAGAAATTATGCAATGCTAGGAGGTTTTTTTTTCATTGTTTTGTTTTGTTTTCTAATATATAAGTGATTTTTGTGTTGATTATATCTGATGTTGGCATTATTGCAACATAAGGCCGTATCCTATTTCATTAATTCATGAAATAAATTCCATTGCCTTGCCTGTATAAATAGGGTCAGCAAGTCTTGATCTGTAAGTAAACTACAACTCTGGGGTTTCCTTTCAAAATATTAGAATATCTTCAAGGTTCTGTAGGAGAGGAAGCATCTCTGGAATATCCTAGCTCTGAACATAGTTACTTGCAAAGCCTTTTTCATCCTTATAGTAAAGTCCAAGCTAGTCTTTAAGAAATATGTAATATTTTCATCTCTTCTTTCATAATAAATCCTTTGACTGATGACCAAGTCCTGATTGTGCTTCCCTTACTTAGGGAAAGCTTCCATTGGCTTCAGCCAGCTTTTGCCCAAGACAAGAGCGCTCATCTGCAGCATTTCAGCCTGTGCTGGTATTTTTGCAGCTGAGTTTTAAACCCCTGAAAACAAGGCTTTGTAATGGGAGTGCTGACACAACCTTAACGAGAAGCTTGTGAATGGCTGTGCTCTAATACTGTACATTGCCAGCGTTACTGTGTTGCTGTTATCCATTTCTCGTGTCTGTTACAGAAATTGGTATTGTATCTAAAACAATTGCTGTTATTAACAGGTTAAGCTGCTGGGATGTTAAAATAAAGGCTGCCCAGCTTTAGTGCATTTTGTTGTAATCATCTCCCAGATGCCTTGTCGGAAATCAATTCAAGTTCAAAACTGGCTAGAATTGGGAGGTCAAGGCTTCTGCAGACTAAATATTTTATCTTCTGCTCATGTCTGGAGCTTTTAAAGACGTGTATTGGGGGCTCTTTTCTCATATCCCATCTGGACAAAGATGATTGGCTTTGCCATTTTGCCCAGGTTAGGACAAGGTTAAAATCAATTATAATCAATTATTAAGAGTCTTCTGTGGCTGCAAAGCTTAAAAGGAGATTTTAAAAGTTGCTCAGTTCTGAAACAGGAATATCTTAGTTGCTGGTGTAGATGTCATTATTCAGGAACGTAAGATGTAAATCTTCTCTGCATCAGCAATAAATGCACAGAATCCCTTCGTCTTCTTGTCCTGTATGTTTTGGAGCAAACAGCAACACCTAAAAACGACGACAGAGGTGGAGGGAGGACAGTGCATTGTGTAGAAAAATCCAGCTGTCATTGCCACATAGCTAAATGAGAGGTGAGAGGGAGCTATTTATAATTTGGTGAAGCCAGGGGGTTTATTGTTGTTTTATTCTGTTTTCCAGAGATGTATTCAGCTTGCTCTGGTCTCCAAAACTCAGATGCTAATGTACTCCTATGTTTTGGGGACTCCAAGCTTTCATCTTAAAATAGAACAGTATTTATGTATTATAATTCTCTCTGCTTGGTGTGCTTGAATTTACAAGATTTTTGCTTCTCCCTGGGAATGAATCAGTCATTTTATTTGAAATAATTGTTGATGTTAGGTACCATTTTTCCCGTTTAAATCACATTCAGTGTTATCCTCACAGCTTCTGAGTGAATGAGTGAACATGTCTCTGTCCCTCACCACTATTGCTTTGGAGCTTTTGAACATAATATTTACACTTCCAATTTACTTTTAAGAAAATTCAGAACTGGGACATGAATTTTAGAGAAAGAGAGGGTCTCATAAATTCAGACAGGAAGGATGCTCTGCTGAAAGTCAGACCTGCACAGGGGAAGCATAGGCTTGCCTGTTTAATTCTTAATTATTTTTTCTTAAGCAGACTGCCAAAGTGATGCTAGTCAGCTTGGTAGCTTCAGTTCCTATTTTTAATATTGGGATAGTTTTTCTCCCTTTCATTTCAAGGAACGAGCTGCATGGTTGTGCATATCACACAATAGAATATAATGCAGTGTTGTAGATAAGGACTGATACTCAGTTATTCTGGCATGGGAGCCATAGAAATGGATGTGTAATGTCATGACTGAATTTAGCCTTGCTTGTCATGTCCAAGTCCATAGAGAGCAAACATCAGAGCTGAATGTGGAAATCGGGAGACTTCGGTTCTGAGCTGGTTACTAGACCAGCAGAATTGACTGGGATTTGTAAGGCAGACTGGGATCTTCAAAACATGAATCTTTAAAACATTCTTGGGCTTCAGACATTTTCTCTGTTACTTTGCTTTTCCTCAGTATCTGCATTTCATGCCCAGACACAAGCGATGGTTTTTAGGTAGACTTGTTGAGGAACTTCAGCAAAGGATGTTCTTGCATAGCTTATGTCATGGGGTCTCAGGAGGGGTCTGTTTCTTACAGATTTGCCAGAATGCTGCCAGAAGCAAAGCTGACCTGGTTCTCAGCTCTGTGCATTTTGAAAAATGCCGTATGTTTTGGTTGTCACTGGTGGATGCATTCCTGAGTTGGATGTATTTTAAGAGGAATCAGAATCTGGCAGAAAGACCGGCCTCAACTGAGAAAGTAGATTAGTCACTTGTTGATATGAAACAAAATACTTTGGATTTTGGAAATGTTTTTGAGATTCTTAATATGGGTAAAATACCAAATAGCTGTAGGATTATAAAAATACTCAGACATTCCAAAATTTGTAAGTACTTTAATGGACATAGGAATTGAGAATCATTTTCTTAAAATGGTCATTCTCATGGTGATACTATTGTTGCACTCATTTTCCCAAGGATTTTGTAGTGAATGTGAGATTTTAAAAACATGTAGGGACATAGTCCTGAAAAACAGATATCTAATGGAAACCAATATACACAGAATAAATTAACAATGCTTTATTTCTTTCTACTGCCTCTTCATGTGAAATCACTGAATATTCTACTGGTTTTAAAGAAAAGTTTCATTTTTCTGTGTGTATGGCATTCAGAATATTTTGTCAACCAAGCATATCTTGTCACCCATTTTCAAACATTTCTATCTTACCAAAATAGGGTAGCTGTTTATGAAGTATCATAACATGTCACTTATTTAAATATTTCTATACACACTTATGGCCACAAAATAAATGTTTTCAAGGTGTGATGGAGGATATTAGTATCCCTTAACAGAATAATACTGGACCACTACAACACTGTATTTTCTGTGCTTATTTTGTGCACAAACTGCTGAAGCCAAGAGGTAGAGCTAAAGCACAGCTTCTGCAGCTGATGTGGGGAGCAGCTTCACTCTGACACCAGAAAGCTGAGCAAGGATGGTTTCAGCCTTGCAAGTGGCGTGTGCAATGCAAAGACTTCCATAAAGGTACAAAAGGCTAAGTGGAGAGGGTAAGGGAAACCTTTTCCTTCCACCATGCTCTCTTTGTCCCCTTCAGCGTAGCTGATAGGTTGATTATATATCCTGTCTCTTGAGGAAGGCGCTGCCGCGGTGTGATGGGAGATCATTGTTCGGTTCAGAGATGTGCCCGTAGTGAAAAGATGTGCATTGTGGGCCTTTGCTCCAAACACTGTGCTCCTTGCTTCTCCATAAATGATGCAAAAAGCATGTTAATAAAGCATTCCTGAACAACGGGGATCCTGAACTCTTCAGTCTCTCGGGGCAGCCCATATTTATGTTTTCAAATGGGTACGTGAAAGTCTTGGAATTCAAGGTTTATCGTAATACATTTACACTGTGATTTATGAGACCGAAAAAAACATTATAATAGGAGTTTACCTACTAATGATATTTGCAAAAGCCAGTTATTAATAGGTTATAAAGTGAATCAGGCTCCTTTTTTATCCCAGTAATTTATTTCACGTGCAGGATTATGTCCCTTCTCAATTTCATATTCATTTGATAAAACAAGAAGTATAAAATACAATTTGCAAGAAGTCTATGGCTGGCTGTGCCACAACTATGTGCTAAAATGCATCAAGAGGCCTTCCTTTTCAGGGAACACCACGAGAGCTGACACATTTCGGTGGCCTTCTGGACTGCTGGTGCTTGGGAAAGGAGAGATGCATAAAGAATAAATGTTCTTGGCCAGCGTTTGAAGTGCAATGTTGTTATTGGAGGCAGGAACCCCATTTCCTTTCTGTGGAGGGTTCAAGGGAACCTATCCTTTGGCTAACGAGGCGCATGGCACTGTATGCTGAATAGTTCAGTGCGAGATGAAAAGTTCCTATTTATCCTGCACAGTGAAAATACAGGTCTGGAGAGCGCATGTGTTTTTAATTTCAATGCACTTTTCTTTCAGTCATTTAGATGGATAGAGGCATCAAGCCAGAGTTCCCCCAACACCAACAAAGGTCTTACACTGTCCAAACAGACCGCATTCCTGAGCCCACTGCTCATGCCACCTAAAAGGTTTCAAGATTCAGCCCGGTCTGCTTAAACAAAATGTTATTCATTTCAACCTTGCACATAGGCACCAATGTTTATATTGTTGAATTTAAGTTTTCAAGCGAGCAGAAAATGTTGGTAGAAAGCTTAGGCCCTGCACTTACTCAGGAAAGGAAGGATGTTTACTGAGCCAGGGAGAGAGGCAAGGCACCTGGTTCCTTATCACAGCATTCAAAAACGCCACGGTGAGGAAGCACGAGCATTTTCTCTTCCCGTTTCCCTTTTCTTTTCTCCTTCTGCACTTCTTTGCCCACTGCTGTGTCGTGTTGTTACGTGCTGTGCTGTGTGTGCTCACTGACCAGCCCCAGCCAGGCGCACCTCTCCCTGGGCCCCGGCCCTGCTTGCCCGCGCACCACCGAGCAGACAGGGAGCCCATTTCAGGAAACCTGCAGCAGCAGCTCTGTGCCATGCTTTCCCATGAAACTAGGTAGCTTCTAGCGACAGATGAAACTCTGGCGTTTCTGTGGTTCATACCGGCTTTGCAAAATGCGCTGAAGGAACTGCAGCAAAGCCTTTGTAATCACCGATACCGTTCCTAGGCCTTTCCTTCTGGCCCCCTGAGCTTTACCTCCGGTTTGGACTTAGAGCCCTGGGTGAGCTGGGACTGAGCATCTGTGGGGAGAGGAGGGCTCGCAGGTGGGAGTTTCCCCTCTGCTTGATGTTTGGAGGGGAACTAAAGGGTTTTAGCAAATGAGTTTTTTCTCTGGGAAACAATAAAAGTAGAAAATGGAAGATGCCATAGTGTAGCTGCTTGGCTGTAAACCTTAAGAGAAACTTTGTAGATCCCCTCATGGGGGAACATAGTGTTTTTCTTAATTTTCTTTATAAAAATCTCTTAGAAGCTTAAATCTGAAATCTGCTTTCTTTCCTCTCCAGCCCCTCGCATGTGTGCGTACCGGTTTGTTATTACAGGGTTACTCATGCGTGCAGGCCTATTGGCATTGAATATTTAGTACAGAAAAAAAGGAGCTAAATCTTTTTTTTCTTTGGGAAAACAACTCAGACTTTATGGAGACTTGCAGATTTTGTAAATGCGTATTAGATTTTGAGGATACACTACCATTCCAGTCGCTTAGATTTTGAGTCTGTGAACTTTAACACAAGAATACTTCACGAACAATTTCATCTATTTTCTGTAAAAGTGTTTTTAATGAATGTTGGGAGTTAGTAAGACTCAAGCTCTCGCATTACAGCTCTTTAAATAGCTAATATTGGAGTAATCATTTGCATTTACATAGTAGGTCACATCAGCAAATTTTAAAGTGTGCCATTAAGATGTCTCAGAACATGGAAGGTACATGGGGAAAGAAGGTACAGAGTGCTACATCAGGTGGTGAAATCAACGGGGGCTGATACCTGTTGGTATTGTAGGGGTTGTAATGGAAGACGGTGTGCAGAGCTTATTTGTTCTTTTGTCTCTGTCTCTTGGAGACAGAGCCTGGAAGAAGTTCTCCCGAGTTCGTTCCATTTTAGCACACCTGCAGACTACTTACTGCGCAGCTTTGGGCAGGAGAGCTCCGTGAGAGCTGAATCAGCTCACGTCCCATGGAGACGTCTGTCAGCCCTTGTCAGAGCCACAAGACTGAGTCCTGAGCCTGAACCGTGAGCACAATTTGCTCTTCCACAGCTGGTCTGCCATCTGTATTGACTGCAATGAGCATGGAAAGGACAAACTCTCCACAACTTTATTTTGGACTGTAGGACAATTCTGTTGTGCTTGCTCATTACACATTTCCACAGGGGCCAGAAAGTGTCTGGATTTGCCCAGCCCCAGGTCCCAGAGAAGCTCCACACCAAGGGCGTTTGGGTGATGCAGGCTCGCCAGCACCCAAAGGATGCTCCAGCAAGCATCACTGCATCAGGAGGACGAACCTTTGCCTGGATTCTTTTTATTTTACAGTAGTTTGGAAAAGGGTGCAGGGATTTCCTTTGCAGATGGTGACTTTCAGGAAACAAAGAATATGAGGAAAGGTGACGGTGTTTCCATGCAGACTGCTCACAACTGCTCCAAGCCTGGACAGCAAACTCCGACTGCCTCCCCATCGCACTCCCAGCATCTTCTGTCTGTGGTTCTCATATGGCTTGCTTCCTCCCGAAGTACTTTTGTGCCACAGAAGTGGTTAAATGTGGGGCAAGATGAGGGATTTTGTTTTAAAGGTATTTTGGTATCTGCAAATGCGGATAGTTGCATGTTAGGCATTCAGAAATGAACGGGCACCTAATTACTGTTGATTTTGGAGTAAGTTAGGTATTTTTGAGAATCACAATAGGCCCCAGGAGGGGACTTTCTCCTGAGTCCCTGTGTGTGGTTCTTCCTGTTGTTTAGGTATCTCTCACGACATAAAGCCAATCAGGAGAGAAAAATAGCACAGGGGCTGAGAGCGACTTTCGGCTATCTGAATCTGGCTGATTCAGATCTTGCCCATAAATCTGCTCCCAAGTGACTTTCCAAGGTTCAATCACACTTTGATCTTTAACTCTCATCTTCTTTGTGATGTAGCTATTTCAATTTCATTAATTAGACCAATAGCAATTTCTCCGCCTGCAGTAAAGTAAATAAGCAAAAATAAGCCATCAAACCTTCTGCTGGATTCACACCTGGCTGTTTAAAATGCTCACAAAATCACCCAGGGTGGAGAGTAATTGTATTATATTAAACTGATATCCACAGTCTTTCAAGAAGTTTCTCTGTGTCCATTTATAAATATTTTATTTGTGCAGTAAAAGTCCTTTCTCTTGTCGCAAAGCTTTCTCCCAACTCTGTTAAGTCTATGTGAACACCTCCTTCCTCATATTTGTTATGTACTGTATCAACATCTTTTATGAAATTTGTTCTTTATCTGGTACCCTGAGACAAGCCAATCTTCTGGTTCCCGGGGTGAGTTCGCAAGAGAAGTTGTATGGTTTGTAGTAGTTCCTTAGTTTATACATTTGAAGGACTGGAAGTTCTAAAAGGTTTCTTTTAAATTTACAGTCATATTCTGGTTGAAATTATAATTTCTATTTTCAAATGCATCAGTGTGGATGTCTGAAATGTAACATCTTGTTTAATCATGAGATCAGAAGCTGCATTTATATTTTGTTTTTATATATCATTACGACAAAACCTCGCATTAATGCTTGAACACAAAGTGCCAGACACAAGGTAAGAAGAAATGGGGATTTGGAATAATAGTCTGTTGAACAGCTGGAGGAAAATGAGCAGCAACAAAAGAGATTGGTAACTAGCCTGGGCAGCAAAAGTCAGAGCGGTGCTTCCCACACAGCTCAGGTGCACAAGGAAAGGGTGCCAAAACCAAAGTAAAGGTTAAACATGGGACTGGCAGCTGTGTGTGGTCCACAGAGATGTCCAACAGAGAATCTGGGAAAACGTAACTAGGATTTCTTTAAAATCGTAACTGCTCATCTGTACGTGCAGTGGATTGTGTCAGAGTGATGAAGGATTTGAAGAGTGTGGAGTTCTTGTCCAAACTCTCTTGGTTGTGACCAAACCTGCTGTCTTTTGTTGAGATGCGTGGTCCAGGTCAAGTACCTGGCCATTGCTGCAATGCCTGCTGGGCTGTTTTCTTTTTCATATCCTGGAGATTAATAAGTCTGGTGCTAAAAGGCCTCGACCTGAGAGTGATGCTAGCCATGAGTGTTTGGTAGCACATCTAGGACAACTGGGCTGAGTACAGAACTGCGAACATCTATTCTGTCGTGTCCTCTGCCATAATTTTCATCACCAGAGGTGGAGTACTTTGTGAAGTCTGACACACATATCGCAGCTTTCCTCCACCAGCTGCAGTGCCTCCTGTATAAGAAACAGATCCTTCACTCTGACCTAAATACTTTCCAACGCTACCTTCAGTCAGTTTCTCCTGAGGACCCAGAAGTCAGGCTCTGTAACTGCAATCTCTGTCCATCAAGGATAAGATTTTTTTCACCTTTTTTTTCTTTGCAGTCCTCATCTTCATGTGCAGGTGATTAAGTCCTGCTGCAACTGAGCTCAGTTTGATTCAGCAACAGCATGACAATGATGATGTGGTCAGATTGTACTATAACATTATGTTTTTCCTATGCATCATATTTCCGATGTAATAATAGGTTTACTAGAAACAAAATTGAAAAATATAACTGTAAATAATATGTTCTTGCAACTCTTCTTTAAATGCAGTCATAGGATATCTGGAAGAATCATCTAAGGACACTATCTGTTGTGGCTTTTTGTTTGTTTTGTTTTGTTGTTTTGTTTTGTTTCATTTTGTTTTCCAGAAAGTCTGGTTCTGACATGGCTACTGAATATGGATTTCTTCTATTCATGTGTGGGTAGGTGTTCTTTTCATTAAGTGATAGACACATCAGAATTTGATTTCCTGATAAATCCCCATAAATATCTCTTGTTATTTCTCTTATGGTTTTATTTGTTTACAGGCACGTCCTTAGAACATTTCTCCTCCTCAGGAGGAGCTACAAACGCCATCAGTTATTTGAACAGGACTAGGCCTGTTTGGTTGGAGACAG
Source organism: Nettapus auritus (assembly GCA_011076525.1). Taxonomy (NCBI): domain Eukaryota; kingdom Metazoa; phylum Chordata; class Aves; order Anseriformes; family Anatidae; genus Nettapus; species Nettapus auritus. The sequence goes on from CM021767.1 coordinate 15,033,378, forward strand.
CAGGCTGGCTCACTTTGAATTCTTAGGGATGAGGAAGCCAGTAGTAGCAGCCACATGCTTCAATGTCAGTCTTTGTTCTGACCTATGGCAACTGCCTTAAAATCTGGGGCATTTTTAGCTGCTGACGACCTTCCATGCAGCTTTCATTGCCACCTTGTAGTGGCGGCTTGGTACATCTTCAGCCAGGAGGTACGTTGCTTCAATGTCACCTTTAACTGCCTGACTGCGCTCTCCCAGACTGCACTGATCATATTTACATTGATTAATATGTTGTGCTGAATAACGAACGATCAAAAACCTTTGTATAACCAGATTTCCTCTGCAAATGACAGCGCCTCACTTAGACTCGTAGACCTCGTGCTGCTGCTGCACGCAGCCATCCCTCCCATTACACTCGGCGGTCGTCCTGAGTAAAATCACTGGATCTGAATGCGGTCCCTCATGCAACACGGGCCAGGCTTTGGCTTTAAGTCACTGTTTGTGTTGGAGGGAAGTTTCAAATGGGGACAGAGTGCCTGAAGGAAGAGGACTAAGGTCATGACATTGCTGCAGGGTGGGCCCACATTGGACTGTCTGCTGGCGTCTCCACAAAAAATAGTGTAACTAGCATTGTCCTCTGCTGAACGTGAGGAAGGTGATGCTGTCCCTGTCCTCTGTATCAGGGTTATCAACACCAAATGGGCATCCTAGCAGGAAGTTTACCCTTCTTTACCCTGCTCTTTAAACAGTATGTTTAGTCAGAAGTTACCTATGGAAAGCTAGGGCATTTTTCATATTCTAATTCTCGCTCTGCATGCAGTGAAAGGGAATTGCATCCAATTTGCTAACCTCTATTCCCAGATGCATATTTTGATTGCTAATCCTACCTGTAAATTGTAGCTAGCCCCCTGCAAGTAAGCATCAGGCATTTTGGCTCAAGCAAAAATTGCATATGAACTCGTCACTGGGGAGACAGAATGGCACGAGAACCTATTTGGATGCAACTTGCATCCAGCAGCGCTGCCGCTTGCGTATGACCCTTTACCAGGCCCTGTTCACTTCAGTGTCTCCAGAAAGGCCCAAAAAAATGCTGTAACCAATAGTCCATCTTTCTGCATAACCTCCTTGAGTCAAGATGGGGTTTCTATTTCCTATTCTGGGCTAGCTGGGCATTGCCACAGGGCAGTGGTGGGGGATGTATGGCCCCACCAGCCTGGTCCCCAGTCGGGGAGCAGGGGACGTGCTGCAGACCTCAGCGCAGCCATCTCACCAACAGCCCGCTTGGCTGGGGGTCGGAACACTGACCTGGGGTCCTGCTGCCGTCCTGCTAACTGGTGGTGAGAAAGCCAAGTCCTTTCTCATCTCACTTTCCCCATATTTTAAAGAGCTTCAGAAGTGCTCTGGGATCTGCCAGAACAAGGTATTGTTATTAAAGGTTTACAGGTGAAACTATCTGTCTTGATTTTCCCCTGTATCCACTAGGGTGGACAAATCAAATCTTTTGTCTCATTTAGTGGGGGAAAAAAGTCTAATTTACTAAATTTCACAACAGTCGGCCAAGGAAATTATCCTCCTGTTTCTGCTGTGTCTGGGATTCTGCTCTGGTCTGTCTCAGTACGGCACAGGCAACCGGTAAAGATTTCAGCTCTGGACTGCTGCATTGCTTTCCCTCCTGATAAAAACAAATTACTTGCAAAAACTTGTGCACTGTTGGGATTTTCGTATGTTTATATTTTCTGTGTGAAGCATGTAGCAGCAATTTAGCTGCATAAATTTGAAGAAAACAGGATATCCTTAAAAAAAACACAATAACAACAAAAACACAAACACACACACATATATATATAAGTATATATATATGTATCCTCCAGACCCCAAATGGGTTACCTGTGCCAAGGTTTTGATGCAATGGAGCAGCTGCACATCGTTGGTTTGGGTCTGCTTTGAACAGCGATCAAGGTCATTAGGAATCATGGTGGGGCATGAAATTCTTCCCTTACCAGCTGATCATAGTGGCGGTACATTCAGCATCAAGTTCTTTAAAACTTGCAAACTTTTCCTCACAAATGTGACTACATTTTTGAGTGTTTTATGTGTTGCATGAGAAAGAATTTGGGCAGAGTAAAGCATACCCCATTTCCAATAAATAATTACAAAGGGTCTGCCAAAACAGCAGTCCCCTGATAGGTTATAATACTGCTCAGTGTAATGCGCTCCCCGTGCATTTCATCATGGACATGAAATCTGGACCAATTATCATTTTCTCATACTGTAGCTTTTAAAGTATTTTTATTTTCTTTGTTACTGTCTAGTTCATTAAACAGGGCTAGCAAGCTCCCAGTAACAGGATTACTATTGACAATTTCATTAGAACTATAATTCCATCGCTTGTGCGCCTTCCAGGGAGAACCATCGCGGTCCACAGCCACAGCCCGTCCACCTCTGCTATAATTGTGTTTGCAGCTGCCGACGGCTCTTCCCCCTTGAATTTGGAAGGGTCGAAACTGCCAGTTTTTGTAAAACGGGTTTTATCCGTGTATTACACCAGCCCAGTTAGTTCCTGGCGAATTATGGAACTGTCAGCTGCGGTCTGACCCTATGCATGTAGGGAAATACCAGCAAACAGCACAGCTTGAATGGGAGCTGCAAACGTGCAGGTAGCAGGTTCGTTAGAGATCAGCAGCTGGTTTGATTGTAGGCTCCTTGGAACAGAAAATGTCTCAGCTCTCCTCTCTCAGCTCTTTCTGGCCAGACGTGCTACGGTAGCAGATGCAGTGCTCTGGGTTTCTCAGTCCCCGTATCTTTGTTTTCAGGTTAACTCAGGGTATTCGAAATAACAAACCCAAACGTAACTCAGATGAGTTGTTTAATTTTTCAGTTGTTATTTATCTTGCTGTTGGGTTTACAGGATCCGTTTGACCAGAGGCCTTTCCTCCGGTACAGGAATAGCAGTGGAAAACCAGAAAAGACAAAATCCTCCTCCCCTGCTCCCAGAGTCTTCCCTCCGTGTCGACTTGTGCATTCTCTGAGGTGGATACTCTTTCAGGCTGGAAGCGGAAATAGCAACCAGAGCGATAAACTTTTCTTTAAGTAAGTTTGTAGATTAGCTCTCGAAATGTAAGATTTTGGCTGTGTTATCCAGCAGCACTTTTTGGTGCTTTCGATGGAAAAATTGTTAAGATTATGTAGATCAAGAACAATGTAGAAAAACAGATGGGGAACAGGTGTGAAATCGTGGCCCCAGTGATGGGGAAATACAGTCTGGAATCAAACTGAATAAAGATAATGGTCCCTTCTGAACCCAAGGTATGTTTATTTGATGTCGTGAGATAACATCTCCGAACATCTCAGCGTGCTGTTTGTACTTGCTGGCAGGACAAAATTGGAAAGGAGGATCTGTAGGAAAGAAAGTTGACAACTAAAGAAATATTTCTATTTAACATAGCGTAAAAGGGATCAGAATTAACTGTGCTCTGTAAACTATCTAACCCATTGTGCTTTGTTCTTTTGAGCGGGCTTGTGGAGGAGTTAAATGGGATGTCAGTATTCAAGGGAGAGAGCTGGGAGAGACACTTCTTTCTAATTGTATAAACTGCTTTTAATTGAATATAAGTTTTATATCTCCAGGTATCCCATAAAGATTGTGTTTTGTTCTGCACTGACACTCTAGAAAGATCTTTCTGGATGCACTTTTAAGACACTGTATTTGACCCATAAGAACAAAAAGGAAAAAAAAAAAGAAAAAAGAAAAAGAAAAGAAAAAATAAAAAGAAAATGAAGCAAGCAGATGGGTGCCTAACACTGAAGATGAGCTGCCCAGGTGCTTCTGCAGGGCTCTGGGAGCAGGCAGCAGCACCTGGGCAGGCTCCCAGGGCTGCAGGTCCCACTGGTTGCCTTGCCGAGCTGCTGCTCGTTTGTTCACTGTGTGCCCTGATGTAGTCGATGCCTTTGCACATGTAATTAATTATGATTTATTTGAAATCCCTCTGTAAAGCCTTGTTCCTCAATTTCCTCCAAATCAAATTCCGGAAGGCTAGATTGGATTTTCAGGTTTCCTTCAGTTGGTTTGAGGAGGTCTGTCTGGCGTGCTTACCCACGGGCAGGGAGACGCTGCTGTCCAGCCAGAGCTGAACAACCTCTGTGGAGAATACAAAGGCTTTCTTATGCTGGTAAGTTTATATCTGACATGTAAACTTCCCAAATTCATTTGTTTGTTATGGGGTATGGTGCACGGAAATGGAAGATGTATGTCCTTTCCTTAAGTCTCTTTCATGTTGGCAATTATGTGCACATCAGTTAGATATTGAGTTAAAATGTGTATTTTTAATGAAGGAAACAAATACAAGAAAAAGCACGCTTTCGTATTGGTAAGACATTAAAAGGGAGAAAGTAGCTAGGGAGAAAAATAGTTCTATAATTCCCCAGCCAACTGGGGGTTGTTTGTGTGCAACCGTACGGGCCGCTGTGTGTGCATTAGCCGCTGCTGGGAAGCGCTGGAGCGCCCCAAACACAAACTCTGAGGCATGCTGATGTGTTGAGTGCCTCAGCTCTGTAAAGTTAAGCGTATATTCAATTGCTGCAAAAGGAAGTGTGTGTATTTTTCAGCTCTTACCCCTGTCCAGCAAACATTGCAATTGCGCGTCCGGATCGAGTCTCAGACAAACTAACCCCTAGCTCAGCGCAGCTCTCGTCGCTCTGCGCAAATTGCCAAATGATGCTTTTCAGACAAGGCGATGGCAGGTGTGATCGAGGTCCTGTAAGACTGAGGAGGGAAGTCTGGTGTTCCTGCTTTAAAGATTATAGCTGATTGAATCTGTGAAAGAGAGAAAATTGCCATGGTGTGAATGGGGAGGAGGAGGAGAGAGGGGACAGACTGATTCTGAGCTCCTAACTGTGAGAGTCTCACGCTGCAAAGTGCAGGCAAATGGGTGCTTTCTTCCCGACTCCCCCGGGGCGATTCGTGGAGGATGTAGTGCAGATAGACATGAAAACTGCAGACCTTCTTAGCAAGGTATGTTGGAAGTGGAAAATCTCTTGGCAAAAATAATTGTGTGTTTTAGTTTAGGAGGTAGCTTGGGAGGGGTACTTCAATAGTCTTGAAATAGAGGAGGTTATGAGCTGATCACTCTTCTCCATGTCCACCCTGTGTTGAACAAGAACAAATTGACTTAATTATTTTTAAAAAAAAAACTTTTTTTCAGTTCAGATATAAGCTTTGTAGCCATGGGGATAGGCTGAGAGTGATTGCAAAACCTTGCAATTAGTGGTGTTAAATAACAGGTTTGAGAAACACCTGTGCGAATGCCCCACAGGTGCACCCGACCCTGTCTGAGAGCCCAGGAACGAACTCTCTGACCCTTGTGATCCTTCCCAGCTTTGTTTCTGTGGCTTTTTGCAAATGGCTGCCCTTGTAGCTGAGGACAAGAGAAGTTCGAAGGGGGGCTGTTTTCAGCAGGAATTGAAGGTGGGTATCTTAAGAGCTTGGTAGGAAGCTTACTTTAACTTGTCTGGTGCTATCCCTTGCCTTTTAACCAAGTGCAACATGACAGAAGTGTGTTGCTCAGATGAGCTACCAGGAAGTGAAAAAGACTGCTAGGAACTAGGAAAATCAGGTTGATTTTCCTGGAGCAAGAATTTACAGCTCATCCCTATCTAGGCTCAGAAAGGGTGAAGTAGTAAAAATAAGTATTTGCTTTCTGTATGTATGTAAGGTGCTCTCTGAAGCACAAATATTATGATGTGGCTAATACAGGAAACATACGGGAATACACACACACCAAATTAAAACTAAATAAATAAATAAAATCCTTGTGTCTGTAACACTAGGTCTGGAAGCGTTGTTCCCCTCTCTAAAACGCTGGCACAGAATGTGTCTAACACAATGGGATAGTGAATTCAAATGAGATAAGTAGGGTCTGGTTTGCTCTTAAAATCAGTTTGTGGAGGGTTTGGTTTGTTATGTTTCTACGAGTAAAAATAGACATTGGGCTTCAGGCAAAACAAAATGGAAACTTCTGTACCATGTCTTGATCGCTGTCATTCATAAATCATATCAGGTGGTAATTAATAAAGGTTAAATCTCGGGGGTGAGGAGGTTGTTTGGTTATTCCTGCAAGCTTGTACGTGTATGGAAGTATTGGAAGTGTTTTGGGGGTGGGGGGGGGGATTGAGGAATTTGTGCCCACAGGAACTTCTGTATTTCAGTACTTCTTTGCTTTGAAATTGAGACATAATCATCCTTTCCCCTTTAAAAAAAATACAAAGCATTCTATGGAAAAGTCTTTCTTGTTTGTTTTTTATTTTTTCCTTCAGTACTTCTCTTATAGAGAAGAACTGAAAAATACTCCTTCCCTGGCCAGAGCCTGGGGAAGGACAAAATAGAATCGGCTTGCAGCAGGAGATTCACTCTGCATGCATGTGAAATCTGCAGTGCTCGGGGTATGGAAGCACTCGAGTTCCTCGCCTGTGGAATGTGTTTCCATCACTGGAGATGTGTGTAGTGTTTTTCCCTTTTTTTTTAAGTGCCAATGATGTATCAAGAATACTGTAATAGCTCAATTGTGCCTTGAGATAAGAAAAGCAGACTTAAAGCCTTCATCTCTTCTGGTTTTATTTGGTTTTGATTCTATGACTGAGAACTTGTTCTAAATTCAGTATATTAACTTTTTAATTGGGGATGGCGGGAATGCAAATCTTTTGATTTATAAACGTGAAACAGTATTTCTGCTCAAGCTGCTGAACTTTGTTTATATTTTCTTAATGGTAATTTTGTGTGAGGCTTTTGTTTCTCTGCAAAAATAAATGATAAGGTAGATATCTTATAACATAACATCAATTACACAGGGAAAGGTTTTGTCTGAAGTCCGATGACCATTACTAATGGAAAAAAACACAGTCTCTGCATTTGTTCTGGTTTGTGGAGCCGTAGGAGTAGGACTCGATGATCTGAGTTGGTGGCTTCCAACTCGGGCTGTCCTAGGCTTTTGATCTCGTTCCCATCTTGGAGCCAAAATACTTGGCAAAAGTCACCGGTGCTTTTGGAATTGCATTGTGAAATGGGATCAACATCCCAGTAGGCAATTCTCTACCAGTATGGTATGGATGGGACTTTAAACGGTCATTTCTATGACTATTTCTATCTGCAGCCCAGCTGAGGCACAGAGATGATGTCTGTTGCTGTAGCTCAGACTTCCAGTTTTATTCCATCCTTGGCCCGGCGTGCTGCTTTGTTGCCCGTCACATCTCCTGCCTGCTGGACAGCCCTTGTGAGGGATGTTCGGGAGGAGAAGCAGCTTGAGAGACGCTCTGCAGACTGAGCAGAACTAATGCTGCCCCAATTTACTTGTTCCCATACCTAGATGTCTGTGTGGCTGGCAGTCACCGGGGCTCTGTGTCCCTGGAGAGAGCTGGGCTGCGCTGCTCCGGTGAGCTCTGGGTTGGCCGCTCCTGGGGCGAAGGGTGGGATGTGTCCAGGTGGTTTGGAGCTGAGCGATTAATTTTGTGTGACCCTTACGTAGTTGGTTCATTGAAGGGATTTTTCTCCACCCTACTTGTAAACCATGCTTCTCACCAGCTTTCTCTGCCCATTAGTACATCAGGGACTGTCTGCAGGTGTTTCCTGACCTTTATTAAGATCAGCTTGGATCAATGAGCTACGCAGCATTCCTCTCCATTTTCATATTGCAATCTCAGTGAATTTTTTTCAATACCCATATCAGCTGATCTTTTGTACAGCAAATAATTCACCCTTCACAGTTGTTGTTTCTTCCTTATACTTATGCATGTTTAACTGTGATCGGGAGCATTATTACATCTGTACATGTTAATCTGCCTGTGCTGAACCATGCCCCTGGGTGGCCTTGTCATATACAATGAATGTCAACCTTCCGTGTGGTTAGTGTTTGGGTTTAAATAATTGTATTTTACTTTTTGTAGACACTTCTTTCCAGCAGACCATGGAATGTCAAGTGGACGTTATCATTAGTTTGGACCTGGTCCTGAGGCAAATTCAATGTTTGACTCTTTATTGAAGAATCCCCTTCCTCTAAATGATGAGATAAATTCAATTTATTTTTTTCTAACAGAAAATGTTGTAAGAGGCTTATTGCATATTGCAGTGGTGGTGACTGAAAAAATAAAGCACTCTACTAGTTCATGTTTAAAATACATGAATTTAGTTTGGTTATAAATTACCCAGACTCCTGTGCTTTGGAGGCAATTGAAAATCCCAGGGGATTTCTCCTAGCCCCTCATTTCAGGGAGGAGGGACATAAAAAAAAAAAAAACAGTTGTTTTCATAATGTTTGGTTATATCCACGTTTTGTCTGTGTTAAAAGATGAAACAGGTAAATGAAAAGTACAGCATAATTTATAAAATGTAGACTTTCCATGAACCAGGAGATGTGAAGTTGGCTTAAGCTACAGGTGAGGATTCAGCTAATTCTTGTTTTACGTGAGGTGTTGTTTATGTGCCTTATCTATTTTAAATGTTCTAGACATGTAATTTCCACATGATTGCTGTGACTTGTAGATTTTTGAATTGCTTATAGCAAATATCCTCCCTAGATTTGAGTAGGGTTGTTTTGTTTTGTTTGTTTGTTTTGGCAAAAGAATTGACAGATAAAGTTTTGGTATTTAAAAAAAATTCTGTTTTTTTCCTTAGTTGAGTTTGTCGTAGTCTCAAAAATGTTTGTATGGGTGGTTGTTTGTCCAAGAAACAATCATGGTTACTAAATATATGGAATTAAAAAAAAAAAAAATCAAGGTTGTGCTGGAATGAACGTATTTAAAATTCAGAATGAGAGATTCCTTAATTAACTTAATAAAATTACTAATGGAAGCATTTTAACTGCTAAATTTAATTTACTTGTCAAGATATCAGGCTACAAAGAGGAGAGAAGAGTGGGAACTCTGCTTTCCATTATGATGTGCTCTATTATAGAATAAATTTGCTTAAAATGAAATATATCACAAAAAGCCATCAATGACATCTTAATTTGGAACAGCCAGTTGAAAAGTAATTAGACTGTGAAGCAATCAGTTCTAGTAAATCAGTGTTTCTCTTTACATAAACATACGTTTTTACTATTTATAAACAGGAAAGACTTCTAGACACTCAAGTAGCAAGGACTTTGATTGTATTTCTACTGTATGTGTTTTCTATTTTACATTACAAAACTGTCAAAACAAAAAGAATTGGGGCTTGATTTGGATGTGATCCAGCGAAACGCTTAAGCAGAGGTTTCACTTTAACCATTCCTTTAAGAACGTGTCTCTGAGGGGCCTCCTCTTCCATTGACAGAGGTCCAAATTTATAAGCTGAAACCAGGATTAGAAAATAGGAAAGGAATTGCAGGTCTGTTCAGTGTGAATGCCTGGTACACCCTCTTCATCACTGCTACAAGGGAGGCCGGTCCTGAGATAGCTTTCAGATTTGCTTTCAAAATTGGCCTAAACCAGCTCCTCTGGAAATCTCTATTTGAAAATGATGACCCCATGGGAAAACTTCGCTTTGGAGATTCAAGTGTTAAAAATCACTTCTTGTGTTCCCCACTGTAAGTCCGCACGTTTTGATGGCCACCTCAGAAGGGATTCCCACCATTTGGGGCTGGTGTTTGAGTTGGGATGGTGGAGAGCTCGCTGCTAAATGGATGTTTGTGGGGTCTTGGCATCTGATCTTTGTAGACCTTTGAAGAATATTGCCCTATGATAAAGCAACAAATCCAGGAGAAAAACAAACAAACAAAAAAACGATGATATCAGGGTTGCTGCAGTATTGTTTGAAACTGCTGTATGGCTGTTGGTGTTTCTCCCTGGTTGCCTCCATCATGGTCCTCTCCCAGCCAGTCTGTTGTGCTAGGGAGCACTGCTGCTTCCTGTAAGGATTTCTGCTGTTTAAAATTATTCTGAAGTAACTACATTTTTGGTAATAATTTTTAAAATAATATGAAGTATTCTGGTAACTGGTTGTTTTCTGGACCTTACCTGTTCTGTCAGCAGCTGCAGAATTTATCTGATAAATACCAGCACCTTCGTTCACAAAAAGGCATTGCTCTGCGTTTATATTTGCACATTATTTTTACCTTTTTGGAGGCTGATTTTGGTTGAGGCAAGGGAGAAAAGAGGAACTTGACTTCTGAGGCTTGATTCTTTCGTATCCTAGAAAGGCTGGAGATGGAATGGGCAACATGGTGTAATTGTTACCAAGAAGTTATTCAGATTTCCATGTTTGGACTGTTCCAGAACAATAGATGCATCAAGTCAAATTTAAAATTGATCAAGAAAAAAAAAAAAAAAGATTACTTGTGATGTAGGAATCATGATACAGATCAGATCCTCCTTGCTTCGAACTGTCATGGACTTTTCCTTACAGTCAGTTCTCTCTCCCAGCGTCACAGAAGTACTGTGGTTGTGGTCAAGGTGCCAAGAAGAGCTCCACGATGAGCAGGAGAACAGCTGCTTCCATTTGGATTAGTTGTTGGGGCAGGGGACTGTAAATGTTAGTACTCATTTCAGCCAGAGCTGTGTGGGATACACTGCCAAGCGAATTAAATCAGCATTAAATGATGTTGGTGAATATGCCGAGAAGGAATATCCAAAGAAGTAGAGCAAAGCAGACTGATTACTGAAAAGTGAGACTTGTAAGGAAAACTTAATTATTCAAAGTTCTTATAGCTATTTGTTTCCCTCCTTTTCTGCCAGGTAGTTCATGAAGGGAGAGCTTTGTTTTTCATATGTTAAATGCAGCTTACCTGGGAAATTGCACTGTCATCTTTGGGAGGCAGCCTGCTGGGTTTTCCTGCCTGGGCAAAATACAGCCCGTGTCACACGCAGATCTCTTAGTACTTAGAATTGAATTTTACTGGATGTGCACCCCTCTGCTGTGCCCGTCCTTCAGTAGGACGGTATCTGCAGAAGAAATGCCAGTAGCACAAATTAGAGTTGTGCTTAGGCAGGCCAGGATGAGAAGTGTATGCAGCTTCATGTGATGCCGTGGATCTTGAGTGCAACAAAAGGCAGAAGCTCTTTAAGCCCAAACTTATTATTCAGAAAACCCAGTTGCAAAGAGAAGTGTTACAACTGGAACACAAGGCTCTTGGGAACATGGTCTTAGTAAATATGCTGTGTATAAAGCAGCTTTTTTTTTGCAAACAGCAGGTTTAATATTAATTCTAATTTCACTTGTTTTTAAATGAACATTTTGCTGTGAGTTTCAAGAGTTTAAGATGTTTGTGGCTGAAGTCATTAGAGAGTTAAAATACAACACATTCTCTTAATTGTGGTTGTAGGGATTGTTTTGAGAATGGTTATCATTTAATCCACTTTGGCTTTTATATCGCTTGGAAGAAGTTCTCTGAAGTGCAGCGCTGTGCCTGTGGTGGAGGTGGCAGCAGCTAATCCTGCCATGCTGTCCTGCGCCTGGTGGCAGGGCAGCGTTCTTCTGCCTTTTACATGTTTTGATCACGTAAACATTAATTTTGGATTCATGGGTAACAAAAACCCAGTTGTTCGTTTAGCTCAAGAAAAAGAAGATTCATCTCTTCTTGTTATTCGTGAGCAGCTGAGATGCACAGTGGCATCTGCAGCAAAGTTTTTGCATATTTTGGGGGGAAAAAGTAATAGGTACATCACCTGGTAGCAGGTGATGTAGGAAGTGGGCAGGATATGTAGGCAGGCAGGAATCCCATATCTGTATTCCTCGGGTTATTTATCGTGAGGAAAAATCTGTCTTTAAAAGCAAATAGTGATTGTTTAATAGAAAACCTGTTCCTGGACTGTGCTCTCTTTTGGAGTTCTCGCCTCCTTTTTTACCAAATAAACTTACAGCATGTGGTTTTTTACTTTGTCTTCCTGATCCTGTTAGGAGGGCAAAAGGCAGGTGAAAGCATTGTTCTTACCATTACTGTCTTTGCTTCTCTTCTTGTCCTACTGGCTTTCATTGTCACACAAAAGTAATAGGAAGAAAAGAATAAACAGAAGGAAACTGAAGTTCCATTTTGAGAACAGCATGTGTGTGTGTGTATCATGGCCATGACTTGCTTATAAGATAGCTTCAGCTTCCCGTGACTTGGTGGCATGATATTTAACATTCTCTTTTATAAGCTTGTTGTTTACAGCAGTTTTAGATTTCTGCTTAGCCTAATGATGACAAGAGGGTCCACCCTGGAGAGTTCAGCCTCCAGTCTTTGAAGGTCTCATTTGATTGCGTTTGCAACTGTGAGGAATGGCTTGAGGCTGTGCTATTTCACATGAGAGAGGAAAGGGAAAAACACCACCAAAAAAAACCCCTCTCCTCCTCATTTTTATTTGCCCTTATTTGGGATTCTCAGTGGCTCTTAAAATATAGGTCAAGGATCTGTGTGGATACAGTATAATAAGGGACAGGTCTTGGTGGCTTGCTACCAGAGAGGGATGAGGAGTACTTTCCCCAAGGGCTCTGTTTAACACACAACCTGTGTCCCTTTCTGCCACTCCTGTTCTTGCTTCTGCTCGTTCTCAGGACTTCAGAGTGCATTTTAAAGCTTCTGTCAGCTTGTACATATCAACTCTTCTTTCTCACCTCCTTTTTGTTACCCCCTTTGGAAGGAGAAATAGCATGTGCAGCAGAAACACCTTTTGTGGTGCTCTAGGCAGTTTGGCTCAGCAACTTACATTCTGTGATGGCCTTTGTCTTTCTGGATCCACCAGTCTTTATGCATAGTCTATTACTCGGAAAGACAAATGCATGCAGTGGCAGAGGACGTAAAATCAGCTTATGGGGTACACATCTAGTTTACGTGTTTCCTGCCGATGTCAAGTACTCTGCTCTGTGTGCTTCATGATCTGAACACACTTCTGCAGTGCAGTGCCTTCTATTGCAAGCCACCTGAGTGGTGGCGTGCCCCTTGTGTCTTACACAAGGTGTCCTATTGGTTTCAGCCTGGCCTCACTGTGGAAATACACGTGCCTTGGGTAGGTTTCATAGTAGGCTTTCTAGAAGCACATATTACTTGTTGCCTCATCCCTTTTCTCCAGCAATGTAATCAGAGTCAGCACTGAATGAATGTCAGAGCACAATGAACTGTATTCCTGGGCCTTGGCGATGTGTTTTGTTTGGGCTGCTGCTCGTCTGCAGGCCAGTACCAAGACCTGCACCGCCGTTACCTGTGTTACAGTCAGCTCTCATGCTCTGCACACAGATACGTTCTTGCCTACTGATTTGAAAGCCCTCAGCATCATTATATTAAAGCAAAAATATACACTGCTTCTTGTGTATGTAGCTGTCCTCTTCTGTAATCTAAACTTCAGTGTTTTAAATCTGTATTAATGAACAACATTTTGTCCTTCATTTTAGTGTTTAAATATATCCTTCAATTTATATTTACAAGAGCTGTTTTCTCAGGTTTTAAGTTTCTCTGATTTATATCCTGGTATTTATCTATTTATTTACACTTCTATCTGTGCTTTGCAGTAGCACTAGAGGTTTAATAGAGAATATCTTAAAGTCCTCTTTACTTTGTGCACTGCGAGCTGCCATACTGATCTCTTGCTGAGGCACTTGAGAAGTCAAAAATACAGAACATATGTTTTGTTGTTAACACGCCATATCATAGGTATGTTGCATCAAGCCAGTGAATTTATCCAGGTAATTTCTTTCAGACACATTATGATAGTTCAGAACTTCTGTTATTTAGGTTTGAATTTTGATGTTGTCATTGTTTCCTTCCCATAATTCTTCTATTTGCTTTAGCATAGGAAAGCACGGGTTAGACATTATTAATTTGGATATAATGGAAGAACAGGCCAAGGGTAAGCAACTGTAAGCCAACTTTTAAATATAAATTATAGCATGGTATGTGATCTTCACGATATAAATCTCATAGCACTTAATAGGATTAGGACACTAAAACATTGTGTAGGACACTATCTGGGTAGCCTCACTTCCCATTGATCTGGATGTAAATATCTTTCTGAATTAAGTTTATTCCACAGAACTTCAGGTTAATAAGAAAAAATTTCCAGGGGAGCAATAGTGCTTGGTCTAGCTGTCTAATTCTTTTTCAAAGCATACTGACTTGGTCAGGTACAACATACAAACTGGGTGTGCATCTATCCCTATAACAGGGTTTTCTAGGAAGCCCTACCTTGCAGAAGGGAGTAAACGTTTGCGTGTAGGACTGTAGCCTTACCTTTTGGACATTATTTGCTTTTCCCAATCACTATGAATAATTAAATAACAGTTTAATTTATCCACAAGAGGAGATGTATAAATAAAACTCAAAGTAGAATTCATGTAGAAACATTATAACAAATACAGTTATTGTCACCTATACTTTCCAGCACTTGTCTCTCTAGCATATTACATCATTGGCTGATGACCTTACCTTTGCTGTTTAGAAAGGGAAAGCAAAATTAAAAGGGGAAATGAGATCCCACAGGATACAAAGTGTTGGGTTTTTTTTAAGTAGATGTATTAAACTACACAGGTGTGACATTGCAGTTTCAGCTGGCTACCCTGCCCTTGCACAGCGAGTCCTGTTGACCAGCTGCAGCAACTACTTGTGGGGCAAGGTACTACCCAGAGTAAGTGTGGCGGAAGACTTAGACCCTATCAAAAGAGCCTGTAAGGCAAGCAGATCTTTGTCAACCATTTTTATTTCTTCAAGTGCTTGATATTCCTAAGAAAATGAAAAGGATGTGATGCTTTTGCCCTTATTTTGTGTGTTGTTTGTAACATATTAAGTAGCTCTTAAGCAGTCAGATTTATGTCTCTTTGGTACCCAGGACAACACTGATGATAATGGCAATAATACTTACCACTTAAATGGCATTTTACAAATTCAAAGTGTTGTGCAACAAACATTAATTAGTTCTCACAAGAGTCTTGCTGTGAAGTAGGTAAGTGTTGTTGTTCTCCTATTACACATGGGGAATCTAAAGCAAGGAGGTAAATCATTCAGGGAGCTGGTAGCACTCAGGCAGGAATTGAAGCTGGGGAGTTTCTGCTTCCTATGTTGTTTTGTTGAGTGTGCTGCTTGCACTGCAGTTAGTGCAAAACGTGCTCCAAGACTCCTAAAAACTCAGTGCATCTGTTCTACCATGATACACCTTCAAGTGGAGCTTACAAGGCTGTCTCACAGTGACCGTGTAGGTCAGATACTAGCAGCTCAAGTTTTGCATTTTATGCAGAAAACTTCGGAGTAGAAGGATGTTTTCACATCCGAAATCCAGAGCCTGATACAAAAACGAAGCTGAGAACCACACACAAGGGCATGCTTTCCTAACCTGGCGGAGCAGAGCTCCTAACAGTGCTGTCTTACGGTCGGCTGCACGAGCTGTGCAGTGCTAGTTCAAATGTCTTTACAATTAAAAAGCTGGCTGCTAAAGAGCTACTTTGTGTGTTTGGGCTACTTAATACGTCTGGCGGGAGTTGGAACCAGGTGATCTTTAAGGTCCCTTCCAACCCATTCTGGGTTCTGTTGCTTTCTCTCTGAACAGTAGGAGTTTTCCCACTGGGATGAATTTTTTATTATTTTTTTTTTAAGGTAAGGTGTTTTTTATACATAAGCAGCTGCTCCTTTTCATTGCACACTGATGTTTCACTTTTAGGATACTACCACCTCAAGGTCAGCTGCAGACGTATTTGAGTGTGTCTCTGTGAGTATCCAAAGGATCATCAGTAAACACTATTGAATTAAAAAAGCTCTGAAGAAGAGTAACCTTTTTTGTGTATGGGAGGAAAAAAAGAGGTCAATCGTTACAACATATCACAATTTTGCAATATGGCATTTGGGCTCACAGTACTGTAATTGCAAAGGTGTCTGCAGTCCGCATTGTTATGATTTGATTAAACAGGGGAGAGCTCAGCACAAACGGAGTACCTTGGTACCCCAGGCAGGGTGTCTGTGCTGAATCTACCTCAGTGACTCAAGATACTGCAGCACATATGACAAATTAAAATCATGTAGTGTTCAGAGACCTCTACAACCTCAAATCATAACTCACAATTTATTTGCTTTTCTTACTGTAAATCAATTCTTTAATGTTTTAATATATTTATGGCATTTAATTTCCTTCTTTTTTTTTCTTTTTCTTCAGTGGGGCTGTAGGAAAAAAGTGAACAACTTTGGTGCTTTGCCTTCACCTTTCTCTTCACTTGAAGCTGTAGCACCAACAAATGTGTGGAGGTGTGCAAAGAAAATATTTCACATAATTCTTACTCTTTCACCCACCAATCTTTTGCTTTCTCAACTACGTTTGCACATCTTCATCCTCTTCTCTCATCTTCTTTTCCTGCGTCCCTATTGTTCTTTCTTTCAGTTTCCGCTTCTTGTTCTCTTATTTTCTCCTCCTTCACAATCCTGTATACCTAGAGGTGAAAGACTGACACACTAAACCAATGTGCCATTTCATTCCTTGATTTTTATGAATCTCTTAACTTCGTGCTCCGAGTGCAGGTGATGTTTTCTGATGAGGTGAAGAATCGGTACGGGGATACACAGTTAGCAGTGATTAATATCCAGTGAAAAATAAAAAGGGAGAGACTTGAAAAATGCAAATAGTGTGAGGGATCACAAAACCAAGGAATGAAGTGGTCCATTGATTTTAGTGTACCACCCTTTTGCTTTCAGAAATTCAGGTTTTAAATCCTAGTTCAGTCCGCAGGCAAAGGCGGATTTGATCTCATCCTGTTCCCACTAGTCCCTATGTTATGGCCCTGCCGCTGTCAGATGTGAGTGAGGGGTTTTTCTCCACAAGAGTTTGAGAGAGCAGAACATGGCAGTTGGAAGCTGGGATGTATGGAAGCATCTTCTGCCAGTACACGGGGAGATCTTGCTAACTGCATGGGTGTTTTGACTCCACTTGCACTGGTCTCCTCTCATCTGTGTCATGACTCTAGTTCCCAGCTTCCATGAGCCCTGCATTTCCCTCCTAACATTTTACAATATTTAAATGAAATTAGTTATGCTGTGCTCTCATACTAAGCAGAATTCTGGCAACTAAAACACAAGGATGCACAGGAATAACTGGGATGTCAATAGGATGTTAATCTGTAGTAAACGGGAGACGGTCAACATTTCACATAATGTTAATCATTACCAGTGTTTTTGTGTGCACAAACACAGAAGCAAATCAAATCAGTCTAGCTCCTAAATTACTTCAATTATTTCAAAATAGGAACAAAACAGTAAGTGGATAAAGCATAGTAAGAATAATAACTGAACCCGCTGTTACTCACCCCGATTTTTGTCATCTCTAGTAGAATTTAAGCTGTATTTTAGAGAGTGTAAGGTTAACACTTCAGTGAAGAACAGTAGTGGTTCCAAAAGCAAAAAATCTCTAGAATATTAATTGCATTCCTTGTTCTGTTGCACTGATGACTTTCTAAAAATCCTTGCCTTGGCTCTATAATGTTACACTTTAAAATATTCAGGTTGGTCTTGTTGTTCGTTACATAAAAAATTAACGATCTTGAAAGTATTACCATGTTTATTTTAAAGAAACTATTTTCTACTTTTTAATTAAAAGTTATAATTCACCATCTTTTGACCAAGTTATCTGAAATCTTAATCTTATTGGTAATGGGTATTGGGCTAGATTCAGTGAGAAATACAATCTTTACTTAATGCAAACAGTAAAAATATCAGCATTTCTAGAGATATGGTTCAGTTCAATTCATGTGCTGTACTAACTCTGCCTTTTTAATTAGAAATATTCTCCTACTTATGCAAGAATACTGGGGAAAAAAGGGCACTGTCTTATTATGTATTCCATGTGAATCACAAATGGACAAAACCAGGCATAATATGACGACTGTTTTGTTATTAAAGCACTTTAATAAGGTTAATGCTTCCCTACAAATAGTTTTCAAAATAAGTTTTTTTGGTTTTGAGGATATGCTCTGGTCTAGCATAGTTATAAAGAATTTCCCTGTTGGGAAATAGTCAACCTTTTAATTTTGGCATGCAGAGTTCATCTTTATTTTCCATTCAGAAAGAGCCAACCAAATGTACTGTTCAAGACGCTTTGTAAAATATATTTCTCCTTATATCTGGTTAAAAGCTGTCTTATTGTGCTGTATCCAAGGAAAAAAAATGAGAAAAAATCTGACTTCATATGCAAAACAATGAGTGAAAAGTAAAAATAAAATACAGATCATAAAGGACAGTTTATGTTTTGTTAAAATGTAGACCTGAGCAATTTTTTTTCTGCTATGACTTTTCATAAAGGAGATCTGAAGCTGCACTGCAAGTAGGAAGGGAGCTAGAAGAAAAGAAAGAAAATCTTACCGACTGCTTGCAAAACTGCAGCAAGTAGGACCTTATCTATATGCATTACTTTGATTTCAAATTATTTTTAGCATGGCTTTTATTGTACTCATTGTTACATACATAAATCTTTAAAGTAATACGTTTTGTAAGAAATGGTCATAAAAATTTACAGCCAGTAACTTTTCCCCTGTCCCTTACAATGATATTCTACTAAAACCATTAAATGGTTCTCATTAATGCCCTTTAAATGATTGTGTAATGACCCACAATCGCTTGTAAGTGAACAACCATTAAAGAATTACCAGTTCTTAGCATGCTTTTAAGTACAGTTTAAATACATGGGAGGTAACGTATAATATATTAGAAAAAGTATTAAATTTGAAAGTGTAAAAACATGATTGCTGCAAAAGAATGAGTAGGTGGGAACCCTCCCCGGCACTGACCATAGCCCTCAGAGCACTGTGTAATAGCATTGCTTGTTGCACATAGTGGTTTGGTTTGGGGCTGTTTGTTTCCAGAAATGCATCTGTATGTGCTTTTGTGAACCTGATATTGAAATGATCTGTGAGGAGTAAAATGACAAAGAAAGGATGACTTCTGTATGAATGTGCTGAATTCAAAATCCCAGGCACACCTACTAATGAGCGTTACTGGGAAGCGTGACCCACCTGGTAATTTCAAAGGGCAGCTTTGCTCTTGGGTAGCGTAAAAGCCCAAAGACAAAAATAGAAGAATTCTTTCAGTTCTTGAGCAATGAGAAGGGGACATCCTTGTGCACAGATGACTTTGAGAAGTCTCAGGAATTTTCAGTTGTCTCTGCAAAGAAATGAGTAAGAAGACATTATTAAAAAAGAGCTTTATATATTTTTTTTTAATTTATTTTTTATTTATTTATTTTCATAGACAATTTGCAAGATCTTGCCATCACAGTTCTAGTATGACGCATAGCAGGGATCCTGGCTATGGTACTTCAGTGCCAGGGTGAAGGAGCTGTGTTGCTAACGGGCGCAAAGGGGCATCTTGATAACATGCTCTTCTCTGAAGAGCACAGGGTGTGCCAAAAGCTAAATTGCCTTTCACATTTTTAAATGCATGTTTAGGTTTGTAGACGTTTGTCAAAAGTCCACATCCAGCACATATACTCTTTTCAAGGTCTGGCCTTGTTGGCTGGATGGGAGGCAATATTTGGCCTTGCTTGTCTTATGGGAAAACACTGTCTAGCTAGACTTTGAAATTCTTAACAAATGGGAGACCAAGCAAACTGAAAACAAACAGGCAAAGCCTTCTGCAGTGGACCGTTTCAACCGGGGTAGTAATTTTCTGTCCTATCAAAACTTTTCTTTCCAACAAAGCCTTAAGCTCACTCATCAGAAACCAGATCATTGTTCTGAGTTTACAGTTTTCTCTTAAATCCCCATTTCTTCAGCTCACCTGTGTCATTTGCTATGTTTCTTACTCTATTGAAGGCTGCAAAAACCTTTTGTTTACTTGTACTGCCATATGTATAAGTCCTGCCCAAGATATGGCTTTCTCATGCCCTCCTCACCACCAGGCATTCTTTCTGAACTCCACTTCTTGTCCTGTGGAGGTAGGACACATGGAAATACATACACCTAAAGTTGCTAACACACTTTCTCCTTGCTAATTTGATTGTTATCCTACAATAACAATACCTTTTTTTCAGCCTTGTAACCCAAAAATTTTATCAGAGGAAAATGAATTTCTGGTTCTCCAAAATAAGATTATTAGGAAGTGAAACCCTCGTTACCTGATGTTTTAGTGGTTTTAGATAGTCTGTAAACTAGCCTTTGTATGAAGCAATCTGTATAGGTTTTGTAGCCCTAGTGCATAGCTTCTGGGTAAATGGGCCAATTTTACTTGAATTCTTGAGCCTTTGGGGTTGCAATGGAGAGTCATGCATCATAAAAAAACTAAGCATATTTATATAAAAACTTTTTTAGCTGGCAGTTAAATCTTCTGACTTTATTCTTTGTTAGCAGCCCGACTAGCCTGTTATTGGCCTCAAATGGAATTGATTTAATTCTAGATCACTTGGTTCAACAAGGATTTGAATCTTGAGCACCAACATCCTGCTCTCCAAACCTCCAGGACACAGTCTGGATTTTATTTATTTATTTTTAGGAGTACTCTCTTTCAGTCCTTGAGAGAAATTCACTGAAACCAGTGTGTGAAATATTTCAGTTCCATGAAATTTCATCTAATCAAAATGTTCTAGCTGGTTATGCCCACTGCTGCGAGTATCTGACCACTAGTTTCCAAGGCAGCAGGCAGCCTAAGATCACATTAGACTTCACGGAATGCTTGAATACACAGATTTCAGTAGTAGCAACAAATGCTTTCTGTCATATTATGTTTGCTAAGAACTGGATCCTTTCTCCTTTCCACTGTAATCTACTTACTTGTCATCTCCTTGTGCGCATAGCTGGACCAGTGTAGCTACCCTACTAGAAAGATACAAAAAAAAAAAAAGAGAAGCCTTCCTAACATTTAAGACCAACAGAGTTTCATTATGTTGGTTTCATGCATACTATTTTGTATGTGTTTTTGACTTTCCAAACCAAATTGCACTTGTGGTCCTTGTGTGCATCCTAATCCTCATCCTAGCAGACTGCAATCCAGGTATAGTGCAGCCACGTGTTTAACACATCTGTTAGTACATCTGACTTAGATATTCTTAGAACATGATTAGGAGCTGAGCAATGGAAACTTTCTTATCTGAGCCAAGAGATGGAGTCCTCAGACTTCCAGTTTGGGGCATTCTGTGTTTGCTCTTCAGCCCTTTATCGAGTAAGGAATTAATCAGTAGTGCTGCATGTATGGCTAAACTTCTAAGAATATGCACTTCTCATTGTTACGTACACGGGACGACAGAATCAGCAGTCATTTTTGGTCCTGTTTTGCAGAGGTATTTGGATGTTTAAAGATAGAAATTATCATCCTGGAGGAGTTTTCTGGAGTAACTGGGTACATTAGGCATAAGTACATAAACACACATGAAAAATCTATTTCCTGAAGTGCAAGATAGTTTTGTAAACTTATCACGTTGGATATATCCAAATAGCATAATGTATTTCTGTGCAGAGATACCTGAACTCATGCTGAATGAGCTAACCTTGCCATCAGAAGCAACACAGCCATGGTAACATTTTGCATAGGCTAAGATGTGTTGTGCTGTGCTACTGTGGTTTGACTTTTTGAGAATGATTTCTTGAACATCTCTGCATGATATTGCTTAGCGTTATGTAGATGTACCTCTGGAGCTATTTTAAAGTAATGGCACTCTGTTTCTTGATGAAATCTATTATTCATTTGTCAAAGAAGAAAATGGAAGGGTGTCTTTTTTTTTTTTTTTAAGTGCCTGTTTAGTCTGGATATCTGGATTTGGTGGGAATACTGATATTTTAAAATTTATTTATTTATTAGACCACAGTGAATTGGTACCCAAAGGAAGAAAACTTTATTTGTTTAAGTGTGTATGTGATGAACACAGTTCTAGTATTTCAAAAGTCTGCATAATACTTATTGAAAATAGGCTCCTTGCCAAATGGGAATTGAAACGCATATACGTATTACACTATTTGCCTTAGAAGAAATTAATTTTCAGCCAGAAGCAGATAGGATTATTTAATATTTATCTTTAGCTGCAGGAAGATGAATCTATTATTTTATACATTTATTTTGTTATTTTATGTATTCTTCACTCAAATTTTCCTATAGGAGGTGCTGATGTACTCTTGTCTCCACCACATCAAGGTTAAAGGGTCTCCAGTTAAATTTCCACAGCTAGTGCTGCCTGCTGGTCACCCGTGGAGACCATAATTGTCCTCAGGATCAGGAAAAGTCCACTGAGGTCTGTTGGCGTGGTGTGCACGTGCCAGCGGAGTGCAAGGATAAGTGGGAAGGGATTCCTTTCTCCATTTGCTTTTAGTGTTAATTATACTAGGAAGTTAAAACATGTACAGCATTAAAATTAAGCAAAGAAAATTGAATGATGTTGTATGTCAAAGTTGACTGATTAAGTACCAGTGAGAGACTGGAGTGTATAAAGTTACGGTATCACACAGTAACATGTAGATGGGGACTGTTAAATATCAATGGAGCATTACTCTGCACTGTCAGCAAACTTCAGTATGACCACAGTGAGAGATGCTAAAATGTCATTTCATGGACCACATTATGTGCTGCCTACAATGAATATTGGTCCATGGTTTATTACGTTTTTGATAAATTGTAACTTTTCGGACAAAAATTTAGTTAGCTTATCTCTAGTGTCATTTAAATGTCTTTAAAGAACTGATTTTTTCCCCCAAAGAATCATTCAGCAGCAGTCTGTAGTCATGTGGTACTAATTTAAATTACCGTAGCAATGGCAAGTTTCCTTCCCGAAATTAATAAATACAATTTATAAGGAATGTTAAGCAACAACTAACATTTTAATGCTTTGTGATTTTTTCAGTCAAAATGGTTAAATAATTAAAGTAAATTTGTAGGGTTAGGGAAGAAGCTTTACCATAGGAAGGGAACAGCGCTTTGGAAACTACATCTGTTCATTCAGACACGTCGCATGGATAAATGTCAAACTGACGGGTTAGCTGTGCTAAGGAGAGAATTTTGCAGTTACTTCCAAACCTGCCTTGTCCCACAAACACAGAAGATGTTTTGGAATATCTGAGGCTGTTTAAACTGTGCTGCCAGACTAACAGCTTCTCAGAGGAGCTGATAGTGGTAGAAGTGCAATCTTGCCCAAATGGAGGGGGCCGTAATTTAAGGCCTTGGGTAGCATGCAGTGGTCTGCTATTGAAGTCCAGGAAACGCACTTTCTGGAGAAGCTGCCTTACTGGAAACCACGAAGGGAACTTGTGAAGAATTCATGGTAGGAGGTGAACTCTGCCTTGTGAGGAGTAAGGCGTGTGGGAGACTGGGATCTGGCAGCAGGCTGCTGCTCTAGGAAGGAAGAAGTAAGGCTTCCAATGCAGCATAACCCGGCTCATCCCAGCACACGGCAGAGGAGGCACGTCGGGCCCAGGGCTGTGGTGAGGAGGGGGCTCGCGTGCTCTCCTCAGTGTTCTCCTCTCAAGATCCTGTGCTTGGGAAGGCAGCGTTCATTTTCTTTAAAGCCTAAAGATTAACTTGATCCAGTTTCATATGTTCATCTCACATAAAAGCTTATATTTTTTTCCCCCGGCCACAGCTTGCTTTCTCCGTTCTCAGCTCAGAGGTTTCTGTCCGGCACGAACAGCAGCATGACGAGCAGCAGTAGGGAAAGTTTTAAAGAATAATGTGGGATTATTTTTGGAGATTTTGCAGATCCTCTGTTCAGGAAGTTGCAGAAAACTATATTCGATTATGAATATTACCTTCATTTCCTGTTGGATTCCAGGGGGCTGAGCCCTGAGCTTTGGGGAATTGTTTTTTGGCTGTCTGAGCTGTAGCCTGACAGGGCTCTTGAGTCACTGTTGCCTTCCCAGGCAGCACAGGGTGCCGGGTCTGGTCCTCTTGGTGTGTGCCTGCTCCAAGGCAAGCTGCAGGAAGGATGCTGCTCCAGTGCCTTGCGTGTTTTTGGTGACTCAGGTGCAAAACCAAATAGCTGGGCTATGGGGCCGGCTAGCTCTTGCCTTATCCTTTCAGAGTGTTAACTTTGGTGTGTGGAGTTGAGTAAGAAGTGCCAAGCTATCTGTGTTAGTTAGGATTAGTAATGCATGTCATGTTTTAATGTGCTCAGCAGCTTTGGTCATGCTTTCCATGCCATGTTGAGATGGTAATAAAGGAAGCGAGAAGGAAAAGCAGAAGACTCGTGAGTCAGAGGCTCGTGTTGGCAGGATCTTACTATCAAACCTTTCTCAGTCATACCACTGGACTACAAGGAGTCAGAAGTACCAATGGGGGGGAAAAAAAGGCAAATATTTAAGGTTGCAGGATTTATTAATAGAGATCTTCAGCATGACTTGTGTAGTCTCATTGGGTGTGATGCTATCCATTCAAAATAAAACTAATACACATGACTCTGGTAATACTTTGAAATGTGCAGTTCTCTGACAATTCACAGGCTTTACTATTCCTGAGAGGTGTGAAGGTTTTTAAGACAAAATAGAGCTATATATTGAGTCTGAGTATCTCATCGAAAAACTTTTCTGTGACTAAATGATTTGATGTTTGACTCTGATAAACCAATGTTATCAATGAAGAGAAGACAGCATTTAATGCTACAAATTTAAAAACAAAAACAAACAAAATTAAACCCTTTATGATAAAACTGGTCAAAATATAAATAAGGATCACGTACTGGGTATTTAATAATTGTGTAAAATAGTTTACTGGAAGCTTATGAGTTTTACTGAAAATATAGAAATTCAGGTAAAAAATTTTTTACAAAATGCCAAAGCCATACATGATCGTTTGCCTTAAATATTGAACTATCTAAAAAAAAAATCTTGTTTCTCAGGAGGCTTTCTCACGTCAGTAAGCAAGCGTGTAGGCTCTCTGTGACAGTCTGCCTTACTTCTGTATCTTAACATACTGAGAGAAGGGAAGACTTCTTACAGGATGCTGCTACTTGTCTCGAAGCCTGGCTGATTCATAGATGTGATTTCACAGCTATTTGGCTATTCAAACTAGAAAAAAATCTTCCCATCACTGTATAACTGACACTGATCGGGGCCTTAAAAATAGTTGAGTAGAACTGCTGCTTAATGTTGTCATTTCTGGTGGAACAAACCCTGAGAGAGGTGTCATTTGAACACTCTCCTTTGAGGAAAGGAGAGGTGCTTTCTAAATAAGAAGGCAAAAATATCTTTAAATGAAACTTAAAAATAGGAAGGAAGAGAAGCTGTTCAGTTAACATCTTACTGCAAAATCAGAGTCAATGAATTTGGCTGTGGCTGTAGAAATAACTTCTGTTGTGCTAGCTCGGTGAATGACTTCTTTGTAATTGATGTGCAACGTTTTTCCTTTTTGTTAGTGAAACTGAAAGAACAAAAAATATTTCAGAACAGCTGAAATGTTTTGTCCTACCCAAGATAAAATGATGGACTTGATTCTCAGGGTGTATTTTTTTTTTGTGGTTTAACTAGAACATATGAAATATTTTACTTCTGAATATAAACACAAGTTAAATGTTTAGACCTTTATCAGTTAAAACAAAAGCAACTTCCAGAAGTTAAGAAAACTTGTGAATGGTTGAAATCCAGAGCAGATCAAGCTGATATCTAAACGTACAAAGCCTTCTATCTTTATTGTAAAATCAGTGTATTCAAGATGTTCGCATCATTTTAGTGATTTCCAGAAAAACAATTGGAAATGCAATTTGCGATTGTATTTTTTTTCTTACAATTATGCAAGTTTGAAATAATTACTGGAGCTTTGACCTTTTACAATGGAAGGCAAGAAGTGCTCAGCTGAGCCTAATGGAAGGTGCTGAGTGGAAAAATAGGGTTTAATGTAAGATTCTCTCTGAAGAGTAGCAAGTATTAGGTGATGATGGTGGAGAAAGTGATGAGAGTTGAGAGTGTGACATTCATCGTTGATGTGTCCCCTGCTTAGAGATGTCCTCAGCCTGCAGTACTGGCATGTTATTCTACCTGATGTATTTGTGCTTTACAGTAAAACTCTTAAATCAGATAAGGCAGTCTTTTGCACTGACTGCTGGTACCGACGAAGTTGTGTGTGTACTTGTACTCCACCAAGGAATAACTACAGTTGAGATGTGGCCCTGTAGTTGAGAAATTACATTATGCTGCACAAGGTCATTATAAATATATACATAAATATAACAGAAAAAATATTTTGCATGAATGCAATAATAAAATAAATGATCTGCTTGTAGCTGTTGTATCTAGTTGCCATCTTCTTGGTAGTTCCTCTAGCATCCTCGGTTTTGTCTTTACCGTCCTCCCTTGTCTGCTTCCAAACAGTCTGATGAAGTCAGTGAATGTGGGATAATAATCCTGCTGCAAATCTTCGCCAGGACATACTGTGTAGGTCACTGATATATCAACTGCTCATCGCTGCCATGGAAGAGTTTTGTGGCCCCAACAATTAGGAAAACATTGTGCCAAAAAGAAATCAAGACCTGTGTTCATTCCTTTGGTGTGGAGATTGGTCAGACTTTGGCTTGGAACAGACACAGACTGGAACTGTCTGAGGCTGCTGGTATTTGTGCTAAAAGCACACTCACATGTGCAATGCCTCATGTGCTTAAGTGAGGTTTTGTGGTTAATAGAGACTTAAAATTGCAAGTCAAATATCAGGCTCTGTAGCCAATAAGTAATAGTACAGATTTTTTTCTAAGTTTAAGCACTTCACAGCATTGGAAAAAATGTTCTTGTGGTTGCTCTGGGGTGGTGCTGAAGGACCTCCGTAACGCATGAGTTCTGCCTTCTGCCCAAGCAGCCTGTCTTTGCTTCCTGCTCAGTTCCATGAGCGCTGCTCAAATCCACTGCTGTTCCCAGATACTCTGTAGTTCCTTATCTTTGCCTCCCCTGATACAATGAGGTGGTAATAAATCTGATCCTAAAAGCCCTGATTTTTTTATTTTTTATTTATTTTTTTCCTTCAGAGCATACCTCAGGTTGTATTTTTTGGGAAGCTCTGGACTTTCAGGCTACAGGCAGGCTGGGGCCTAGCCAGATACACTTTCTTCTGAAAACAACTTCTTCCAGCCTACATTATACTCTGCTTACCATTACCCCATCCAACTCTCCAAGCTGTTTCTCTAATGGAACTGCTGGTGAGCTGAATCGGACACTGTTTTCGTAGATGTTCTTGCTGAGTTGTAAAGCAAAGATGTTCCTTGTAAAATAAGTAATATAGTTCTTGTTGGTTTTTTTTTTTTGTTTGTTTGTTTGTTTGTTTTTTTTTTGTTGTTGTTGTTGTTTGTTTGTTTTTTGTTTTTTTGATGTGAGTATTCTGTTGCTACTGAACTGTGAGGTGTGTCTTGGTCAGCTTTGTTTTGGTACGAAATGCTATCAGTGGCAAAGGCAATGCACGCTGATTTGATAAATGTCACTAATGAGGTTTGATTGCTGTTTTTATTAAAGTTTGTACTAAAACAGTGCACAGTAAGTTTCATGGTTAAGATGCATGTGGAAAAAGCATGCCACAAGTACCTGTGCATGCAGGTTGGGGAGATTTACAGCAACATTAATTGGTTTTTCACTTTGGAAAATCTTGAAGTCATGGTTTTTTCTTGTGTTCCCCACCCTGACACTCAGACTTTTACAGTGTGATTAAATACACAATTTAAAAAAAAAAAAAAAAAAAACTTACCGTTCCTTAAGATATTAGCAATTAATTTATTTTAAAAGGTGCAATTTTTCTCCCCTTTTCAGATTATCTAGTGCTACGGGCAAAGTGACTGGGGTAGGGGTGAGGGGAAGAGCCCTGAGACAGTTTTGGTTGGGGAGGTAACTGGCAACGGAATTAATTCCTAAGATTTCATTGAAAGATTCCTAAGATTTGGCATTGAATATATTTGTATGAAAAACTATGCATTTAAAAACTGAGACTAACCTCCCTCCTCCTACTTTCCCCAAAATACTGAAGAGCTTGGAACCATCTTTGTAGAAGTAGGGGGAGATTAACAGCAAGGTCAGGCTTGCACTTAATGAGTCAGAGATCCTTCTCACTCCGTTTTGCTTTGGTGCTCTTTTAGTGTTGTTATTTATTTATTTATTTTTCTTCCTTCAAGGGACAAAAATAAGAGGACTGTTTGAATATGTTTGGGGGACAATTGAGGCTTTTCTCTTCTTTGGAATTTACCTAGTACGGTGAAACACCTACAACAGAGACTTCATAGCAGTCCGACTTGATCCCTAGTAATAAATGAAGGATGTCTGCAACAAAAAGTAATTAGTGATATCCCTTTGTTACACTGAAATGAAAACTTTTTCCATGGAAAATTTCACCTTTTGCACTTCAGTAGTTGTTGCCTTCTATGCCCAGTGTTTTTTGAGTTATGGCCTTGCAAGTGGGGAAAATGCCTTTTATATTGTCGATTACCTGACAAATCAGTGTATGAATACAGAGATGTTATTTAATTGGTCCATAGGATTGTCAGAGGCTGGCTGAATGCTTAAAGCAGAGGTAGGGACAAAAGGGCCATCTCCTCAACATAAGGGAGTAGAAACAAAGCGCCTCAGAAGCACCAGGGCCTGGTGGCTCCACAGCACCCCGTAGGCCAGCCACAGGCCTGTAACCTCTGCACAGATCCTCAAGCCTGCCAGAGAGCCTCACATCCTTCACGGGGCAGGAGCAGGCCCCCAGACCTGCTCTTTCTGGCCTCGATGTTACAAAGCAGCAGCATGGACTTCACCTAATCTGAGCTAGATCTGACAAAGTGAGTTTGGCTTTCTCTATTTTTCATACTTAGCTTGGAAAGCTCGCTTTCCTCTAGTAGTAGTAACTGTTTAGGTATTTCCCTCCTCAGTAATGCAGTTTCCTGCATGAGCGTGAGGCAAAGAATGTATGCTGAGGATTATTTTGGTATTTTGATGGTTATGTAAGTAGATGGCTGATACCTAGAAAGCCGAAACTGCATCAAAATTTTGAGGTGCTTGATTTTCAGCATTGCAGCCTGGCTATGGAGAGCTCAGCCTGGGCAGAGGAAGAGAAGCCTGTGATGTGAGAAGTGTGTGTTGTCAGTTAAATTTACTGCAAAGAGGACTCATATGAATAGAAAACATATACAGTGTCTCACTGCATGCTTGCAGGTCTTTTCTGGGCTCCTAAATGTTAACTGGGTAGTAATGTAAGTTATTGCACTCATTAAATTAGGCCACAAACAAGTCAACAATGATTCAGCAAAATGGTTTTGTTTGTATAGTGTGAGGAAGTCTGATAGATATCCAGTCAAACATTTATGGCTAAATGGATGAAGATTTTAACATTACAGCCTAATAAAAACCCCATACTGTGTGATTAAATAAGAGGGAAAGCAGTAAAAAAAGAGGAAGCATAATGATGGTAACATGTAGGTCAGTTACAATTTAATTGTCATTGCACTTCATTGCTAACATATCAATTCTCTGCTGCTTAGCTGAGCAGAAAACAACAACTTACCATGTACAGTGGGCCTACGACTGCTCGTCAAACCCCCACGTACATCACCTGCTTTCGACAACTTCCTTAACAGCCGCATGAAGTCTTCCTGCTTTAATAGGATAATCTTGCTGGAAGCTCCCGCTGGCTGTGTCCTCCCTGTGCTCAATGCATCAGTGATCAGTAAATTTACTTCGCATTCTGCATAGATGCTAAAATTAGGTTGTTTGCATTACAACTTTCAATACTCCTTGAACAAGAAACACCTGCTTGCAGATTTATATTGTTTTATTTAATGGTTTAAAATAACAATAGCTTTGCAGTCGCAATACCCTGATGTACTATACTGGAGGAGCACAACGGCTGATCATTTTTCTTACTTATCCAATTTATACTGTATCTCCTTGCCATATAAGGTATAGCTTCGTTAACATTAATTGCAGCTTTAGAAACTCCATCGAAGTATTTATTCCTGCCAACTGTTCCCACCATTTTATATTTCTAGCAGTACTAAGGAAGACTTTAAGATCACATGCTTGTATTACTTTTAATTTTATTTATTTTGAGAAGAATCAGATGAATCCTTACTAGGTTTTCTGCCTCTGAAATAAAGGGAAACGTGTTTCTGTGAATGCCACTAGGGCCAAACACTAAGATAGAGAATGAAGGGCTGGAGGAGACTTACTGCATCGTATGTCCCTGCTGCTTAACAAACGGCAACAAGCAGTGAGTTCTTCATGTGCCTTCAGAAGGAGACCATCAGGAAAGTTCTTCCAGCTTTGTTGCCACTTATGTGCACGCCTTGCTCCAGAAACTATTAAGGCTCCTGATGTCTTTCTCGTTTGTCCTTACTGGCAAGTGCCATGAATTACAGGTGATCTTCTGAGTTGTGCTGTTGAACTGGACATGACACTAAAATGGAACTTCTAGTTTCAACTTCTGACCTAAAATCTTTGGCCTGGCTAGGAGTACTAAGAAAGTTCATGAGAGCTGGGGCTTCTGTGCCAATAATAGAAGATAGTTGTGTTATGTAGTAAAGTTTATCAAGCCATGCAGTCTGTTTCTGTGGTTTTGCTGGACTAGCTAGCTGTGCTCTGCACTTTGGGCATGCTCTATGAAGCAACCCCAAACTAACAGAATTATGATTTACTTATTTGTAAACAAAAGTTTAAGGTTTACTCCTTTCATCTTCAATTTCAAATGTGGGAATCTAATACCTGACTTCATATGTGATGGGTTCGTGTGATAGCTGTGTGCATAATTGGTACAACCACAATGGTTACATACAACCGAATTTAACTATAAAAAGCCACTGATATAGATACGTGCATCCAAATATTAAATACTAGTTTTTGTTTTGAAACAAAGGGTACACTTTCTGGAGAGGCTTGGGAAACAGACAAATGGACTTTCCGTGAAGAAAACCCCACCATGTATCATAGAGCTGTGGGAGCTAAGAGTGCCAAAGCACAAACTGTGATTGCTGTGGATGTATCTCCGCAGTCTTCTTTTATGCAGTCCAAAATATTTCATCTGTTTTAACCTATCTAGAAATGTTACCCAAAAGAATATCTGAACTTTCAAAATGAAAGCAGCTTAAGAAAGTAGATTTGGGGCTTATTTCAAAATTCATGAGTCAGTGGAGATCCTCAAAGTAAGTTAAAATGGTACGGAATGAGCTGCCTTCCCAGCAGGGCATGGCTGAAAGGTGTCCCCAGGACAAACGTCTCACTGGGATCCATTTCCAGATCCCTTACAAGTCACCGGTCTGAGCAGGTGCAAGAGCACAACTTGTTTTATTTGTTTGTTTGTTTTTATTATTATTTTCTTCTGAATCTCTTTGTACTGATCTCTTTGGGCCATCCTTTGGCAGCTGCAGGTGCCTGCAGGGTGGGAAATGACACGTCGGCCGTACTTCACACGAGTACCTATTGTAGCTCTAGTCATTGGCTGCTTGAGAGCCCTGGGACTGATTCCTCTGGATGTGTCATCTCACCCCAAATAGGGTTACAGTCCCTTTGCACTAGCCGTTAGGAGCAGGATTGGCTTTCACAGGTAATAGGCCTCTCCCTGTGAAATAATTTAATAGCAAGTGCACTCCTCTGTGCACCTCAGAGCTCCAGGAGGCTTTCTGCCTTCCAGCGGCAGAATGTCTCCTATAGCTCCCCGTGGTGCTATATGTCTCCACAATCCACACCCTCGCTCAGCATGACCAGCACCTAATAGGCACCGTAGAGCCCCATTGAAATAGCATGTATTAGTGGCTTTAGAGTAAACTGCTTGCAAAAATCAGCCTAGATAAAATACCCAGATGTTTATGGTCAAAAGGTGTATTGGGAGCCAGTGAGGCAGCAAAGGCCTATTTGGAGTATGTGTTTCAAGGCTTAACAAGATTAACGTCTGCATGTACAAGTCTGTAAGGGACCAATTGAGTATTGCTCTTTCCATACCTGTTTGTTTTGGCTAGTTAAAAGGTAAGTTTTGATTCCTTCTCAGTAGTGTGAAACAAGTGTAGTTGGGGCTCCATTTGTCTGATGCAACCAGAAGCCTGGCAAAGGGATTCATTGCTTGGGGGGGGGGGGGGGGGGATGGTTTTGGTTCCATCTCTGGAATACCACACAGCTACAACACAAATACACTTCTAGGGTTACCTAGTTTGCTCTTACTACTGTTATCCTAGTGATGTGACAAGCCCACTGCCCAGTTACCCAATGACCACAGTCATGGATGAGAAGAAAATCTAGCAACAGCAAAAGAAATCCAGTGTTTTCCCTGGCTCTCATTGTGATAGCAGTGCTTGGCCTGCATGGGAACAAAAGGAATAGAGATGCAGTTTGCTTTTTTCTTTCCTTTTAAATGTGTGTTTTTTTTCTTTTAAATGTGGCAGCCCAGCTGTACAGTGGTGTGGCAAGTTGTGCTTTGTCCAAAGCCGCCTTCTCTCTGCTCACCAGCTAGCATCTGTGATAGTGTTATCCCCTTTGAGTGTTGGATGATTTCACCCCCCTTTCTCACACAATACAAAAATGCGGAGCACAACCTTTTGGCTTTGGGGCAGCAGTTCAGCTCCCAGGCTGAGCTCTGGGGAAACGGACCCCTTCCTGCTGGCCGAAAGGGTCCAGCCTAACATTTTGGTTTTCTTAGGTACCTGACTTACATTTTATTTTCACTTACAAATTGATTCTGTAAAACATAGCTGGCAATTTCTTTTGCACACTGTGATATTTTTTTTTTTTTTTATCTCCTGCAAAGTCCCGTAGTGAGCATAAACATCTCTGTCCAGCGTCACAAAACACCAGGGCCATGGTGCTCTGTGTGCCTGGTGCCCTTGTTCTGGAGCAGGGATGGGTCCCGCCTTTGCCACCTGGGACACAGGTAGGGCACGTGCTTCTGCAACCATTGCGGCTGGTGCTGTTCCTTGTCTCTGACATAATTTTAGGTGGCTTATTAGACTTATGATTGATGACAGACAAAAGAGGATATACAGCTAGTCACTGACATTCATGCTTGCCTTTTAAATATCATACTCTGTGACTTCAGATCTCTATTTTACACTCAAGTGCTCTAAGCCCCACATTAGTGCATCTCTTCCTCCTCCGAATTAACGTATTCCTTTAAATGCACTCATATTTCAGCGGTGGGTCTTTAAAGCAAATTGTGCATTATTTGCCTTTTTCCCCTTCCTACATTCCTTACTTCTTGGTCCAGTATTAACAATCCTCTCCACTGCGACTAAATTGTAAATATTCTCCTTGCCATTATGTCAGACCCCAGCTATTTCTTTATTTTTTTTCCTCCTTATTAAATTATGTTTACCTGAATACATCAGGTTCATTTCACCTAGGCAGGATGTCCCATTAAGCGTGACAAGCAGAAGGTTGTGAGATTAATGCCCTTCTTGAGCCTGAATTAGTGTGTCAGCATCTTTTCAGACCTGGGACCACAGAACATAGGAAGCATGCCGTAATGGACCTTAGCCTTTAACTGAACTGCTCTAATATTATTCCTATAACAAGACTACTTTTAAAGAGGCTCATTATTGGCTTCATTAGATATGTTACTTGCATCAGTGGCTGTAGTTACTCGTATAATATGGAAGAGGTTAACATAGCGTATTTTTTATGTATTATATGGCATATAGCTTGAAGTAGCCAAAAGGTTTATGGCGATGTAATTGGTAGTTAGTGTGAAATTTGTAAGACAAATAGACAATACCTAGGGTAACCCCTATAATCCTCTCCTTTCAGTTTTTTACAGCCACCAAAGGGCCTCATTAAAACAGCAGTCAGCACCTTAGTGAAAAGATACAGTGCTTATAGTGCCCAAATGTGACAGAAAATCTGCATTTTGTAAATCTGACACCTTTGATAGATTATACAGTGTGAAGCCATTGCTTCTAAGCATTATGATAACGCTTAAGGTTCTCTTCTGAATCCAACCGTGCTACATTCACTGGATATAACAATGTGAAAAAGAGCTGGTTGAATAAAATAAAGCATGTGAGATGGAGAGGAGCCTTTTTTTTCCTTTGATGCAAAGCTCATCTCATGCAATGGGACTAACAGCTATAGTTGGTATTCCTGCTTCTGCTTGTACTTAGGGATATGTACCTGTAAATATTGACAAAATAGCTGCTTAATATACAAATGCCAGAAGAAACTCAGCCTGCATCTACCAGTTTATATGGCTGCTGTAAGGAAAGATGGTGCAGAAAGCTGATAGTGTTAAGATTTATTTATTTTTTTCCTCATTTTAAAGGCGCGATTTTGCTTTCACTTAAACTTGTGTAAACTGAAGTGGATTTCTGTGCTCTTCAGGAGTCCAAGTGACAAAGGACTCCTGTGAACCTGCTGCTGTGCACGGGCTTACATCGAGTGAAACGTGCAGGTGTAACTAAAAGGAGAACCTGCCCCAACGAGTGTATTCTTCTTTCAGCTTGCTTATAGCAGCAACAAAACAAAAATGACTGCTGTAATGCAGGCTCTGAGTACTGTGGCAGGTGTGTGAAAGCTCAGGTTTTGCTCAATGAGCTGTACCTAGGGGTGTTGGTTACTCACAAATATATTTGGTGGAGTGAACTACTTGAGCACACACGAGTCGCCGTGGCTGGTAAGTTTACAACTATTTGCTCTAATCGCAAAAGGCAACCTCAAACAGCCAGAGGTGCAGAGCAGTAATTATCATCTTCCTCTCTGCTGAAGAGATGGGCTTGAGCATTTGGAGCTGCAGAAATTTTAAGAACTTGTCAAAACTAAAATGAAAACAATTGCTTAGCTCCCGTTGCCTGCTTTGCCGTAGAGGAAGTTCTTGTGTGGCTTTTGCTGACGGCGACGGGATGTAGGTTGTGATGTTTGCTTGGGCTCCAAATGTGACAGCTGTTTACCTCTTCATCTGGTAATTGAAAGATTTCCTTTCATATTAGAGCTGCTGTAGACAAACAGAGGAGTAGAAGTCGTATTTGGTTCCCTGGCAAAAAATACAACACTGATAATTCCTGAAGAGGTATTTCTACCTTAGTGCTTTGATCGTTTCAGAAAATGTACTGCTCTCTGTAGTGAGAACAGGAATGCAAAACAGAAAGGGAGGAGGGGTTACGTGTGTGAAGCCTTTTCATTGCCTTTTGCATCAGGTTTTGTTCCTGGCTAGGAAATACCTCCTGTTTCAAGGTGCAGAGCCTATCCCTGTCGGTAACAGGGGCTGAATAACGTTGTCAAAGTGCTCAGTGATTACAGGGAGTTTCATTTTGATTTCTCATAAAAAATAATAAGAAATATATATAAAGCTCCTCAAGAAGTGAACCTGTTGAGTCGCTTTCTGAGCAAGAATTTCCGCAACTTGAAATTTAAGTGCAATTGCGTTTGAGTCCCTTAGTGAAGTAGGAAATACCTGGACTTAGAGTGGGGATTATGGGCTGCCTTAACTCTTCTATTATGTGATGTGGGAAACTTCAACATTTATTTGTAGATGCTTTAAAATTAAAAATTACTGGCAATATTAAAAGAACCCAATTTTCTAATGCCCTTTAAAAAAATAAAAAATGATTCACTGCATTACATTGACACCCAGAGGTGTTTTTTCTTCGTCATACTCATTCTGAATCAGCGTCTCTCTGTGTTGTTGCTGCATTCCCAGGTTTGTTATCACAACTCCTCACTCGGCTTTTGTAAGCACAGAGTTAAAAAGCAGGAGGGTGGAAGCTCTCTCCCCAGGATGGTGACGGGGAACGCGTTGTGTCTTTTGCTGCAGTGGGTTTCCTGAAGTGTCATCACCAAAGAAGTGACTCCTCTTAATTACATTCCTCGTTTCCAAGTTGTCCAGAAATAGTTCTTCTTGCAAATAATATAGTTATTAAAATGCATGCTGAAGAAAATCCCCGGAGAGTGACAAAAGCCTCTCCATCCTTTGACATGTGGCCATCCGGTGGGCTAGGTGGCAGGGTCCTGGGCTGGAGGGAGCATTGCGAGTATGCGTGGGAGCAGCTGGGGGTTGCTGGGTCCCCCTCTCTGCCGCGTGGCTCTTCCCTATTGAACTGTGGCTTAATTGCACGACTGACCGTGCTGCTGGTTCAAAACTGAAAGTCGGGATCCCCTCAAATCCCTGTGAATTGTGCTCGCTGATCTAGAGCAGGAAGCAAGTGGGTCTTCCTTGTGAAGGGCCTTCCGTAACCTCGCAGGAAGGTGCTCAGCAGCACCTAACGGCAAACTAGCTCAGTCCACACGTACCAGGAGCAGTTTGGCCATAAACAGCGAGACAGGGGCTTGCTTAGGGGTAGATAGCATTGAAATCTGGACCAGCAAAAAGCTTTTCAAATTAACTCAAATTAAGTCTAGATTTTTGGTCAGTACAATGGCATGCACTGCAAAAGGAGCATTTCTGAGTATCATGTCTGTGTTTTTAATTCAGTGGATTATTCACATCTGTTAGGTGAGAATTACAGAGTGCTGAAATAATGTATTCTTGTGTTTTAGATCTATCACTGCCAAGGGCTACTGAATGGTAAGTATCAACATCTGTGTTACTCCTTCTTTGAGTTTTCTGATTAAATGTGTCTAAACATTTCAGCTGCTATTGGAAATAAAAATAAAAGTAGTTTCAAGCCGGTTTGATGTAGGATTTCACCAAACCGTACTAACAGCAAACATTAGTTAAGGGACTGTATGTGCAATTAGCCCTAACTAATGCTAACCTAGCGTTGTGATTTGTATTATTGAAAGGACATCAGGCTCTTAAAATTGTAAATAATGGAGTAAATATAAATAAAGGTACCTGTATTTTGACAGTGATGTTCCACCTCTGGTTCCCTGCATACACAAAAATCATTCAAATGCCTTTTCTTTCTCTGACAAAAATATTCATTAAAAACATTTCACTGTGCTGCCTTTTAATATAGCGCGGGCATTCAACCTGCGCAGGAAGCTCCCTGGAACCACACAAATACTGTGTAATTATCTTGTGGCTCCCCGCTGGCTGCTGCATATTCCAAGCACAAAGTGAGCAGCACATTTCTAGAGCCTGACTTCTGTCTTCATTGTCCCTGCTTGGAATATGAAGCTCCACTTCATTATAGCAGACCTGATCAAACTTGATAGATTTAGCCATTATTCTTGACTGTGTCAACTTTCAACAGCTTTTTTTTTTTTTTTTTTTTTTTTTTTCTTGGGCTCTTTTGTTTTGCCACCCAGGGAATGCATCTTATTTCTAGGCGCTCTGCCTCTCTCTCTCTCTCTCTGTCTCTCTCTCTGTCTACACCACACCCCCCCCAACAAACCGGGATTTCAGCAAATAATGCTTCTTGTGCATCATGTGATTCAAGGAAAATAAGGCTTGCAATTTTTTTCTCAATTGTCCTTTATGGTTTTTATTGACTTTTTTTTTTCAGTTTGTTTCTATAAAAATATATATATATATACTGCAATATTGACATACAATACAGAAAAGCTTTGAAAATCCTTATTTTCTGTTAGTGGTGCAATAAATTTAGCATTGAGGATTTTTTGTCTGTTTTATGACAACTTTCAAGTAGCACTTCAGAGTTCATATTTTCAAGGATGATTCAGAGAAATGTATCTTATCAAATTTTATAAATCATTACTTTGTTTATTTAACCTAGAGACATATCACCACATTTTCTTTGCAAAAGGCATTAGATCATTCTTTGGGCAAATACAGATGTTAATACGACTGGTTTACCATAACAGATTGCTTTGTAGTTTTTGAGAGTTGCTATGCAACAATAGGGAAGTATGGAGCAGCTCTAACAGATTTTTAAAGTACTGGGTGAAATACAGAGCATTTCCATAGCTAACCTAACACAGATCCCTTAAATTTCCCACATATTGGTTAACTCCTTTTGTGGCAATTTGCTCCCAAATTTGTAAGACTTGAAGGGTCAACCCATTTTTACTGTCATTAATGAACATGGTGAATACAGCGGTGAAGCTTTTCAAGCTTTGTATTTAATCTACTGTATTTGTTATATTGACATGTACATTTTACAGGCATAATAAATGTGGAAAACCACTTTATATTTAATTTGGCTTATTAAATACCAGTTCTGAATTGTTAAAACTTTAGAAAGAGATTAGGCTTCTTTCCTTTTGTTTCTCTTCTGGTTGCAGATTAAAAGGTAAAGGATGTCTTATTTCTAGCAAGTTTACCGAGAGATTCGTATTGAGGTATATTGTTTAGCAGCATTTGAATACTGTTAGGAATTGGTATGACTTAAATTTAGTGTTATGCTTTTTAAATTAAAAAATCATTATTTTTTAGAGTGGCATTTTCAGTCTCACCAAAAGCTGCTCGGCATCTTAAAATGTAAATTGCAGAGAAGCAACACAAAGGATAAAGAGAAGATTTTGAAGGCAATCACAGTGATCACTTAATTCAGTCTCTGCATATCCACTTGGCATAAGGTAATTAGAGTGCCACATTGCTGTAAAGACAGAAAGCTTAGGGTACCATTCTGACTCACCCAGACGATAATACATGATTAGAAGTCAGTGACAGATCACAACTGCTGAATGACCCACCAAGGTCTTATCAAGGGCAAATCGCATAATTAGCATGCACTTCGCTGGCAGAGGAGTACAGTGCTATTGTTCTGGCACAATCAAATTAGCCCAGCCAATGAGGTCACTGTTCCGTGACCTTAAAGACATTTTGTGTTTTTTATTTTTCTACCATATAAAAAAAATAAAACAGGGGAGGGGGGGAACACTTTAAACTGAGCTGAAGTTCTTCTTACGGACACTGCGAATAGCCGTTACAAAGGCATTTTTGGAGTACGCTGTGCTGACTCCTTAGTTCATCATGTATGGAATAAAGGAGTCGGCTAATGCAGTCTGACCCTGGGGGACACATATGTAATGGAGCCACTTTGACAGAAATTCAAGCATCTAGCCAGGCCTGGAACTCATTTGCCCTGAATGCATCCGCAGCATCGCGCACGTAGCGGGGGAGGGGGAGCCTTCATGCAAACACAAAATCTTTCCTTCATTATGATAATTAGCACAATTATCTTGATTTGCTCATTTTAGCTGTATTTTCCCCAAGGTTTGGCCATTTTGTTTGTCTCCCCAGCGCTCCTCCTGAATGTGGCTCTCAGCTGAGGGCAGGAGCCGTTGGGGATGGTAGGCACCACCGATGCTTCAGGCGTGTCATCGCGGGCCACAGCCGTCCCCAGCGCAGTGCTGCAGCATCCTATCGTTAGCACAAACGCACACAAAGAGCCGTCCCTTTCTTCCCCTGGAAGGCCTGTTCCGGCTTTCCAAATTATAGGGCATTCGCCAGGCTTGTGAAGAACTGGAACCTTCCTGTTCCAGCACGGTTCTCCAAAGCACTCGGACTCGTGAATTCTTATTTTTGTAGCTAAATTTGAAACCGGTAGCACAAACTTTTTTCCTTTGTTCTCTAAACAGGAATACAGTTCTGAATTGATCTCCACGCTTGTTAATATGCATGGTATATAGGAAGGCCAGCGTAAGTTTTAAGAAAAGTGAGAACGTGGACTTTATTTGTATTCTCTTCCGGCAGCCTGCGCATATTTGGGCTGCGTATCTCTACCTCTGCTGGATAATTGGATCAAAAAGGTCTATAATGAGTTGTCTCTGTCATGTCTGCACCTCTGTCACTGCTTCTCTTTACTTTTTTTTTTTCTTTTTTTAAGGCTGGGTTATGTTAACTGAGTAGAGGAACTCTAAAATCTTTATATTTTTGTGAATTTAAAGACGAGCTTTCAAGTTCATTCAAAAGGGAAATGAAAGCACAACACTCAAATAGTTCCCTTCTTTTCATGCGTTTGGTCCTTGGTCTTTCAGGCAGGAGTGGTGTTACGCGTGGTATTTGTGCATGACAAGAGTCTTTTCAGTCCTCCTCCTGCTTGATACACCACTCCGTAGGTACTACATCACTCCATATATTAATGCTGGTTTTGCCATCACCACAGGTGTCTCACCAAGCCGTGGTGACGTTACAGAGAGCTACCACCTTGTAGTTCAACCTTGTAGTTCAGGATGCAGCAGGAGAGGTGGTGAAGATGAGATCTATTTACTGCACCTTCCTATAATTAATCGTTGTGGGGAGAAAAGCAAGTACCAAGGGCTAAACTGGTGCATGCTTAAATAACGTGTTTCTCACGTCTGACCGCGTTCCCCTTTGAGCCAGTTA
Organism: Nettapus auritus; assembly: GCA_011076525.1. NCBI lineage: Eukaryota > Metazoa > Chordata > Aves > Anseriformes > Anatidae > Nettapus > Nettapus auritus. Next base: position 15,073,325 of record CM021767.1, read on the forward strand.
CATAATTGCAGGTACAACTCGGTTCGTTTGTACCGCGCCTGCTTTATGCTGCTGTTGCTGCAGTAGTCAGAGCTTTGTGGTCCTTCCCATTTCCCAAACACGTTTTTATTGATAAATAAACAAAGGTTCTTTACTGCCGCGAGATTGTAGATAAAATGCAAGAATTCATTAGCGAAGGGAATTCAAATTAAAGATCAGTGATTCAGGGTCTTCCCTAAGAATTAATTCTGACAATACATTCCATCTATTGTACGTACCTGGGCTGAGTCTGCAAAGTGTGCCTTTGAAACTTTTCCTTGTCTGGCAGAAAGCTTATTTCTAAAGGTCTCGTTGATTGTGCAAACACAGGAACATTTTCTTTCCTTGAGAATTAATATTGACTGTGTATAGAACGACAGCAGTACTCCATCTATCTGCAAAATCATATAAACATATATAATTACTCTGAAAATCTAATCTATTTCTGGATTCCTAGTCCAGGTGATAACTTTTGTTTCAGTGGATAAAATGATGAATTATGTACAAAGAAGCAATTATGGTTGTTCTTGAATTGGAGGTGGAAATATACACTTTGCATACGCAGACCTGCTCTTCCTTAAGGCCATTTATTTCTCCGATTTTAAAAATGTGTGTTTGTATATGGATGAGCGTTGGTGTGTGGATGGTTACCTGTCTGTATATAAATAAAATGAAAAACTGTGTCTTTGTATATACTGCATGTGTAGAGGCATGTATAAGCATATAATAATTCATAGTCCCATAAGCTCTTGGTGGACATTCCTGCCTCAGTCATTCAGCCCCCACCATGAAAGTCCCCTAACAAACAGGATTAAAATTCACTCCTTTCAACCATCCTAGGCATTTATTCCTTCCTTTTCATTGAGCTACATTTGTCTGATTTAACAAGATAAGATTTGAGTGCTGATGCAGCCCGTTGTTAATGCAGCAGCCGCATCCACCATACCATCGACACTATGCATCAGAGGGATGCATAAATCAGGTATTCAAAAAAAATTAGATATGCAGCACACCAGTTTTATAGTCCCAGCCTCAGAAATTGAAATGGCCCAGATTAATGTATTATATCTTACACACTGTCCGAGTGAATCAACTTTAATATATTGAACAGATTCGCAGAACAAGACTTTGTTATCTAAGGAGCACTCGGAAGAAGGAATTGACCTGAGGATTTGATTTGGTTCAGGTAGTTCATGTTGTACAGCAGCATTTGAATAGTTTCACATAAAAATAAAATTTGTATCAGGAATATTCTGCATCATTCTGGCCTTGCTCATCTCGAAGCTTTGCGGTGGGGCAGTATTACAGAAACAATGTCCAGCAAAAAGATGATTTTAACCTTTGCTTCAGACACGTCAAAACAACGTAATGTAATTTTAATGCAAACTGCTGTTTCATAGCAGAGGCGCTTCCACACGCCGACTTTAACTAGTTTAGGTTTATGCTGGAAATGAAAAGCCCATTGAATTTCATATATGATGGAAACACTGCAATTTACACCAGTCTGCTCCCAGAATGCGTGTTCTGTTTGAAGCCATGCAGTGAGACGGTTTCTGCTCTGTTCTCTATTGAAAACCCCCAGACTGGCTATACCTGTATAACCAAGGACAGATGAATGTTAATGCTGGGGGGGGCTGCTTGTTTTTTGAGTGACCACCCCACATCCGGAGTTTGGATGGGCGTTTGCTTATTGAAAACGCAACAAAAGCCTGATTGAGCAGGATGAGGCGCAGCAAGATGGTGGAGGTACGAGCTGAAAGGATCTTGAGGCGTTTGGGTGATGCCTTTCTGGCTCCTTGTCTGGTTACTGGCTGGGAGCATGGCGCTTCTTCACACTTTCAATAATGAGTGATTGGAAAGTGCTTACACCTGTAATCCTGCTCTGCTAATTAGCACTGGCAAGGAATTACATATTCTGAGTGTCCGTTAGGTACCTTGAAGGGTACTGGACACATTTTTGGGGAATTTGTGCTCCTATGGATGCTAAAGATGCCCAGTAGGATTTAAAAATATGTGGGTATTTAACTCTACTCGTAATCAGGAGTTAGGTGCTTCTCAGACTTACAGTGTCTCTAAAATATGGCCAGAGAGGGTTAGGGAGGCTTACGTCTGCCCTTTCAGGGCATTTTATGTCGACCTATTTGTGCTGTGTAAAAGATGGATGTTTAAACAGACAAAGGTAGACTGCAGCTGATCTAATACAGTTATCTAATAGCAAAGGCTGTGGAAACCTTCTTGTTAGATTGTATGAGATCTGGAGCCAAAGCCTGGGTTAAGGAGGTGAATGTGTTGTTGTATTTCCCCACAGGAAAGTAATTAATAGCGCACGCAGAAGCCAAGTCTTGGCTGATCTTTAAGACTGGCCAGTGGATCAGGCTAACACAATGGTCCTGGGAGCGCACGAGGAGCTGTCCAGGATGCGTGAGGTGTATTTTGAATCATCTGAATTTCTTTGAAGGTTTTTGTAGGCACTGGGCAGCTTTCACCTTTTTAAGCTTTGGCCAGAAGACACAACCCAGTCTGAACTGATTTTCCAGCCTTAATTTTATTTTTCATAGCCAATGTCTTAATTTACAGTAACACATAATAGGAAAGAAATTCTGATAAGTGTGTTGTCTTTTCTTAAATTTGAAGGTAGCATACTAACAAATTAGGGTAGGTTCATATTCATTTTCAGCATGCAACCCTCCCCACCTCTATTCCCACCTCAGCCACTTTATATAAATTATGATTTTTTCTTCTTTAAGCCCGGTCGAATTTTGTCTATCTATACTGATAAGAATGAAAGAGAGATATTATTATCAAATTAGCATTTATTGTATGTTACCAGAAAGGATGATTTTTTAAGGTAACCTGAGTGTCAAGCAGCCTTGAAGAGAAATCTTCGTTTATCAACAGATTCTCCATCCTCTTGTATATAAATAATTGTGTGTAATTAGCATTAAGTGCCCACAAGAATCCGATGTTAGAATGCTGTAATTTTAAAGATATGACTATACTTACGCTTAATTTTGGAAGAGCTGGCTCTTTTGCTTAGTGTGTTCCTCATGAGCATTGAGACTCCAGGCAAGCTGTTTTCATCAAAGGTCTAAATGCGTGCTTAAAGTCTGTAGCGAGTAGGGAAGACTTACGTGTATACTTGTGTTTTGTTGTATTGATAGCACTTTCACCTGGCCTTTGTTATGCAAAGCTCTCCTACACAACAGAGTTCTCTAAAACTTTCCTTCCTTTTTGTTAATTCATACTTTATTTTTCCTGCATGGAGTCAGAAGCCATCAATTTTACAAAATCATATTATGAACTTGTAAACCAGTATGAGTGGAAATATCTGATCGAATTCATGCAACTGTTAAAGCATTCAGACAATCAGAAGAACATTTTAAACCCAAGTCACAGTTATTCCAATGCATTAAGTATAACTCTTTAATGTTGCAGAGTCTGTGTCTTCCATCTGTTCCATCAATTAAACCGTACGTTGATCTATGAAGTTATTAGCATCAGCCAAAGTTCCAAATAGATCTGTTTTGCCACCAAAGAAAATCCGACATTTAGCAGGGACAATAATGTAATTCCTATTACAGACCCACCCCCAGTCATTTTTCGTATTTCTATAAACTTTCCTTTTCTTACACAGCTGGACTGGAGCACTGGGCACTAGAAAATGGAACTAAAAGAAGGTCAGGGTGGTGCTACACTGCTTGTGCTGCTGCAAGAGAACCTGGATGTTCTGTGAATAAAGTAATCAGAGAAATAGTTGACAGAATTGATGTTCCTTTCTCCTGGCTGAACTGGTGAGTCTCCTCGGCTGTTTCTAGCTGTCATCACCAAACACAAGTGGTCTATGGAGACTGCTCGCAGCACAAGTTTCAGATAAGTAAGAGTCTCATCTTAAAAGCGGTCCCATTTCTTGTGGGAAGAAATGATGGTTAAAATTCTGCCGTCTTTAAATGAGTCTGAAGACCCTTTGGAAGCAGGTATTTCTGCTGCTGAGCGAGGAGCAAACTGATTTTTTGCTGTAGACAGCCAGCGAAGCCTGCGACATTCACTCTTGTTGGTTACTGGGAACTCTGAGAGGTTGCATGTAGGGGGGACGTGCTCACGCTGTGTAACTGAGCCAGGTCTTGTTCTGCCATTGGAGGTTTGGTCTTGGGGTGCTGCAAGCTATGCATCAGACACAGGCAGTCCCTGAGTTTTCTGGACCATAATCCCCCTGGGGCTTTCTTCATCCATTCGTCAAAGGCTATGTAAGAAATGAGGTCAATTATATTTTTGCAGATGGGTTTTGCTGACTTAAAAGGCAACCTTTCTCCATCAGGGTGAAGTTCCTACCAGGTATCTCATTTAATTACCATCTGAGAGTGATATATAAACTTGCAAGTAAGAAAAATGTGGCTGAGAAGATGCATCAGAATTGAAAGGAAGGGGGCCTTTTGACAAAGTAGGAGATGGCAGTAGTTTGCCATTGACCATTTCACTCGCTAGGGCTCTTGTCAGTGTGGATGCGTCTACTGAGTCTTGGAGGCTACGGAGAGTTATGACAATAGACAGGTCTCTGGCTGTAAGTAACGGAGCAGTTATTGGTGCTGGCACAGTCTTAGAAATTTCCTTTAGACAATAGGCTTGATGTCCTTGTAATAGATTAATCTTCAACTGAGTGGCTTTCATCCAGGCACCCATTTCTTGTTGGGGCTAGGAAAGTGAGGGAGTTGCTCCAAGCCTAGGGAAAGGGATGTTGATAATAATACAGCAACTGTCCCATGCAGGGTTGTCAAACAAGATGGGTGACAAGGTTATCTTTGTTGGATCTCAAAGCAGAAATACACTGGAAAAAAAAAAAAAAAGTATCAGAGTGCTTTGAGAATTTCTCAACAGGTAGAAGCAGAAGCATCACTAAATAGCCCTTTTCATGCTGTAGTGGATGAGTTGCCCCTTTTTTCTTATTAAACACCTCTCCAAGTTGAGATTCTCTAAGTCTTTCGTGAGGAGCTTGTCCTAACCCATGCTTTTATCTTGGTTGGGTGTTTGTGTCTGAGACACAATTTCATAAAACAAATCTACTTTATTTTCAAATTTTCAAACCACATTGGCTGCATCTTTCCTCACAGCCGCCTTTGCCAAAGTTTGGGATTTTTGTGCAAAGTTAGCTCTTGACCCTGTTGTGGTGTTGGCCTCCTGAAACCTCATTCTCTCTACTTACTGTTGGAAAACTCCCTCCTTCTCTTTTCTTGTTGAATTCTTCTCAAACACGGTAGGCTTCCTAAGGTTCTAGTCCCGAAGCCTAACAGGTCATGAGAGGATTCTACCCACTCAATCATCCTTTTTCTGCTGTAAAACTTGTACCAGTTACACGGAAACTTAGGGCACCCTCAGTTTCCAGCATATTACGAACTGGGGAAATGCATCTTTGTATCTGTGATTACTGCAATAATCTTGATGTCACTTTCTTGGCTTTCATGCTCTGGGATGACAAAGAGAGTCAATCGTTCTCGTTAGTTGTGGATACTTTTAATTTACAGCTGCGTGACAAACATATTAGCAAAGGTAATAAGGTAATAAGGAGTCTTGATTGTTCAAAGGTGCTTGTACAGATACTATCTTCTACCAACTTTTCCTTAAACTTCAATCTCTTAGCTTATTTTTTTAAAAAAAGGCTATGAACAAATGACTGTATGTGAGAGATCTTGATGAATTGTGATCTTTTCCCAGGTTTCCCTTTTCCTTGAAGAAAAATCTCTTATTTTCTTACTCCTTTTCATTCCCAGCAGTTTACTTGTCCATCTCATCCGAAATACTGCACTTGCCTCATGGATCAATTCATTTCCTCGTTGCAGAGATTTTGGGCTGGATCAGTATTTCTGCATTTCTTGCCTTCCTTGGTTCCCAGACCAATTGCTGCTGACTCCTGGTAACGGCAGGATCCACAGAACTGGGATGCTATTGCAGTCGGCTTTGCATGGTCCGATTTTGTTTGGCTGTGATGCACAATTTGAAGTGTTTAAAAACAAAACAAAACGAAAAACTTGTCACACGGTACTCTAACGCTGTAATGCAGACCACAAAAGGGCAAAGCAGGGAGAAATAACCATCGTTTCATACTCCAGTTCAAATTTTAGCCTTTCCTTCCTTCTCCCGACCGCTTTGCAAGTACACTTAAAATGAAAAATGTGGAATGATATTCTGCATCTAAAACATATGTCATTTATTTTATGCTCACTGTGTTGTTTGTGTGTTTAATCTGTACTTTTAATTTCTTATACAGACTTTCATCACTTTATTTTTGAGAACTCCACCAGTGGGGGGGGGACAGGGGACTGGACGACACTTGCGTATGAAGGCTAATTTCTTAAGTTCTTTATGACATTTTTATAGAGGAGATACTTTTTTAAAAAGAGGTTAATTGAATTAAAGTTTGACTGGGATTTATAGTGTCAGGGATGGCTGTTGCTGTTAGCTGAGTTGAATTCTTCTCCCTTACTTAGGATTCATACTGACGGAAACAAAAAATATACTGTGCTGCTAATGATAGTTTATGAGCTCAGAGAGAAAGTTAAACTAGTTCTGGTGGAGCTAGAGAGATTCATTGTCCTGGGATTTATGGTGAGCAAAAAAGTTTTTTGTTGTTATTGCTAAATTAGGAACCTAAATTGTGTTATTTCCTGTTCTTACATGTTTCTTTATTTGTAATCTCTTCAAATAATAGTGTTTGATGGGCAGGGTAAAGATCATCCCCCCGTTACTTGGGCACTGTGCAGCCCTATCCAGCATCACAGCGTATCAGACTGCTGCTGCCTTTCTGAGGCAGTACTGGGTTTGTCAGATCAGCAAATCTGCAATCTACACATCCAAGGGGTGTACACAGAAAGTACTGACCCATAATGAAGTAGATTGTGTGTCTGATGGTAATTTCTTACAGCATTTTTCAGAATGTGGATATCTGTGCTCGAGCATCTGACCTATCTACGATTTATTGGGTTAGATGTATAATTTTAATTTTTACTCACAGGTTGTTTTACATGCTACTGTTCTCTATGCTACAGTGCCTTTGTGGCTGGAACCCAAAGCAAGTGATGGAACTGGAGGTAGGAAGTCGTTCATCTGCTGTCCTGCTGCCAGGACTGAGGTCTGTCCTGTGCTCCATTTCACCTCTCAAAAGATACCTTAATTTGGAAGTTAGGGCTGTGCCTAGGCTGGCAAATCTGAAAACATTTATCCAGTCCTTTAAACACTTGTCCATAATATACTGAATTTGGTGCTGCTACAGCCCCATTGTCTGTATGAATGACAGGTATCCTTTTGAGTATAAACATCCCTCAAAATGTTTAACCACTAAGAAGAACACATCGAGGAAAAAATTATAACAACCTGTACATGTAGCTGTTACTAAACAAAATCTACTGATTTCCTTTTTCTCAAGACATATAGCAATTTGAACAAATAACATCATATTCTTAAGCAGTGTATCATTTTCATATTTTTCAGCTATGATGAGGTACGAGTTTAAGAAAAAAGAATAGGGGAAGAATGGCGATATGTCCAAGAAAATCATGACATTAATAACATGCAGTATGATCAAAAGAATACAAATGCCATCAAATAGGTACACTAGTGATTGGATCGGTGTGAGTGAAGTGAATATTTCAAGTCTTCCTATTTGCATGTGCTGTCACTTCGTGTTCAGAGATTTTGATAGTAAATAAAGCTGCAGTAAAATTTAATATGAATGTAAATCTGGATATGATAGCCTTGCAGTGATGGTGAAAAGCAAAGTTTTTAACGTAGTGCCTTCCAAATGAGTATTTCTAACCAAAGAGGTTTTGTGCACCAAATCTGGAATTTCATTAAGAGACAGCCATACCCTTAATATACTCCATTTAGCATAGATCAATAATAATCATCTTCAAATTGATAAGTAGTAAAAATGTAAAGTTTATGGCTAGTGAGTACCTGAAGAGAGTTTTTTGTCGAGCGTTAATGATAAACCTGCTGCATGTAAAAACTACAAAAGGACAGTGCCTCTTTAACAGGGACTACTATTTGTGCTCCGTGGAGCTTTGCAGTATTAGTAAAGCAGCATGAAAGAGTTGATTTTCATTTTATGTTGTGCTTGTGAGGCATTAACATGATGTTCTAACACTTGTAAATGAATACAGCTCTTGCCTAATCTGTCATTTTAATGCCTTATAGATTTTATTTCACTCTGTGTTGTACCAGATTCTCAATAATAATAATCAACTGCTTTGTTGTTCTCTTGCAGAAATTAAATTTCTGTAGTGAGTGTGCAACTAATAAAAGATGTTGCTTGAGGAAACAAAAAATAAATATGATGAATCATAAAAGTTGTATGTAGGGGGTTGCTCATATATGAAAGACAATTACCGAACCAGTGGTAAATTCATCTGATTCTCATATTGTCAACAGCTTAATAACTCTCACAAAGGGTTTAACCGTAGTAGCTTTGTCTATATTGCTGTCTGTAATCACAAATGTGTGTCCTCGTAGACAGTGATGTATATAAAAGCTATACGTGTGTGTATACAGTATTTTAAAAGGCTGTTGACGTTGTTGTGCTGCATTCCTTTCTTAACCTGAGAAACTTTGCTGCTTTGCACTCCCTCTGCCACTTGTGTAAGTCTAGCCACTCTGGTGTCGTAGTTAACCACGGGGTGAAACTCCACGGCGAGGCGCTCAGGAAGGAGAGAAGCTGGGAAGTTCTCGGTGTGTTGGTAAAACACTGACCGGCACCCGGAGAGCAAGGATGCAGTGCTTCCAACAGGTGTCTAACAGACAGCCTGAGCTGGCCAAACACGCATGTGTTCACTGTAGACATTTCTAAACATGATTTCTCAGAATATTAAATGCAGGTTAGACTTTGGCTTCACCCTGAAAAAGCGCAGACAGAGAAAAATAGGAGACAAAAATGTTCCCATACAAATTCAGGACTCTGAGATGCTCCTCTTGGGTTTCGTTGGGATTTTCGTACTCTTTTGGAAAAAAAATAAAAAATAAATAACAATAAAAAAAAGTGGTTCCTCTAGTTCAGCCCAAGATAAACTGCTTGACTGTAGATAAGGGTATAGATCAGATCTTGGAATAAAATAGCTGTATTATCCGGTAAACTTTACTGACTGATACCCATGTTTTTCTCCGTGAGGGATCACACACACAGGTGAAAAGCAACCATCCTATCAAATTCATGTTTTAAATCCCTTCTTTCTTAATGTAGGTGGCTGTGGTCAGAATAAGGCAACAGGGAACCAGGCCCTTTTTTACCTGCATGGTACGAGTGAGAAGTATCGCGCATCTCAGCAGCAGATAATCCCAGCTGGCCGGTGAGGGCTTCAGCTGTGCGTGGCATTTCTCAGCTGGATGGGGAAGAGGAAGGGCTGGGAGAAAGGCTGGGTTTGCCTTGTTCTTTTGTGCATCCAGTTCAAGTGTTCAAGCAGAATTATGGCTTTGCAGGAAAAAAAAAATATATATATATATTATTGCATCATGAAGATCTTTCCTTCGTGGCTATATAAACTAATCCATAATTTTGTGTATAAAAGCATGCGCTTATCTTTTGGTGTTATCCGCTTCTAGTATAGCCTCATCTTCTGCCTCCTACTTGAGAATGTGAGTGCTAATTTTACTTTCATGTAGAGTATTGTCATTTCTCCTGTTTGCTGAAGTATACGCAGAAGGGTACGGATAATCCTCTATAGCAGTGCCGGGGAGTTGGTAAGGACATTGAAAGCCCAATTCCTACAGCAGCTTTGCATCCAACAGTTCCCGTTAGGTATCAGAATGAAATAACTAACATTCCCGAGCAGCTGGGGTTCATTTTGGTAGGAACTGCGGGGATACCCAGCACTTCTTAAAACCTTGTTACTTTTTTTTTTTTCTCCCCAGAAGGAATTTGAGCTCCCATAAGTAACCCACTACTGCTGAGGGGATTGTGCAGCTCTGGGGATCGGGGCTAGCAGCATTGCTTTTTACCTGAGATGCTGCAGCAAGGAGGGTCAGCTGAGCAGAGAATCGTTCCAAGAGCATTTGTATTGCTATTGCCAATTTCTTCTTTTGAGCCGAATCCAACACTGTTGATGACAATGGGGCTGCACAGGGACAGAACTCCTTTCCATCCCGTAATACAAAGTGTGGACTTGTATACCTAAGTGACTACACCGTGAACCCTTAGCCTGTCTCTTACCGATCCTAACAGCAACCCTCAAGATAGTATTTTATCCTGGTTCTTGGTAAGGCTTTGCTAGGAAACACAGCTGGAAGAAAATCCAGAGGCTGTCTTTTCTCGTGGGAAAATTCAGTGGGCACCATACTGGGGGTGATTTAAAATTTGGATATGAACGGGGAAACAGTTTATAGAAGTTACATAAGGTTCATTTCGCCGCTAAGTACATTATATGGTGTTCTGTTTCTCTCGTTATGTTGGTACAAAGCTGGTGCTGCAGATAGGTATGCCTGCCAAAGGACAGGTTTAGGTCAAAGAACCTGAAGGAAGAACCAAGAAAAAAAATTAAATGTGAGACCGTGAAGTAATGGGAAACTTGTAACGTCATCACAGAGGGTATCTACTTCATAAAACAGGGCAAGTCAGGAGGTCTTCAGTCCAACCTCCTGCTCAACGCAGAATGTGCTGCTGGGTCAGGCCAGGCTGATCAGGGTCTTACCCTGTCGGGTCTTGAGAGCCCCTGAGGATGTCTCAAACGTCCCACTGCTTGAGATTGTTGAGATTGAAATGTCTTGAGCACGTAATGGGAGCATGCTGGGTAGTGCTGGGAGATCTTTGGACAAGCTTGGATATGAAATGGTGTCTCTTTTTAAAGAGGCTCCAAGTCTTAGGAGAGGCACTGCGGTTTGGCTGAGTGGTCGGAGTGTGGGCCTGGGAGCCAGGAACCCCCTGCTTTCTCATTTGAGTTCTGCCTGTAGCTCGCTGAGTGCCTTCCAGCAAGTCACATTTTCCCCTCTGTCTCAATTTCTCCATTTATAAAATGGGGATAATAATACTTACCTACCCCACAGGGTGTTGTGAGGATTAATTAGTTGTTGGTACAGCGCTTAAAAGATGTAAATAGCCATATAAATGCCGAATATTATCATTATAATGAGAAGCACACAGCACTGTAAGAAAAGAAATGGTCTCAAAATAGGTCGCATGTGCCATTATGACCCCCCACAAGAATAGCTTCTGGGGTTTATTTGAAACATCATCAAGCATCAAACTTCCAAATCTATACTTTGATGCTCTGTTGTAGCTGCTAACGTATCTTTCTCTTTCCAGTTATTTTTTTATAGTCACTGCAAGTTAGAAAAACAAGCCCAGGTAAACATATGTAGTGGTCCTGCTTGAATAGGCACTTACTTTTATGATGTTTATGTTAAATATATAAGGATCATTAGGAGGACAAGGTGACACAGTCAGTTATTTTGATAGCCTCGAGGCACTTCACCACTGACACCTGGTTTTGAATTCCAATTGGAAATGACCCAAATTATCGTAAAAGTATGAAGTTTGTGTACCTGAAACTCAAATTTCGGAAAGTATTCAAAAACAGACATGGCAACGATAGCAATCTGCACTTCGGCAGTGCTTTCTTAATTGTGTCATGTAATTTAGAAGCCAATCTGGAAGAAAGAAAAAGAAAGAAAAAAATATATACCAGCAGGGCTCGTCAGGGTTACTCTGACATCCCAGAGTCACTGGTGCCAGTAACCAGAGCTCTAGTAAGTGATCTCAGCAAGTCTAGTAGCGAAGCTCTGTTGCCAGGAATGTTAAAATGCCCACCCAAGAGTAAAAAAAAAATCTGTCTTTATAACTCATTGTACAAAGTAGGACTCTTGCCATTGTCATCGAAGTCACTGGGTCAGATCTGATTTCTTTTTTTCCCCCTGTATGAAATGGAAAAAAAAAAAAATGCTGTTCATAGATTTCTGTTTAATAGTGTTTGCCAGACAAAGTGGAATTTTCACAGCACAAGTTCTATAGCTCAAGAGTCCTATTCATCCAGCATTTATTTTTTAGGTCCTTTATGCACCCTTTCTGGGTTTAAAATAAATAGAGGAAAAACAGGGAATTTACACTCTTAAGTAAATTTTGCATCAAAACTCTTCTGTGCTTTTCTTTTTTTTTTTTCTTCTTCTTCTTTTTTTTTTTTTTTTGTAATGGCAGTGAAATCCCAAGAAGATATTCTTAATGATCTTCAGCTACAAAACTCATAAAATGAATATTAACAGCGAAAACTAAGAAGTATTTCCCACTCCACCAGAAAATAAAGCAAGTCTCAATAAAGACAGGTCCCATCAGGTAATGTTTTATAGGGATGTGTGATCTGCTGATATGAACGTAGGTTTCAGAGCTAAACCCGTGCGTCTTCGAATTCTCCACGTGATGCTGAATTTGGCTGTGGCTTGGGGCAAGTCACCTCTGTGTCTGAATTCTCTCTGCGTAGAATGGAGATAGCGTTGTGTACAGCACATCATGCAGTTGCTCTAAGGTGTTGAATTCTGTCCGTAAATATTCTGGAGAAGTTGGATTCCTGATCAGCTGTGAGTAAAGTTTTGTCTCAGAGTACTTAATATAACTTCGCTTACTGTTCATTTAACCATACAGTGCCTGAACCCGTCCCCCATATCTGCACAACCAACCTGGACTTTCAGTTTTCATAGTTTTTTTTGTACTGCTTTTTCAATTTTTGGTGAAAAAGGACATTCAGAATAGGTCAACTTTTTAAAGCCTTGGTGTGGACTGAGGGCTGTCATTGAAATCAGTGAGATTTATCCAAGCTAGGATAAAGTCAAGACCTAAAATATTTTTATTTCTTGTTCAACTGTTTGGATAAATAGATGTTAATCTGTGTATTCTCTTTGACTAGTATCGCTGCATTTTACAGGCACAAACCAGACCAGACGGTGTGCGGTGTTCAGTTCACTGCCAGGAAATGTTCGTGCCCTTTCCACGCCATCCTACACGCGGGCACAGGCTCAGCTTGCCGTGAACCACCGTGCTGGTAGTTAGGTGCTTAGGGGATTAGCGAGAGAAAAAAATACAAAGAAGCTTTCCCCAGAAGTTCCAAATGTGTGCTGGAAGTGATCATTGCTGTTCTCTGCTTGCATTTAATAGGAAGTGTTTCAGGAAAAGGTTCTTGTGCCAAAGCTGGAATTTCTAATAACCCTTTGGTGGGACGTGCCGCTTGGTGCTGCTGTTACTGCGGGAGATACGGTCCCCTTCAGCTCTCTGATAAATCTGTGCCTGTGAAAACATGTTTTATTTTAGCATTTATTTGTGTATTTTGCTCTTACATATGCTTGCTAGCCACATAAATGCCTAATGATTTTAATTTAGCTAAGTTGTTAGCAGGAATATCTTGTGGCAGGAAGTCCTGTAGTCTATTCGTTCTGAGGGGTTGGGGGGGGAGCTATCTGTTTTGAATTTGCTACTGTCTGATTTAATTAATTACATAATTAAGTTCTTGAACAAAGCAGGCTGAAAAGTTGAGTTTTTTGCATGCTGCTCGGTGGCTTTGCCCTGCCTCACCAACACGGGAGGCCAGGTTATCCTCTGCTCTGACTTCTGTCCGCAGGTAGTGTCGGGTTCCCCTAAAAAAGAAAGTTTCGTGTTGCACTGTTCGGAGCTGCATCCCCCTTGTATTTAAGAAGAACCCTGCAGATGGGATTCTGGCTGGCTATTGCTATCGATATATGTTGATAATTACAGAATAATGATGTGTACCGGGAGTGCTGATGAAGGGTACGGAGGAAGGTGATTGAAGGCAGTTACAGATGGAAGTCACAGATTCCTCTTGTCTGGTGACAGTTTCCAAGATCTGTGTGGCAGATTTTTCTCTGGCCTAATAGATAGTTTATCATATTTCTCTCACTTTTTATGACTGATTTATCTTTTCTTTGAGTTCTTTTTCTGAGAATGCTTACAGCACCCAGCAATGAATAAGTGTAAATGATTATTTATGGTTTGAGGAAAATGACTCAGTATTTTCTTTAATTCATTACAGCAATGAGAGTATTTCTGTAGTGTACAAATATTTTTTTCAGAACGTTTTGCGTGGTGTATAAACCATTCTATTGGGCCCTGACTTGCGTTTAAATGATCACGGGTATCATTTTCAGTCCGATGTGTGCAACCCATGCATTTCCAGGTGTGTATTTGAACCAGGTGAATTTGGGCATTATTTTCTGCTTTTGTGTGTGTGTGCAAAATTAAAACAAAACTTGTGGGAGGCATGCAAACCCACTCGCATATATTTTGAAACTAGAAAGAAAAATGCTTCTTCAGACCCTTGTGAAGCAATATTGCTTAATTAACCCTACTTAAGCCCTACCTTGTGAAAAGGTTAATGGGATTTTTAATGACCTTGAGTGGTCAAGGCCTCAATTTTACATTTCTTCTGAAAGAAAATGGAAAATAGAACAAGAAAGCTGTTCAAACTTCTGTGAATTTGGAAAAAAAAAAATGGTTTACAGCAACAGTTCAGGTCACTTCCTATTTCATTTGAACAGGTTTACCCGTTCCTTACCTGGGACCCGCTGCCATCACCGCGGCTGGTTGGTTGCAGCGCGGAGCTGCCCCTTGGAGCTTTTGGGGTCGCCTGCGGCTTCGCTCACCCGCTGGCAGAGCGCAGGAGGGCCCCTCGCTGCAGCCACAAAGCGCACGGAGCTGACCAAAAAGGGCCCTGATGGAGACCCCGGTCCTGCAGCACAGCAGGCCTCTCCCAGCCCCTTCCCACCAACCTCTCCGTGCTCTGCAGCCCATAAAGCGTGCGTGTCTTTTCCCCTGGTGATAAATGCTCTGTCGCTGCTGACTCCACAGGTCTGACTGCCTTTATTCTGCCAAATACCTAAACTGCTCCAGAACCAATTAAAGTCTGACCATAACAGTTTTCATCTCTGCTGCTTCTGCTTAAGGCTCGAGGAACAGTTTGTGCATCCAGTTTGCTTTCTCCAACTGCCCTCCTGCACGTAGGGAAGTCTCGTGCTGCATATGTCCTTAGCAGCTTGAGGTTGGTTTTGGTCTGGTTAAGAGAGGGCTCATTAGCCCGGTTTGACTTCACCTCTGCCTGGTCACACTGCAGCTGCATTTGCTTCGAAGTTTTGCGTGGCCTTTGTTGTTTTGGGTATTGCTGATGTTGTTCTGTCCTACTTCAGTCTTCAATATAATCCTGTTCACAAAGTTAAAGAGTTGTTGCTACTATTCTTCCAAATCACTGCCTAGTTGTTAAGGTATAAGGTAGCTGGATTTATTTTTTGAAATAACTCCTGCTTCTTGTGATCCCATTTCCATTGTACAGTCTGTCCACAGGTCTCAAAACATTTTCTTAAGCCTTACTAATGGTCGGAATCTGATAACGGCTTTGGTGAAGTAGACAAATAGCATTAATAAGTTTTGCATTTGTTTTTGAAGCAGAGTTTCACTGACTGTTCCAGTATGAGCTGCACTGGACGTGTATGGCGATACAAAGATGCTCAAGAAAAAAAGAAATAGCCTTTAAGTTTAAAGGGAGAAGCTTACCGACGGGTGGTCATATGACAGAAATGATAGAAACCCAAGTTATTCCTCCGTGCTTACAAGAATGCCCTTAATGCATTTACATCTTGCTACTTGTTTTCATCCTTTGGGTGTTTCTCAAAGCAGCTCAGTAAGTTGTGTCCGATAATCTTCCTGTAAATACTCAAAAAAGCACTTGAGTGGCAGGTAGGTTGCAGGTGCATGTTTCTGTGTGTTTTGATTACAAAGGGACAGTGATCATGGAGCTATAGGTGATACACCAGCATCTGGGAGAGCTATGGAAGTATTGTGGCAGACATTCTTTGTGAGCCATCCTCCGGAGGGTGACCAGATGTTCCCCCCCAACATACTAATCAGTGCATCGTAAGAGTTAGTTAATGAGAGGGATCTTGCTTGTGAACAGTCAATACAGCAAGGCATTCATCCACAGGGTCATGAATGTGCCTTCTCTGGATTTATCTAATGTAATATATAGCAAAACACTTAGGGCGCTCCATGTGCAGCTATTAATTGCATGAAAGACCTGTCCATAATTAGGCTTGGAGAGTAACTGTAATCTCTGGGATCAATGGTTCCTGACACCTGTCAAGTGGCAGGAGGGTAAAACCTTTTATAGCCCTGATGAATACTTGAGGAGTGGACTTTAAAGGCTGGCAAGTGGAAATAAGATGCTATAAAATGGGAACTTACTGAAATGACTGAGCATTTTGTTCCTGTGGGCGAATTTCAGTGGTGGTATAATTGTTGGGAATTCCTTTGAAACCAAAGAAGCTGCTCCAGAGCAGAGTTTTGCATTATACCTTTGCACTTTGCACTGGCAAGGCAGCAAAAGAATCAAGTTTCTTTTCAAAGGTACATGGCATGAATTTTGACACTTGCTTCTTTGTGGGCTGTGAGCATCCCTCTGAAAGGGTGCATTCCCTGTAGTTAGCGATCCTATATAAATGGAGCAGCCAGTACAATTACTTTAGATAATTTGCACTCCTGCAAATTAAAAATGGCCACAGCCCATTGTTCTGAAACCGCTCATTACAACTTCAGGTTTGCAAAATGAAGCTCTGATCAGAAAATCCTTTCTTTCTGCATGAAAATAGCCGATGGAGAATCTCTCTCTGCTAACTGAGGTACTTCACAGACAGGTAGAGCTCTGTGTGTGCACACCCATGCATGGCTTGTTCTATACATGCTCTGTGCGTATGTTCTCCTACTCAAGCGTAGCAGGCTGGACATACAGAACAGCATTTTCCAATTTCTGGAACAGATGTGGAGTATGTCTATACAGAAAGGTGCTGTGAACTAAGAATCTCCAAAATCAAAAGGAGCATTTAAAAATCGCTTAATTTAAATTGTGTGTCACTTCAACCTAATTTGTGGGAAGCTCTTAAATAGGTCTTCCCCCAGAACACCCCAAGGATCAGTTCTCTAATGTACTGTTCTGCTGTCAGATCGGTATAAACAAGTATAAATGTTTAAAAAGTAAAGAATACTAATCAAGAGATGGAAGACATGCACTGCTTAATAAATCTTGCCTTCAATTTATTTGTCTAGTATTACAAAGGCAGAGGAGATATCAATTAATATAGGCAAAGAGGACCCATAATTTATAATTAACTGGCAAGTGGTTTGTAACAAACAGCAGCACTGAATCTAATAGCCAGTAGAAAAATAACTAGTGTTGATTTGTCCCTCGGCAAATTAATAGAGTGCTTATCAATGACAGGGTTACATAAAACTGCTAAATAAATAATCATCAGTGAGTTAGAGTGAAGCAGATCTTTAACAAGCTTAATCTGAACCTCTTGACATCTGTAGACTATGAAGAGATTAAATGCTAAGAAAGAAGATACACTATGCACATTGTAAGCATGCTCAGTAGCTGCGCAAGATCATGTTCTTAGGTAATGAGAAATAAGGAAACATTTTTATTACAAAATTACATTGAAAAATGATTTTCATTATAATTAGACTGAAAATTATAAAAGGTATATCAAAGAAATGCTGAACTGGAATTAGCCAGATGAGAATGGCACTACATCTCCAAGCACTGGAAACACATCAGTGGAGTCAGGCTTGATATATTCTTGGCTCAAGGATTTTTTTCCCAGTTTTATTACTCACCTTTGTCCACTTCTGCTTTCTGTGTCACTTTTGCTGATATTCCCTGGTAGCTCCCTTAAATCATCACAGCAGCTAAGCAGCGCACCTGCTTTTCTGAATGTCTCTTATTTATGAGACTGGATATATATGAACAGGATATAATTTTTAGACGTTTTACTTTTCTAAATGCTTTTTGGGCAGTAAGCCCATGTATGAAGGTCTCTCCAGTCCTTGCTTAATAATACTATGAGTTTTGTCCTGGAATATGATTGTCAGCCGGCCCAGCCAGAGCCCTGCTGGGGAATGTTAGGAGGTCCCCTCTCCAAGTGAAGATGTACAGATGCATTCTTCCTGAGCAAGGGGAGGGCAGCGATGCAATGTTTTCTGTTGTGCTTGATGCCTTCTATCCCTTTTCAGGCTCCGAGAAGAAAGACATTTTATGCAAGTGAGACTGCTGTCTTTTGGGGACAGCGAGGGAACATGCAAGCAAAAGCAGAGCAGAGTAATTTTGTCAGGAAGCTTTGCTGGAACTTCGAGGGTTTTGATCTGGAGCAGCGATGGAGCTGCAGGTCCTCGTTCTTTTTGTGCATGAAAGCAAAGCTGCCCTGACACGGGCGGGCAGTGTCTGGTGTCTGGCATTCTTTCGGGAGCTCCTATCTTCCCTTCCATCCCTTTTTATCCTCCTCGTCCTAAAGGAGCAAACGCACTCCCAGTGTATCACTACTCAGTTGAGGAAGTTTTTCTTTTAATCTTTCTAAATGTGATAATGAGGCAGTCAGGTACCAGAGATAAGTAATTTGATGGGTCTGAATTACCTTAGGTAGTGTCATGAATAGGAATTAATTGTCTGTCTGTAGAGGAGATCTTCCTGGTAAGGAGACTAATTTCATCTTTTTCCTAGTTTCATGGTTGGGTGGCTTTTTGTCTGCGTGGTGTTTTTTGTGGTTGTTGTTTTGGTGTGTTGCTGTTGTTTATTTTTCTGGATTGGACTTTAGATTTTCTCTAACCTCTCTATCACAGCTAGGGAAGACCATTACTAGCAAGAGAAATGTTCTGTTTATATCCAGTGATTCCTTTGTCCATTTTCTAGTCTTTTCTGCCAATAACATTTGGACAGAAGGATTTTTTTGGTCCCCACATGGCGTGAAGATAAACTTTTCTTAATGGATGGCTGTAGAAACTGCAGTCACGAAAAGGAAACCTCTTACTAAAAATGCTTTCTTCATGTATTTTTGTTCTTTGCTTTCCTGATTTTTGTTCTGAGAGTGAGTCACCACTTGAAAAGAGCAGAACAGGACCTCAATTTTATCTTTAATTTCATTAAATGAAACCTCTCTATGGTGGACCGACACAGTCTAGTACAGTGCTGCAATGCCGAATCAGCATTGCTCAGAAGAGGTCTATCAGTTTAAAAGGAAGGAACCTTATCTGGAGCTGGGTTTAGAAGCATCTCAAGCTAAGTGCAGCACATGTCCACACCCCTGCTCTGCTTCTCACGAGCTGAGCAGTATCCCAAATATGATGTTGTATATACCTGTTATGTCTATCACTGTGATTTGCTACCCTTTTCTGTTTTTTTTGAGATAGTTTCTCCGGTTAGTAAAGTTCTACTTCCCTGCACAAACTGCAGAGTTGCCTGATTGCGTACAGCAATAAATCATGGGAGGCTGACTTAGAAACTAACAGGTTTAGAAGAACGTGAGTTTCTGTTGTCTAATTTCATGGCACCATCCTCTTCCAGGGCAGCATCTTAGCTCGGTGAAAACCCTGCGTCGAGTGGGTGTGTGCCTGTGGAGAAGGTCCCGCCGAAGCAGAGAGGTGAGGTAGGTCCTGTACTCATGTCGATTCTCATGGCACACATGCAATGACCACCCCACAAATCAAGGGTCTTTATTATTATCATCATCATCATCATTTTTTAGTCTTTTGTGAAGAAAACATGGTAGCTTCACACGATGCTGCCAATGCTGTGGTAGCCTCGCCATGTCTGAGGTTACAGGGAGGTTATAGGGCATTCATCAAAATAAAGCTGATGCAAACACGAATACTCACAAGAATGAGTCCTTTTAAACTAAAAAATGCTGAAGGCTGAAAAGGGGCTAATTTATTTAAATTATCTGTATACATGTCAAGCCCCATAGTTTCCAGATGAAGCTGACAACTGTGAGTTAAAGAAAGCTTCTCTTAAATTTCACAACAAAAGCCTAGCAGAGAAAGTTATACCAGAAAACCTGAGCAACTAAGAAGATAATCATCTGTAGTGATGCAGATGTACAAAAATACAGTTTTCTGCTATTAAGCTTTTAAATGTCAGTAAATGGCAGTTTAGTAGATCATTTGCTAATAATGATTAAATTTCTCATTAAAATGTTTCCTTCATTATTCTTCAGGTAGAAATGTGTAATTCAACGATTGTTACATCAATTATACTTAAAAAGCTCATTAAAATACTGAAATATTATCTCTCGTAGGCAGAGTACTTTAAGAGTACTGTACTAATTACAAAAGGAATAAACTCTTGTAATATCACCATTTGAATTGATGCCTTATAAATTCTTAATGCAAAGCTAACATATAAAGTGTAAATCAAATATATAGATCCAATAAAACAAAACCTTTTTAATCTTGTTTTACCTTCAAAAGGATTCTGATTATTATAATTAAATAATGCATGATATAATAAAGATCTAGAAAGTGTGATTATTTCATTGGCAATTGAATATTGGTGCTTTTTATTTATGCAAGCAATTTATCACAGACAATATGCATCAAGCATTAAAATATTGATACAATTACACCTATCCTGCTGAACCAATAAAAAAACCTGTGACATGACTCTCTGCTCGTGATACAAGGACAGTTTGAAATCCTTGTTAAATTTTAATATTCCGATGTGCTGGGTTATGCTAATTCTGGTGTGGAATAATATCTCCGGTATCTACTGCTCTGCCTTTTATTTCTGTGAGATTACAAATCCGGCTTCACTTAGCTTGGCTAACAAGGACTGCTTTGCTTGCTGCTCTGTTGGTCACTCCTAGGAAGAAATACTAAAAGACAACTTTGAATTTCCCTTTTTCCAGTTACTGCTCTGCTGTGAATACGACTGTTTAATTTTGCTGCTGCCGTATCCTGTTATTCTTTCTAAGGTTTTTTCAACGGCTTCTGGCCCAAGTCAGGGATAACTCACCTGTAGATGGTGGATTTAGTAAGACCTATTTTCAAAGCAAATGCATTTCCATTATTGTGCCAGTTTCTAAAGGCTAGCATCATGGTGTCAAGATAAAATATAAAAGAAAAGATCATTTGCTTTCAGTTTGAACAGCAACGCTACCAGGTCAGATGTAAATTGTGAAATTGGGCAGAATTTCCATACCTTTAATCTTATAAAACTGTTTTCTTTCTAAAGGAACTAAAAAGCTACGCTTAATAGGCTAGTAATTATTTTGCCACTGTGCAGGTAAGCTGTCTACCGAGCTAGCCTCTCGTCGGCCTGATGAAAGAAAATGAACACCCAGCGAAAACCCAGCGGCCTCCCAGCGGAGCGCTGGATGCCCACCTTTATTTCCTGTCTCGGCCAAGTCAACTGTCGTGTAAAGAGCTGGATTTCCTTGAATAGAACAACACTGCCCAAGTTTGTAAAAGATTAACCTATCCCACCATTCATATACTCTAATTTCTTGAAGGGACATCTCAAAAATGTGGCACATTTTTATAGCACAAAGAAAACAAAGTGGACTAAAACAAATACTTGCAGCTGTGCTGGCTTTCAGAAATGGCCTTTGGATATCACTGTTCTTTCAAGTGAGGACAGAAATTGCAAGCTTCTGAATAAACAGCAGCAGAAAGATCAAAAAGCACCTGCAAAGCGTAAGGATTGTGTTGCTGTGGGTGAAAGTAAGCTCTTTGCTGAGGGTCATCCTTGAACATGTTCAGGATTTTCAGAGACCCTACCGTGACTCTTTCACCTCATAAAATTATAAAGCCATAATTTACATGTCTGATTCACCAAACTGATGGCCACAACCCAGGTGGTGCTGAGCAGTCAGTTCCCTTTACCTTTAGTGAAGGAAGAGAGCATTTGACACCTTGTAAGATGAGAAGCTCTGTTTTTTTGTAACTGGCCATGAACCTAATTGTGTAATTTTTTACTATCTTATGAGACACTTTTACTTTTGTTTTTTGGCTGGGTGTACTTGTTTTTCTCAGTAGATACACCCTGATCATCACTAATCTCCCTGTGTCATATTTATGAACTCCAGTTCAGCTTAAATAAAAACAAATCTCTCAGAAGAGGTTGTCCAGCAACCAGAGGCTGGGATTTCAAGGCATTTACTTTGTTCAGATAAGTAGAAGGGAAGTGTGTCAAGAGGAAAGTTTTAATAACTGCTATCTTAAATCTGAAATAGAAATCTTGTAGTAAATAAATAAATAAATAAATAAAGTTAGTCAAATAGCTTTCTTCTTAATGAATTGGGAAAGATGCAGTAGCCATCGATAGGCCATGCAGGCACGTGCTGCTCCTATTTGCCTCGCTCGCAGCTCGCTGCCACGGCCGAGGAGGGGAGCAGATAGATGACAGCGCTGTCAGGCGGGCAGGGGCTGCGGGCTTCTACCCGCGTGCAATTTGCCAGCACTTGAAAGCCGTTACTGTGGGTGCATATAGGGCCCGTACGTGTACATATGTATGAGGAAAAAGCTAATGCTTGTGTCGTGGTAGATAACAGGATTTTAATTCTGGCGTCCGTAGCCATGCCTTGTTTGAGGTTGTGTTGCTCTGTGATCTGGGTTGTGTCTTTGCTGTAGTTAATTGGGTGATGGCGGAGAGGAAGGGCTGGCTAACGCGGAGCTTTGAGTCGGTTGTTTTAAAGAAATCATTCCCGGCACTTATTAGCACTGCAGGCTGTGTTAATGGTTTACCTGCTGGAGTAGCAGCCTGTTCCGAGAATGCGCGCCTTACAATATAGATACTTCCTCTCTATGAAAGTAGCTGATTTAGTCAGAAAGGTGACAGTTAAGGCTTGTTGCAGGAGAAATTTTTGCATCTTTGCAGAGTGACTTTTTTTTTATACTTTACCATAGTGGCTGTCCATCACAGTTGTTATGTATGCAGGCTGAGTGAGCCCGCAGGGGATCCTAGTTATTTACACTCTTTTTCAAGCTTCGAAGCTGTTATAATCATTCGCTGTCAACTTTGTGCTGACACTGAATTTTACTTTGTGTTTTTTATGCTCGGTTTGGGTCTAAAATACTGGCATCCATACCCTACACTGTAATTCTATGGGTGACTGAGTTGACCAGCAATATACAGTATTACTAACAGAGCTTTGGAAACCTGCTGCATATGGAGATTTCGGAATTTGTTGATTGTGGACAGTAAACAAAGTCCCCAGGCTTTATGCTTTTATCCTAGTGGTGGCCCTCAGGAATAAACTGTGTACCGTGTTTCATCTCATTGCATTTTCATCTTTAAAAAGATGTAAATATTATTTTCCTTTCCTACAAGGCAGCAAAGTTGGAGGAGGAAAACTTTTTCATTGCTGCTTTTTTTATTATTATTATTTTTTATTGTTATTTTCATTCTCGCTTGTTTTCTCCAGGCCTGTGTTTTAAGAAATGCATATTTTTTTCTGTGATCACCATATGTTTAGCATGAAGCTGCAGATAGTAGTGGAGCTGGTAATGGGCTAATACTTCAGATCCAAATTGAAATAATGTGTTGTGTGAAATGCTGGGAATAAATTATCACATAAGAGCACGCATTGACAAATATATAGGGTTTTTACACCCTTTTTGGTTTAGAAAGGCAAATTTGCATGCCCGTGTTTAAAAGTCCTTGGTCTGCAGTGCAGACCAAATAAACCAACTTCGTTCATGTGTGCACGAAGCTCCTCTGTTATCACCAGGCCCTGTGACCTGAAATGGCAGCACTCCGACTGCTTTCTGCCCGTGTAAAATGTGAGATATTCGTGAACAAGTTACCAGCTCCAGCATGAAATTTCAGGTACTCTGGGGCCCAAAGGGAGTGATCACACAAAATGATACGACCCTGTTCTTAACTGGACTTGAAATAAAACTGGTCAAGGAGCTTGTGTGCTTGGCCAATGTAATAAAGTAGACAAATAATTACTGAGCAAATCAAACACACTTACACCTCAGATGATTTTGAAATATTATCTATAATCGGGCACTTCTGTGCTAGGAGGAAAGGTTAATAAAGTAATTTAAAAAAGATTGTGTGGAGTATTACAGAAACAGAAGAGGACTGGTGATCATAATTGTTAATCTCCTGAAACACCAGTCCTCTACTGCACGAGGCATATATTTTAGTACGACTCCTTATTGTTCATTCCACTTATTACTATATTATACTGCTTAATTACCTTTTGTAAGAAATCTTATTTTAGCTTTCTTTTTTTTCCTTTAATAACAAATAATGCTGATGGAAACGGTCCAGAAGAATACATGTACAGCTTATTTTTAGCCCTACCTGCTAAAGTTTAAGATTAAAACATGTACAGTATATTGATAGATAGTTATTTGGAGGCTCAATCACCACAGAAGCACTGTTGTGAAATACCACGATGAAGTGGGTAAATATGCCCCCCTCCCTTTCTAGCCTTGTTGTGTATGAATGGAGCCTAATATAGAGTACAACAAGAAAGGCTGAGGTTTTGCTCTTTGGTAGTTGTCATTAGCTCCTCTGAACCACACTTCTAGTTCGTGGCATTTCAGGCAACCAAGATAAGGTTTTTTTCAAGGCAAAGAAACAGAAGTATTAGCTTAGGCGAACGAAATCTGAGTGCCGAAACGTCATCTTTATAAAACTATCTGTTGTCTGCTTCCTTTCTTTATTCTCAACATTGATGAGCTCCTTATGCGAAGTGTTACTGAAGGTGGTTGAAATTTATGTGGCCGCCACAAAGCACTTGTCCTAGGGCTTACAATGGTTGGTAGATTACAGAGCAGTCGGGACATGAAAATCTTCTTCCCTTCGTCCAGTGTGAGTAAATGGGGCTGTTTTCAAGGAGACATCACAGGAGACATGCTGGTAGCAATTGCTTAAGCCTCTCTTTTGGAAAGATGGTGAGGTTTGAAATGGACATTTACAATGTTTGCAGCAAGATGTCCTCTACACAGCATAGTAACTTCACTGCTCAGAAAGAGAACTGACACTTGCCAATACTGATAATCCATGGCAAAAATAAAAAATAATTAAAAAATGCAGTGTTTGCATTTGAGAGAATGATGTTTGGATGAGTTTGTAGAGGAGGTGATGCATCTCATGCTGCCAGGCGTAGCTGACTTCTCCCAGATACCCAAAAGCTTTCAGTGGGCCAGACAGATCACTGGCTCCTCCACCAATATCCGTGCATACATTGGTTTTCTTTAACCAAAACGTCACATTTACCTCAGAAGTGGAGTAGAAGTGAAGCCGTTTGAAATGTGGAGCCTGCCACAATTTCTACTATCTCTCCTGCGTCATTTGCCTCGGCTTGGATGGCTGTTTCCAGAAATGCAATAACAGCTGCTTGCAGCTCCTCCAAAATACTTCCCCTGATTTACAGTAGCATGGCTGCTGGTTTGGGTAGCAGGAGAACCAAGAAGATGGATATTACGGTAAATATTTATAACAGTGAGTTTATTGCGCATATATTACTACCATTTGAATTGGAAAAAATCTACCCCAAGCAGATGTGACTTTGTGAGAGAAACACAGGCCCGTTTCCATCTCCAGGGGATATAATCCTGAGGATGCCTCAACAAATGATTTTCTCTAATGTATAATTTTGGCTAGTAGCTATTAATGTTGAATAAGAATACGGTTGTTCCCTGCTTCCCTTTTTAAAAATTCACCTGAGTGATTCAGTTCTGGTCGAAGCAGATTCTTTTTTTCTCATTTGTAACACAGACATCTGAGGGTGTTGTTCAGCTTTGTCATCTGTCCATTAAGACTGGAGTTTTCCTGAAACCTTTTGCAGCTCTAAGATATACAGATGGGGAAGGAAGCTGGATAACGTCTATGTGGGCTTTACATAATTAATGCCAGAGCAAAGAGCAATGTGAATTTTATTTTTTCTTTTTCTTTTTTTTGCAAGCGAGTATCCAGAATTTCTCACTATGAGTATCTGGGATGCAATACACTGAACAGGTTAGGAAAGTAATATAGTCATAGTAATTACTTTCATCTGGCAAAATATTTCAGTCAGCAAGGACTAGCAATAAAGTAAAATGATCACCTTTAGTATATCTATTACAAAAACAATTCTCTAAAATAAGAACTGCTTAAAACATCCACTGGCATACAAAGCATCAGTTCTGGAGTCACACATTGCTTTACTATTTTCGTGGGCTGTGCTACGCAAAACAATTGATTGAAATTCAAGGTTCCAGACAATGGGGGAAAAATTAGTTCAATTAAGGATTTATAAATTAAGCGAATACTATACGTCAAGTTGCTGTGAAAATAAAATCTTGTTTTTGGCTTTTAGGTTTTATACAAATCACTTATATCCTCCTTAAAAGAGAACTTTTTTTTTTTTAATAAATATAGTGAATATGAAACACCATTAATCCAGTAGTAATATCATCTGATAGTAGCTAATCCCTTCTTAGGGATGGCTTTGCCTGGTCCTTTGGAATACAGAAATGTGCTTTTACTGTTAGGCATTTTGTTTAAGCATCAATCAGTTCCTAATGCTTAATTGTCTTCTCTGCATTCCCCTCCCGCCAAAGAAAAAGACCACCAACTAAAATGAATACTGTCTTCAAAGGTATTTCCTTGGGAGTCTTATTACATTCTTTAGCCCGTTATTTTGTATTCTGAGGTTATGGATCAAGGGCAGACCCATGCCTGTGGTTTGGACTTGGCTATCTGCTGTGACAGGATGATGCAGACATACCAGAAGATCCTAATCTGTCAGAGGAAGTCTATTAAGTTCAAGCCCCTAAGCTGTCTCAGCCAAATCAGTGATACCAAACTTACATTTGTTTTTGTGATGACCATTCATTTTGGTCAAATGAAGAAATTGCTAGTGTGGTTTTTGTGGCTTCAGGGGTGAAATCTATGAATGTCACGTATCTTTAGCCTCTCTGCTCTCTCTGAAACATTATTGAGAATGCTCTTGTATGGAGGCGGAAAAAAAAGCACAACCATTTTTACTGCAGCTGTTTATAAGTCACCTTGATCATAAAAAGTTGTGGAAAAGAAGCATTAACTTCTATAAAAATAATTCTTTTTGTGAATAATAGATAAGGTAGGAAAAAGGCTAGACTGTCTGCAGACAGCTGTGTAGCAGGAAGAAAAAAGAGGTCTTGAAATACATCCAGAAGGATTCCATGTGCGCTGGGATGGTTATCAGGGCTGCTACAGACTGTGGACCTTGGACTTACTGTGGAAGAGCTATGGACTTGGCAGGTTTTGAGGTCCACTCAGGGCAGGAGAGTAAACAGGAAAAAAAAAGAGGGGAAAAAAAAAAAAAAAAAAAGGTTTAAGATGTTTTCCTGGTCCTAACAGATTTAAATAAAGACTTGTCAGTTTCTGTTTAAAGATCCACCACCAAACCTCAAGACACATGTCAGATGGCGAACAGGGAATTTTTTGTACTTTTTGCCCATAAAATAAAAACTGTAGGGCAGATTTGGGGGCATTTTTACTGAGATAAGAACAAATTACTTATTTCATAGCTTTTTTCAACTCAAAGAGTTTTTCTGTCTCTGTGGTGTTTGATAATGTAAATTCCCTGTTTCTCTCTTTTTATTTTTTTAAGTTGTAAGGTAAAATTCTGCTCCCGTTGAAGTTGAGTTTTGGCCATATACTTCTGTGGGATCAAGATTGGATCCTGTATGTAGTCTGCGGTTGGTGCTTGTGCAGCAAAGATTTACCCAGGAAGATCTTAGCTGATGAATACAGCGAATCCAAAGCGATTTGTTTGCTCGTGTCAGAGTTTCTGTAACTTCAGTGGGGCCACGCTCACATAAAACCTGCAGCCCACATCAAGTGGTAAAGGATAATGTTAGGTTGCTCCTTTCCACCTGCAAAGGGAGATTGGAGTGTCGGCAGCACGTTTAGGTAGGGAAGGTGAGGCACTGCCCTGAACTGTCCGCCACGCGTAGCTCGTTTTTTATGGAAGGCTCTGTGCTCTTTTCCTTCTGGATGGGACTGCTTAGAAGACCTCATTCAGGACCATAGTAGAAAGGGTGTGGAAAACAACAAAGTCTGGGGTCTGTACAACCTGAGTGTGCTTACACCATGTTGCACCCCAGCTTTATTAGCTGGGTTCTCCTACTGCTTTGTTCAGATTCTCTCCGCGTGAGACTCTTGTTTTTGTGTCTTTCCACTCTTCTTTTTGACCCTGCTCCCGTTTGCTTCTTCTCCCTGTGTGGTGGCTTCTATACTTAGGCAAGTAATTCTTCAGAAGCACCTGTTTCCTCAGGAACGCAAAACCACATTTAAATCCTCATCTAATTCACCCCATTTTGCAAGTAGCAGTTACATCTGGATGCAAACGTGCAAACGGAGAGCTCTTGCAAGGGTGAATAGAGCACAGATATAGAATGGACACCCGCGCCCCCACCCTGCCAAACTGCTCTATCTTTTTCATCACAGTTTTTAAATATATGCAATGTTTAAACTGACAGGTTTTGTCCTGAAGAAATTACACTGGAAAATTAATCTAATGAATGCCATTCCTCTCTAATGTCTATAATGGGAAGATAAAGTTGTTGGTGTTTTTTGGTTTTGTGTTTTTTTAATTATTATTAATAATAATAATAATAAACAACAATAATAATATATAAATTATTATTGTTATTATTAATGATAATAATAATAATAATATGAAAAGGTATAAGTTGAATCACTTCTCTTCAGCCTCCCAAAATAGATCACTGGTTGTGACAGATAGTAATTAGTATACATTTTTGTGCAAGAAAACAAGAGTGTAGTTAGGTCCGTTTGATTTCAAAAAAAGTAGCACTGTAAAGAGAGAAAAATGATTTCCTAAATACAGAATTTGCTCAGTTGTTACCAAAATAGAGCTGATCTTATAAACCTTTATTCACGTGACTGTTCATTTTTTTTTTTCCTGGAAACACTGCTTTTAAAACTAACAATGGGCAATATCAGAGCCAAGTGCAAAGTTCCCAAACGTGTTGGTCCTGAATTCTGCATTTGAAACCCAGCAGGAAAGTACCCACGAGCTCAGGAGCCGGCAGGACTGAGGTTGCAGTGTAGCACTGCCTCGCCGAGCTGCTCCCTTTCTCTTGTCCCCATTTTGAAGGACGTTAGCACGCATGGAGCTAAGGTGTGAATTTATAGTACAGTAGCAACCCTGTAGTAAGCATCGGCATGCAACTTTTTAGCTTGTGCTGAGAGCACCTCTGGGTGGTATGATGTAGCAGAAATATTTTCGGGGTGCACCTGCACTGCAGGTGAAGATGTGACCGAAGTCCACGCGTCTGCCCCTGGCCTTCTTTCAGCTCGCAGCTCCTCACAGGGCGCCACACTTGCGGCTGTGCTGCTGCTGGGTTGCACGTTTGGAACCACGGACACGCAGCACTGCCACAGTTACACTG
The DNA here is from genome assembly GCA_011076525.1 of Nettapus auritus. Taxonomy (NCBI): domain Eukaryota; kingdom Metazoa; phylum Chordata; class Aves; order Anseriformes; family Anatidae; genus Nettapus; species Nettapus auritus. The sequence goes on from CM021767.1 coordinate 15,102,531, forward strand.
CTGGCGGTTTAAAGATGGTTAGCGGAAAGCCGCCTGCTGCAGTCCCACCTTGTAAATGTTCTTTCAGGAGGGAGGAGAGCGTTGTGTTTCCTGTCTGCACTCAGACGCTATTTTCCCTGGGTCCTAAACATTTCAGACACCAGTCCCTAGGCACGTGTGGGCTACAGCTGAGCTACAGAGCATGGCAAGGGGGGAAGGTGAGTGAGATTTTCACCATCCCATGGTGTGCGCCCAAGCACATCAGTGCTTAGCTATAGCCTGGGCCAAGCTGGCCCGCTGGAGTAGCCCAGACTGCCTGCGTCCAAAGCTAGTGCTGAGTACAGCAAAGCGCCGCTGTACAGATGCCTCTGTCCTAGCTTTGAGAAACTGCAGCTCTGAACCTTCACCTGCTGCTTCTGCACTGGTTGCCAAAGGAAAAGGAGACTGTGTGTCGCTCTCCGGGCTGTTAGCTATTAGGTGGATAGGTAATAGCGCATCACGCAGCCCACGGTGTGTGCGTAAGTTGGTGAAATGGGGCTGCTGCTGTCACAGCGGTGGTATGTGGCAGGAGGAGGTAGAAGATTGGTTGGACTCAAAAGTCAAACCAGCAGCACATTTTTGTTGATGACTTTTTTTGGGGGAAAAAAAAAAAAATGAACTGCTCTTAATGTTCAAATGGTAAAAACCAAAACTGGTGAGAAAGCTCTCAAATTATAGGTAAAGGTGTTCTGTCTAACTGCTTCTGGCTAAAGAAAGCAAGGAATTGGCAAAGAAAAAAAAAAAATGTCATTTCAGATTTCAACGTATTGGACTGATCCCTCAAATTTTAGCTTTCCAGTCACTTGGATGTGGCGGTTAATCACTCATGCATGTTCTGAAACTGAAGTTGCTGATTTTCTGCTTTGGACTCCATTTAGAGCAAATCAGAGGGATGCCGTAACCCTGATTAGCTGGCTGCCCCGGGGTGGAGAAGTACCTCGTTATTGTGGAGGCGTTGTGGTTACTTTGTGCACCCCTTAAAACTCCAGGGAAAGTCCTTATGTTCCATTTATGAATGAGCGTGCACACACGCAGAAGTTCACGAGACTGTTCCCTATTAGTCAGAGTATCTTGTGATTGTGCTTCTTTCAGATTGCTCCTGCGTGTTGGAAAAAAATATGTTTGTTTTAACAGGCCCTATGTATTTGTACAAAACTGATCTGAATAATTCTAAACATGTAGGAATATACAATATTGTTGCTTATGGCAGCTGAACAACTAATCTACTTGATGCAGTGATACTAAATACGCTTCAGAGAGCGCGTGGCAGTCGCGCGGTGTGTGTGTTGGAGCTCTTCAATGAGGTTTTAGTTATTTCAAGTCTGTATTTTCTGTTAGAATCCCCCCAGCTAAAAAATAAAATGAAAAGCCAAGCACCAACCTTGCATTTCAAATATGAACTGGAAACAAACCCGATTTACAATTCACTAGATGAAAATTGCTTTCTTCTGCCATAATTCAATGCACATTTGGTTTATTTGAGAATTCATGTATTATAACCATTCTTGCTCACACTTCTGCATATCTTGGTTGGGAGCAGGCATGCAGTGGGGCTGATTTCCCTCTCCGTTTTTTCTGTTCTTATTTCTTTTTCTTTCCTTCTGGCTTTACGCTGTAAGTGGAGGCCTCCCCCTCCCGACAGGACCTTCCACCTGAGGGCAGCACAGCCATCAGCTCGAACTTCTTCGGAGTCAATCTTGCTTGTCCCAGTCCAGCCTCACTGCGGCTCCAGGTCAGGTTTTGTTTTAATCCCCCCCTACATTGTTTGCAATAATGAGATATGATCACTCTAACTTTTCAGACCTTCCGACTTCCTTTTACTGGGAGCCGCATCCCTGACTTTATCTTACAGTGTAGTGTGTCTCCCTCAGTGGTTCCCTGTGCCGTTATAACATGCAGCATCTTGCTTTGTATTACCACCGTGTGTAACTGGTTGAAGTAGCATACACAGAACGAGGCTCTAGGAGGGTCTGCATATCAGTATGAACATTTATACTTTTAACTTCACGCTATTCCAAGCACAGCTGAACCATTTTTCTACAATTCTGAGATTTCTTCTCTTGAGCTGGATGCTGACAGTGCAAGAGGTAACACCTTTCAGCAGGTAAAATATGTCGTTATGGAAAGGCTGTATGGCAGGGATGCTGACAACAATTAGCACATGCTACTCATTAACAAACGGAGATTACAACTGAGCCGAAATGGCAGGCTGCCATCAGCGTGATAGTTACGGGGCAGTTTAATTTCTAACGAATGTGAGCACTGGATTAGTAACAATATTCAACAAAATGCTGCCTGCATTCTCTTATGGCTTTCATTACCAAATTGAAAATCTGTGTAGATTTCTGAAAATTACTTTTAAATGTAGCCAATCTCCTCGACTGCAAGGCTTGATTTGCTGGTGAGGGAGTCCTGCTGTGAGATTTTAATGAAAGATCATAGTGCCCCTCCAAGACCGTCAAAGAGCTATGGGCCCTGAAAGACCTGAAATAATCTGTTTTACTTTTAATGGCAGCCATTTTATATTCATTAAGATCAAAATGCAGTTTTGCAGGCAAATTGCAAAGCTGTTCCACTCACAGCTTGAGAACCTGGAGGCCCTACAGCTTTTTATCTTGTTCATAAGCAAATATGCAGTTAATATCTTTTAATATGCTTTGAT
>CM021767.1:15110210-15565210 GCA_011076525.1 Nettapus auritus
ACATTTGTTTAAAACAAAGTACTGTAAAACTGAATTCATTTATGCCTCTTACTTTGTTCAGTTGCTCATAGACAAGTAATAAAATATACCAATAATATCTCTGTTTGCAATAAGCTTTAATTATACAGACACCTGATAAAATGCAGATGAGCTATCTGCTCTCTGTGTATGAGGAGTCTAATAAATAGAACTGGCAGCTCATCTATGTGTATGTATGTGTGTGAGAAAGAGAGTGAGGAAAAGAGAGTCTCATCTGTAATAACATTGATAGCTTTGAAGGTGGGACTTAGTGGTTTTCACAGCTTTATTGGCTGAAATTATCAGATGAAAAGTGTTGGCACCATTGTGCATGTGTGCTTCTCTATATGCTTTTTTCCCCGAGTATGCAGGTAAGGGGAATAATGGGCAGGTATAAAATTCTGTGCTTTAATGATCTACCTTATATTTTATTTTATTTTTTCTAACAATTTGTAAATCTAATTTCTGTTCTTTATTAATGTCAATAAAACCGAAAGATTTACATTGTTAAGAATGGATTTCAAAATGCTGTGGGAAAATCTGGACACGGGATGCTCTTTTTTTTCTTCTTTTTTTTTTTTTTTTTTTTTTTTTTTTTTTTGTGCATCCTGATCTGTGGGATTTACAAGTCTAGTTTATTCTCCAGTTTTCCAAGCAGAGGCCAGATCCTATGTTAACTTTCTGTGCTCTGGTCAGTAAGAATCTATTTGATCCAGATATGGCCTTTTCCTGTTAGGGCTGAATGTTATAATGTCAAGAGTGTTCTTTGAAAGCTACAGTGGGGTTCTGCCTCTGCTGCATCCTTTAATCATGGCACCTAGGTCATACATGAAAGTAAGTCTCAAAGCACATAAGGTCAGTGAAATAGTGTTTAGTTTAATTTCTGCCTCCCTGATCTTTTCAGTCTTCACTGAATTACCTCAGATCTCACAAGAAAACTTCGGTTAGTGATCATTAATACTCTGCATACTTAACGTTTATTTACCTTTTTTAGAGGATGCTGGGGACTGGATGAAATCAGGCCTGCAGTAGCATTCACTGTTTTGTGTCAGATGTTTATTCCTGCAACTGCCTTGAAAGGAAAGTATGTGTTCTACATCTGGTGGAAGTTAAGGAATTTCTCCTTAGCTCCAGGAGCCTGAAGTCCAGATTTTTTTGTTATAGCAGAACTTGATATATGACACTGTTGCTGTTTCTTAGATACTCTTAGCTGATGGTTAGTCTGTGGAAGAAATAAGTACAATCGTTGCTTCAACAGGTATTTGCTTGAAACTAGCTCTAGTCAGGTCTCACACACTATCTCCTAGTAGCGCACTGGCTGCATGGGATGCATTACTGAGAGCACCTTTCAAAACACTCCTGATTCAAACTCAGACATTCATATAGGCACACTTTGGGAATCCCAAAGTTACTTTGTTGTTTGCATAGTCCTTACAGTGTGATGCTGAATTATGAGAAGTAGTTGGATCAAATCTAGGGGATTATTAGCTAAGGCTTTGTCTCACTCAGTGTGTTATGGCCACAATTGCATGACACTGTACTGACATTTAGCTAGTGCTTCTGTATCTGACAAGTCTGTAAACTCCAAGTTTTTGTAATACACGATGCCCAGAATCATGTATAGAAAGTTATGAAAACAAACAGCACTTGTAATCCTCTGCTATGGGGAATTCCAGGATCCCTGTATTTGTAATCTGTATTTCCAGGAGGGAGGGTATATCTCAGGTCATGTAGTGACGGACAATACGTGGACACCAGAACTATTGCTAATGCTTGCTACTTTGGGGAAAATATATACATAATGGAGAAAGATATTCCTCCAGAATGCAATAGAGTACAGTATTGGAATCATCAGGCCTAAGAAAACAAGATTTGGTGGGAATAAAGCCTTCACTGCTGAGAAGTAGTATGAAAAGTGTGGAGGGGGAGTCTGTCTTGTAGAAGAATTTTGACAGTGGCAACAGTGCAAGCAAATGAAGCACACTGGAGTCACTAGATCTGTGGGCTGGATCCACCTGCAGGTGGATTTCTTGAGAGAGAAGGTAAAGAAACGGTAGCCCCAGCATTCAGGTAGTTTGCTGTGGTGTGCAAGCCACATAATGTAGTGGAAGAATTTGTGCCCCTGCACCAGCACAGGCTTGCTTTGTTCCCAGCTGTGCTCATCCCTTAAATATTTGTGTTGATCTGAGGGTAAGTGGAGAGGTGTAGAGAAAAGAGTTAAAACTGTTGACCTGCTAACACAGGCTTTCGCAACTCTGGTGAAGATCTGTGACTTGCACTTCAGCCATTTTCTTTCCATTGGGAAGCAATGAAAGTTGTCTCACATGTGTCACATAGACACACAAGCAAGGTTACTGTGATGTGGAAAGATGGAGAATGAACACTGAAAAATTTTGTCTTCAACCTAAATTGGGATGAAAGTTTAAACACTGAAATTATATTATGTACTATAGCTTGACAATGCTATGGAGTATCTGAGTTAAGCTCAACATTGCTTCTGATATTAAAGGTCCTGAATAAAATAGGAAAGGTTTGCTTAATTGTGTGTGATTTATTGGGGAAACTTTGGAGTAAGACAAAAAGTTCCTTCTGAAAAAGGAGACAACCCTCACAAAGCCTTAATGTATGCGGGTACACAACAAAGTCTGTTTGTTTTGTATTTGACAGGCATCTCAGTGAAACCTGGGATAGATACCAATCTTGTGCACTTGACAGAATTTTATTTTTTTAATTTTTGACTGTAGACGTGCATTAGTCTGGGTTAGTAGCAGGGCAGTCTCAGTTTCCCGCACTTTCCCCTCACACCTGGCTGCCGGGCGCCATTTTGTTGCTCCTGCCCCCTGAGGGCTGGGCGGGGCCTCTCCTCACAGGGCCTCTCCTCACAGAGCCGCATGGCCGAAGCCCGGGCACCCACAACCGACACCTGGGTCCCTCTTGGAGTGAAAATAATGTTGACTGGAAGACTAATACAGAATAAATGCAGCAAAAGCAGGTGAGTAACGTATTAATAAGTTAAAAACAAGCTGTGGGGGCAGCAGAAGGCATGGAGTTGTTTGCTGGGGGGGCTGAAGGGCCAGAGGCTGGCCAGCATGCAGGGCACAAGCTGAAGTGCTTGTTACATGCTCATTATAAAGATTAAATTACGCTTTCAGTAACTGTAGTGCCCTAGAGGTGTTCCTGGTGTTACTGGCATAAGTAAGGTGAGGTTTTGGCCATTATGTGAGAGAATAAGTAAAAGTGTGAACTGCTGAAGTACAGTAAGGAACTAATTTCTCCAAGGATGAGAAAGCAGTGCTGTGCAGGTATGTTTCTGTACACGGATAATTGCTTTTTGGGGCTTGTAAAAACACTGAGTTTCAACAGAAGCTGTAAATGCTAGTGGATTTCCTGTAAACATGGAGGCTTGATTTATCCTTTAATTGTAAGGAATGCATCAGAGATACCCTCATAAACATCCAGTTCTTCTTTTAGATCAACTCAGGTTATGCGTATCACCATACAGAAAGTAAGCTAAAAGTACATTGTAGCCAGCCAGACCTATACTTTATTATTCTGCACTAAATTTCCTTCAGAGCTAGATACCATCCATTGTGCACATATATGTTATATATTTGGCTCCATCTCTAATGTCTTTAAAGAATAAAAACATTTTAATTACTCAAATTGTTAATTAATATGTGATTCACGCTACTAAAGCAAGATATATCTACAACACTTCTAGAATTAATCAAGTGAAGGTACTGTTTTATTTAGGAACAAATTGAAGATTCTGTGTTTAATTAAAAACTTTGTGCTATATCTAAAATATCTACATTGCTTTATCATTCTATAGTTCTATTTTTGATATTCCAAGTTATTTAATCGTGTGAATTAATTTTAATCTAAAATTATCATGGAAGTTAACCAACTACAGGAAAGGAAAATTTACAGCTACTAATAGCTTCAGTTTTAGGAATGGATAGCAATCACATAAGAGAATCAACTATCAAAATGCATGATCTTTTCATTTAAAATCAGGAAAAAAGGGCTTGAGTTTTCAGTTACTTGCATGGAAATACATGCAAGTTTTTTAAAGTAGTACCAAGAGTACTGAAATGAAACAAAAGGGGTAAAATGTAGTTTAGCATAAAACTCATGAGTTGAAACTGGGATGCCAATGAAAATTTAGGGAAAGTAGCATATGTTTGTTTATTTTCCCTGGTTATTTTTGGAATACAAAAGCAGCGAGGGTGAAATTTTAGACCTTTGTTGTCATACCTTCTCTCTGAACCTTCTGCAGATTTCTTTTACCTTTGTATTCTGTCCAGTTTCTTCATTGGAGATGAACATAAACTTGTAGGGTAACTTTTTCAATTATTTTTCAATTATTTTTATACATACCTTCTTGTTGGGTACAGATGTCCTGGTGCTTGGCAGTGTGAATGGATAGAAAAGCATGGGGAGGAGTGTAGAAAATTGAGTATGTTTTAGGGTAAAATCACTTTCACCCCATTAATGCCTTACTGTCGGCTTTGATACTGTTTGCTATTGTGTTGCAACAATGTTTCCTACAAAATCTTGGCAACTTAAATACATAATCTGGTGGTGGTTGTTGTTGTTTTTTCACAGTCCTGGAGTTCAGTGGTAAAACTCGGTATGTTGCTTCATGCCACAATCATAAGCTCTCTGTAGTAAAACTGTATAAGTTCATTACCTGTTTTTTTGTTTTTAACTTGAGAGATGGCAGTCAGATGTGCTAAAGCACAATACACAAGGTGTTGAAACCTGTATACATCTTATACGCCTGCTGCAGGTGTTCTCCAGCATTTTATTCTTCAGGTGAATTTGGAAGAGAAAGCTTCCCTTATAGATCTCTGCTCTACTCTGCAGTGATTTTGTCCTACAGCCCACCAAGGGAAGCTCTGTGGTGTACTGAAGGTGGCTAAACCTCACTTTAGTGTCTAATGCTGGAGTGCAGTGTGTGTTAACATCAAGTCTGTGGGTTGTGCTTTCCATCGCTGAAACAGAAGCAGCTCATATAATGTTTTGCCAGTTTCTCCTGACCATACAAAGTATGTTTGCAGATCATAGTCCTTCAAGTTGAATTCAGGCTATAAAATGAGGGGGAGAGTTTTGGACAAAGATGGCCTTGAGGCAAAGGCCCAGATCTAAATGTCTTTGCTGAAAATTTGAGTTTAGGTGGCGTTGGTGGCTTTTGTGTTTGAATTAGGCACGGCTGGTACCTGGCAAAGGGACAGCTGAACATTTTGGCTCACTGGCTCAAATCATTTCTAGGAAATGCAAAATCATTAAAAATGAAACAAACAAGAAAAACGTGACCAAACAGTGAATCAATAATCCTTCCAGTGAAAATGTAGCTTTGTTTCTGCAACTAATAAGTTGTTAATAATGGCTATTTAAAAAACTGTCGTTTTTTCTAAATACTAGGCTTTTACCGGGAAGGCTGTGCTTGGCCTCTTGGGGTTGTGAAAAAAAGGAAAGAGCAAAGTGCTCACTGTTTCCTTATACCTCGGAGGTGCCTGAAGCACATCCACGGTTCGATGTCATCTGTGAGGACCGGGGATGACTTCTCTGCAGAAGTCAATAGGGTTTATGCCATTGACTTTGCAGATCCAGCGTTTCACCAAGGCAGTCTGCCTTGTGATTTTTAGTATTGATGTTCTGTGGCAAACTTTTACTTCTTTTTTATAGAAACATGCTTGTTCCAGTGATGGGCATGACCCAGCAGTTTAAGTGGCTTGACTATATCAATTTATTCAAGAAAAAAAAAAAAAACTTTAAAAACATAGTCCAACATGTTTAAGTGCTTTTGCTGTAAACTCATCAAACTGTCTCCCTTCTTTGTTCTGCAGTCTTTTTAAGTAACGTACTAGGAAGATGATCTGTAACAAATAAAGGAACAAGAATCATCTGTTCAGGGACTGTATTTGTTTACTGAACTTGAGAATTTCTAAGATAAAAGTTACACGTATTTATTTGAAAAGTCACATGAGAAGGAAGGGTTTACAGAGGAGCAGTTTCAGTATAGCCAAACCATAATACTATTAAACAGGTTACACTGACAGATATCTGTTGTTAAGTGAAAATAAGCTCAGTTGAACTCAAGGGATTTCCAGAAAACCTCTTCATGCTTCAACAGAGCATAATTTGTTTGAAGTAATGGTGACTAGTTACATGCAATTATCTGATTTTGGGGGGGAAGGGACACAAAGGAGAACACATCTAAGCTTCTGCTGTACTGTGTAGTAATGTTCCATTTAGAGAGAGAGAGAACTTCCAAAGGGTGAAACTAACCATAAATTTATCAAAATCTCTTCAAATTTGCAAATTTTTTAGGAAGTCACTTATTGAGATAAAGAGGAAATCTCTTAAATGATCTTTTTAGTTGTTTAAAATAGAACTTGATTGTGCAATCATTTGTAAGTTGCTCTCTGTGTTTTAAGAAGGGAAGCTGAGGTCAAGCAGGCACACCGTGTTGCTTGTTGTGCCTGCTGTGCACCTCCAACCTCCATTCCACGTGCGCCTTGCCCATGCTTCCCACACCAAAAAACTATGTTAAAATAGCTTTATTTAGCCATTTAGCCATAAAATAGCTCTTACTTAGCCATTTATTTGTACAGTTTAAGTCTTATTTTCAAAGTCAGCAAAAGTTTCCAAAGCTTGGCATCTTGGAAATCAGGGCATAACATATGATTATATACAACACTCAGCCTCAGTTAAATGGTCTGGTGACTCAGATTGTGTATGTAAGCTGTAAAGGGAGACTGTGCAAAAGCTGTGGCAGATAAAGGGCTTGAAATGCAGGGTTACACTGCAAGGAATTCTTAAAGAAAGTTTTATATATTATTGTTTTGTTAAAATGATGTATTTTACTGTAGTTGTGTGCAGAATATATGTTTTATATATAATTATCTTCGGACAAATGATTGAATGCCTAAGACAGCCCCAACATTGCTAATGACAAATGAATATATTCAGGAGCCCCAAAGTGGAGTCCCAAAGACTTTCAGATACTGTTTTTCTTGGATGGATGTTAAAAACCTTTAAGTTTTGAGAGAATTCCTATGAGAAAGCACCTTTAAACTGAGAAAGGTCAATTTCTTTGACAGCCAAGACAGGAGGTTTCAGTGGGGTTGCTGTGATCCAAAACCTGAATTATGTATGTCAGTCCTTAGGGTGTATCTTTTAAAATGGGATTGGAAGCCGGGTGGGATGGTGGCTGTTCATTTCCAAATGCAAGCAGGATATTACATTTAAAACCCGTGTAGAAGAATGCTGAGGTTACAAAGTTAAGCACTCTGAAGTCAAGAAGTGCCACAATTAAGCTTTCTGAAACCTCGGAGTTGTTCACTGGGCACTTTCCAATGTCTGTACCAGAAGAGGTGGGGATCGCCATGCCCACAGCCACGCGTGCCAGTTTACTGCTGATTCAGCCCCTCCTTCACGGTGAGTGAGGCAAGGGTGCCGCTAGCTGCAAGTTTCTGCCTGTGCTGCAGCACAAGCTATTCTGAGGAGTGTGATCAAGTACCTTAAGTGCAGGGTCCTGCAACCAGAAGTGTTTGACAAGCTGAGCTGGAACTCTTGTGTTACTGTCAAACGTACCTCGATTGTTTTGCGGTAACGGCAGAGTTTGCATGTAGAAGTTACAGAGTGCGTTCTGCTCTGAACCCTGGTTTTGCTTCTTCTCATGCTGACTCTAGCCTTTGTTATACTTGTACTCCGATTAAGGAATTGCTCTGACTGCGGGAATGCTAGTGATTGAAGACCCTAGCTAATTTACACTCTCTCCGAAATCCTTCATCTGTTTTTATTTCAGTATTCATATCTCAGGAAACCATTTATAGGATGTAGTAGCTTTCACAAAGAGTTGCAGCCAACTATTTTCCAAAGGTTTTGAATACTAGAAAGCAAGCCACACCAAATTCTTGAGCTCAGCATTCTTCACCTTTCAGTCAACAGAGGTGGGGGGGGAGGGAATCACATCACTGAACCAAATGACTTAATTTCTAACTTCTTCATGGACTGACTCTTTGAATGTTTCCAGTGAGCAGCTCCAGGAGCATTTTTAAAAATTATTTTCTATTTTTAAGTATGTGTAATTTTTTATTTTATTTTTAATGTGCACATTATGATAGTGTTTACCATGTGCAGGGCACTCCCAAAAGTTACAGCAATATTGACTGTCTGCCAGCCAAGGTTTTGAATAGGAGGAATAAATTTTATCGGAGAAAATAGACAAAGAGCATGACAAATAAGACAAAAAAAAAAAAAAAAAAAAAAAAAAGGTGCTTTAACATGAAAGTACATATTTGCTAAAATGAGCTAAGATCTTGACTTGTTTTCAAAGAGCTGTGTATACTCTGGGCAAGCATATCTATGGTAGTTTAGTGACAAAGCCAAGAAACACATTTTATGTTCAGAAAACATGTAAAATGAAGGCAATATTATTGCACTGAGTAATTTTCTTCTTGATTCAAAACAAACAAGCCCAGCCCCAAACCTCCAAAAATCCAGTGCAAGATTTCCTTGCATGGTGCACAGTAAAATCTTAATGGCTTAGTACCTGTAGTTTCCTTGCAGGAGACAATTGAAATAAAACCTTGGCACTAAATTATACGTCTGACTCACCACGAACACAGATTGTCTCTTGAAATGTTAAAATTCAGCTGGTCTATTAAATAATAGTTATTTGTAGGTGAACATGTTTGTGCTGACGGAGTCATCTCCAATCAGTATTCATTATAAAGCTTTCGAAAGGTATTTTCTAGGAAAAATGAAAACCTTCACGTTAATAATCGTAAAACTCCCTCTTCATAGTCTGTTATTTTGGCTGGGATTTTTTTCCCCATTTGAAAAATCTTGGGCCCGGTGTAATGATTTTACTTCTCATTCCTGTCACGTCGAGACCAAAGGAGGAGCTGAATGTGTGAACCGCTATTGGTAATCAAAGCGGATAACGCTCTTTTTTCATGGGATTTGTTCTTAGGATATTTAATCCTATATTGAGTGAAGAGAAATACTGGAGGAGGGTTTCTTTTAATATTTTTACTCTCTCTATGTATCCTGAGGTCAGAATATTCCAGTTACGGTCTTTATGGCCATAAAAGACCCATGAACTTTGAACAGAAAACTCTTGTGGGGCTCAGTGGAGAAATATAAATGGCAGAAGCTAAAAGGGTTGATTGTCTTTGGTGGAAATATATATACTTTTTGGAACACTGGAGTGGAAGTAAAGACAAATGAACATCCTTATGGTGTAATCACCAGGTTGAAAAATCAGGTGACTTTAGTCCTCAAACTCCCTGTTAGCACAGTGAGTTTTTATGTTCTTTATATCTTCGTTGGTGGATGAGTCAATGTTTAAATGCTCATTTATCATTTGCTATATAAAAGAAAAGCTATTACCTGAAACTCATTTTTACAGTTGCAGGCAAACTGAAATAATCATTTTCAAGGACCTAAAGCTGTTTCTTGAAGAATGTCATCATTTTCTTCTTATTTTACTTACCACTTACACTAGTATATGAGGTACCTTCAAGAGCTGTACCTTACAAAACCTGGCTGCAGATATTGCCAGGCACCATACCTGTACGAACTGGGCGAAAGAAACTCACTTTCAGCAAACTGCATTCATCTTGCAGACAGGACAAAAGAGCCACTTAAAAGGCACAGCTCACACTGAGCACTTGTGCTGCTTGCTCGGTGCTAGCCTGTCACGTGCGTTGCCTGTCGGCTGAGCAGCCTGGAGAGCCCACAGAAAGTATTTTGGGATCTTGGGGTAAGGCCCCATCCCTGCCATCGAATCACACTTGTTTGTGCTCATCAAGAGCGGAGTTGCCATGGGATTGCTGTTCTCTGCTTTCCTTGAGATGTCCCCTAACTAGATGACTGCCTAAATGAAGTAGTGGAGGAGATAGCCGTGTAGGCTACATGCAGAAATTTCTACCCACTGATGTTTCTTGGGACTCGTGTTCCGAGAAATGCCACTACTACGAGCTTTGTGCTACTGCTGGGAAAAGCACAACTTTGCGCATCTAATTGCGTTAGGATATTCTGTCAGAGCCATTACCTTGCCATGTGCTGGGCCTACCCAGGCAAAAAAGTGGTGTAGACAATATCATACATTTGCCTCTGTTAGTTTAACCCCACCTATCTTCAATTAATTTTCATTCCCACCACACATTGCCACCCCTTTGTGCCTCATTCTTTATCTCACCAAATGGCCGACGCAGGCAAATGAGGTGATTAGCTGAGGCACCCGAGTGGCGAGACCAACAGCGCTGTCTCTACAGGAAACTATGCCACTGCGTGATTGTGGATCGCCAGGAGGTTGCTCTTCACTTGCCGTCGCAGGCACGCCGACTCTGACTCAAACTCGCAAGATGCTGCCGCCGCGTCTCCTCTGCCCCTCCGTGCTTGTTGGTGGGAGATGTCGCCCGTCTTTCACTTGCTGGCAGGACGAAGAGGACCTCTGTGCAGAAGGCCCATTCTCGCTTAATCTCGCTTCAAATCCAGGTCAGAAACAAAACTGTTAGAGGTGTTAATTTACAACAGTGCCTAATTGTAAAAATGATCTTGTTAGGATGATACATGGCATGATAAAAATAAGTTACACGTGATCTTTTAAACTCACCCGTATCTGCTGCAGATCTTGCAATTTGTGAACACCAGAAGACTGTAATTTACTTAAGTGCTTGTGCCTTCATTTTATAGAAATCCATAGGCATTTTAAAATCAAATGTACTTTTTATTGTGTCATATTTTGAGCCTGGTATGGTGAGAATGAGGTATTTTATCGGTAATGTAATAGAAAGGCATGATCCTTCATTTCTTGGGGAAAACTGGAGGTTTTCTATGAAGTCTGGAAGGAGTACATTGAGTGTTAGCTCCTGAGGTTAATGTTGAGACAAAGTACATGTTAGGAAAAAAGGTAATTATCTGATACTGAGCAAGAGTATTTTTAAAAATTTCTTTACTTTCATTTATTTATTCTCATTTTTCCAGCTGTTTTTTGGCCTTTTTCTGCATGTGTGTTTTGTGTCACTCCCCCAAGGGACTGAGAAACCCTCCAAATTTGCACTACAAGGAGTACCATAACCGAGACGTCCACAGATTTCACTTGGGTTACTTTGCTGAGCGATCGGTTTGCTACAGATGGTTTAGGTCTTTGGTAGGGACAGCAGAGAGGGTCTGGACAGTTTACCTGGGTAAAAGGTGCGGTGTTGGCGATACGTGTTCATTACATACTAATTAAAGGGTACACTGATTGTGATGGAGTGTCATCCAGAGCCTGCATGCTCCGTGTCTACTTTTAAGTTTTATTTTACCGAGTTTTGCACTCGTTGTTGAGGAGGTGGAAGGTTTGAGGTGTAATGCATTACTTTCCTGTTGCATTATTTTAACAAATTGCTTTCTCAGCCATGTGATCATTGGCCCTTAAGTTTATTAACCATTTAGGGGAAGAAAAAGAAAAAAAAGTAGGTCTTCTACTCTCACATGGCGATTTGTCCCTGTGCTATTTTGTACGGCCTACGGCAAAGGAGTCAAAGGCAGTGGTTGGCCACAGGCTCTCAGATTTCTCGAGCATGTTTGCTCAGTCCAACAGGCACTGATTTTCCTTTCTCATTCTCTCTTCCTTAGTCTTTGATGCCTCCCTTTCTTCTGGTTCTGGGGCAGATGCAGACAGGTTGGGAAAAGCAATACTGAACTGGAAAGTAACTTGAGATGCTTAGCACCACTCAGGAGTTACTCAGAACTTGGCAGAAGTGGTTTTTGTACACCGCTGCTCCTGAAAGGAATTACAGTCAGACTGATTTATCTTGGAAAGCTTTTTATGCTTCACTTTTTCAGCTGATTTCAATGTCAGAAGCATTCATTTCTACCTACTTCTTAGAAAGCAAATTTTGCATTTTACTGAAGCCTGGCCCGTCTTCTGCTTGCACAGAAACAAGTTTCAATACTGGGCTTTGAATCTAAGAGAGGCATTGTTTGAGTTCTCTGTTAACCTCCGCTGGAGCTCTTTGTATGTAGGGATTTGATGTGTTTAGCAGCAGAGAATTATATTGCTCCAGTCTAAGAGGACACTATCATAAATATATCTTTTTCTGGGGGGGGGGGAAATACAGTTTCCTATGTGAGAAGAAATCAGGAATGCCGTGTGGGGAGAAATTTCTTTGAGTAGGAATATGAAATGCCTGGTAACATCTCAGAAGCCATGTGTTCACACACAAACAGCAGTCAGAAGTATTTCTAGTACTTTTCTGTTCTGTAAAGGTCACAGGGTATGAGCACTGTGCTCACCGCTGCAGCAAACAGTTGACTAATGTTAATCCTGGCTTTTGTATGTGCAGTTTCATATGGGCCCACTGAAGAGTAATTAAGTAAAAGTTTCTGGCTCTTCCCAAGTTTGAACCGGTGAATATCTAAGGATCAGATTGATCAGAGAAGTTCAGGTGAACTATGAAATAGATCAAAAAGCAAGCAAAGAGTAAGGGCTCAGCCTGGCGATACTGCTGTGATAACATGACTGTTGGAGAATGTGGCTGGAATGATGCTATACGAGCCTGTTTTCATTGCAGTTTATTTAGCATGTGTCTGGCGTTTAATTGTGTTGGAAATGTTTCCTTTTGACAAAGAGACTTGAAGACTGACTCGTCACATACGTTTGTATCTGTTGCATTTCCCTTTGCGTAGCAAGAGAAGGATATAAAATGTGATCAACAAGCACCCAAGTCTTTGTCACTGACTGGACACATTGCTCACTGTTTTTTTTTCTGTGGGGAGTGTTTGGGGCTTCCAAGTTAGTGGCTGAGAACGTGGCTGGTGGTGGCAGCGAGTGGCCCTTGCTCACCAACAGCCTCACCCCAGGAACCTTTCCTGCATGGGCTGCGTCTCTCAGGTGCCAAGCAGGGTGGCTTCCCTCAAGATTAAAATCAGCTGCTGGAGTAAAGACAACAATTTCTTTGAGCAGACAAGGATTTTAACCTCCTCACACCCTAGCCTCTGCCAGGTGTCCGTGGCTGGGGACAAGCAGCCTCATCAGCCCCTTAGTTCATAATGCAATGCGCCCATCTTAAGCCTGCGAGTAAGGACTGATGGCTCCAGCCTGTCATTCTGAGACCGCCCGTCTGTCACGGGAGAAAGCAAGCAGTCATGTCTTTTTATGTTAATTCCTGATGCTGATTTTGTGGCTTTCCTGATGTTATGATAAAGAAAGAGGTTTGGCTGACCCAGGACCTAATGTCCTAAAGTGAGCACTAAGCTTTGGACAGATTTAATCAGTTTTGCTATTAGTTTCGTTATGTTTAGGATGGGGAAAGGGCAGAAGGCAAAATTCAGGTTTCATCCTTTAAGGCTCAAAGCACTTTGACCTTCCTCCAGCAAAGCACTTAAGCAAATGAGCAACTACATATGCTTATTCTTAAGCACGTAATCAAATTTTTTTTTGCTGGATCATTGCAAAAATCAATCTTTCCTTGAATAAAACGTAAAACAAATGATGATACGCTAAGGGGGTGATTTTGTTTTCATGTTTGGTGTCATTTTTACAAACACCAAAGGTTTGATTGTTAACTAAATTAATCCAAAAGCATTGTTCAAAGCCTTGTATTTCAAGGACAGAATTATTTATGGTGAGAGCAGGGCAGCCTAGGAGTGAGTGGTGGTTAAAGGGATTAGTTTCATGGAAATTTGTTTTGATATTGTGTTTACAGTACCGATGTTGGAGATCTGATTATTTTTCTGTACAGTTGTACATATATCTGAGAGCATACCAGGGCATTTGGGTTCCTGGGTGGAGGTTTATTGTTTTTGAACTGTATTTATGAATTCTAGCAAGCTTTTCATATTTTCCCTAGCACAAAAGACTTGCATCGGGTCTTTATAACTACCTGAGCTTTGAAAGACATAGGAAGGGTTGAACAAAGGGTGCATGTCGCCTGTCTGGAAATAAAAATAAATAAAAATCGGGTAGAATAATATTCAAATATATATATTTTTATGTAGTTTATTGTTTAGGTGCCATAAACATCACCCACCCACCATTTGAGCACACACTACAGAAAGCTTCAAATTCTTTGAGATTATTTTATTGTGTCCCTCCTCCCCCATGTTGATTTTGTATATTTTCTTGAAGCTTTATTTCTGTGACAGCTGTGCTTGGCAGATTCCTGGATTTGTGCATCTCCTCCTCCCTCCCAACTCCCCAGCTGAGGGGATCTGAAATGTGTGGTTTTGTCTGATGTAACACAACTTTAGGCAAATGATCGTTTTGCTATCGGAGATATAGGATAAAGTGATTCACTGCGTTACAAGAACCCCTGAGTGCAGTTGACGGCACTGCCGTACCTAACAGAAGGACTGCTCGCACTGCTTCTGGCAAGCGGTGCACGGTCATTTGTCTTGGGGTAACCCCGGGCCTGCAAAACTGTGTGTGTATCATTTTCCCTGCGGGCTACCCAGCCTCCCCCTCATTCCCTACAACAGTGAAGAGCACATCCCAACTGTTTTCCAGACTTTGGGAAATAAACATTTTCCTTGGGTAATGAAGATCCCAACCCCCGGGATAACACCCGATACCGGGCTGCGTTTCTTTCTGTGGCTGTGGGCCTAGGCTCGCGATAGATTTTCAGAATTCTGTTGGTCTTTTGTGTTTATCTTCTGCTGGAACAAAAAGTGCCAAGAATCACACTGAAAGTTTGTGCAAGTAACCTCCACTTCTGTGTGATTTTTGTGTAAATCACAGGTTATCTGGACCCCTCAGAGTAGGTCCTAGATTTTGTTCAAGACGGGGCCTGAATGTGTATTTAGAAAATCCTTATTTGCTCTTTCAAGCTCTTAAGTCTTGAAATGAAAATTTTATATTGCTGGTTATATAAATTCCTCACGCTGTACTGAAAACTAATTCAGAAACCACTGTAGTGACTATTGAATCAAATCGTATCACACCCTGAAGGACAACACCGTCACATTGTGCTGAAGATCCCCTCCCCTCATTCTGTGGATTATTGGGCCGGATGCTAACCGTTATTTTCTCAGAATAATAGAAGGAGCTCTATTTGTATAGTCTGTCTTTACGGGATTTACATATGTTCAAAACCAACTTAAGGATCCGTCCCCTGTTCTCCCTGCATGCTAAGAAAAGCACGCTGACTGCTGTAACCTGTGCTTGGTCTGATGGCTGCAGAAAAAACCACCGAGATAGCGAAGCGTTTGTCACAACTGGCCCTTTGTGTTGCCTCACAGGATCCTGTTGTCTTAAAAGGGTGTTTATACAGTACAGTCTGGGGCTGCTATAGAATACCCGGTATGTATTCTCTGTGCAACACCAAAACTGTGAGGTGCTATGCTTTTTAGTTTTAAAAATGTCAGAAATGGAAATGCAGGCTATTTGCCACTGCAGTAATTTGCTGAGAGATGTCTGAATATGTCTGAATATGTAGCCCTTTCTGTAATTTTGCACAACAGTCTGGGCTGTAATACTGCAATAATTACCCAGTGAAGTCATAATTGAAGGGTAAAAATTGAATTTAGGGCCTACATAATTTAAACGGGACCAGATTTTACCAAGCATGACACATTTATGGTGTCTGCTATGTGCCTTATAAAACATACTAAATTTTAAGCCGATAACTCAAATGGTTCCTGAGATATAAACTTGTGAAAAGTCACAATTTTGCATTGTGCTGAAAAGCCACCTTACAATACAGTGACTACCATAGCTCTTTAATATCCAGCAGAGTTCTCCTGCTGTGCTTTGTCAGTCGGTAGCAACATCCAAGTCTTCTTGTAAAAGTAATTCACACTTTTTTCACAACACTGTTGCTTTAATTACCACTGAACTCTGCTGTTGCTCAGACAGGCCTAGCAGGACCAAGAGAGGGTCAGCGCTGCAGTCACTGCAAAAGAAGCAAATGGCTTTTTTTCTTACTTTATTATTAACAAACCATCTTTGATTGAAATGTTCCTAGCTTCTGAGACCCAGGCTTGTCTGTGTGCTCTCTTGGGGTATTCATTATCAAAGTAGACCATGGATGTCAATCTGGAAAAACATCAGAAATAATACCTAAAATCCTAATCAGAAAACTTCAAGAACAGACAAGACTTACATGTCTTTTACATGCAAACGGCTGCACAGATGTATCATGTAGATAGAAACACAATATCCGATAGAAACAGGCTAACTCCTCAACAGACCTCACGTTTTGTAGTTGTAAAAATGATTTTTATTCATTGTTTGTAATTATTTCTTTTTTTCTTTCATGATTATTTGATTTGTCGTATCTCGTTAGAGCTGAAGGCATCCATAGGAAGAAGTGAAAGAGAACAAAGATTGCATTTAGAATTACAAAATTCTGCTTCTGTAGCTTTTTCACATGAAATATGCCTCATTTATACATTATCTTTCACACTAAAGAACTGTAAAATAACCTTTTAGTAGCACAAACTCCATTTCCAGACTTAGGTTTGAATGTGTTTGTCTCAGTGCTTACCTTCAAAGGTCAAGTTTGAAAATGGTCCTGTCCCTTATGCTCCTGCAAGTGGGAATCAGCTCGCTGGGAGGGAAGCGCAGTGCTCTCAGCATGGCAGTGTTCTTCATAAACGGTGACATTACAGCAGCCTTAGAGCAGGACGTGAGTACGGCTTCTGTGTTCAAGGGAAATTGCAAAGGAGATTTTGTAGTTGAAACTCAGTTAGTCAACATTAAATCCCGCACAGTGAACCAGCCTTAGCACTTATTAAAAATATACCCTGTGATCTATGAATACCATTATGGATCAGCCCTCTGTTTCATATCTCACCTCAAAGATGATACTGCAAACTGATACCACACCACTTAACACCACAGTGAGGAACTGATTCCTTTCTGGTCTGGAAAAAAGTGGCCCCTGTGGGATGAATATTCAGTTAATTAATTAGATAGCAGCCTCACCTACTGAAATACTCTGGGTTTTGTTGGATTTGTAACAATCCAGGAATCTGAACGTTCTTAGTTTCTGAATGTAACAAGATTAAAGCTGACTAGGTAAAATACTGTCTGTGAAACGCTCAGCCTTTTAATCAGGACTATTATTTTAATTATGCAAGTCAGCCCTGTAACTCCTTGACTTTAACTAAAGGCTTGGCAGAAAAGCCCTATAGAAATCATTTTGAAAATACCTGCTCCAAATTACTCTTATTTTCACATTCAGTACTGTCTGGAATCAGGCGGGACAGAGAGTAGGGGTCTGAAAGAAGGGTGTCCTGGCTCACAGCAAGCTGAAAGGCCATATATGAAAGGGCATACGCGCCTGCCCCTCTCGCTGTCAGTGGGTGCCCATGTCCCCCGTCCCTTCATCGTGCTGGTTGAGGTGCCTTGTGCTAGCTGTTCAGACACTGGTGGTGCTCCTGGTGTAGCAGGTGATCCTGCATGAGCGTTAGTGCACAAGCATCTCCTCTGGCAAGCATGCTTTCCCATGCATTATGTCAGAGTGGTTCTTCCTTGCAGGCCTTGGAATTGGCGTGCTGCTTGGCTGTTCAAGCAGTGACAGGCCTGTGCCTGGACAATATTTACTTCCCTTTGTGGCTGCTTAGCCAACAGGATGCTCTTTAAAGTCCTCATTCCTAATATTAGGGAATGCGTGTGAGGTCAACACTGACTTCTTCCTAATGAAAACTGCACAATATGGCACAAAGGAACTGAAATGACGAATATTTGACTTACAGACTTGCAGGGACTTGGATACACGTGGTCGGGTACGCTGAGGACAAAGACAAAAGGAAGGAGAGAGCTTTCTTTCTTTATAACCTGCTCCTGGATTCAGCCAGAAGTACCATTCTCACTTCTCTAACTCTATCTCCTTTTCTACAATCGAGCAGCAGATTGTTTGCTCTGCAAAAAGACAGTTTCGGGAGGTATCACTTTCTACAAGTTCTTTATTTTGCGTTCGCTATATAAAAGTCCTTGGTCTTTTAGCAATTTATGCAGTACTAAAAACAGCGCTGATCATACGCGACAGTCTGTGTGTTGGTTTTTTTTTTCAAACAGTAATGTTCCTGCCCCACTGCGGATAAATGCTTACTGGAACCTGAGTATAGCAATGCCAATATTAGCTACTCTCCGGTCTGAAAGTGTCTGTAAATTCACAGTTAAAGCTGTAGCTGCTTCTGCCATGAATCCTGTAAAACATCCCGTTCTTTCTCCCACAGCTATTTGAATGCCACATTTCTCATCCCCCCACCCCCAAATGGGTGCTACGTAGGCTGAAACAAGTCCTTGCAGATTCCAGTAGATTCAATGGGAAGTTAATGAGGTAGGGGAGAAGGAGGGATTCAGATCTGGAACACTTGTGCTTGCCGCTCCTCTAGGAGGAACTACCCTGCATCTCTTTGAAAAGCTGCAGCCAGAAGAAGCCCATGTGTTGTTCCAGGGGCAGAATAGCACCTTGTTATGTTCTCTTACGTTCCAGTCATGCTGTGGGGGAAAACAAGCAAACAAACAGGTTTTAATTGACTGCATTTAGTTGAGAAGAATTTAGACCAATTATAATGCATTGGTAAGAAACATCACTCAGTCCATGCTAAGTGACTTGATGAGTATAGAACAAATCTGGGTTTACAGGCTTTTTCTTCTAGATTAATCACCAAATCTGAAAAAGCATGAAAAACTACTGTATCTGACAAAGTAGGTTCGACTGTAAAAACCAATATTACTAGCTTCTATAGTAGAGTTAATATAAAGTAAATTGATTAAAACAACAGTATATATTTATTTCTTAAGGAGTTAAATGCATCCCTTTGGAATTAGAGACAAAATACTTGTTGGCAAACTTCATTTTAAAGTAATATTCTCAGAGTAAGGTGGAAAAATGTAAGAAGCTAAAAGCTGGTAACGTCTCTCCAGACCTGGTAGCAATCCTAGCACTCTGCTGAGGATGAGCGCTAGAAGCCCAGGGTTTAGCAACCTGTTGTAGGACAGGCACGGAATACAGTCACGTCTCCAAGCTATCTCTGCGGGCTTCATCCCGACCATCTGACCTTATTGTGCGACAACTCCACTTGACAGCCATAGCAAACAAACGGAGCAATACCTTACCTTTGTCAGACTTAAGATAATATTACAGCGTCTGAATAAGATTCCCAGTATGTGGACATGACAACTATGAAAAACTATAATTTAGGACATAGAGTATTCTCTTTATGCTTTTATGTGGAATTTCACTTTAATGCGATGTAAATGACAGTAAGAAATACATTCTCAGAATGTTAAAGCCTTCCCATTAAATATTCTGTATGCATTTTATATTCTAATTCATGTACAGTCAAAAACCCTGATAAAATCATAGTACTGATTTGACTGCTGCACTTATCGTATTAATGAGGATACTTTATGCCTTTTGAAAATTGGGATATAGTCCATTATGTGATTGTGAATGATGTGATTGTATCGCATCAATTTGTTATTCAATCCCACCCCTCCCTTCAGTCAACTTTGTATATAGGAAAAGCCATTGGTGAGCATGCATGGAGTCAGGAAAAGCTCCATTGAAAATTAGTCTTAGTTAGAATCAGATGATAGATGTTTTTCCAAATCCCAAAATTTACTCAAAGGCTGGAGGGGAATGCCTCTTTTCATAGAGGTGTCCAAAATCTCAAGAGGGGCCCCAGCTAAGGCTGGCTGAAGGTGAGACTCTCCGGCCTTTTGCATGAGAGTGTAAGGTGGGATTCACACCTTCCTTACACGTGGACACACACTGTATTCCAGAGTGATCCTCTTGGCTCTCTGCATAGTCCATGAAAAGAGATGGTCACCTCTACAGGATAATTCACCTTGTTCTGGTCCTGTCCTCCTCCAGAGACTGTAGGGAGCTGAATTTCTACTTTGCACCATTCAGACAGGAAAAGTTAGATAAAAATCTGACTTGCCTTGACTACATCTTAAAAATCCTTTCTAACCCCTTTTCAAAAATGGCAGGAGGTTAGGGCCTGAAAACCTATTTTCTCTTTCGATTTTTGAAAGCATTATTTCTTTGTTGGAATTTAATTTTAAATACTGCTTTAAGTATTCTCATTCTTCCCTTTGCTGGGTATTATACATGTTGCCTGTAGGAGCAGCCTTGTCCTTGTGGCTTTTTCTCCTGTAGGTTCCAGTTTTAAGTCTGTGGCAAGTATTGCACCTTGATGGAAATAAAATACAAACAAAAAGCTTTTTTTTTTTTTTTCTTTCCTTCCCCCAGCTGGAACTACTGTGCATGTTTCCAGACTGAGCACAACTCCCTATCTCATGTGATGAAGAGGTATAAATTCTCCAGAACTCCATGGCTTAGGGATAGAAGTCCAGCCTCAAAGGCATCTTGAAAGCAGCTTCGTAACCAGAGAATTAAATCTGCATTCTGGTGTCTTTCCCTTAGATTCTAGCCATTAAATATTTAATTCTGTCTGTAATGACAGTCTCTATCATTAACTTGTCACTGAATGCTATGTTTTTCTGGTGCTGCCATCTTCACTCAGGGTCCTGTTGTTGCCTGTAGTTTTCTGTTGTTTCTTCAGCTTTCCTGCCCAGTCCATTTTGATGTTTCATCTCTTCGTAAAAATTTCTTACTACTGATTTAAACTTCTCTGAAGTGATGCTGCCACATGCTACGATGTGTGTTCCGGTGGAGTGTTTGTGAGAGCTTCGATACAAAAATTACCGAGTGCCTACCGTGTAATCTTGTACTTCTAATTTTTGGACTTGTTAACGCAGAAGCATGACTTGACAGGTTTATCAAAGCGTACGTTCTCCTGGATTTTACTGCCAGGGTTAAAGCAGTTTGCGATGGCTTGCTTGATTTCGTACTCTACTGCAAAGAAATATAACAGACTGCGCACATGTGTGCGTATGCACAAGCACACGTGCACAGGCAGTATAATATAGTGGAGTGTAAACATTTTAAAGTGTCCTTTTTTGAGGTGTAGGGAAGATATATTTAAAGGTCAAAGGGAAACATTAATAGTGTTAGATAAATTTTACCCTATTTAAATTCAAACCCAATAAGAACTTTATACAATCTTTTGGACAAAGCCTGCAACGTTCTAATCTCTGCAAATCCACTCTGTACTGTTCACTGCTCTTCTTATTAATCAGTTCTACAGAGCTGTACTCTTCTCAATACTGTTACACACACTGCATTTTTATTCTTCAGCTTCAGCTTGGCCTTTTCTGTATTTTTGCTTCGTCTTACATTCAATTACCCACAGCCTAGTTTTCAGAATAGGGTACTATCGGTGACTGCGTTTAAGCAACAGCCCATTATGTCATCTTGCTTCATATATTTTACTCTGATCTTTTTTAGGATGAAGCTCATTTGAGGAATCTTTTCTCTGCCTTTGGGGAGAAATTATTTGCCTTCTTCCACAAGGTCTGAAATTTGCCTTCTCAAAGCCTGTGTTATTAAAAGAACAAGCAAACACCCAATTTACTTACATCTTGGATCCTGTTCTTCTGCTAAACTGTTTCCCTGTTGCAGTCTCAGGAATAACAAGGCATCGTGCTAATTATTGTTGCTCTATTTACATCTTTCCTAATACTATTTAGTGATCCAAATTCAATATCTGCTTTCTTGGGAAGCTTTTTAAATTCTTTGTAGTGTAGGCTTTTGTATTTTAGAAGTCCATCTCCCTTCCGTGTGTGTGAGCTGATGACAAGCATTCCTGAAAATGGAAGTTGTTTGCCCATTGAAACTTCTCTGAAAAAATCCACAGCGCAGAGCTTAGGCCACTTGATGAGTCTTGGTCACTCTTTAGAGGTGGTGCCTGGCACTGTATTTTAGACTTCCTTGGGCTGCCGTGCTTTTAATGTCATCCGCACCATTTTGTTTTAATTATCTTTTTCTGGCCAAAACAAGGGACTCCTCCCCTCTCCTTCTCCCTCTCCCTGTCCTCGAGTCTTCAAGGGTATGTAGTTAAATGGATAATGTATTTAGAGTCTTTCATATATTTATCAATACATATATTTAAACTACATATGCGCACACATTAAGGATTTATATTTATCTGGAGGTAGAGAAAGCACACGACGTCTATGTAATTTCATTGCATTGATAAGTTATTGGTCACAAACCAATTATTTTTCCCCTGGCCTGTTTTTTCCAGAAATTCCATCTTTGGCAAAATTTCTTGGAAAACCAATGACACTGTTTCATTTTTATCATCAATTTAGCTTTTGTCCTTTCTCCTGTCTTCTGATCCCAAAACGTTTTGGGCTGTGTCTGCTGTGATTGTTTTCACCTATAACTTTTGCAAGTCTTACTTCATCTTGTGCTTGAAGAACTGGAATTATATACCATGTTTTGGCCTTGTGATGGAGGCATATGTTATAGGAGATCACTTAACGTAACTACGGTGTATGAATATTTAATGCCTAGAATTCCAGTTAAAGGGAAATGGAAAGCAGCAGCATCTATGCAATTGGCCAGCTTCTCTGGTTAGGATAAGGTTGTAACGTTTGTGTTACCATCTGTGTGGTTTCTTTAATGCACATCTACTGAACCGCATACAGACACGCGGATTTTAGAATTGAGAGGACCACTGGCTATCAAAAGTGAAAGGAAAAATCTCAGGCACCGTACCTGAGAAACATTGTACTGAAAATTTAGAATTTCACAGATTTTAGTCAAACAAATTCTTAGCTTTTAGTGGTAGAAAATACAGTAAAAGCTGAAAGTTCATGCCAGTCCTTCAAAATAATTGTCTTTAATTAATATTATTATTGATCATGTTGTAGGAGACACAGCCTGAGTGATACAAAGATTTCAAGGGAATGTTTTACAGCTTAATTATGTTCCCTGGGAGATTTAAGATAATTCAATTTATTTTCCCTCGTGTTTCATCAATCATTAGAAGAATAGAGGGGATATCTGAGATTCATGTACGTGAACTCCTGTGGATTCAAGAAGTTTGGGCAATGTGTACATACAAGGGAGGAAGAGAGCACACCTGCTGTGGATAAATGAGGCCTCTGAGGTGACACTGTTCTGGAGTGGTGGTACATTTCCTGAGGACAAGCTGTTGAGGAAGATGGCCTTTGTAAACCCAGTTCTGCCACAGAAAGCATACTGAGAGTGGGCTCATTTTTTTAATTTGTTTAGCTGTTTCTGGAAAAACCTTACCACGCATGGAAGATGCACACCTACGTTCTTTCTCTCCTGCAAAAAGTACTGATGAATTTAGCTCGTTTTCTGTCCGACAGTCTATTACTGCCATAATCCGTGTCACGGAGTAAGTTAGAGGCGCTGCTGAATCTTGCCGTTGCTCAGTACCCAGCAGGCTCTCCATCTCCATTTTGGAAGCTGCCAAGTTATTCAGGATATCCATCACCTTTTACGTCAGGCTTCCAAGGCACCCACTGAAATGAAATAGAGATTATTTGGGGGCAAAATGATCACCACCTGAGTTTCCCTTTGTAAGTAATGTAGTGCTAGTCATGGGTGTGTTTTCTGCAGGGAGCGTCCTGCGTTGAGCAAGCGCGCGTACTTTGCTAATCTCTGCCCTGTCTTGGCAGGGCTGAGCTGAGGAGCTCGCTGCCTGCTTGGGGCTGTGGGCACTGTGCCGTCACCCGGCGGGGCAGGGGGTTCGTTTCCCTCCTTCCCTCACCTGCCGCGTAGTCTGCTTGGCGAGGGAGCCGGAGACCATCTACTGCTCGGGGGTTAGATGAAGGAGCTTTTTAAAAATATCAAATAAGTCCAGATCTGAGCCAGTGACTTTTAAAATGAAAGGTCTGCTCTGTTACCGTTAATGGGCAGGCTTTCATAATTCTTCGCTATTAGAGTACTAACTCCCTCTTTTCAAAGCCTTCCTGAACCTCTCATTGTCCAGCATTTGTATCTCTCACTTTAATGAGTGCTAAATAAGAATTATATAAGTATTTCAATAATTCTCACTGGACAGTTAATTAAGCAGCACTGACTCTAAGGAGCAGTCAGCTATTACCTCCTTTTACAGACAAGTGCTTCCACAGACACAAAGGGAAGAGGTCAATTTAAAAAAAAATGATGTGTGGATTAGTAATCTTTCTCTGTAATAAATGACCTAGCTAACAAGCTGAAACAGTGAAATAAAAACTCACCTTTTTTTTTGTCCCCTCATTTTTCTGATCCAATCTCTTGTGTTCCTTCAACCTTCTTTTACGCAGGAAATGAATTCCCTTTAACTTTGGGGGGGCTGAATATGTTGAACTAACGCTCTCCAAATTTGCTTGCCTCAGAAAATCGCATGGGGCACGGCCCTGCCCAATTCTTCATTACACATTCTTTTTTAACAGCTTCTGTTTTTTCTCATATTTGATAGATCCTACCACAAACTTCAACTAGAGTGAGTGCAGAGGACCATAATACCAGTCTTACACACAGGGTATTTTATTAAGTCCAGCAGTTAAAAATGTACAAAGTTCCTTGTAATAATCCATTCATTCTGTTCTCGCCTGATTCTTGGAGTAAGCCTGCACAATTATTCAAATCCCAGCTTTTAGCTACAGCATACACCTCGCCATGGGGCTATGCCTCTGTAATCTTGCTTTGGTCTTGCATGTCAAATGGAATTAACTCCCATAAGAAATGTATGCGAAGACAACCCAAAGTGTCTAATCCTACTGCTGTCTTAAATTTCTGAAACTCAGACCTGTCATCTTTTTCTATAGCCTTGTTGAAGTTCTCACTTCTGCTTCAGTCCATCCAAAGATGAAGTTTAGGGAAATTTGCATTTTTATATATTTTTCAGTTGTGCACTCCTGTGGCCTTTTCACGTGTTCCCTTTGTAGAAGTATTTTTTTCTACCTCGAGCCCTGTTTTATACTCAGCGGAATGGCTGATAGAGGTGGACCCAGTTGCGTTCAGCTGGCAGTGTACAAGTTTAAACACACGGAGCATTACGTTGCTCGACGATGCTCATGCCGCATGGACGTGCGGAAATAATGATATCATTACGACTGTACCTTAACGGCTCAGCCCGGCTAATCACAAAACCTAATTCTGATTTGATTAAATCTCAAATCGCATTGCTTTCTTCATGAATAAAGTGCTGAAATTAGCTTTGCTCAGTGTAACTACGCTGTTTGTGTGTTGTACTGGAAGTAGCTCAGCTTTCAAAGCCGCCTTTCCGCCGTGTCTGTCTTCTGCTGTTCTCTAGGGGGCACGCTTTCAAATTCCAACAAAAAATGCCTACATTATAAATAACGAAAGGGAAGAAAAAGCCAAGCATTATCATAGTGAAACTTAATTTTCCACTTATTCAATCAAATATCAACCAGATCTGATTAGGGGTGGCCAATTTTAGATGAACCAGGCAAAATACATTTACATAGGGGGTCCAGTTTCAACATAATTTCAGTAAAAAGCAATTACAAAATTATAGGCAGAATGAAAGCTGGTTCTTCTAGGTGTCTTGGCTAAGTGAGGTTGGAAGGGTAAAACTGTAACTTATTGTAGTGGATATTTAATAAGTGGTAAGCCACAGCACTCTCCACTTGAAAGTTAATTAAGGCCATA
Organism: Nettapus auritus; assembly: GCA_011076525.1. NCBI lineage: Eukaryota > Metazoa > Chordata > Aves > Anseriformes > Anatidae > Nettapus > Nettapus auritus. Next base: position 15,135,728 of record CM021767.1, read on the forward strand.
GAATGACCATACTTGTACAGCAAATATGTTAATGGGTTAGCCATGGTAGCTGTCACAACAAAGCCCAGCAAAAAATAATGGCTTTATGCATCGTTTTTGCTGATGGTTACATCTTTTTAAAACTGCTGTCGTTTTTTGTTCTACTCTGTTTTGGTGTCACGATTTTGGGAAAGAGCGTAGTAGCATTTAATTTAGGAACTGCGTAATGTCGCTATCAGAAGCTGGGACTGAAATACTGAGGTGCAGAGAAAGGTTAAAATACTTGTTTATGTGCTGGCGCTACATAAACGTCAATAACTAGTGCATGTCAGTGAGACGTTCTCTTAATTTGGTATTTTTAGGCAGTCTCTAGCTTTTAGAGAGTGCAGTTCAGCTCAGAAAGCTTGGGCTAGCCCTTTGCGTATAGGATTTCATTTATGGCTGTAGTTGCTGCGTTATTTTTGTTGCCGTTGAATACGTGAGCTCAGTGGCAAACTGATAGGTGGACTAAATCTTCAATTTTCTTCCAAGGTGTCTTCTCCTTCAGCATACAGTCAGCTCTGGTCTTCAGGATTGGTTTTGGTCAGCTCCTGTGAATTTGGAACTTCTTCACCAAGCCTCGTGAGAGTGGGGCAGGGGAGCATTTTGGTTTGGGCTTTTTTGTTTCCTGCCTGTGTAGCCCTTCTTTCAAGAGGCCTCAAAGGCTTCACACTGAAAATTGCTGAAATACTGCCTGGGAGGTGTTCAACAAAATGGTTGGTGCCGCTCTCTTTCCTGTCACTGAACAGATCGGGACAATTCTCAGCATATGTAAATTGATGTAGATCTACTGAAGTCAGGTAGCGAGGGTTTTGCCCCATTATCTACTAGTCTAAGAATGGTGGAATAAATTGATATATGGACTACTGCTGTCACAACATCACATATTCAGTAAAGGAAATTTTGAAGGGCGTTTTTCAGTATCTCTCTTGTTATTTTCCTTAATATATTTCTTGATTGCTTAAACCGTTATGGTGAGAATCTGTTGAATTTTGCCGCGTGCTCTGTGATTGTAAGGAATTTATACATATTTACCCATAGAAATTAATTCTGTGCTGAAACTTAGCATACATTTCTCTTGATACTGCTTTCAGTGTTAATCAGCTGCTGCTTTGCTCATGCTTCCTAGGCAGAATAAACAACTGCATTTTTCCAGCTAAGAAAATCCATTTCCTCAGGAGAAATTCACGTATAGTCGTCCCTTGCTCTCTTCAGGGGAAAGAGAAGGGGGTGGGGAAGGATTTATCAGTGGAATTGATTGAATGTTTTTTATGTAAAATGTTTACCATCAAAAAAATCGGTACTGTTGGAATTGAACCTCTCCAGAGAAACAGGCTGGATTTTTAAAATAATTTTAATAAAAGCCAGTGATAATGTAAAAATGAAAGGATTTTGAGAATGCCAGTCTGTTAACTTCTCTACTTTTGGAAGGCCTGGCTGCTTTTTTCCCTGTGTTAGCCGCTCTTCCTACAGCCATTGTGGGTCCAAGCGAGCAGCAATGTTTGTCCCAGGCTGGCCACCTCTGGCAAGGCTTCGGAAGCATCCCACAGCTTCTTCCAATGGTCTCCTCGCTGCTGTGCTGTGGTCAGACACCTTGCCACAAAGCTAAGGGTAACAAGAGGTGTCATTTAAAAAACTTTGTTGCCGTGGGCTGTGGTAAAGGCACAAGAACCTTTGCAGTCTGGAGGCAGTCAAAGAAAAAGAATCCGTTTGTGAAGCGTTAACGTCAACGTGTGGTACGTGGAAAAGTGTGGCCTGGCTGGGCAGCGATGGGACCTCTAGCTGACGGCCCTTTGGGCTGACTAGGAAACCTCCAGCTATTCGGAAAGGATCTTAAGGGAATATGTAATTGTGAAGGGGGACCTGAGTGGGAGAAGAAGAAAAAAGGTGTGTTTGGAGCTTACAAATGATAGCGAGGCGGAAGTGGAAGAAGTGTGCTTCACACAGCTGAAGAAAAGCTGGAAGAAGAATAGCAGGGAGATGTGGGAATATTTCCAGGTCAGCAAGTCAGCACAGGGAGTAAAATGAGGCCCAGCTGTCATATTCCAATAAAGGGAGCTGGTGTCGCCTGTGTTCAGTTAATGAGTGATCCTGTGGGAGATCAGAAGGTGGACTGGAAACAGCACTGCTTTGCTGGGCACAGCTTTGAGCCACAGCAACTGTGCAGTGTGTGCCAGGAACGGCAATGACACGCGAAGAATTCCTGGCCAACAAAAGGCAGGAGTAAATGGGGAAATATTGTTTGAAATGGGACGGCGCAGTATCTTTGCAGAAGTTGCACTGGGGTCCCTGACTGAACAATGGGAGTCGGGGCAATGTATGGTAGGCCTTGCTGCTTGTTCAAGCCCTCATTGTCCATCCACTCCGAGACTGCTCAGAAGAGCTGCAAAAATTTCTCATTCTTTCCTTTCTTCCCAGTTGTTCTTCTAATGCAGGCAGCCCAGGACCGTTACTGTTCGTATTCAACAATTAGCTGAAACTCAGGAGCACAGACCACAAAATATTAGGAGCTGTAATTTCATTGCTATGCCAGTTCTGCCTATCTCTCTGGATCACCTTCTTTGATACTGTCTTGTCAAAGCTGAGGCACAAATTAAAAGCAGCAGACTTGAGATTAATGTGGTCGGAGCATCTTTGATGCAGGTTTATGGACAAAAATGTTTGATAAACTTGGAGGCAGCGTCTCAGCTAAAGACCTCTGCCCAGTGATCAGTGAGGCTCTGGGATATCTTCTGCAGCTAGAAGACATTTCTTAGTTCAGCTTGCAAAACAGCCATGCTGTTCCCATAAAATACGCTCCGGTATATTTCCTTTTTCCCAAGAAGTTCACCAAGAAGCTCTAACAAGATTCAACTGCCAACATATTAATATTTATATATTAAAAAAGAAAAAGAAAAAAAAATATCTAAATGACTGTATTTGCAAAAGTGGGGACAGAAGGTGACTCTTTGCAGCCCTTAGGTTGTATCAGACATCAAGATAGGTGGATAAATAAAATTTAAGAGTGTTGCAATCCTTTGAGCTCTTCCCTCATCACCCTTTGAAAGTCCGTCACGTCCTCGTACAGGCTCCGTGGCTGGACAGCGTGCTCTCTCCGCACAGTCCTTGGTAAGGACACCCGATGGCTCTTCCCACGTGTGCTTCTCTTGCCTGGCCCAAAGCTCTTTGGGGAAGGTGATGTCTCTTCATACCTGCTCCAAGAGAGGTATGTTCCTTCTGCCTGAGATGCCAGTATAATACAAGTAACCGTTGTGGCCATGCATGAATGATTCACGTCTGATTTATTATTTTTTAAGAGGTTTTCATTTTACTGCCTCATTCAAGAGCATGAAAGCCAAAATAGGCCATTTTAAGGAAATGATGCATAATCATGGACCTTGCCCACCTTAGCTCTGAGCCCATCACTGAAGCAGGTTTAAATACATTCGGGAGATACTCCAGGGATATTGCAGAGATGGGAGGGACTGATACCGTAATAGAAGTTGTGCTTCTGTCTCCAATGGCTTGGGGATTCTTCTGTATGTTTAGTGTTGTAGAAGGGGCTGTTCTGTTAGCCCAAATACTTCTACGTATAATTATTGATTCAGTTGTTCCAATTTATTTTTACCTGGGAGGTGCGGGGCCAGCGTGCCATGTTGGAAAACCTTCACATATACACCGGCTTCATGAAGAAACATTGGAAAGTTTCAGGTTGTTCTGAAGGACAGAAGGCATCCTGAGTAACAGCTTGAATGAGAACTACAAAGCGATTTCCGTAGGGCTAATAATTTAAACAGTTGAATTTTACTCTCTATAAATACCTCAGATGTCCTGGGTGAGTGGTAATACCTCTGTCAGCTTCTTTTTGCTCACTACAGCCTCGTGGCCCTTATAAGAGACGCTCTGAAGAATGTGGCTGGGGACTGGAAAGATGTAGGGAACTTGGGCAATACCATTTTTGTGAAGATAATCCACCAAAAGAACAAAAGTCTTTTTTGCAACGTCTGTGCTCTCTTGCATTCTCTTCATCTCTGGCAGACAATTTTTCAGATTAGCTTTTGTACTGTTTTCCTGCCTGCCAGAAACGTTTGCAGCAGTGTTGAGTTACCTTATTTTTTGTGCTTTTGGCCTGTCCCGTGTCAGCCCCAGAGCTCCAGATTTATTCTGCCCATAATCAGCTTCCGAGTCAGCCTGGGTGACCTTGATACCTGCTGCAGTCGTGGGACTTCTGTGTCACAGCTTCACGTTTCTCCCTTCTCACCCTGCTGATACATTGCCTGTGTAGGACCTGTTTGTTTAAGTCGCTACCTTTCCGTAGGATTTTTCCATACTGGATGCAGCCTGGGGTGTTATTGTTGAATATGCTAATGACGTGTGCTTAAGAAGGTGTGCGTGTGTCCACGGTACCAGAAATGCCGTAGACCCTTTCTAGGCACGGCAGAGGCCAGTCCTTTGCCTGAAGGTGCTCGTGTTTAGGAAGCCTGCCCCTGCAGTCGGGCCTGTCGTGCTGAGCCCCGGTCTGGAGCTCGAACCACACAAGTCGGTTTCTCCATGCCATCCCTAGCAAAAGCAGTTGCTGGGTGGGCAGCAGCACACAAAAATGATAGAAAGCAGCAAGTAGGCTTTTTTAATTTTTGGAAACAAGCGAACAACAACAACAAAAAACTCTTTGTCCATATGCAGTTTTTATTCCTTCAGTGTTGCCTATTTGTTTTCTTTTTATTTCGCTTCTTTGTTTAAAAATGCCCTCGGAAACTTTTGCTTTGATTCCAAGTTGGCTCGTTTAGAGTGATTCCCTAAAGCTTGCCTTTTATCATGTATGGCTTTCTTGATTGTTTAAACTCTCGCTGTTCCAGTACCTAAATGTATGAGCATGGTCTTAAGATGATGGTCTCGCTTTCAAATGGGAGTATCAAAAACACTTAGCAATGTGCAAGACGACTATAAAGCTTGCAAAGTGATTCAAAATCCTCTGATAGAAGCTATTATAATAGCGCCAAGCACTATTATTAACGTCCTCAGCCTCTTTATTCTGGTTTTGCTTAAGCCTTGCCCAAGAACAATTAGCTGTTTGTTTGACCCACATTATAACATCAGCTCTCCATTACGGTAACAGTGGAACAACTAAGAACAACACACAATCTTCAGATTTAATGGGGCAGAAGACTGCAGAGGGCCAAGCCCGTCTTGATAAAATGCCCTGAAGTCAGCAACTGTATGCAGAGATGGATCTGGCACAACGTGCTTTCCGTGGCAGCGTCTGGTTGTTACGCGGAAACACAGGACACACATCAAGGACGTTACTGCAGGTCTGTCATACGCAGCTGTGGAAGTTCGCCAATTCTGTGGGGAGCTCAGCACCACCACCTCTTTTCTTTAGGGGTGCCAGAATTATCTTACCTCCTCTGCCATATGACGCGCTGTAAATGCGATGGCCCCTTACCTTATACAAACTGCTTTTGCAGAACATAAAGAACCTGTAAATACATTGCATCCGGAGATCCTATGGCTTCAAATGCATATATTGGTCCAATAAATGGCATCGCATTTATCTGTTTTATGCTTCTGTTGAACGCAGAACACATGCTGCTAAGAAACAAAAAGGACATGCATATATTTTCAGCCATAAGACTTTGGAACCACTTGGGAAGAATATTCTTGATTGAGAACCAAAACATTCCATGATGCTTAACAAACCTGCAAATTGAAAAATCAACATCTGCCCTGCGTAGTAACATAGCAGGAGAAAGACCTATAGCCTGAAAAATTCAAAATATTCCTTAAATTATATTTCTGTGCATTTACAAAATTACTACTCTCTGAATCAAAAGTCTCAAGCTGTTTTTATCTGAGAGCATATGTTGTGTCGATAGACAATATCTCAGCCTGTAGTTGTACATGAAAAGCCCTGCTGCAGAGCATAATGGACAGTCCTTTGAACACGAAGCTGCATCTCAGTGAATGCTCTTATAACAATGTTTTAAAATAAATGATATGCATCATTAAATCACTGAGGACGACTAACTCGATTGTAGACAAACCACAACTCCTGCAATCGCAGCTACGCTTCCTATTTGAATATTTCAGTTTTCACCTGAGCAGCCAATGGAGGCAAGCGAGGCACAGTCCGCATTCAAACAGATGAAGGCACTGCTCTAAAAGGAACGGGGAGAAACCGGTGATTGTGTAGTTACCGTAATGCTGCCTGCTTGCTTAATGGCTGCATGGGATTTTTTTGGCGGTTCCCTTATTTACATATCACAGCCGTGTCTTTAGAAACTTACTTTAAATAATTTATTAGATTGATCTTTTCAAACTGCTGCTCGGGCTGGGTGTCATTAGGAAAACTTATTTCAACTTCTGTAAGGGTTTGTGCCTGAGCAGGGCATTTACCTGCCTCGCTGCTGATGTTCTAAAAATACCTCCATGTCCATACTATTATCCATTCTTCACGTCCAATTGCTCTGTTATGGTAATAGTCAGAAGCACACCATGTAGTAATTACTTACAGCTGACTTAAGAAAAGAATATTCAACTCCCCCACTGTTCCACTAGAAGGTCTTTATGCACTATTAACTCATTCCTGTTTATTAATACTCTACTGGTAATTCTGGCTGCTGCTTTTTAGGTTTGTAATAGGAGGACTATTAAACAGCAATTATTGACCATATGGGTTGGTGAATATTTGTGGTGGCGGTTGTTTTTTTGTTGCTGTTGTTTTTTATCCTTTTAAGTTGTTTTTAAGGAGCCGCATCACAATATAGCGGCGCAACTTTACATCTGCCTGGGATTAACAGTTTTGGCAGCGATCCCCACCTAGGAAATGCAAATTCCATATTTCAGAAATATCAGCTGAAGCTGTGAAAATACAGAACGATTTAAAAAACATGAAAACACTGTGCCAGACAAAGTGAAAATCTTTGTCTTTTTTTTTTCTTCCTTCCCAGCAGTATATGGTTTGATCTTCTTTCTTGTCTATCTGTCTGTTTGTCTTTCTTCGGTATTTTTTTTTTCAGTTTTTAGGTCTTGTCCTAGAATTTAGAAATGGCCAAGTGTAAATTTCAAACTAACAAAACTACTTCCAGAGCAGTGTGAATGATTTCACTTTTAAGAAGTAGACATCCACCCCCCTCGGTACGCTTGCCTAGCAAAAAGATTCAGGAGAGACAAAATTACAGCAATTATCTCTCAAATAGCGGGGCTGAAAAAACAGCCTTCCCCCTTTCCTCTGCTCTGCCTTTTTTTTTTTTCTTTTGGTCACTGTAACTGCAGTCCCTGGCCTTGCCAGCAGCACCAGCTGTCAGTGGGCAGGTCTGCGGGGCGGCTCTGCTTTTGGGTGCCCTCCCTCGGCACAGCTTTGGAGGGAGCCCACCGCAGGCGGAAGTTTTGGTGCCCGCTTCCATTCTGGTGAGAGTGGGGTGGGAGAGGGCATGAGGATTTCACAGGGAGAGAAGATGGAGCAAGTGAGAAAGTGTGAGAGAAGCAGAGAATGTGGAGGAAAAAAAAAAAAAAAAAAAAAAGGCATGAATTCTGGAAAAAGCGTGCCCTGGCAGCAGCGGGCAGCACACAAGGCTGCCATTTCAGGCCCCGATATCTCTTTTCTCCTTAGGCAAAGGCTGATTACGTACATAGAGTAGAGGAGAGGCTGCTGGGATCTCCAGTCAAAGCTAAGGGAGATGCACTCCAGTTTTCTGCTGCCTCTGGCAGCGTTTGCCGATGGCCTGGCACGAGTCTTCCCTGAAGTTGCATCTCTGGGGTTGGTTTGGTGGTTGCATTAATTTTCGGTACAAAACCACTGTCCTCCAAGCATTTTGCAAACACGTTCTTATTTCTAAGTACTCTTTGGAATCGTCTCCAGTGCTTGTAATGCTGTTTTTACACTTTCTCAGTTCTCCTACTTGCGTGTCTTTGGCTCGGACTGTGAGCGTTAGCCGTGTCAGTGTGCTCTCGTGAGCTGATGGCCAGTAACAGCTCCATTTAGACACGGCTGTGGGCAAAGTTGTTCCTGATCATCACTGCATCGTTCAGAAATCTTTGCAATACTGAAATTACCAATGTAAGAAAAATCATTTTAGAATTTGAAATTTCTCTTTCTGCTAACAAAATGCTTTCTCTGTTGTTACCCTATTATAAGTTTGCACCTGTCTTCTTTTTTTTTTTTTTCCCTTTTTGTTTTTCCTCTTTTCCTTTTTTTTTTTTTTCTTTCTTCCTTTTAAGTTGAAATGCTTTATTGGACTAAGGAAACAAATTAGAGAAGATGGCTAGGTATGATTTGTCACTGGAAGAGTTTCTAACTTAGTTCAAATAGGAACAAGTTACATTCTCACCATTTACTTTTTGACCTGTCAACTTACCGGGGTCTTTAGAGCAATCACATACATAGCAGGCTTATGCAGGCATGAAAACGTGCTAATGCCATGCTAAAAATAATTACATTAAAAAAAAAATCTGTCCAGCTTCTGAGCTGTTAAAAGTAAAATAGGGGTTTTATTCCGTTTACACCTCTCACACCAGCATGCCAAACTGTCACTCATTCTAAAAATAAGCATCATGTCATGAAGTCCTTTGTTCTGTGTCGCTGCCTGACTTTTCGTTATGAAATTCCCGCGTGGTGTATTACACCAAAAGCGTTCCTTGCTTGGAAGGTGTGTACTTTTTCCCAAAAGCTGGTGCCTCCAGCACATGGGCTGGATGTTGTAGAGGCCCTGTTTTTTTTTTCCCAGGTGGCAAATCTGGGAGAGGAGGAACCGAATTGACGTGTTCTTGGTAGAGAGGCACAGAAGGGGTGGAGGGTGGGAGGTCCTTGCTCATGGATTTTGCCCTGCAATAGCTGTCCGATGCTCTGGGAGGTACCTGCTGCGTGATGTTCAGTGGAGGGCTGAAGGGATGGAGAGCTGGCATCTATTTTACTGCTCAGAAATATGGGCCAGGAAGCTTTCCTTGCGGGCATGGCACCTTTGCCATGCCGTTCCGAGTGTTTTTCTTGTAGAGATTGTTATTGGAACTCATAGTTCAGGTGCACAGGTGTGATTTCAGGTCTGAAATAAACGAGTAACTGGGAGTCCTGAGTGAGATGGCCCCTGATGCTCTGCAGGCTGCAGTGAGTCCCCACGTATGGGCACACGACAAATTCACATTAGAGTGATGTCACGATTGATGTGACGCCACGGCTGCCGAGCAGGGAACATGGGAGGTTTGTGAGGAAGGGTCTTGCCTCTGAACCCCAAAAAGAGAGCTCACTTTGCATCAGTTAAATGGCTTGATTTTCTCAGCCCTAATTTAAACCTGCCCTGAAATAGTCAATTATATTCTAGTGAGAAAATGCTCAGAAATTATATTTTTACAGGGTAAAATTACAGGTTAAAACTGACAATGCTGCTGATGTGTAGCTTAGTCAATCTGGGAAATTAGTAAAGCATGATATTCTTATAGAAAGTGGAGAGCAGGAACAATCCCTGAACATGCTTCAAGAAAAACGCCTGAGTGATTCAGCTCTTCTCGCTGTTGCAGGGAAGAGATTAGAGGTGCACCACTTTGTCAGTTCATCTCCTTAACTCATAATATATTATTTATTACAAGGATTTGGTTTCTTAAGCCTGTCTTCTTTTTTTCTTTTAAGATACCACTGACTATTTGATCTCGAGGGCTTATTTTTTATTATTATTATTATTATGTACAGGTACGTGGGGAGGGAGGGATTTTGCGCTACAGCGAAACCCAAGCTTTTTAACATACGGAGCATCAGTGTTTTCATCTTGCTTTGGCACTTTTTACACCTCATGCTGATGGTGCGATTGTGGTTGGTTCAAGTACAGCTGGGGTCCCCCATCGCCTCGCTTTGCGGGGGCTTTCTGACTCTGTTGTAATTTGTTTCTCCCTTTTCTGGTACACCCAAGCACAAACTCTCGGTGTGAGATGTAAACTGATATGCCATCCGTATGGGAGATGGTTACGTCTCACCTTTCATGCCCAATGCTAGCCAGGCTGGTTGTGCTGCACGGCTCCTCTCCCGCAGCCCCGTAGCTCCATTCTCAAGGGCCCCGTGCAGCCCTGCTGGAGGATGCGGGGTGCTCGCGCGGGTGCCAGGTGTCAGAGCGCAAGCGGCTCCTCCTTTTGTGCCTGAGCTAAGCTGCGTGAACGAGGAGCAGGAGGTGAAAATGGACCAACAGCTACAGAGTACTCGCAATCCTCTTTTTGAGTCCTGCAGAAAGTAGCTACACATATTGCACCGGAAAATGGTTTTAATGTCAGTTACAGTATGTAAAATACATATATATATTTTTCATGGAGCGTTTCATCTTGTGACCAAGCTCACACATCAGAAGCATGTCTGAGAGAGGAATTGCCGCCGAGCACTCCTATTGCAGAAGTACAAGCCAGGTGAAGCCCCCGTGGCTGGGGCAGGACGGGAGAGTTTGACCGCGTTGCCGGAGGTGTGACTGCAGGTGTCACACCAGCTATCTAAATTGCAGATGCGCCATGACTTTCAGGCAGTAGCACACTTACAGGAACAGGGATAATATCAAGCCCATCGGTTAAATGGAGAATTTCATTTTCTGTGGCTAAACCTGTTGGAAAAGGAAGAGGCCCGTTATGATACTGATTTTCCCACCCCATGTCTAATATCCAAATAACGTTTTACAGGAAAAAAGTAACTCCTAGTAACGTCCGGCAGAGGGTAGCCACTGTTGAATCAGTTGTCTTCTTTAGCATTTTTTATTTATTTGTTTGCTTTTTTGAGGGCAGCTTTGTTTGCTCTCTTACCATCTGACACAGCACTTGTTCTTGCTCTTTACGATGGTCAGTGGGGATAAGAGCGAGCAGCGTGGGGTCTGCTGAAGGAAGAGCAGAGCAGACAGTTGCTTCAGTCTGGGACATATGGCGGCACTACTGTGACGCTCTCGGAGGCTGTTAGCTAAACTGCTTAAGACACCTTGAATTCCTTTGACAGGATTTGAGTGATGACACATGTTTTGTTAAAAGAAAAAAAGATCACAAATCAGACCCTTAAAAAATTGTGATGACTTAAAAAAAAAAAAAAAAAAAAAGGAAAAAAACAATAACAACTGAGCTAATGAAAATATCAACATTTAACCTTATTTAAGTTAGCTAGAGTATCTTAACAGGGGGCAGGTGTTCTTGACATAGCTGGTGTTCCAGGGTAGATTCTTCTACTTGTCAAATATTTTAAAGCCTTTTATTTAAAAGTAAAGGAAGTCCAGTTAAAAAAAAAAAAAAAAAGTGTTGTAGGCAAGAATAAATTTGCTGTGTAGTTGGCAATCTGAAAGCAAAACTGTCGTGGCTTTGTTCAGCTCCCAAAAAGGTAATTGGAGTATATTCAATTAAAAGAATCGGACGGTCCCATCACCCAAGCTTGACATAAAAATTTATAAAGAATATGAATTGAAAATGCTGTAATAAGACGTAGAAGACATATCCCCATTCATTTTCCCTCTCTGCGCCCTTCTCTCACCAGCCCGTTGATAAGAACAGAAGGAACAGAAGTTGGCACCACCCTGTCTCAGCACCAAATACTGCCCTGCAGTTGTACACGGTATGACAAGCACCCCGTGTGGAGACGCAGACAGTGCTCCGGCAAAGTGTAAGTGTCCATTCTATTCCATTCCTTTGTGTGATACACACACTTATATACGTCTGCCTTAACTGCAATTTTCACCAAATTCCTTCTGAAATGTTGTTTTGAGGTCAGAAAGGAGTACCAGCTTGCTATGGACATCCAAGTTCTGTGGTTCTTTCCCTGTGTACCGTTCCACCCTTTTGTCCTTCCTTGCCCTGACTGAAATATTTTGGGTTCATTTCTTATAAGTTCTGATAAATCTTTCGTAATGGTTTGGGGGTTTTGCAGCTTAACGATATCGAATCCATCCTAAGGTTTATTGTCAGTTTCACTTGACCTGGGGGTCAAACCTTAAAACGTTTGGTAGGATTTGTTGCAGTATCAGGGAATGGTGTGAAAGTTGTTATTTGTGGTTTCTGATTATCTGCGTCTAGAAACTATAGATTTAAAAAATGAAATGAAATATAATGTTTTCTGAGGTGTTCAGAATATGATCAGCGTGTCTCATGAACTTTGGTTTCTGGTCAACCTGATTTGTGCTACACCTGATTAAATGACACAAAGGTATCCAAAGTTTTCAGCTTGTCTAATTTCGGAATTCCTAACCAAACCAAATGACAACAGCCAGCTCCCAGTGAAGGTGTAGACTCCCACACTGGGAATCTCAGCCTCCTGGTAATCCATTTGCTTTTCTTGGTTACCTTTCATGGACCCTGCTGAAGTGTTTGTAGACCCTTCCAGCCTGCCTGGACAGCCAGTCAATATTTGTACTGGATTAACTTTCCAAGGAATGTGGAGATTTCGGGGAGTTTTATGTAAATGCAGTAAATAGGTTGGGACACCGCAGTGCGTTTATAAATACCGTGTGTCAGATGAGATTACAGTCACTTCCAGGGAGCAGGATTTTTCCTACCACAAAAGAGACGTTTACCTCTTGCGAAGTGAACACAGATAGAAATTTCTTGATCGTCAAATATATTCAAAACTGTAGCTGGGCAGATCTCATGCCAATGCTCCAAAGAATGCTTCAAAAAGACAACTTCTGTCTGAGGCCAGATTCACTCATCTTCTGCATGCACTGCTCCCAAGCTTTGCCAGGTAGGGACAGCATCGTGGCTGCGACTTAACGCGAATGTTATATGAATAGAGAAAGACTGTATCTAGCGTCTTCCTGTATGGAAGGGACGCACTCTCTTCCTCTCAAAGAGCCTCAGGGGACCCATTTCCTAGACAGGATGTCAGCTGGAAGGAGTTCAGTTCTCATGTTTGTCTTATTGGGACTGGTTTATAGTCACTTTTTTCCTTTTTCCTGGTCAGAGTAGCTTTAGAGTTTGAGGTGAAGCAGCGTATTCGCGAGTTCTCCGAGTGTTGCTCATCTCTGAGGAGATACTGCTTGTCATATCAATGCAATGGGCAAAGCTCTAAGAAATATACTCAGTGCTTGTGGTATTTGCTCCTTAGCTGAAGGTTCTATCGATATGCAGAGAGGTGACTGAAATGAGACAAAAATGTTCTAGTTTCCAACACTTGTAGTACTGGAACATCGGGCTCTGTCCGTTTGTGTCCAAGTCTTGCAGCCTTTTGGTGGCATGCCTAGCACCCACTTCCAGCCGATATAAAAGCAATCCACTATTTCCAAAACCAGAATCAGACTGGAAACAGATTTCGAGGTGAAAGTACAGTGATTTACTCTACAGTGGCTGTTTATTTCAAGCTGTTGCCTGAGGTCTCCCTGACTGTCCCCCATATGAAAAGGGAATTGAATCACCTGAAGGCTCCAGCTCTGCAGAAGCAGCTGAGGGCAGCTGGGCCCATCCTGCCCGTCCCCGGGCACTGACCTGAGGGCAGGCAGGGGCCAGCACAGCCCAGCTTGGCAAAACGGCCCCAGCAAACCTGCTGTCATGGACGTGAAACACAAGCACAGGTAACATATCACAAAGAAGCCCCCCTTGCTGAAGGGTAGATAGCTGTGCTTTATTGGTATTCCTTTCATTTCTTCCGCCTTCATGGTTTTTTTTTTTGTTTTTTTTTCCTTACAAAAGGTAATTAGGCCATAAACAGAGGAGTGACAACTAATTTTGTCTGCAGGAAAATTAATATTTTAAGCAACAGATAACTTTAGCTGAACAAAATTAAAATATATATATTTTAATGACATTTTAAAAAGACAAAACCTGGTTTTTGTTTTTTTTTTTTTTTTCCTTCTGAACTTGTCTTCGTACCTACCTGTTTTGATACATGCGGAGATGCTCACTAATTTTAGTGAACAAATGTTGTGCTTCTGTGTACTTCCTGCCCCAACAGCGGGCCTTGCCAGTCTCAGCCTGTGCTACAAAGTTGCTTTTCATTTCCTTTCTCTTGTTCTCTGGTTCCTTTCAAAAAAGAAATGATCTGAGGCAAAAGACATTGCTTTTCTTACCCCTAAATTTTTGTTGACATTAATAGGAGTCAGGTGGCCAAATCCCTGCACGCAGCTTTGAAAATTTAAGGTTTAATGTTTTTTTTTTCTGGGCAGATTCTTATGTTGCTGGAGTTGTGAATCCTCTGAAAAGATATTAAATATGCAGCCACACCGTGTCAGCGGTGCCTAGAGAGTTTATCTACAAAATTATCATCTACCTTCCAAATCTATAACCCTAAAATATTGATTGGTTAAAAGGTAGTGGATAAAGATTAAGACAGCGCAGCAGCAGATTACCCTAATCAAATAAAAAGAGTATTAACAGAGCTGCTCACAGGCCTGGAGACGTTGGTTTGAAATACAGATGTCTTAACCAAAGTGCTATGTCTCATTTTTTGAATGCATGTTTGAATACATTTAAATAAATTACCAAATAGAAAGAAAGCGGGGGGGGGGGTGGGAGGGGGGTGGGAACAAAACACAACAACACATTTCAGACAGTAAATTTCTGTTTATAATAAAATTACTTTATGCTTTTCAGTAAATAGTTGGAACTTTGAAAGACCTTTTCGTTGGATAGTGAGAAGTCGAACACTGGCTTCCCCGCTTAGAGAGCTCCGTAGGCACCAGTGTGGTTTTAAACCTGTGGTTGCGTGCGCGTACCTCAACATGAACGCGTGTGCCATCAAGGTCTTCCAAGAGCTGGGTAGTGGCTTGTGAGCAAAGAGTGGCGTCAATGCCCGTGTTCAGTCTGAAGAGAAGAGCACTCGTTGTCAGTCTCTATTCCGTGGCTGGGGAATAGCGTTTTCAGAGGATGGATTTCGGATGGCAAAATTGATGGTGGTGTTTACCCCTAGCAGGTCGCATCCGCGGGCTGGGGCTGAACGGGGCAGGCTGCAGGAGCAGGGCTCTGCGTAGGTGCCAAGTGCCCTGCACGGGCTGCTCAAACCCAGCACCGTGGCTGGGTGCCTGGCCCCTTACTTGGATTTGACAATCGAAGTAAGATCCCGGTTCGACAGGATCTGAATTTTTCACGTTTGGTTCGGCATTGAAGGCCGTACGCTTGTTAACGTCCGGTAAGAGTAACCTAGTGGGGAACGCTACGTGGAAGGTGTGACCACGACACTGATGCTCTTTGTGCGTGGTGGGCAGAGGTGTGGTTCATCCTTTGGAAAGATTTCCCACTGAATGGCAGCTAAGCAAGGATTTCGCTAATACCCCATGTCCTGG
The DNA here is from genome assembly GCA_011076525.1 of Nettapus auritus. Taxonomy (NCBI): domain Eukaryota; kingdom Metazoa; phylum Chordata; class Aves; order Anseriformes; family Anatidae; genus Nettapus; species Nettapus auritus. The sequence continues at coordinate 15,150,934 of CM021767.1, forward strand.
GTTATTGAAGTCACGGAGGCAGAAAAAGAAAATAAGATGGGTAGTCATTAATTTTCATCAGTTACGGACAATACTGTTAAATTACTGACTCGTTAGAACGATGTGTCGCTGATTAATAGTATCATTTCAGCTTCCTAAATTTTCTTACCTAAAAATTTTGATTTAAAGACAAAAGATTTAAGAATGTGTGGAAAAGGTTTTGGAGGTGTAACTAATTGGTATGGAAGTCTTTTGTTTTTGTTTTTGTTTTAAATAGCGCCTAATTTTAAGTCACAGTGTAAATGAGGTTTTAAAAGTTTTTAACAGTGATGTAGATAAATTTGGAATTAAAATTGAGATCTGAAATGTTGTGTTGCTCCACTTTTAAAAATAAGTTCCCTTCTCATTTGCAATTAAAATGTCTAGAATTTGCATAAAATGTGTGAAATTAGAGATAATTGAAATACAGTAGCTATAAATATGTCTACTCCGTTTGAAAAATAAATAAAATGTCCACTAAAAGGGTGTGAAAGCCGTACCCCCTTCTCTTGTTTCTCACATTTGGATCTCTGGCATTTTTCACACTTTTATAGCTAATTTTTATTGCAAAACAATATGTTAGGTTTGTAGCAGTTGTGGGAATGCAGAATAGCCCCTGGCAGCTCTGTAAAAAAAGGAACGTTAGGAACACATTTAGGAGAATACAGCTTTCAATTTCAGCCACGCACTGATGTCGTGGAATCATATTAAGTGTGATCTAAGAAAAAAAAAAGAAAAAAAAAGCAGATAAGAAGAAGAAAGCAAACGTTATGGGAAATACTTTAAATAAGTGTATCCCTTCTATCCTGCTCCTTATGTTTTCATAACACCCCGAGCTGTCATGATAGAGCGTGTCTTCGGGGAGCGCGGTGAGACTGAAACCCAGGCTCCTGCAGGCATCAGCCGCGTGTCCGGGGAGCGCCTGGCCGGCCCGTGCCTCTGTGCCGGGAAGGTTTTCCTTCTCCACCCTGAAAGCCGGTGCCGTTTGGCACTTTTGCTGATGCCTGCTTCCGAGCAGGTGGGGAGAGTCGTTGTCAGCCGGCCCGCAGGCAGCGCTGGAGGTGAAGCGTTCTGCCCAGGGCAGCGCCGTCCTCTTCTGTCCCGATCTCCTGGCCCAGTGTGTTAGCATTCAGCTCTGTTGGCAGATCCTTGCGTTTTTGGCTGCGGAGCAAAATGCTACTGCTGCGCGACCAAGTTGGCACAAGGAACTGTATCTTTCACAGATAATAGCACTGGAAAGACAGACCTCTACCATATTGTCAAATTATCCCTTATTAGCGCGCGCACTTGTGAACGTCTGCCACCGGAGTGGAGGTGAATTGCATGCACAAATCGTAATGACGTTTCTCCAACTCCAGTCTTGGGACTCAGAGAAATATTATTCAAATAATACCCCACGCATCTTTTTTAGTGAAATTGCGCTGTGATGTCCTGTCATTTTCGCTACTGTGCAGTGTTTCTGTTCCTGGGGAACACCAATCAACTTCAAAAGAGCTGCTTTGGTGTAGAAACGGGCAGCTATTCAACTCCTCTGCATCCAACACAAATACCCAGCGCAATTTGATGTAATTCACACAAAACTGAATTGGAAGGCCTAGGTGAAGGTTACTGCACTGATCTATCGGTGCTCCCCATCCTGCAATATTATTTCTGGAAACCCTCTTTTCTGGAGGAGTTCCTTGCGGAAGGAAATAGGCCAACAGAGAAGAGTTTCCATGCAGGTAGTACCCTGAGGATGACAGGAATTCAGCAGGTTATTTTAACACCGGTGGCTCCTTGAGTAGTTCCTGCCTGTTCCCTGCTGCAGCAGGCTTGTGAGAAATTCTGTGGTACCTGAGCTCGGGAATTTGTTTCTCAACCCACTCCAAACACCCCTCAGTGTATTTTTCTTAAATCTCCGTGTCGGAGGCATTGATGTGTACTGGGCCCGGTTAGGTGACTCGCTTCAAATTTCACGATTTCTGATTTGGGGACAGGAGTTACGAGGAGGAGACAGATTTCCAGGATGCATTTGAGGAGTGCTGAAATGTTAATGCATTAAGGCTGAAACGGTGGGATTTAAACCGCCGCGTTGAGTCGCGTGTAGTACAGAGTGAGATTGATCCCAGCAAAGTACCGGCGAGGTTGTGTCTCATACAGGCCTCGCCACTATGGAGTCATTCTTCAGAGACAGACCAAGCGACAGAAGAACCACAGCCTTACCTGCAAGGTGCCTTTTCATGCGCGCTTTTTTCTCTCCTTTTAAGTTGTCCTCAAGGAAAAATAAGAGCAAAAAGTCCCTGTGCTTCTCACTGCACATCTACAGCACTTCATAAATAATAGTAGCTGTTTTAAAAGCAGGGGACAGGCAGAGGGTTACAATGGATGAAAGCTAGTTAGTGAGTTAGCCAGATAAATGCTTAAAAGACCAGCAGCAAAGATAATCCTGCATTTATTTCCGGGGTATCCACGAGCTGACCCTTTTCTGGCTTTCACGATCTGTGTTGCTTGAGTCCACGTCAGGGCTGTGCAGAAACCTGAAAAACAAAGCTGCCAATCCAGGGTACTCCTGTAATTTGTGGTTGTCCCTCCTTTGGCTCATCACGCTCCTTCCTGAGCATCTGCCGACTCTCCTGTCCTATGCCGAGTGGCACTGTGAGGGATCTGTTGCAGAGGCTCTTCCTGGCACAGACAGAGGCTCGTTCGCTCTAAACTTCCTGAGTGACATGTGCAAAATTGATCATTTCAAGAGCCTTTTGTATAACACAAAACTTCAAGCAGAGAACCCAAGGCATTTCCTTTCATCAACCTGGTTCTAATTTGATCAAAGCACGAAAAAATTCAACCCGCCTTATTTCCTGTCCAGTTCTTTTACACTTTACAGCACATTATATATCAATCTCATATCCCTGAATTTTAAGAAGCAACCCGTTATATAATTGGATCAACAGTTGCCAATCACTCCGGCACAGCACTGCGTTATTACTAAGCAGACTATAATTTTGAAGCTCTTTTTTATTATGTGTATGACTATATTATCACTGTATACATATTAGGACAGCTGAATGAGCCCCTTAAGGAAAATAAGGGTTCAAATAACATTGACAGGGTAGATAGACTAACAGAACTGAGGATTCACCCCTGTTATAACCGTATTGCCTTATGGCACATTTTCAGGAGAAAGAAAAAGAACAGTAGCGGTGTGCTTTCCATTAACCCTACCAGCAAATCGCAATGTTGTAACAGTGGTGAAGCTGGCCATCTTTGTATGCTTAAGCAAATTAAAAATCAAGTCTGTTTTCAGGTCTCAAATTTAATGGTTCACATACGAATTTTGCATTATCTAGGACTTGAAATCCCATTGCTTCTCTCCCCAGCCTCCCTCCCTGCAGACACACGCGCTCACAAAAGTTCCGAACAAAGCCATTCTGCCTTCTGCATGTGCACCGTACCATCCCGGTTCATTGTGCAATCGTCATTTGCATCTGACAGGAGCCAGCGCTATTTCATTCCAGTAATTCATACAATTACATAGGATTGTTAAAAATGTTAAGTAAATAATATTTTTCCTCCCCTAAGCTTGAGATGTTAGCGTTCTTTGAAAGACCTTGAATCTCGTCTCAGTAGTATCTCCATAAATAAAACTGAGTGACAGCCTTTTAGAAAACTCCATGTTTTATACCATTAATTCACAGATAAGCATTGTTAGTCAAATAAGCATTTAATTCCCAATAGCCCGGATATTTCAATACCTTGTAGCAAACAAATAAATAGAACGTACACAATGGCATACAAATTATGGAAAATATTCCATAGAGTTGACATATGAACCCATAACCTCTTAGGTAGAGGTGAATGACTATTAATGTAATTTCATTATTGTAAGGACCTCCCTCTTTTTTTTTTTCTTGTTCATGTGCAATTTGTTTGTATGCATTAGCTTGAAAGAATTAAACCTGTAAATCATAACTTAGGCAATAATAATAATAATAATCACCATCATATAAAGAAAACAGTATGATTTCTTCTGTTTTTGCCAGTCTAAACTCAGGCATTTAATGGTGCGTACCTGTTTCTGCTTTTTAAATTATTTTTTTATGTCTCTCTCAATATATACACACACGGACCTGCATATTTGTTTTTATTTATATATGCTTTATCTACATAAATGCGTTTACAATACAGACATTAAAAATACTGTTTTACATATATGCAGGGAGAGACACAGGCACACACGAAGCATACGTGTGTAAAAACAGCACATCTCTCAGCAGTCTGATTCTGTGCCCTGCAGGACTTCACCAGGAAAAACTCAGGAGCAAAATGCATCTCTCTATAATTAAAATTGCCCATTAATTTTCAGACAAAGTGATAAGATTCAGGTGAGGAGATGACTGCATTCAGAATTCTGTGGGTTTTTCAGAAAAAGATTCGTTTTCTTTTTCTTTTTTCTTTTTTTTTTTTTTTTGGCTGGTCAGTATTCCTTTCATGTTGTATTTATTTAAACCTCCAATCAGAACAGGTGCGTAGCCCTTCACACCAGTGTGTGTTGTACACAGGCTGATAAAATGAAGTAAGTATGCTTATCACTTCTGAAGCCTGTTTTACAGAACTGTATTTTTTCTTGAGCAATTCATGCTGTGTTTTTAAGTAAAGCGATAAAACCACTTCCCCATCTTCCTGGATAAAATTGACTGTTGCAGGAGGAGCATGGTCATCTTCACCTGCTTGTTGCATTTTCTTTAAAAAACAAAACAAAACAACCCCCCCCACACACACACAAAAACCAAACCCACATGTGGTTAAATAGCAAGTATGTTTGTAAGCGTGTGCATGCGGGCAGAACTGAATGTGTATCCTATGCTGCATATTGTGTAAGCCACAGAAACAAGCTCCGCATCCTCTTCCTTGCCCCACCACCCATCCCTGGGATAACAGGACAATTGAAATTCCCATTTTCAGACCCACTGCAAATTACTATGGTTCAACACAGATACTTATTTCTCTGATAGTTTCCCATGCATCTTCGCAGTGAAGTTGAGAGAAATTACTACAGCAGAACGCGTAAAGCAGATGTTATCCCATTAATTAGCTCTGGACCTGAGCAGGCTCAAGACTTTCCCATTTTCAGGCCGATAGGAATTGGTCCCAGTGAGCGTGCTCCATATCCACATTTAGTATCATCTCATAAACAGCTCTGGAAACACAGCAGGCCCTTGATGAAGATACATTAGCTTATTTCTAATTTAAAGTTATGTTGCTTAACCTTAATGTAATTGGTCACTGGTGACCAACTGTTTGTATAGTGAGTTGATGACCAAAGAGATGTAATAAATTATAAAACTTACTGCTTAAATAGAAGGAACGACTGTTCTGTTAAAAGCCTTGCATGTAATAATGGTAAAATAATTACACCTCAAACAGAAGAGCCTTGGATCTGATAAAGCTAACAAAGTCTTTCAGATGAAGGTGTTTTCAACCCGCTTTAAAGGACACGTATAAAACACTTTCTTCTCTCAGTGCAGTGTCTTACATTGGCTGAATTGTCGACTTTCAAAGCTCGGCCTAATATTGATTAAAAATAAATTGGTAAAGCAAGATACTTTCTTTTTGAGGGGTTGCGTGGATTAAAGTAATTAACCAATTTCTGTGGTTAACAAGAAACAAAAGAAATTTGCACAAATAATTATATTCTGTACATCAATTCAAAGTCAGTGCTAGACGTGTTTTAGAAAAGGGTTGATTAGCTGGTAGAATAACCGGGATAATAATCAACTATGGAAGGAAGTAATTGACACAACTTTAATGTTTAATAATGAATAGCATGCCAGGGGCAAAATAAAGGGAAATCTGCTTTCTGAGAGCCAGGCCAGACCTAAAATTTCTTCGGCCAAATATAGCAATTACTTGAGACTCCTGAACTGCTTCTGTGGTCTTGTGGCAAAGTAACAGGTGTAGTTAAATTGAAAGCACGCAAGTGCCTGTATTAAATCTAGTGGTTTCTATATGCTGCAATTTAATTTCGAGCCTTTTCCCTGCTGAAGACGTAACGACTGATCTTAGACATGCAGAAACGTAAGGAACACCTACTCCTCCATGTCCGTTTTTCCTTTTTCAAACTGCATTATATTAGCAAACTGTTCATTAAATCAATAAGAGTGAGGAAGAAGTGCATGATTTGCTTGTCTCAGAGGCGATAATTTCTCTCTCTAAATATTTGCATTTAAAATTTGGGCTACCTCCAAAGGCCCTAACTTCACAATAAAGAACTGGAGTTTATTTTTTTAATTCTCATATTTCATTTCTTACAAGGACCTTCCAATAATTTAAACTATTTACAGTGCCTCAAAGATGATTATTTCCCCGTGACTCCTCAGAGAAATATTGGAGCCACTCTATTTATTGCTGACATTAGATTTACCTTTGAAGACTGGTTTACAAAATGGAGACATTAGGATGTGAAAGTTAATTTTTTTTTTACGCTGCTCGGAATGCTAAGTTTTTGTGTTTGCTGTATGAGAGTAAACATTGCTATAGCTACTCAGTTTGTTATGGAAACTTGAAAAGCAGATGCATTAAAGTATTTTGTTCTTAAAAACACACAGTTCTTTATAAGAAAAAATATAAATACTATTTGGTGGCTTGTCACGAGTGTATATTTAAAAACAACCTGCCCCCCAGACCAATGAATAAAAATGCCTTTTGGTATTCTAAATGGTGGAAGAGAATCGCTCAACCAATGGAAGAGCAGGTGGGGTAACACATCCTGATTCTTGTAATTGAGGCCGTAAAGAAAGATGAGAGAGATGTGCACTGTTTGTGTCGCCGTAGTTGTGATCTGTGAAAATAACTTCAGAACAGCCTTTCTTAATATTAAAATGACTCTGTTGCTGTTCAACTAAAAATCAATACAGCTCACAATTTTAATAAGGAACATGAATCTGAAAATGTGTTTAGTATCAGGTTATATAAACACACCCTAATGAGATACTATAAAATCCATCACATTAAAGGCTGGTTCCTACAAGGTATATTAGCTAAAAATGTTCAATATATTAGGTCAGTGTACAACACTACACATAATAAAGCAGGTCTGTCAAGGCAAGATGCATGTTTTGCCCCTTAAAACTGTTATGTTTTGCACATTTTACAAGGTTCTTTGAATACATGAATAAGATAAGTTATTCCCATCTCTTTCTTAAGCAATCTCAGAAATGGCTGTGACCTGAAATTGGAAATCTTGTAAACACCCATCCGAAGAGAATGTGTGCAGTTCTGTCTTAAAGAGATGGTACATGTTTAATTATCCCAACTTCTTCTAGGAGAATACTATTAACATACACATTAGCATCGTCCCATTGGTTCCTCCTGCTGCTCCACCTTAGGGGCAGCAATAGGAGCTAATCTTATTGCTCCCATGCGCATAATAATGAAATTTTGTCTTGTCTCTAAGGCAGTGTTCTTTGGTCGAAAGTACAGCAGGAAACATTTCTTTTTTTAGAAAATTCCTGACCAACTCATTTAAAAAAGATTTTAAAAATTAAAATTCTTCCTATGTGAATACCAGAGCCGGCAGAACACATTGCTTTGACTTGCGAAGCAAAATTAAGCAATTGTGCAAATAAATTGCTCTGTATTCACATATAGAATACAGTATACGGTAGCTATGGGTGTATTCAGCTCTTTGAAAAATTGGAAGCAGTGGATTTTATGTTATTTTTTCTCGCACTGTCCATATAGGCTATTCTCAAAGAATAACACAGGAACAAACAAAAAGATATGGTTTTAATATAAAACACCTCTGCCTTTTTCTTGCGGTGTTCTACAGGCTATAATGGGGAAAGGGAAAAAAAAAAACACAGGCAAAAAATACATGTGAATTCAAGGCTACTGAATTAAGGGAGGTTGTACCAACATTTCCCCCACTGTACATTATTTGTATTCAAGGTTTTTGAAATGACATTGTAATCTGATGATGCACCAGCCTATTATATTGTCTAGCAGGACAAATATCCTTGCGTTTTCTCTGTAGAACTAACACAATTTTTCCATGTCAGAGGTGCATAATATCCTGGCGGTCATAAGGAATGATGCTATTAATCCTCTTGGGCAATCTCCAGGTCTGATTATTAGGGAAATAAATTTGCATGCTGCATATGAGCTAGGTGAATCACCGAGAGCACAAATTATATTTCCTGACAGCAAGTTAGAGAATGGAGCCACATCGCTTTTTTATCTTTTTTTTTTTTTTTTTCCCTCTGAAAGCTATAGAATTTCAATTCATTACATGAGATTGGTTAGAATTCAAGTCTCTTTTTAAGTTGATATTAAGTTGAGTCTGTTATCTCTGTGAAGGCTAGTAGGTTCCCCTGAGTATCCACCTAATCACTACTTAAAAAAATCGAAACGTATAGTTAGTGTCATGATTTAGGTACCAGAGCTACTTTATTTATCAGTGTGGAGTGAGATAATTTCAATTTGAGGCTCTGTAGCCCTCATGAATTTAACTGTCTTGAAAGCTTTTTTCCTCTCTCTCCCTTTCTCTCTCTGCCCCTTTCTCCCCCCTGTTAGTGTGCATATTGTAATAACGGTTATTCTGGGCACCTGTTTCACTGTTCTCCATGCATTTTTCAGGCTGCTTTATTTATCATATCACATATTTCATTGTATGTTTTGAAGATTTGGGGGTGAAACGCTATTTGGATTTCAGTGAGGAAATTTGGCTGTATTCTCTGTGCCAGCAGTACTGCCAGGAATTTCTGCTTTTCGTACCAGTGATGAATGTATTTTTATTATTTTTACCGTTTGGCATCTGAGCAACCTTTTTGCATTATTAAATCGGAACAGGGAGAATGATAGCAAGTGAGAGGAGAATAAATGGCTCTATGTCCTGATGTATTAATTAAGCAGACATTTATTATAATCAGGGTTTTATAGATGTTGTAAAAAGATATTTTTTTCTCCCGTGATATACATCCACGTGTGGTAACTTTTCTGAGCTGTTCTGGAAATGGCCAGGTTTCATAGATTTCTCTCTGAAATCCTGATCACCAGTGCTGTACTGTACACGCAGACAACAACCACGACCGAGCCCTGGAGCGGCGAGTGAGTGTAGATGGATCCAGCTCGGAGTCGGGTGAGGAGTGTCTCGATGAAAGGTGGGCTCTATAAATCCATCCGGATCAGCTACAGCCCTGAGTCTGGGGGATTCTGCAATGTCTCCCGCTACTCAGTGGAGCTGAGCAAAGGCTGAAGACATAGAAACCTCGGCACTGGTCAGAACTGTAGGCGTGACTGAAACAACAAGAGACAGGTAATATCTCTGATAATGCCAGGTCTGAAATGTTCTTAATCATTTACTTATTCATGAACTCCAAGCAACAGTACTAAAGGAAAGGGATACATCTCTGACTCACGATTTCACGTGTTGCCAAACGTACAGCAGAGGAAGCACTTTTAATCATCTTACATGAAATCTATTTAGGATTTGTCTATTCTCTCATCCGTTACGTTTCTTCATGCTTCCTGAGCATAGCTGGTGCCATTTCTTTTCAGAACAAAGGCCCTTTTGTTTGTTTTCTTTTTGTTTGTTTTATTAATTTCTTCTCAGCATATGGGTTGTGCTTATTCACAGACAGGAAGTATTTCCCACATTTAGGAAAAGGAAATAGCCTTTGGAGAAAATTCAAAGAAAGTCCACTGGGGAGTGACTTGCCTCTTCAGAGTGTTATTTCCTATTCCTGAATAGAAACATCAGACTTATTTTTGGCATCACATGGCAGTGCTGCTATAAACACTAGCCTCTTTAATTCCCATCTCGCAGTGGACATTTATTCTAGGAACAGAGGGTATTTGTTGCTCTCCTGAAACGGGAATGGGCGATAAAAAAGGAAAGTTCTAACAAAACTGTAAAATTGCCTTTCTTCTGTTGTCTGTGACCTAGCCAAGACCACACTGATACTCCTGAGCCCCAGCTATGAAAACGAGAGGCCATTTAAATGTGAGCTGCCTGAGATTTGGGGAGTTGCCTTCTCGGTGTCCACCAGCAGAGCCACGGCCGGTTCCCACTGCAGGGCTGCCTTTTCTCAGGCTGCTGGGAAGGAGGCTGGCAGGAAAATGATGGGTATTTTAATGGGCACTTCTTTGGGGGCGAGGGAGGGGTAGCAGGCCTGAGCATAAGGCCATTTATGTCTTCATAAATTGTAATAAATACATAAGATCAGCTGGTGTTATCGCAGAGAGAATGGAGTATAACGATGTCTAGTCTGGCTGCTTCTCTGCAGTAGTAAATCCAGACCGTGTGCGGAGGACGAGTGGCGGAAAGGGCAGGGTAGTAAGAGTCACAAATGAACCAAAGGGTGTCAGCTAGTAAAGCTTTTATTTTAAACTTTATCTTCTACTGCCCCTCATCATCACACAGTGAAAATACTCTCCTGAAAATAGAAGAGATGAGTTTTGAACTTGAGCAGCCACATAAAAAAAAAAAAAAAAGATTAAAACCAGTAGTTTCTCTGAAAAAAAAAAAAAAAAAGCGGAGCTCATCAGTTGTTGGATTTCTCCTTGTCTATTAATTCCCAGAGTCCGTCAGGATCTTAAACCTCGTGTCTAGCAGATCTCTGCAAGCACGCAAGGGAAGCCTGCTCACATCAATCGTGCCTATGTGTCTGTTGTCACACGGCCGGGTGTGCCACTATGGCAGGATTTAGCAGGGCAGCTTCTGCTGCTGCAGTGTCTAAAACGACGCAAAAATCAAAGCGTTTTGCCAACCGCAGCGTTTGCCTTCGTTACGGAGAGCTTTTCCTGGACGTTCGTAAGCGTAATGCAAAAATGTGTAACACAAAACATGTACAGTGCTGATCCCAGGGGGGCTGCTGCTCACCTCGTAGGAACACGAGCAACCGTTATGACTTGTGGAACTCTACCTAGAAATTGGCTGCTTTGCTTGAGAAAAACAAGTACAGGACCTAAATGTCTGTGTCTCCTGTTAAACTTCCAGTTGCCAGTCCGTAGTTGATAAAATTTGGGTTTTAGTAGGATGAAAAAACAGAAAGTAGTGTAAATCCCAGCGATAATGAGACGTGGCTTGTCTTCTGCCTTCCTTACGGTTGGTTTGAAGAGGTGAGGGTGCTGAGCTCGGGAGCGGGCAGCTCTCCTGGCTGCTGCTCTGGGGGGAGCCGAAGGGGCTCACGCTACGTTGTCAGCTACGTTGACAACGCTTGTGGATGTGTCCAGAGAAGAAATGTGGAAGAGAATAGGGGGAAAACCCCCCCTCCAAAAAAAAAGAAAGAAAAAAGCCCCAAACCAGCCCCAAGCAAATGACAAAAGCCCTTAACCTGGGATATGACCCCTGGGATAGAGGGGACAGAGGGAAAAGGCTTGTTGTGTCCGTGCCACTACCCGCAGTCGCGTGGCTGAAGGCTTCGGCTTACGTTCCGGGCGACCACTGTGTGCCATCAGCTTCTGTTCAGTGACCTGTCAGAGCAAAGAAGGAATTTGCATGGCCTGAAAAACTGACAGAACAGTTCACCTTTCGGGGAAATGTAATATTTTCTGATAAGGAGCTTATGTTAGTTTTCTTAGTAAATAGCCTGAAAGCATTTCTGTCTGTGGCATTTCTGGATGTGATAAGTTGAAGGAAACATCCTTGACCATGACTTAACAAAACAGGCCATTTGTTTCATGGGGTAGCTGTTTCAAGAAATGTAAATAAATGGCAACTTAAGGATGATATAAAATAAACGATCACAGAGACAGCCCAGAGCTGCATTGTTTCAGAAAACACAAGGCACTATTTATGGAGCTGTAAACAGAGGAGTGTGTTTATTATTGCACTTGGAATTAAATCAGAAAGGCAGAAAGCTGAAGTTGGGGGAAAGATTAGTCCAAATTTGAGTTCCTTGTGTTGGGTTACAGCGGGCACTGCGTGTTGGTTTTGTAACAGAACGGGCTTTTTTGTGAGGGTGATGTGCCTGTCTTGCAGGCCCTAATTCTACCATTTATTTTGCTACCTCCTTGACAGGAATGAAGCTGTAGGGGAGATGATGAGCACGCCTGGGGCCACAAAATGTCCGGTTTTCATACCACGTGCAGGTGTTAAGTGGTTTGAAAGTGTACATTTGGAGCCAAGCACGCCTTTGTGGAAGCGGGTCTCAGCCAGAGCGCGGCAGCCCAACCTCCGTGACCTTCCCCACGGCTGCTGCGGGCCGGGGGGCGACGGCTGCATGCACAGGGCAGGACCTCCAAGGTCGCCCCACGGCGCCGGCTGAGTCGACTTCTGAGGCTGGGCTTCCTCCAGGGGGGCTTTGGGTGCTTCTCTTACAGGTAGCACCTGGCTCTTGGAGGGCCATGATGGGGTTAAATAGCGTTGTTGGCAACAGCCCCCCACTTGGTTTAATAACACCGTAGTCTTATTAACCATCTGGGTAATCATTATAGCAACGTTTCTGCAAGTCCTACCTGTGCTGTATGTGCCCCTTCAAGGAAACACGCTTGCCTCATCTAACACCGCGTTATAAACTGCGTTACACACCCTTCAGATTGGAAATGCCTTTCCCCCCACTGTTTTACTGGTATTCCTAAACTATTACGCTGCATTTAAAAATGAATTGTGTGCAATGACATTAGAGAAGGGGTTAGGTTTTCTGAGCTGCTACCAGTGACATATGACTGTGGTGACAGACAGTCAGCAGTATTCAAACAATTAATCTGAAAAAGCAGCAGACTTCAATGTGGAGTTTAGGAGGAGGCTGAGCAGCTACATATTTACAAAAGGGATGTCACTGAACCGTCTTTCTACCCAGGGATAGCCTATGGCTACTTAATACTTTTAAACCAGTAGTGGAAGGATTAAATACACCTGAAGTCAGGTCTTTGAGGCCATTTCCCTCTTGTGCTTTCTTTTTCTTACTTGAGCTGCACTTCAGCAGACATTTTTTTTGATGGGCTACGAGAAAGGGTGGATATTCTGATACCTTTTATTAGAATTGCACAGAAGTAGGAGAATCCTCACAGAGATGCAGGCTCCTTTTTCTGTTGCCTTTGAAAAGTTAACACGTGAGGCTACGCAAGAAGCAGACACTGCAGAGGAGGAGGAGGGATATGGTAATAAAGGTGATAGCGATACCTTAATTTAACAAATACGCGGTGCTAATTATGTAAACATGTGAGAACTCTAAAATCTTCTCATCATGGGTGTCACACAATTGAAATATTTTACAGCCTAATTCGGGATTTTACAGTAATAATGTTATTTTATATTGGCTACTTGACAAGCATAGGCCAGGGCTGTCTATCAAACAAAACTGTTGTGCCAGATTGTGTCTTGGCGATAAGCACGAAAGAAGAGTCAGTCAAATTCTGTTTACGTATTAATCGTTGAATCAGATTTAGTTCTGTACTACAGACGTTTCCATACCCAGGTAGCTCTAAAGGGGAAAAAACGTGTGTGTGCTTGGGTGGGCCATGTTTTAAACGGAGTGATTTTTACAGAAGGCTCCTGTGAAGTTCCAGATCAGGTTTCGCAAATGTACTCAGGAGATTGGGTTCCCATTCAGAGAGATTTAGGCAGCAGTAGCTTTTCTCTTTCATCATTATTAAACATTTTCCCCCCTCTTGCTCACGGAGGTTGGGATGTATGCGTTTGGGAAACTGGCAGGATTCTGCCAGACAGAGATTTATTTGTACGTTTGTGTTAACGTGATGTTATCATCTGCTAAACAAAGTGAGCACGGAAAGCAAATCGGAAAACCTGCACAGGTTTGGTGGTATAGTCAAACACACCGCCTTCCCCTCTCTGAAGGAGAGCCAACAGTTGGTATTAATTTGCTTGAAGTCACTCAGTTTTCAGTCTCTTATCACAAATTCACCTTCCCCCTGCTCTCCCCTGCCACCACAGCAGACAGCACCATTCCCACAACCAAAGTCTGAAATCCTGGCGTCGGTGAACGTCGCTCACGACGTGCCTGGTGAGCCTGGGCCGTCAGTCCAGCCCCAAGTCCTGCCTCTGGAACACTCAGCACCAAATTGCTCGAGGGAAGACGAAGATGTTCTTTACTGCCCAAAGAGGATGTTTCTCTCTAACCTCCATCAGCCTGTGGTTCGTTTCTGTCACAAAGTATTAAGGTTTTCAGCCCTTCTAAGATATTTATCTTAATCCTAGCTAGGGTGTTCTCATTATTCACATAAGCATCTAAATTAAACTATTTTATATCATATTAAGTCCTTACCCTGAAGGGTATCTTGTGGCAATCAGTTCCATAGGTTAATTATGAACTGTGAAATAGTATTTTCTTTATTGGTTTTTAAACATGTTGTTTTTCAGTGTTGTTGCGTTAGGAGGGGAGGAAACCAGGAACAAGCAATTGATCTTCTCTATAAGTTTCATTAACTCTCTCATGCCCTGTCTTTTATTTCTCTTCAATAAACTAAAGCAGCCCCACTCTTCACAGTCTTTCCTTCTGCCGCTGATCATTTTTGTTGCCCCTTTTCTATTTCAGCTATTTTTGTTGCCCCTTTTCTATTTCTATTGTGTTTTTTTGAGACGAGTCGGATGTAGGTTGGTGCAGCGTTTCAGACAGGATGCAGCAGCCAGTTGCTCCGTGACATAGTATTTTAGCGTTCATTTCCCTCCCATTCTTTATACAGCCCAACAGCATATTTACTTTTTCTGACCACTGCTTCCAATTGTTTTGCTTTCTCATTGAGCTGTCCAGAGTGGCACATGTTTTCTCCTCCCTCTCTTTTTCCCGAGTGGTTAGTTAATTTACAACCTAGCCTTGTGCATGAGTATTGAAAATTATTCATTCAAATATGCATTACCTTGCATTTATGAACAGTGAATTTCATCTGTCTTCATGCTGCGCATCTGTCTAGTTTTTCTAATCTTTTGTAATCATGACTAACCTAAATATTTTTGCACCCTGTGCAAATTTTGTCACCTTCCCCTCTCTTTTCCAGAACACTAATGAATATATTAAACAACACCAGTCCTAATACTGACTGCTGAAGCACTTCATGGTGAGCCTTTTAGCAAGCTAGCAATCAACAATTTATTTCTACCCTTTTGTTTCTGTCTCTGGCTGTCTTTGTTTAACATACAGATTTATTTTCGAAGCGTTGCCGTTTCCAAGTGTTCTGCGGAGAGCCCTCCCACAGGGTGTGGGGACAAACGCGTGACTCTGACCTCCATGTCCAGTGGCATCCAGCGCTGATGCTCTAAATACAGCATTTGCAGGTCTGCCAAGGGTACGAACAGGTCAGCTCTGGTGCGCACAAGTAGACTTGATTAGTCCCTGGAAATAGAGGTAGAGGTACTGGCGGATTTGACTCAGCCTAATCCATATCCAAAAAGAAAAAGGAGAGGCGAGAGAGATTGATTTATGCAGCTTGCTGAAAAGAGACTTCTTTTTCTTTTTTTAAACCATGGCTGTAAAAACAAAACTGCTGCCCAGCCAGGGAAAGCAGATATACACCACAGGGCCCCTCGCAGTAAGACTGATGGTCTGCGCTGAGGTTCAAGGAGCAAAACAAATAACCCTGCTCCCAGCACTGTGATTTGAGTTCGCTTTCAGCCAGTTGGTCGCCACCTTTCACGAGAGACCGTTGACATACCCATGGTGCTGCTTGCAGCTAATTGCAACGTATTCGGTGCTGAAATGTGCATCATACAGTGATTATTATTATTATCATCATAACCTCTGTTTCGTATTTGAATGTTGCTGGAACACGGAAAACAATGGTCAGCCCCTGCTTTGTTCTTCTAGCGAGGCTTTAATGGCTCGGGTTCAATTTTGTCACCACACAGCGCTTGTTGTAACTTCTGTGGGCTGTAGTTTCTCCCGGTTACTGAAATGAATTCCTCCGTGGCTCTTTGTCGAATAAAAACGTATTCAGTTTGTGAATGAGAAACTGAGGCACAGAACAATTTCGGCAACTCGCACGGCAGGATGGAAACCGGGGAGGACCTGCTCTTCACAGCACTTGGCAGAGGGTGATGGTGCCAGGTGAGATGGGGGAGCGGAGCGGGGCGAGGACGTGGCAGCTGACGTTGCCCCCTGCCGCTGGCAAGGCACGGCCCCGGCCGCCAGCCCCTCTCTGCGCTCGGTCCCCCCATGGGCTCCGTTGCCTGCCCTCGCTCCATTGTGCGCTTGAATGGGGCTTCATACCTTAAAGCTGTTATTTGCAAGTTCTAATAATGTTTTGCAACTCATTTCCTGTTTCTTAGCTGACAGCCTTTCCAAAAGTAATCTTTGGCAGGTACTAATTTGGGTGATGACCACTTGATCTACATTTTTGGTGGGTAATTACTGAGTCAGAAGTGAGCAAATTTGATATCCCCTGACAGTCAGTAAGGCAGGCATTTTTACTACCTGCTCATTAAAGATTCACTGGTAGTGAAATGCCCTCCTCTCACACATAAGAAAAATCTGTCTGTTGAGTTCCAGAAGTTAGTACTTATGTTTTTTTTTTGTCACGTTTATGTAGTCCGAGAAACGCTGGCACTTTGAATAATAACTTTTTTAAGGGTAGGTGCTTTGGAGTAACGAAACCACCGTGAGATGTAAACTCTGTGGCTTCTGAGGCTGGATGCCTTCCTGTGTCCTGTGACAAATCTCTTCCACAGACATGTTGTTTTACAGTGATAACTGAATCTCAAAAGATTTGGAGGTCTGATTTGCACAAACGCTGATAAGTTCGCAAACCGATGCCGAGTTCCTACAGAGCGCCGGAGCCAGATTCATTGGTATGCTCTGGCAGCTTTGCTGCACTCTGGTGATACAAAGCAGCTGTAAATCCGGTTGTGCTGGCCAGTTAAGCGCGGTTTATGGCTGCCTTGCATTGCCAGAATGGCCGGAGCGTACCGGTGAGCCTTGCCCTCCGAATCGCTGGTGTACGTGAAATGGGGCTGGGTATCTCCTGAGGAAAGGGGGGCATTCTGAGATTATCAGCACAGCTTGCTTCCTTGCATTACTTTGGCACTAGTCTCTGCTTCCCGTAAGACCCTGTGCAAAAGCGAGCAAAAAGAAAACATAATGTGGGAAGAAATAGCCAGACTTCTTTCAAATGTCAGAGAGATTCAGATTTATTTTGAGTTTTAGAAGAAATGTGGGAAAGGAATATTTGCCAGATTCTTGGCCTCCCCATCTGGCTTCTGCGAACTACCTTTTTATTCCCTCTTTCCCAGTCAGTTTCCCCAAATCATGGAGATCAAGTCCCTGCTGCAAATCCTCTGAGATGCAGCTTAAGTAGGCTGACAATCTAAATAAAACCTGATCTTTGTTTCTGAACCAAGAAGGAGCTGGTATAGTGCCTAGTTTTTCCAGTTTGCTTCCACAGTATCTAAAGATACCGAAGTTAGTATGAATGTGACAATGTAGTGGAAGAAATACTCGTCCTGGAGCCTTCAAAAATACTTTCTTTGTCTCCATCACTTCCAACTGATTCCTCAGTGAGCTGCACCGTGTTCGTACATTGTCATTCACTTCGGCCGCTTTGCCCGCCCGTGGTGTCTCGGCTCGTGTGGTCGGTTCCTCTCAGCTCAGCTTGTAGTGGCATTGCTCTGAGGACAGCAGTGAGGATAGTGTCTTCGGCGTCTAGTGTGTGGCTCTGCGGGTTTCTTGTGAGCAATATTGATTAAATTAATCTAAGTCTCTTAATGTGGTTTAAATACGTAGGGTGTGTTGTGCAGTCCCTACGCAGAAAGGACAGAAAACTGGTCCCCAAGAATTCCATCAGAATTCATTAGGGTTTTGATGAATTGCAACTGCTAAGAAATTGTCTCCCAGGACTTGGAAATTAGTCAGTACCGAACCGTACAGATGTCAAATCACCTAAAGAGAATAAAACTGAAAAATGCTGGCTGAGAGAATATCTGTTACAGAAGTCTGGAGAATTGGTTTTGAGAGAGAGAGAATGAAAGAGAGAGCAGACGGGAGAAAGAGAGAGAGAGTGAAAGAGAGAGAGAAGAAAGAAGGGAAATCCCTAAATACCCTCTGGTGTTCTGTCCAGCCCCTGGGACTGGACATCCCAGTCATACAGCTTCACTTTCTTGTATGTGTAAAGAGCTTTCAGAGGGGGTATATGCATATGAAATCAGTGGAGAGAATATCAACTGTCGTCTCTGAAGTTGATTTCAAGGTTTGGATTGATGCAGTCTAAATACATTGGGTTTGAAGGATATTCAAAAATTTATTCTTAAGTGGCATTTAAAAAAAATATTACCCTATATTAACCTAGTGAAGACTATTATAAGTGCCACAGCTGATGCTTATTATGCGTATTGGACAGGTTCAATATCTTATATGAAATAAATGGTGGAAATAGGAAAAAGTTCTTCTAATTCTTCAAAAGTGTATCAATCACTTCCTGCATTGAACGTCATGTCGATATGTGTGCTGTATCGGAAGAAAACCATGCACAGATCGATACCATTGGCAATGCGATTATCTTTTTAACTGTGAAAACTACGTGTGCGTCTTCTGTTTTCTGGTGGAAAAAAAATATCTAAATATCATCCTGTGTGAAGAAAGGCAGAGCCGCGTCATTTGGAAAGCCCGGTTGTAATGATCGTCGTAGCACGTGGTGCTTGCAGACACCTGTGCCGGGGGCACTGGGCACGGATCGCTGCCCTGCAAAACCAGGCACCAGTGCCTTTGGAGCGGAGATGATGGGGTTCCTGTGCACACACTTCAGGAGCAGGAGTGCTTCCTGGCCTGCTGCCCTGAGCATGATGCAAATACGTGCTGGGTCTTGCTGGTAGCTGGGGGTGTCGTGTCCATAAAATGGACGAAATTTCCAAGTTCCATGGCATACTCAAACGAATAGCTTCCAGATAATTAGACTGCCTATCTGCAAAAGAGACAGAAAAGTTAAGTTTTACATTCTCTAAAACTACTGTGGTTCGTATTACTGTAGCTTCCCAAATTTAAAATCCAGATCCAAATTTCTGCCATCAAAGATTTTAGCAGCAGTCTGGTCTTTTTTCATTATTTTTTTTACTTGTTTCATTTCTTTTTTTTTTTTTTTTTTTTTTTTAATTTTATTTTAGTCTCTTATTCTGAAGCTTTGAGGGCGTTTGGATGTGAGATTTTGCTTTGATTTTTTCCCGAGACAGGAGCCATTGCCTATTTGCATTTGGGATTTTGCTTTTGAACCTAA
This sequence comes from Nettapus auritus, assembly GCA_011076525.1. Classification (NCBI taxonomy): domain Eukaryota; kingdom Metazoa; phylum Chordata; class Aves; order Anseriformes; family Anatidae; genus Nettapus; species Nettapus auritus. Next base: position 15,170,086 of record CM021767.1, read on the forward strand.
AATTGGATTTTGAACCCAAAATTCAAGATTAGATTCAAAACACTGATGTTGCCAATCACAGAAATAATTGCCAAATGTAAAGCTGATCCAGAATTAATTTTGGATTCTGGCCACTGTAGAATTCCGCAGGTTCGTATATCTGCTTCGGATAGATCAGGAAACTGCTGTTGATGCTACAGGCTTGTTTCTGTGGTCTTTCTTAGAAAAATGAGGGATGAGAAATAAAAACGTGTAAGAGGAGGAAAAAAAAAAGGCAAAATAAAGCGAAGAATTACGGGGAAAAACAAAACAAAACAAAACAAAGACCCCACCTGTGTACACTTTGTAGGCCTTACGACTTTTTCTGCCACTGATGCCTGGGAGAGGCAAGGCAGCCTGGGCGTAGTGAAAACCGTCCATCAGCTGAACACAGCCTTTTTGCAGATTGAAAGTTAGTGTTTTCTCACCATATTTTTACATGCTTCAGCACCTCCTGCTTTAAATAAGGGAGAGAAATACTCAAGCAATATGGTATTTCTGACCCTGCCAGAAAAAGAAAGTCTTGTAGACCTTGCTCCCGAAAGGTTATCTAAAATAAACCCTACTTGGAGGTTCATTCGACTTAGATTATTGTGCACCTATGATTAGCGCAATTAAGCAGTAGTGAGTAACATGTATAACAGCCCGATCTCTGTCGTGTCTATAAATGTCTGTACAGTGCAAAGGGAGAAGGCATGATATCCAAGGAAATATCAAGCACAACTCTTCTGCCTTTACTCGGCATGATACTGCTTTGATTTCTTTAAGAAAGCAATGAGGTGAAAAGGTTTCTGAAACAATACTTCTGTGTAACCTAGCCTCTAAAGCTGCACTGTGAAATTCTAGTTTTGTGTATTTAACCTTCCCACGTTTCTCTTTACTGGAACAACTCTGAAACAACTTCCACCATTCTACCCTAGGAACTATAATCTCATCATGTTATCTTACTATTTCTTTTTTCCTCTTGCCTTTGTTCCCTCGTACCCAGTATTCAGGAAAGTATTTAAACATTCACTTGAATCCACCAAAGTCGATGAGACTCAACCATGTGCTTAAGTGCCTGCTGAATTAGGGCCTTGATTTGCATCATAAATACATCACCACTGCTCCGCTCACCCTCAGTCTCTCCTACCGCGCTGCTGCTCACCAACTTCGTGGCTCTCACCTCAGCCCCTGGCACGGGGCTTTAGTCCGGGCACGTGGCCCGCAGTGGGCCCCTGCTCATCCCCACTGGGCACGCCACGGCCGAGCCCTTGGCACCCAGCACCGAGGGCACTGCCGTACCCCAGAGCCCTTCCTGCCCTCCGCTCGCGCACCCACCCAGGTGGGCAGAACCCGCGCCGTGCCGCAGCAACTTCTGCATTGAGACGAGTCGTGAGGAGATGAGCGGAAGGGTAACAGCCGGGTTAGGTAACCCCTAAAAGTACGAATGGTTTACAAATATTTAACGAGGAAAAAACTAATTATGCCGCTCCTGTCACGGCGAGGGCAGGCTTAGAAATGGTATAATCAATATGGGAATGTTAGCTGTAATGCAGTCTGTCAGCTTTTTAACCAACCAAAAAACTTCAGCGTCTCTAAACAGAATTGACCCTCTATCTGCTGAATCCTGCTTGTGCCAGCAATATTTTACTCTCATCATGTTCCGTATTAGCAGTTGTCTATCACGGGACCCTGTAAAATCTGTATTAAAGAAACATCTCTTCTGCAGCTGAGAGAGTTTGTCTCCAAGTACAGGAGCTAGAGAGTGCCTATGGAAAACAGTGAGAATTTATCTGGTTCCCAGATAAGTAAATTCTGTGTTAGACCCCGAGCAAGTCTTAGGAGGTTCATGAGAACACGTGTTGTACCGCTAAGGCTAGAGAAACACCGCACCTAGACGTGATGAAGAATATGTCTAATGGTTTGCTGGACTGGGCTCATGGCCCACCTTTGCACTGTTGCTGGCTTCTAGCTATCGTTATGTTGGACATACATTTACATCCATATTTATACAGAGTGGATACTATATTTAAAGCTAATCGGCTCTACAGGGGAGCTGATTTTCTCCAAAAGAAAATCTGCCAGCAGTAGCTTGGTGGTGTCTGGGACCACGGCTCCTGGATGCACAGAAGACAGAAGTTTGAACCCTTGCTGGCCAACTCAAACTACTGAAATCTGACTACGCCATATAGTGCAGGAAATTGTTTTCTTATGAGGTGCATATGTTTTAAAAGAAGCAACATTGCCATGTATTTTACATGGGTTATTAAATAACTGTATAAATTTAATGATTCAGATGTTTTGCATTATAACCTGGCATCTCAGGAGGCATGAAAATAGCACAGTAGGAAAATGTCATTGCATACTTCATAAGCAGAGCTGTTAACAAATGGAAATCCTTTTATAACTATATAAGAGATCCAACTTTAGTCCCCTGCCTGTCTCAACCTTCCACTGGTCTTCAGATGTGAATAAACTGTGACTAACGTGAAATAGTAACAAGGCTGTTGCAACTGCCAGGAATCTTTACTTCAAAAAAAAAAAGGGGGGGGGGGGGAGGAAGGGAAGAAAGGAAGAACAGGTCTCTTCTTTAGTTTACAATTAGCAGCAGCGCATGAACGTGGCAACAGCCCTGTTTTGGCACTCACCTCGGAGAGCAGGGGAGAGAGCAGCTCACCATCACTCCATCTCTTGAAAAATGGAAAGTTTCTAACCTATGGAGTTTAAGCACAGATCATCAATATTTCTGTACATAAAGAGCTGGGTGGGTATTGCTCCCCTTGATTTGTTGTTTGTTAGACTAGTTTTGGTTGGTTACAGCATTATGCATTGTAGTAACTTTATTTTATTGCTGCTGTCACAACAAAGCAAAGCTGCTATTATGTTATAACAAACTAAAGCTACATTTCTAAAACATCACATCTACCCAAACTACAGTGCTATAACGCCTAATTTACAGTTTATTCCAATCACGTGGACACAGGAAACATAAAATAATAAAATAAAGGATTTCATTGGTTCATCCCAGCAGAAGTCCTTTCCAGTTTGGCTGTTTGTCATGCAGCAAGGCAAGCCAAATATATTGCCCCTAGTGTTTTTATGTGGTAAGGGCACAAATGCGCAATCTGCATATTCCTGCAGGACTGTCAGGCCAGTTCATCAAATACCCCGTGAAACCCCAGCTAGAAGAATGCACATCCACAGGTCTGCTGAGGGCTTTTGTGCGGATGAGAGATACAGGCTACCGAAGTGCTACAGAGAAACGTGCCTCGGTGTGCCACGAAGTATGGGACCAAGCTGTTGAGGCACCAAGATGAAAACAGAAGTCAGGCCTGCGCTCAGCCAAGTTGTTTGCGGCTCCTACTCAAAACAGCAACTGAAGAAGTTTGTAGCTAATTCTCCTCGTTTTCTTACTGCGAATCCCAGCATAGCGGGGCAAAGCTCTCCGGATTCAGCTCGCTGCTCAGAAACCCACATATGCTTGAGTTGACATCAGAAGGCTCATTAACGTTGACCATAGTTAGAATCATTTTGAATTAGAGCCCAGGAAGTCAACACAGGGACGGGCCCTGCGGAAGGGGCTGCAGTGAGATGAAATGACTATGAGGATGGCATCTATTTTTCTAGCTCTAGAGCCCAGGCGTTACAACAGGTTACAACAGGTTTGGTTGAGTAGAGCTGGGATGTTAATGGTGAATCGTGGTCCTGGGTGTTGCTGCTGCTGTACTGCTTTCCTGGGGTCTTTTTCCTCGTTCCTCAGCCATGGTTGATCTTGCCGGCTCTGCAGCACTTTCAGAGGTAGAAACCTGCACAGGAGCCTGGGGACAGTATGTTGGACATTTCGGTGTGGTAAAATGTTGGTCTAAGTCTGGAAAAGTTGGCAACAGGAGTTCGATAAATAATTTGCAGTTAATAACTTACTTGATTTTTTCTTTACTTTTTGGCAGATAGTTCTGCAGACTCATAAATTTGCTGTAAATAACTCCTAAGAGCAGGAAGCAGTACAGCATTTCTTGAAAAACTCAGAGTAGCAAAAGAATGTGACAAATTCAGTAGCTGAGCCATCAGGATACAGAGAGCAGGTATCAAGCTGTGCCATATGTACAGTCACGGTTGGCTTGGAAAGTCTCCTCTCGTAAAACCAAATTGTTCCACTAGGAAGTGAAGCCAGGAGCCTTTTGCCTACAAAATTAAATTGTGCTTTTTTTTCCAAACCAATTGCATTTTTTGTTTTGTTTAATGAAACACCAGGCAGAATCTCATTTTTCTCCTCCAGCTCTACCTGTCTTTTTCCTCTTATTTCACCCCTCCCCTGCCCTCCTTCCACCTCAGGGCAAATGGCAAATCTCATCTTCTTTTTAGGCTATTTATCTTTTCCTCTCTGAAACAACATCCTCTAACCTTCCCTGTCGTCCACCAATATGAAGTTGGACAAGTAAGGAGACGTGGAAGGGTGACCTGGAGGGGAGCTGAGGACTTGGACTGCCTAACGTCACCAGGTTGCTCACCGAGTGACAGAGCTGAGCCCTGCTGATCCTCGTTCTGCAGAAACAGCTCAAACAGGCAAAAGATGAGATTCTTCATTTCCCCGAGACTGTGCATTTCAATTGATGCCTAAACTAAAAAGCATGTAAGGAGATAGGCCTGCCTACTGTAAAATAGCACAAATTAAGAAGACAGCTGTACATAAAACTTTTCTTATAAATCTGAAACTCTCTGTCAGCCTACGATGCCTGCAGATGGATCACACCTGAACATTTTCTCCAACATCGTTCTTCTGGGCATTAGACTCGCCGAGTACACGGAAGGGAGCACTGGTAGGGTTTGATGGCTTTGCTTGGTGTTAACGCACTGGTAGGATTGATCAGAAATTGCCTGCTGCTGAAGGAGAACTGTTTTGCTAACACCTCCTCATCCCTCTAAGGCTCCTGCTGTGCAGTGCCCATCAGCTGCCCTTCCAAGGGGCTCATGTCCAGCTACTGGGGGTACCAGCTTCACGGACAGCATGACGAGAGTTTCCTCTGGTTTTCCATGCAATCTGGAAGCTAGGCTGAATAACATAATGTAGTCAGGGGCTTTGCTGTCTCCTCCATGTAGCATCCCTTAAGAGGAGAACACTTTTCTCAGCATGCGCTGCACTTTCTTTGACGACTGTATGGGAAGTGAATTGTTTCGTTTGGCGTGTATTCCTCCCGGGTCACTGCACGGCAACATATACTTCATTGTGAACCAGGACAACTCTCTGTCCTTTGGCAACCAAGTGTTCAGGCCAGCCTGGAGAGGGAGGGCCTTAGAGTCAGAGACAAGATCCAAGGATCTCTCAATGTTCACAATACTTCTGTTAGTTCCTACTCCTAATGCGAGGCAGAACGGGAGTGCTCCAGCAGCAGTATGTGCTACTCACCTTCGAATGCTGAGCGCTGCTCGGTGCAGCGTGCCCCCCACGCTCCCGGTGGCCCTGCAGCCACGGGTGTTGGGCTGGATGGCCGACTCCTGCTCTTGCCGTTGGAGTTCTGAGGCGGGGAGCCTCTGGTACTGATGTTTTCTTCCCCATGTTTCTGTAGAGCTGCCATGTCTGCTCTGGGGTTAGACTGGGAGCACTGGAGAACATGCTGAAGGGGGCAGCCATTCCCCATCGAAATGTCCCCTTGCTTTGACAGGCAGCAGGGCTGCAAGGGGGGAAGCTGTCATGGGTCAAAGTGGAAGACTCGAAGACTCTCTATGAAAGTTGTTTGATGTGAAGAAAGGAAAGAATCAGGGACATGCATACACAAAAAGAATGCTCTGGGCAAATGAAACCCAGGCATAGATAGTTTGGTGGAAATTAAGGTTGATTTGATCTCACCACATGGGGATACAGGCTGCAACACAGACTACAATGCCTTTTCTACTTTCTGATGTTTTTAATGCTACCAGTAACCGAAGGTGAGTCAAATGCAGAAGCAGAACCTAATAATAAATGTTTACAGCACAAGTAGCCTACTGTGAGGCAGTTCTGACATACTGATCTGTGCAATTAGCCAAATTCCCTGCCTGTGAATGCGCTTTCTTTCCGTAAATGAACAGTGTGTCTAGTGTTCGGATTTACCCTGCCCTTCACATGTGGTCAGTGAGATCAATTATTAGCAACCTCCGAGGATGCTGTATTGAGATTTCTCTCTTTGCATGCCACGCAGAATGTTCGCTATGTCTTGTAGCAGATGTAGAAAGAAGTAGAAACATTCGTAATTGTGAAAAGCCATCAAGCAAAATTTGCATATACTGTTGATAGAGTTAAGTACGGCCTTCCAATAATTGTAAGATGCGAACTGATGGCCACAAAAACCCAAACCATTGTGGTCTTTTGCAGTGATGTAAGATGCTTCAGAGATGCAAGGAAAGAAAACAAAGCACGGAGATAGCCTGGTTTGTGCAGTAGGGTCTGTGCTCCGACCCCAAAGGGACTGGCAGGCAGGAGAATAGCGTGCTGCTGTCCATCTTTGGAGCCTGGCAGTTCTTTTGTTACTGGCATGATAATACTGCTCTTCATATAGTGTTGGCTCATTTGTGTTTCCAACACGCAAATCAAAGTAAAGCCATTTTCCTCTGCCTTTCTCAGAAAACTCTTTAACCTTTCGTATTTAATAATCAGCATAAACCTATGAAGATAAAATGTACAAGATGCTCGTGGTGCATCACTGCCACTTAGCAAGTGTCATGTATTTGTGAGCGTGCGTGTAAGGCAGAAAGAAAGCATATGTATTTCTTGATTCTGCTTTGGCTTTGCTGGTTTTGTGTCACCTCTTACATAAAATAATAACAAAGTGAACACAACATAGATTGCATTCATCTGTATCTGTGAAAGCATTGAAAAGGATTATTTATTTCTTTTTCTATGTGTATGTGGTCACAACAAAATGACTAGCGACACACAGGGAATACTGAGCATCTCACAAAAAAAAGGAGAGAGGAAAAAAAAAAGAGACATACTATATCTCCCAAGTAAAAATGTAAAATTAGGGGAAAAAATAAAAAAGATTGTAGGCAGGAAATAGACATCAATTTCTCTGACTACCACAATAGAAGCTAACACCCTGGATGCTATCTTCTGTTAAGAAGCATCAAATTGTTATGTAATTTAACAGCCTGATTGGCAAGGCAAATTTGAGCTAAAGTAAGGTGTGTGTACGGTTTGTCAGATTCCAGGGATAATCATTTGAAGCTAATCCTTTTACTTTTCACAGTCGTCTTTACAGAAGTCTTTCCCTTCATGTTTGCATTATCTGAAATTGTTGGGTGACTATATGTATATTTTTTGCATGTATGTGATAAATTTAATTTATAATTAACCACCCGGATTAAGACATCTTGGCAGGCAGAGGAACCTTCTGATGTTGTTAATTGTTTTCTGTAGGATGTGCTGCTTTTAAAGTTTTAATAATCGCTGATTGAAGCCGAGGAGCCTTTTTTTCATACGATTGTTTTGGCAAGCTAAAAGTCCAGTGAAATAGCTGAGCTCTTCAAATATCCCGGTGGTGCAAGGCACGGTCACCCCAGGATACCGCTCTGGGGGAGGCTGTGTTTAAAACGAGGTGTTTGGAGTGTACGTAGTGTTGTGTATGCTTCTGTTATTTCGGAGGCACAGAACATACTTATTAAGCAAGATCATCTCTGAGCACTGCTGAAATGCTAGGGGTTTTTTAGGTGCTGAAATAGGAGCTGAGCTCTTCTGAAAAGCTAGAGAGTACTGAGCACTTGAGAACGTGTCTGTGAGCTCCTCTGAAAGTTTGGTCCGTAATGAGAAAGCAAAGCAAGTAGCAGTAATGGGGCACTTAATTAAAAACCTTTTGAATGTAAAGTGGTGAATCTTGATTCTTACAAAATTGCAGAAAATGTGCTTTTTATTCCGGGACAGCATGTGGCACCCACACATCGGTGGACCTCTTGGAAAAAAGTCCGACTGCTTCCAAAGCACATCACTGCTTGCCCAAAGTAAATCAGCAGCAGCCCACCCAGCAGTACTACGCTGAAATATTTACCATCATTTCATTTGGAAGTGCAAAGCAGTTGTTTCAGCTGGGAATTTCTGTTCCCACGGACCCAATGAATGGGGATTTTTGCTCCTTCGATTAGAAGATCTGCCGTCTGTCTAGCTCTATTTTCCTGAGCTCTTGCATATTGCAGCTAGGTCAAAGTAAGCGTGGAAGACCGAAAAAAAAAGTGATTTATCAGATGTGAGGCGTTCTCTGCTGGTGACAGGCCACTTGTGACTTCCTTGGGAGGAACGGTGGCTCTTTTCATGCGTTTCTTCTGCGAGAAAAGTCATTGCTGTTGCTGTCAAAAATGTTTGGTGTAAAAGAACAGTGGGAAGTACAAATAATGTATTTCTTAATTAACAGCAAAACCAGTGCTTTAGGTTCTACTCTGATAGCAGGTAGCCAAGAACGTAGTGCTGTGTAGCTCATGCCTCTGACTGTCGCTCCTCTCCTCCCTGGCGTTGGGTGAACGCGCCGGCTGCATCCCAGGTGAAATCCGCATCAGAATCTCAGTGAGCTTCTTGCTCTGCAGGAACGGTCTTTGAAGGGAAAACGTGTTATTAAGTAATATCAAGATTATTAATATTGTCTGTGTGGACCACATTAGTGTCTGCTCGGTCATCTCCACATGCTGTTACTTTTCAATGGTGCCGTGTAACAAATTAAAATGAAACTGAAATATCTACTCGATAGGATCCCAGTTCAGGAATGGGTTCGCTCCTATTTTCATTGTTCCTCAGCGCATACGTTGCTGAAAAGTGTTATTTATCCCCACTAGACAAATGTGGCGGGAGTTGTTGCGGTGATATGCCACGCAGCAACGCTTGCTTGTTTCCTTTCTGATTAAAAAGGCGATGCGCGCTGAAACCTGGTCGCGTCTGAAAGGGTGAAAGTAGGTATCAAAAGCAAATCAAAGATTTCGTGAAAGAGTACCGGAGCACACCTTCCGAAGTATCACTTCGTAAAGCAGATCTATAGAAGCTAGACCTTGGCACATATTTTCAAATGAAGTCTCTTAGCATATTGAGGCTGCTTTTTGTGACCTAATGGTGATTTTAAATGGATGGATTTAGCTAGAGAGGTTTTCTTGCACATGACCTTTAAAAGGGAAAAAGAACAATGTTAGCATTCAACCCAAACCCTGTAGTCTGTCACTTTGTATACCATATCATTACTAGCAAAATTTAAAGGAAAACTGCACCCATTTTGCTCAGCCCAGCAATATGAAAGTTCACAGGCTAAGAAGCACTTGTCACCATTTTTTAAATTACAATTGGCATTCCCGAGGAGGCGGCCATTTTACTGAAATATGATCTATCTATTCTCTCTCTGCCTGGCTGTCCAGCTGGTGGGTTTCTGAAGCTGTCACGCGCTGCGCTGTGGAAGTGCCACCTGAATTATAAAAGCATATAATCGTCCCAAGATTATCTTCTCCCTTCGTGGCGCACAGCGCGGTGTGTGGATAACATCACGCGTTTTTCTTTCGGACAAAATCGAGCTGCCGCAAGGTGGATGTGGACCATCTCACGAGAAGTTCAGCATGCCCGAGCTTCTTTCATGACTGTGCTTTTGTGCTTCTGAGTGCCCCCTTAGGTTAAGACTTACTAATTCCCTAACCTGTGTGGCTAAGAAAGCAGGTTTTCAATTGGAAAGAAATAAGCCAATTCAGTGATATTTGTGAGTATGAACGTGGCCCGAAAGGGCAACCTTGAGAACCCGTTTCATCTCTGTTGCCTGCTAATTTGCAGCAATCCTGTTGGCCAGGAAGTTTTGAAGACCATCTTTTTGCTTCTCATTTTCTACTTTTTTTTTATTTGTGCCTTTGTGTGTATGGACTCCAAGTAAATCAGAGAGGCATGCTGTTAAATATCACAAAACCAAAAGGAAAGTCTGAACCTTCCATTCAGAACCCACAGTCTACATGAACAAATGAGAGCAAAAGTTCCTAAGGAAAGAAAATAGCACGTGTTATTCAATGAGCAATGATTGGAAAAGCTCGTTGTCTTGAAGTCAGTGAAATGGACGACATGCAGGTGAAATAACGCCGTGCCACACGACTTGGCTAGCTTTGATGTGCTGCTCCTGCCTTCCGTTGTGCAGAAGACCAGAATGCTGTACCTTGACCTTCCGGAGTTCCTTGCAGTTCATCTTTAGTCCCGGGTTCAGCAAATTGCTGAAAAGTGAGTGCGTAGCTCACCATGACTGGGGCCGTACCTGCTGGAAAGAGCTGTGACCTCGCGGGCAGCTGACATGGAAGAAAGAAGAGCAGGCCGTGGATACCATTTGGAAACCCAAGACCAACACCACCTTGACATAAATCCAGATGAGCCAGAGGTAGGCTTTGAGCAGTTCTGCTATAAAGTGCGCTCATAAAAATGAAGGCCACTGCCCACAGCTGTGTATTGGCTCAAGCTTCTGTAAGTGCTTTTATGATTTCCCCTTTTAGAAGTCGGCTGAATCATGAAAAGCAAAGTGATTCGTTATCCAGCTGGTATCATTGGTTGTTGGGTTTGACATCGTCTGCAATACCGGCAGCAAGGAAGCTTAGTGCAGAAGATGGGGTGTATGAGATGATCAGTTGCTCGATATTGCCTTAAAGAGCTATAGAAATTATGTGTAATTAGCTCGTACTTCATCTGCGCTGAAATGCACCAACACCATTAAAGCCGAATGCGGTCTGATTCCTGCTGCTGAGGTTCTTGTCCTAGCGTGTTGCCTTTCATGGGCTGCACCATCTCCAGGCTGGCTGGGCACCGGTTTCTGTCTTTGCTCTAGCGCAGGTATTTTCTGTACTCTGCCTTCACCAGACCGACAGAGCTGGCTGGTACTTGGACACACTGAAAAGTGTATTGAAGGAAGCACTTGCAGGCAGTTTCCCAGGCAAACTTTCAGACTGTCGAGCTGAGCAAAACAGGTATCATTTTTCTTTAAAGAAAATATTTTGCTTCTTAAAACATGAATTCTTTGAAATAATAGGCGAACTGTCCTTGTTGTTCATAAACATCTTATTTATGCATCTTCGCTGTTGTGATAAATTAGCTGGGTTTGTTTTATATTTCCCTACAGTTTACTTTAAATAATCCTTCACAGTCTTTCACCACAAGACCACATAAGATTCCTTTTTTAATACCCAGAATGCTGAAATAGCATTTTGAGCGCAGACTGTAATGCATAACAAGTGTATAATTTCTTATTGGGAATGCTGTGCAAAAACTTGTTTTCCTATCAGCCAGACTAAATTTTTTGCTTAATTCACTAGAACCCCTGTGTATCTACAGGGGTAATTTATAATTAGAGCTGCAGCAAGCAGTTTGCTGGAGAGGCATACATTCATGGACAAGCCTGTTAGGCTGCGCTCCAGATCTGAGCCCCTACACGCCTCCATTTGGCCAGCAGCCTCCAAGCTGGGCTCACAGTTTAAGAAGGGATTTTTCTCGACTAATTTGAAAAAAAAAAAAATGTAGCAAGCTCCCTGAGCTCTGGACCTCTTTGCAAATGAGCTAGGAGAGGGGTGTTTGAAATTGTCCATCTGTATTAACCAGAGCTTCTGCACGGTTTGGTGCAGACTTGGTATCTTCTGCTAAGCATCATGCACATTTATGGCACTATATAAATAACAGTAATACAGCAGTAATCTAAGTCATTCCATCAAGGTCTCACTCTCCGAAGATTACCCCCATGATTCTGATTTTTAAGAGCATCACACTGAAGAGGAGAGGAGGGAAAGGAGGAAATAAGAATCCAGATTCTGCATTTGTGGCTGATTCAGCAGCTGAGGGTGAGCGTGGCTTTGCATATTACCCAAACTTCTGCATGCTCCCAGAAGAGCCTCCCGAAGTTGCTTATTATTTCTCTTGTATATCTTTCTACCACAAAACCACAGAATAGGAAGAGTGGTGGGAGTACAAGGTAGGAGAGAGAGAAATGAAAGAGCCGAGGCACGTGAACTGCGTCATTTTGTTCTTGCTCCACAAATAAGAGATTTTTGTGTTTGCATCCCACGTACTGCAGTCTGCTGAAGTTGGTGGGAAGCTTTTCAGCGATTTTGGATCAGGTCAGCACTTGTTAAGTCATCAGGCAGTACTACTACCACAGCAGTTCCCACTGGTTACTTCCAAGGCAGAGGGGTTGGTTGGTTTGTTTGTTTTGCTTTCCACGTCATTTTTTTTTCATTTTTTTTGCTTCATCCCCCACAGGCTACACAGGTGCACAAGGTTTCTGTATTACCATGCATTCAACTTTGGCTCACAAGCTTTCACAAGCAAAAGAAAGTCTTTGCTGTCAGAATAGCTGTTCCCTAACTCACCTTCTCTTTCCTATGACTTTAATTTCTCCAGGGCTTTCAAATACTCCTTGTGTCTTCTGACGGATACAGAATCGTCTCCGTTCTGTATAGCATTTGTTTACTTCTTCTAAACATCAAATTATTGGCAGGCTAATCTATGAAATGGGAATTGACCATGTTCATGTAAATGCATTGCATTATTGCGGCATTTTGATTCTAAGAATTGTTGTCTTCTCTTTAATGCGCAGTTTATGCTTGACTCAATACGTAGTCTTAGATTAAAGGATTTCGTATGTGTTGAAGAGGAAAGCCTCAGAGCTTTCAGCATTCTTAATATGGTCCAATTTTGACTCAGGAGACTCAGACTGTTTCCCTCAGTGCTCTTTATTCACCATCAAAAATAATTCTTATATTTGCAACTGGCAACAAGGAAAAAAGTTGGATTCAAGATAATTGGGTGAGGTGCTTTTCAGAGAATTAATGTAACGAGAGCTGCTAAACTTATTGCACTTAAAAACACAAATAAGAGTGTTGGACAGAAGTTGTCGGTAGGTGGTCTCTTAATATCTTACCAGTTTTGAAGTTATGAAAAGGAGCAAGACTTTTTGAAATCTAGAAAAGAAAGAAAGAAAAGCTGGAAGCCGAGTGAAAGAGCAGAGTCGCAGCACCGGTGACCCGAGAAACCTCATTGCTCCACTTATACTGGCACAATGTCACGTTCTCAGCCACTCCATCACCAGCAAGGGGAAAAAAAGCTTTTCCTTTCCTTTTAGTCAAAGGCAGTGGGTAAGCAGAGCACGCGGTTCAGAGGGTCATTAAAAAGCATCAAAGGAGGCAGCCTCATGATGGTAATAAGACGGCTGCAAGGAAATAAAGTGGGCATTGATCTGCACTATCGAGTGTGACATTTTAACCGAAGCTAAAAGCCAAGAGCAGATCTAGCCCTCTTATTCATCTGCCTGCCTGTTTTAGTAAATTGTCTTTTTTTTTCCTCCAACCAGTGGCCTCAGAGGTCACTTCATATTAGCTGGCTTGTTAATACCGAGGCAATCAATACTTAATCAACAAGTAATGGGATTTTGCAGTCATCCTGTATGATCTTTCAATAAAGCCCCGAATCTATCTCAGCCCATTCAGAGCCTGACTAAAGGTGCACGATTGCTGCAGAGCAGGGATTTGATGGTCTGATGCTCTTAGGCTGATCTGCATCTGATTAAGACACCATGCAGCCACTGTCCTTCACCCTTTTGTTCCTTTATCCCCGTATAATGTAGCATGGCACAGAAATTCGTCATCTTAGCTTTAAGATGCACCAGCAAATGAATTAATATTTCCTTACTGCATGATGATACAGCCTCTTGGTCATGATATGCAACCAAAAAAAAACCAACAGCACAGGGGGAGGGAAATTACAGGAGGGGCGGTGACAGGTTTCATGTATTGCCTTAGAAAATACGGTTAAAACAAATGGGTCCAAACCAGCCTTTTCTTCTCTACCCTCTTCATCCTCCTGACCGAGAAAGAAGATGTGGTGCTGTGACAGATGTTGTCAGCGGACGTGGCTAGGTGAGGATCAGTGTTACAGACGGCCCACTGGTTTAGGTAAAAGGAACAAAAGCAAAAAATTCAGGCTCTTTTCAGGCATGGAAGCACCTTGCTGACAAGGCTCGAGGATAGGACTGCTTTAGGCTAATTGTTTGCCACGATTGGCATGATAAGTTGAACATTTTTTTCCAGTGTTTTCTATGTGGTCCATGTACACGTGTACTTACTGTAGCATCTCTGAACTTAGGGCACTGCCACATCGAGTGACGTTGTACCAATGAATGCCATCCAAAGGTGTCGGTGGGTCTGCACAAAGGAAGTCTGTGTTCTCCTCCCTTGCCTTCTGGGTCTGTAGAGAAGGGGAGAGGCGGCACCCCTTCCAAGCCTTGCTGCTCTCCCCATCGCCCACTTTGTTCCAGTTAAGACCATGCTTGGCCACCTGGTATGAAACACCTGACACTGTGGTGGGGCATGCAAGGGTGGGGGAAAGAAAAGCAAAATACGGTTGTGTCTAGAAAGACAAGAGAACAAGGGAGTAGAATAGGGTAAGGGAATGTGAAAAAAGGATTATAAAACGTGGAGATCAAGCTAATGCAGCTTCGAGGGGGCACCTGCTCCCTCAGTGCCAGGAGTGACGCGTGGCTGTGCCAGAGGAGGACTGCCACTCTCTGCGTGTGCTACATGAACCTGGTATTTGTGCTTTGTTGTTCGCTGCCATTATTGGCAGAAGGGTAATACACAGCATGCAAGTGTATGAAAACATGCCGCTCTGAGTCACTTTGTGTTTTATTTTTGTGGATATGAATTTCTGGAAACCGAGCCTGCGCTTCCCGTTTCCCTCTCTCCCCAGGGGCTGGGGACTTGACACTGCTTCAAGCAGTGGCCTTTCTTTCAGGTTTGACTTGGAATTGTCTCCCCTCCTGTTGCGCTCGTTTTACCTGTGCTGGCGGTGTGGCAGCAGGAGCGGGACAGGGATGTGTCAAGCCTGTCCCATCCAACAAGGCTCTGGAGGGAGCTGCACCAGGTGCGACATGGTGGAAGGGGGCCCTCTTATTGCGGTGTGAGGACACAAAGGCACGGATCTCAGCTCCGCTTTTGGTGAGCCCCCCTTCGCGGTTGCCAGCGGCTGGGAGCAGCACGGAGGCCAACCGGTGGACGTGGCCCTTCGCTCCAGCAGGGTGGGTAGCGCCCACGTGCCCGGGAAGAGGGTGCAGGGAGCCGAGTGCTGCTGTTGTTCCCATTTGTTCGAGCAAGCACAGAAAACAAGAGACCGTTTTTCTGCCTACACAAAAGCCAGGCTCAACTTGGGCCAGTGTGTGAACAGTGATTGAGTGGTGTTGGGCAAAAATCAGGATTGGCTCGCACATCAGTCCAATCCTTTAATCAGAATGAATTGAACTCTAATCTACTTCTTGGCAATGAACAAATAGGCAGCCCTGGATGTGGATGCTGTTCTGTTTCATGGATATGTGTGTTTGTGCAGAGTATGGGGGCGCGGGTTAAAATTAGAGCTGTGCGAGCCCTGTAGGGTTCCATTCGCGGTGAGGTTTGCAAACTAATCCAAGTTGCTTGATTTACAGCAACTGGAAGCAAACCAAACCTCGTAGACTTGTCTGAAGGGCCGTGTGTGATGTGGGGATAGCAGCTCCATCTGTACACGCTTACTTGCATTTTCCTCAAGCTTGCCTTCCCTAGCTAAGGCGGGAGGATCTTAGGGTTTCGTGGTGAATGGGGGCACAGAAAGGAGCCAACCCATTTGGCTTCACTGGTTGTGCTAAGAACGCTGAGTTTCATGAGATACATTTCTTCCAAGTCTTCCATTACAAGGCAGTCTCCAGGTAATGATTTACTTGCTCTTCTCCACTGTCAGCATTGCTTCTCTTCTGCTACCGTTTCCTGGCTGGATCTTAGGCCACATATTAGTTCTCACCTCCTTAAAACATCACTAGAGAGACCCTAAGAAACTGCGAAGTCTCTTCTCTGACTCCTGTGCTGGCAAGACAGCTGGCGCATTGCTTCTCCTGAAGCTTCTGTTTTGCAGTGTTTATTTCAGCTGGGGCTCTCTGAAAATCGTCACTGGAATGGACGCAGGGACACGTCTCACCTTCTGATGGCGGGGAACTGCTCTGGAAGTCAGTCGAGGAAGAACCGCATGATGAAATATAACAAATATCAGCTACCAGCAGTTCGTGGTGATTTGTAATGTATATTGAGAACTGCAAAAATCCTAGCTGCAATGCTTATTTTGGCCTACTTTATGTATAGCTCCTGGAATCATTCATTACCTTGCATGGGAAGATAAGCTCGGGAGCTTTTAAATGGTTTTGATAAAGCCAAGAATGCCTGCATTTGGCTAACCATCAGCCACTCAAACCCCATGCAGTGCTACGTTGTAATTAATTACCCTGGGCCAGGTTATTAGGGAGAGCCAGGTACATTTTTTTAAAAGTTGAAACTTTTGGGGAGCATCTGCCGTAGATTTGAAGCAGTAGCTGAGCAGTCTCGAGTGCAGCGTCTTCAGGGGCTAGAGCATCCCTTTCTGGAAGATGGCAATCAGCTAACCCTTGTACGTATCTCTGTGTGCTGGAGCTTTCTGCCGCCAGAATCAATAGCAGCTGTAACGCCCAGGCACACGGACAACACACCCACAGCGAGACCCGCGTGCCGGTGAGCTGGGGCAGGCTGCGGGAACTGGGCACCTTACTGCCCGCGTGTGAGGAGAGCTGGGAATTAGACAAGGCGGGAGGACAAACAAGGAGTGCTGCTTCAGTGCGTGCCTGCCAGGTCCACGTTGCCATTGGCCGTGCCTCTCCGTCCTGCTGCGGTCCCCATTTTCCCTTCCGTGGGGGTGCAGAAGTTGCCCCAGGTGGTCCCGAGCAGAGGGAGCCCACGCTCGGCGACCTCAGCGCTGGGAGTGCAGGTGTTGCTGCGGGCACCCCAAAGCTCTGCTGGGGCCAAGGGGAGCTGCGGTTTGCCCCACGATCTCCTGCCAGCGGCTTAACCCCTGTGCCATGGCTGTGGGAGGAAGGTATTGCCAATACTGTGCTGTGCTGGAGCCCCGGAGCAAAAAAAGAGGAAGGTTACTGGTTTTTGCGGTTGTCATTGCTCACCGGTTCTGCATCGGTGGTGAGTTTGGGGCTGAATCTCTCCGTTGTGCTGGGCAGGCGGCTATCCTCAGCTTCATCAGCCATGCTCTGGCATTGCAGGTTTAACTCAGAGGATTAGCAATTGCTCTGGACAGTGTTGCTGTTAGCAGGGGGGTTTGAACTCTGAATGGGAAAGATCAACAAAGTGTCTCATATGCATTTTGTAAGCGATGACAGACTACAGCGAGTTACCAGGAGGCTATATTAGGTAGAAATCTTACATGTAGCTTGGAATGGGATAAGGGGAAAAGCGGAGATAGGCAGGAATATGTGACTATTTTTGTCCCTCATCCAGATACCTATTGGTCAGTTCATTACAGGGGTTGCCTGGAAAGGTCAGCAGCTCGGTGAGCTGTGCTGAAAAACATGCCCGGACTAAACCAAAGCGCTCGTTCCTGCATAAGCCAGGCAATCTCACAACTATCAACTGCACGGAGGACGGCTGTCCTATTCCTGTGCTAGGACATGTTGCTACTAGTCCGTTATGACACCTTTTATCAGTTCCCGAAAGCGGCCTTGTTTTCTGCAGCGTGGCGTTGCTTTTCTGCTGGCTTTCAGTCTGTGTGCCTTGCACAGAAAGCCAGCGACTGGAGGCTGTTCGCAGGCTGACCCCTCTGCACCGAGACAGGACAATGGCAGTGCAACCTGCATTACTCAAATTCCAGCCTTCACGGAGCTGTCATCAGCATGCCTGGAAAATTAATGTCATTATGCTGTCGCTCGAGGCTTGGCATGGCTGCTGCTCGCCTGCGTGGGAGAGGAAGCCGCGGTGGGAAGTGAATATTGTGGCTTACGGCTGCAAGGGAGGGACAAGCACTGCCGAGAGCTGATGGGGTGTTTGCTTTCACAGGTTTTGTAACTTGAAGTCTGCCCTCTCTGTTCAGCACTGTAAGCTTTTGTGTATTTGCAGCGCTCCTTTTAGTCGTTTCCGAAGTCTGTGCTAACTAGGGTCTGCTTTGGCCCCTGTTGTTCAGTGCGGTGTTGTGATATGTTCCAATTTCCACTGGGCACTATCTTGAAAAGAAGGGCAAGGATGCAACAGTCTCTCTCTCCTCTGGATTTAAATGCATTTCTATCACCCTCCTCCCCTGCAAGGTTTTTTTTAGGGCTTCTTGACATGAAACAAACTCATACTTTTAAAACCAGTGAATGGAGTCATGAATATATTTCTTGTCCTTGACAGCGGTGGCACTCAGCTAACTGAATAACTGCTTAACTATGCAAGGGTACTGAACGTCCTCACGTCAGCCAGTAGAGCAACTTTGGAAGAGTGCCTTTATTTGCAGGCAGGTGGGAAGACCACAAAAGCCCAGGAGCAGGAGAGGAGGGAAGGGCACGTCAGTGTCTCTTTCTACCCCCAGAATGCCATGAGGAGCTGCAGAGGAATTTGCTTCCTCTGAGATACGAAGCAGAAACAAGGGACTCGACAGGGCAGTACAGCCTCTCTTGGACCAGCCTAAGTGACCCCTGCCCAGCACTGGAAGTTGGCTCTCTGAGCATCTCTTGTACCGACCCATTTCTAGATACCAAGCAAGCGGTGTCTTAACTTAAAACTCAGGAGTTCTTCCCAGAGCAACTGTGAGATTTTAAAGAATGCGACTTTGAGTTTTCTCCCTCTTTTTAGTGCTTTGATTTAAGCTGTTATTGAAAGCACAGAAACGCACAGAGAACAGTGCATGTCTTTCACAGCAAGCCCCATCCTGCAAAATCAGCAAGTAACAGAAACCTCGTCTGATACAGGGATCCTTCATGGCTGCCTGGATAAGTTAAGACAAGCATCCAGTAATGATTGGGACTTCAAAATGGCACGATCTCCTAGCCAGGCACTTACTGTGTGATGAAGAAGCTCAGAAGTCTGTACAAAAGCTGTAAGACATTGATTAATATCACCACAGAGTAGCTGTGTACATGACATTAACCAGCAGACATCCTCTCTCTGTGTTATTTTTTTCATTATCGGTTCATTTGCATTATGAATATCCAGATCAATAAGACGAGATTCCCAACTCTTCATCTTCCTTTTTAGTATCAATAAAGCCCTGTTCTGTGTAAACGTGCGCTAAACAATGCAGATGACATGGAAGGAGATGCACTGAAAAATAAACGTGAAGGCAGATACAGCTCTTGCACCTCTTGCGCGTGCACGCAGACCTGTGCCCAAGGCAAGATGTTTCTTTGGCCTCAGCATTGTAGCAACTGCACCTGGAAGTAACGGAATGACAGACACGATGCACTGACCTTAGTTGAACAATTGCTTATTTGACTGTGGCCAATATCCCGGGAAGTCACAAGCATGAAAATGCTCCATCTCTCTTTTTTCTATTTCCTTTTTTTTCCTTTTTTTTTTTCTTTTTTTTTTTCTTTCTTTTTTTTCTTTTTTTTTTTTTTCATGCTGGCCATTTGGGTCTCCCTGAAGGCAAAACCAAATGACTTCCCTACAAAACACCACAAGGGGCCAGTGCTGGAGGGGAAGGCTCTGCAGGGGAGCGGATGGGCGCTGCGTGGAGCACATCAGGTGTGTTCTGTGCAGGACCAGGAGCTCCCAGCAGAATCGGACAAGACAGCGCTTCGGTGCCAGGAGCGGCGCTGGCCTGGCAGCACTGCCAAGCTGCCCAGCAGCCTCCTGAGCTCTGGAAGCTCAGGTGTCCCCAGGTGTGCACATGGCAGCTCTTGTTATCTCACAGTGGTGGTATCCTGCGCCTTCCGCACTTGATTTTTGCTCTCAGAAAAAAAAGAAGCATCAAAATTCAGGGAAGCCATGCTTACTTGTGGGTGAGTCTGTGAAAAAATAATGCTTTGTTTATGTGCTGCTCTGCCTTGCTGCTTTGGTGACGTGGTGTAGCATCTCCTCAAGGTTTTTTATTCCCAAGTCTCTCGTTGAGGTCCCATTTTATCTTAGATAACTTCTGCTTGAGCGTCTCTTTGTCATAACGTCTGGAGAAGCACTTAATGCTCGAACTGGAAGTCCGTTATTCAAGGGGAATTTTTGATCGATGACATATCAGGAGCTACCGTTCTTGGCCTGGGATAGCTGAGAAATGTGGAAGGGGCTGGACGGCGTGCCTGTGTTTATGTTCCAGGGAAGAGGCCCATCTGGACTTGCTCTGCCTTGCGCCGCGCTCTTTAGAGGTCCGCTTGCAAAATGACAGCTCTCTTTCGCCGTGACAATCGCTCCTGAAGCAAGCAGTCATGCTTAGCAGCCACCGCCTGATTGCCAATATTTGCCTTGCTTTATTACAGCACTGTAAACTTGGGCTGGCTATCACAGCCAGTTGATGACTCTGACAATTTGGAATCCGAAGGGCTCTTATGAAATTAAACACCGCCTTTGCGTGCCATCCGAGCCTCTAGATGGGCAAGTGAAAATAAATGTTCGAAAGGTTGTACTTTATATAGCCACAGACTTGACCTCTAAGTGCCTTAAAAGGGCTCACATACTTAAAGGTGCATTACCAGGCCTTACACTAATTCACTGTGATAGCTAAAGTGCTTTGTGTATACCACCAGAGACCAGAAGCCCTTGAGGATCCTTTCGAGCAGAGCATGTGGGCAGTTAACATTATTCAGCTCGAATTTTGTATTTGCAGCCAGTCATGAGTGAAAGTAGGGGTAGACTATTTGCATATTGTTTTGGTATAAAGCTGGAAAAATGCTTCCATATGTGTGAGTCAAGTAACTCCATCCTGCGTGTTTTTCAGATGGCTGGAAAAGCCTAAATAAGAGCAGGCCCTGCCTGGCTTCTTTTTTTTCCTTTTCTTCTTTTCCCCCTGCAGATTACTTGGGAGCATTCATCCCTCCCTCTCTTTAAGTTTGCTGGTCTAAGCAGGAATACTTGAGACTGATTTTAATTCTTAACTAGATGGACATGATTTATTAATTCACATTTGAAATAACAATTGCAGTCGGAAGGAATCAGCTGAAAGCCTTAATTACATTGGAAAATATGCTTCAGTGTAGCATGGCCCCATCCAGATTTCAGAATGCATAATTATCATCATTTTTTAATTTTTATATTTGAAAAATTGTGATGGAGACCAGACTCTGCTGGCTACTCGCAGTGCTTCAAAGCAATGCCTGAATCAGAAGCGAGTCTTTAAATAGATCATTTTCTTACTTGCTTGTTAGTGCCCAACCACATATGCAGACTTATTGTGCGGGGTTTGGCCTAAGCATTTCGAGTATTATTTTTACATCCGAGCCAACTAGCAGTTTCTGTGCCCAATTCCAAGGAAAAAAAGATGTTAAACTGTGAATGTGCACAGGCATATGAGCCGAGATTAGGTAATTTGGGATCACTCCATAGAAATCACATATGGGCCTCGGGGACTGGGAATTCATTCCTGTTCAAGCAGTGACCAAATGAGGAAAGCGAGATCAAGGTAATTAAAAAAAAAAAGGCAAAACCCACCAAACTTTCTGAAAGGAAAAAACGCACCACTGAACAGAAAAGAAAAAAAGCCTCCCTTGCCTTAATCTTGAAAAAAATACGACAGTTAAAGAGATACTGCCTCACTTGAGCCAAATGAAGTAGACATGAGCACTCCGAGCTGTGATTGCAGTCCCCATCACCGCTCCGTCTCTGAAGGCTTTGTAGTGTTTTTCTGTAGCTTCACCCAAAGGCTCTGCTGTGTGAGGCGACCCGGAGGCCAGCCCCGCGGACACCGAGGCTCTGAGCAGAAAGAACTTTTTTAGCTTCGTGTCCACCGGACTCTGGCTGAAGAGCACGGTTTGCTCACCAAGGCAGTGACAACAGATGAGCAAATGATGAAAATGTGTATTTCCTTCCCTGAAACAGAGAAGTGCAGGAGTGATCAGTTGGATGGGGGGACAGAAATACCACTGTATCCACTCTCGCTGTCCTTGACTAGTGTTAAATCTTCTGCCTTTTCGTTCCGAACTTGATGAAACTTCTTACACCTGTTCTCATGCAGAAATGTCCTTCTGAAGTAGAACAAGGGAAGTGCTCTTCGGAAGCCATTGTTAAAATACAGAGGAGGATCCTTGTTTTGTTCCGAGTCCTTCCTTCTGATGTTCTCAACTCTTCAAACATTTTTACAGGCAATCAGGATGGTGGAAAGCTCTTTGTGGTTGTAGCTTGCATGATGAAATAATTCCACTGACTCTTGTCTCTGGAAGATGGAAATGATATTATTTATCTACGCTCTTCTGTAGCAGCTTTTGGCCAGTGTCGCTTTCGCCCTATCGAACCCCAAGCCTCCACAGCACACCTGCGCGGGATCTTCTTAGCTCTTCAGATCTTCCACAAACCTTGGCTTTGCTCTGGATCCCCGCTCAGGGTCACCGCCTGTTGGCTGGCTGCTGAGCCCACAGCACGTGTGGTAGGGCCTTCTGTGCATGGGGCTCGCTCAGACCTACAGCAGCATCTTCCCAGGGCCGGGAGACACTGCAGAACTTCTCTCGGAGGCTCCTGACCTTCCTGCAGCTCGGAAATGGCTACTTTTCTTCAAAGGTTTGCAAAAGTTTGTAGGAAAAGGAATGGACAGAGCTCACAGGACAGCTGCTAAATTCCCCTCTCTCTCCCTTCAACTGACAAGCGATAAAGAAGGCAACTGCAAGACTGTACTTTGAAGCGGAAGAGCAAAAGAACAATCTTTTCTCCTCTTGGCATGGGTTCCAACAATGGTTGCTGTCTGCCAGCATCACCATGAGTTACAGCACACGAGGTCATCATTACGTATGTGGTGCCAACGAGGGCAAGAATAACCCCAGAAGCAGTCTGCTTGCTGTCACCGAGCAAGTGTTCTCCGCTGCCCCGCCAGGACATCCAACCACCTGATGGTTGGACATGGCTGGAGTTACGTTCAAGCTGTTTGTTCATCCTTTCCCAGCACTAACACCGGTTAAATGTGCGTGTACATGTATATATTCTGTGCATGTATGTATAAAAATACATACGCAGACACCCCCAAACGTATCCGTGTGCTGTACGTGCCAAGCTCAGCATCCGTCTGCTTGAGGAAAGCAGGACAAAGCTCTGGGCAAACCGAAGGTGAAGGAAGGGAGTCAAGACTGATCTCTGACAGGGGGAGACAGTTGCAGTGAGCAATGTGGCTCTGTCATTTTGGAAACGGAGGCTTTCTGAGAGCGGAGAGCATTGTTGCTTTAGGACCTGATTTTATTCTGAATGTTTGAGTACTTAATGAAGGGTAACACCACAACAAGAGTGCAGCGAGCATGGTTGGCGCAAAAATCATACCCTTAGCTGACCCCCAACAGTGAAGTTTCTGAGCACTAACCACCTCTGCATTTATCTTCCTTGCTCCCTGGCAGTGAAAGAAGTTCGTTTTTATTCCTGTTTTAATGACAGGAAACTGCGAATCAGGGAGACGATAATTCGGACTTCCAAAGGGTTCTGTTTAAATAAGTAGGTATAGAAAGAGGGCAGCATGCCAGGAAAAGAAGGTCTTCTGAAAACATTTCTGCAAACATCAGGAGGGAGCCAAATGCTTTCTGCTACACTGGCCCTCCTGGGAAGGACGTTTTCTGCAAACCTGGCCTTAATTGGTGCTGAGCACTGGAAAATTCTGGTCCTCTACCCAGCAGCATGGCATTACAGGTCAGCTCAGTGTATCCCAGGCCACTCTCTGCTGCATTAGACCGTCTATCCTCCGATTCAGTCTTTGCCCTGGATGTACATGCCCAATTTTATTCTGTTTTATTTGTAAAGAGTGAATTCAGGATTCTCCCGACACCCTTTTTTCATTCTGTTTTGTTTGTTTTTGGTCATTCTCGTCCTGCAGCCTGGGATTTACAGTAGCTTGGCCCATCCTACCCCCGTCCAAAACGCGCTGAAAAGGAGCCATCTGTGGGTTCCCTCTGTTGATACATTTCCAAAAGACCTTGTAAAGTGACATTAATTGTTCTGACTGCATGCACCTATTTGTTATTACACACTGCTGCCTCATTCCTGCCTTTTTTTTCCGGAGGTCATTCTCCTCACTGCGCTCAAAGATTTGTCCAATCAGCTCAGAGGGCGGCACCGAGAAGCCTTCCTCCCACCAGGGCCCAAAAAGCAGAGATGTTGTGTCGTCATTTCAGCGCGGGGAGCATGTTCCCTACTCACCAGGCGATTCCCCGAGCACAGGTGGGACCCCGCCGCCCCGCGGTACTGAAGTTAGCTCCTCTCCACGTTCCTCCCTGGGCTGGCTGGAGGAGCCTGGAGCGCATCACCTTCAGCCTCAGCTCTGCCCACGTGTGAGTGGTGCCTGCACCAGGCAGGAGCTGACATTCAGCGCGGCACGTTTCTGTCTCCAGCAAAGCCGTGGAAATCTGATGGACTTGCTGGGCAATATTAAATCCCAAGCAAAAGCTTTATAAAAGCTACTTCAGAACACTATCAAATTATTAGTATTCTTTTTCATAATACAGATGGCGTCTCATTTTATTGAAAGAAAAAGAGAGAGAGAGAGTGGGTTTTTTCCAGCCCTCTTGGGAATTATTTTATTGAAAATATCAAAACTGGGAAGATTTCTCCAGTGCCAGGGGTCAGAATCTTTGACTAGTTTGTTGTAATGCGAACATATAAAAATTCACTCAGCGCTCATTCTCTGCCTTTTATTTAATGTACAATCCAGGTAGTTCCACTTTGATTCTTTACATTACTGTCCCTAGCACCAAATGTTTGCCTTGAGTGTTTTAAATTTCTTTCATGAATTCTGAAGGAGGGAAAACTTCAGGAAAATTGCCTTTGGCCTAATATGTATTGATGCTCTATTACCAATGAAACAAATTTTGTTATTCCAGCCAACGCTGAATAAACAACTCCTCTGTATTTCTTCTGGGAAGCTCTAACTTGAAGTATCTC
Organism: Nettapus auritus; assembly: GCA_011076525.1. Lineage (NCBI taxonomy): Eukaryota > Metazoa > Chordata > Aves > Anseriformes > Anatidae > Nettapus > Nettapus auritus. The sequence goes on from CM021767.1 coordinate 15,194,902, forward strand.
TGTAATATCTCCACTTTAAAATAGCATTTTTTTACTAGTTTCCTGTGAATCGTATCTGCATACCTTAATGAGTAAGTGTTTAATATTTTAATTTCTATTAATACTGAATAGTAAATGCTGCTGAAAGTCAGCCAAAGTAAGAACTATGACAAGCAGCTACGTTACGTTTTTCCCTCTGCATCATTGTCATCATCATCAAGTACTATCAATATAAGGACCAGGCAAGTCATAATTTCAAAGGAATTGGGTTTTTCAATGATTGCTAAGGGCAGAGTTGTCATGCAGACCCTTTATTGTGACAATGATTCATGAGAAGAAAAGAAATCAGCTCGATTCTCTCATCACCAGTGACATTTTCTTCGGACTGGCAGTTACAGTATTTTTTTTGCTTATAAATAGATGACTGGTAACCTCTAAAGCCAGGCAAGGGTGACAAATATGGAACCCAGATGGATGTATTTGTTAGTCATCTTTCGGCATAAACCTGGGCTATGAAGCGAGATCACCAAACGCAGCCTCGTTGCCTCAACTGTTTTGACTTTTTCTTATTAAAAGAGACACTTCCACCTGAGCTGTGTATTTCACCTCCGGGACAATTTGTGGCCAGGTAGGAATTTGGCAGACTCTCTGCCGTGCAAATGAAAATCCCGATTTGGAATAACTGCTGAACGAAAGCTTGGCTCTTCTTCGGGTTGGCATTGCTTGTTTGAGGCTACGTTGGCCAGTACTAAAATGCTTTTAAATTCCCCCAGAATGGCAGCTGAGGTAAGTATTGTGTTGGTGTTTTGAGGCAGACCTTAAAGGAAGGACTGCTTTTGTCTGGGATAATACAGAGCATCGTGCACAAGTGCTCCTCGTGTTCTTTGTCAGGGGGCTGTGAAGGCTCCGTCCATGCGTCTGAGCATGCACATGTGTTGCTGATGGAAAGGGGAAAGCGTTTCACGGGGCTGCAGTATGCATCTCCGTGATCTAAGATGAAAAAAACACTCCATCAGGATGCCTTTGATTGCTTTAACCTTTCTGTCCTCCACCCTGAGGCACCCCTGGAGCTGCTCTCTTGCTTCCAAACAAGACTCCGGTCGGCTTGCAAACGTCCCGTTTTAAGTAAGCAGGTGGCTGAGGACTTGCGAGTCCGGGGGCATCTTACCTTAGGCATAGAGTAAAACAAGCCACGCAAAAATCAGGGTGAGCGCAGGCCGGTGCTTGTTAATCCGCTTCTGACTATGCAATCCTTATTCTGTGAATAAATTCATTTCTGCATGTTTAATCTGACACCTTTTGCAAGCAATACACTCACTCAAAACACCAGCGATGAATAAACACTAGCAGCCTCTTTTAGATATTTGATTGGGTAGCTAATTCACAAATGATTGACTACTCAAGTAGTGAGAGCATATGGAGGCTCTGTGAGCGACTGTCAACACGGGGAAGTAGGCAGGGAAGCCAATTGTTAAGAACCAAAAACAATAGCGAACAAGAAAGTCCTTGAAGGAATGTGGCACTGGGTCTGCTCTACGCACGAATTTATGAAAACGCGTGGCCAAAACAAAAGAAGATGGCAGCATCGTTTCCTGTATGTGCTCCTCGTCGTTGGTTATTATTATTCCAATTTTTGACACTTGAATGAAATGTGGTATAATTGGGCTTCATAGCTGCAGCTCCAGGCGACATCAATTGCCTTTTTTAAAAATGATGATGGCGTTGAGGGAGACTCTTTTTTTCCTTTTATGTTTTGAAGTTGCCGCACTCTCGGTGCCACTCGTACAATGCGCGAAAGGGGCATTGTACTCCTGGGAGGGCCTGCGAGGCTGGGGACTGATCCCTCGAAGAAATACGAGATGCAGAACAGAAAAGTAAACACACTGCAGGATGTTACGCTAACGCGAATCCCAAGATATCCCTTTTTTTTTTCTTTATTTTTTTCTCTGGCTTTTCCTCACTGGTAGTTCAAGCATTTCACTTCCTTGCTGGTAGCACGCAGAGCATCTAACCGTACAGGTGTATGCAAGGAAACGCTGTTCCTGCCCTCCTGTGCTTTGATTCGGTAATCAGTTCTGTCAAGTTGGAAGGACCTTAAGCTGTCACGAAAGGAAAATCGTTCCTTACACTGCGTTTATTCCTGCTACGAAAACACCTCTGCATCTTCTGTTTGTGTCGCTAGGTATTCTGCAGGGTTTGGTTGGCTTATTTTGACTGGGGCGGAAATGGGATGAGAAGCATTATGGTTTTCGAAGTTGGATTCAGCAGGGAAATGGAAGATGCATTCGTCATTCTGCTTTTGCATCGAGAAGCAATTCTTTAGGAGGTAGAACAAACCTTTAAAAAAGCAATATTGAAAAAAACTGTAGTGAATAGGAAGAAAACCTGTTGTGGCCGAATCCTTTTTGGGGATGGATCCTTCTGGCTATGTTCAGATACCGCACCGTGCGCCCGGTTTCTGCTTCACCCTGACCCCAGCGCGGGGCTGGCTGAGCCCCGTGGCAGAGCAGCGATTTCGCTCAGCGTCCCTAGGGAAAGCTCAGCGCCCTGGGGCTGCTGGGCTCTGCTGCTCCTGCGGCCTGCCCTGGGGGGTGCCCCCTGCCAAAAGAGGTGGAGGGATTTCTGCCTACACCAGGGGAAGCCTTTGCTTCGCCTGACTGCAGGTGGAACGGGCGCAGGAGGAATCAGTTGAGCCATGTCTGTGTAGCTCTAAAAAGCAAAATATTTGCATATCTCGAAGGCAGTTTCCCTTCAGACAGACCCAAATGAAAGGTCTGGATCCAAACCGCCCCCAAATGAAGGACCATCTGCACTGCAGCTCTCTTGCAGCCGCTTCATGGAAAAACTGCCAAAGGATGCGCAGGATGAAGCCCTTCTGCCAGGTGCTGCCAGCAGCGCCGCGTGCTGGGCTCGTTCTCAGGAGGTTCCTCCCCACACAAAAAGCCCACATCCTTGCTCAGGTCCTCAGGTGAGCAAAACGTCTCCCCTGGGTGTCCTGGGACAGCGGAGTTTCCTCTTTTGCTAAGGCCTACATTTGTGCATGAAGCAAAGAAAACAATGCTGAGAGAACAGGAGCCTAGACAGGGAACCAAAGAACCAAGGAGAGCCGTCAGTTTGTAGAGCTACAGCCTGTAAACAAGAAATGTGTAAACTCCCCTCCACGCTCGCACACATATGTGCGCGCTGTGTTTTGGGCAGCCATCCTTTTCCTCGCCTCTCTTACCCTCTGGCAGTGGTGCCCGGTGCGTGTCGTCCCTTCAACATTTCTTTTTGCTTCTCGCCTGCTCCCTCCCGCAGCACCCCCAGGAGCTGTCGATGTGGCCTAGTGCAGATGCTGTCTCTGCCATGGGGTGAGACTTGTGCCTTCCTGCCTTTACTCGGTCACAGACTCCAGGGTCAGAGTGCTGGCAGAGGCAGATTTTCCCCTTCTCCTAGAGACTCCTTCTGATTTTCACCGAAACACCAGGCTTGGATTACTCTAAGGCTCTGCCAGACAGTAAACCCCATTTCTTCTTCCTCTTCTTATTAGTGAGATCCCAAGTGGAGGATCCCCTGTGACAGACAGCGCTACTGCCGGGACCTGACGCGGAGCCGGGGCTGCCGACGGGAGCCAAGCTGCAGCAGAGCAAGCAGAGAGTCTGGTGCACTCGTATTGGCAGGTAACTCTTGGAACTTCCTTGCCTTAAGACATAAATTTCAGCGCATTTTTTAACTGCTAATGATTTAGGATCTTAAACAACTTTAAAATATTCCTTTAAACGAAATCTTTGCAGTTAACCTTTAGCTGCTTCCAGTTCACAGAATCCTTTACAAGAAAGGGCAGGAAATCAATAGCTTTAAAAAGCAAAAGCAACAGCCCTAGCATCAGCGTGTGCCATACCGCACCGGTGTGCCAGTGCCAGCAATTGCCTGGAGCAGGCAGGAGGTGATGCAGAATAGCCATTCTCTGTCTGGGTTACTCTTGCATTATAACTTGGCTCCTAAGGAATGTTACAAGGAAGAAGGGAGGGCGAAGGTTGGTTTCATCACCAAGCCATTATGAAGGGGAAGCGGGGGCAAATGATGTTTGTCCATACAGGAATCCCTAAATCCATCAATTTCTCAGAGCCCATTAGTGTGAGTATGGCAAGCAGAATTTTGACCTGCTTTTAGTGTTGTGCTGGTCCTGGAAATTGTTGCTACCCTTGTCACTCTATTACAAATACTATGAAACAGGGAGAGATCTAAAATTAAACCAGCCGCTTATCAGCCTCAATTTCTCCCCCTGTGCAAACAAACCCAAACTGCCCTCTCTCCCCCATACACACACACACCCCGGTCAGTAAGTTTTACTTTGTTCGGCTTTTCCGTGCTTTTGTCTCAGATGTTAGAAGGTTGGACACAAGGTCATTCACTATCCATTCCATGTGGATACAGCAAGTCACTTCAGGCCTTCTCCCCCTCCTCTCAATTCATCTGAAATCTCTGCTGTGCGGTAATGGAACTGCAAACAGTACAGTAAAGCCCTCGTGGTGAAAAATAAAAAAGTGCTCCTGTTCCACGGGAGTGCTGGGAAAGGATGTCCCTGATCGGTGCAAGTCAAAATGGGTTGTTGGGATGTCACACGTTACTTAGGCAGCAGATCGGTATGAGTTTGAACCCTTTTAAGCAGAAGCTGGGAAGGGGTTAGAAGTACTTCTTTCATCAATAATTACAGGAACTTCTGTTCAGCCTTTGCTTCTTCCTAAGGCCCAGGACATACTCCTTTTGGACCCCAGGGAAGGGCAATTCAGGGAGGATATTATTCACAGATGTCAAAAGCCCCGTGCATGTGTCGCTCGCCAGTACTGTGGTGGCAGGGCTCTGCCCGAGTACCGGAATGGATACGGACTGTGAGCTGTGAGTTGTTCTGCCCAGTTTCTGGAACTGACTCCTCTGCCTCTTAAGCAATTATTTCAATCTATATGCTCACTTTTCCTGTCTGTAAAAATGGGCTGACTGTCCTCACTGGTGTATTTGGAGAACAAATTAATAATGTCAGGCACTCAAGAGGAAAAGTTTTTCAATGTGTATTTGCTCTGCAAAACTGCTCAATATTGTTATTATTTATTATTCTATGGACTCATCACTCTCCGCTCCCTTCTGCCAGAAGCTGCTTTGAAAGATGGATAAGTTGCACAAAAATTATTTTCCTTCAGTTTTCTTTGTGAGAAGGTTTTAAATGTGGCTTGGGGGGGTGTTGCTTTTGTGAGGGAGGGCAAAGGAAGACATGCTGCTGTTATGAAATGGATTTGAAAAGCTGGAACCAGGGAAAAACAACTTCTTACCTCAAATTCAGACTGCTGAAATGCCAATTTTTTTACTCAAATAAGAGGCACAAATACATAAGAGTGTAAACAATCCTCTTAATACCAGCAGATATTTTTATAACAGATTTTCTTCCCGTGCCGTCGCTCCCTCCACGCTGATGCAGCAGATGTGAAAGGCAGGGACAGCAGTGAATGGGCATCATTACTGTTTGTGAATACTGCATTTGATGTAGCTGATAGATACCACCGTTGATCCTGCTTCGCTCTCTACTTCCAGTGACTTTCCATCTGGTGCAACTCGCGCTGTACGCTCCCTCAGGTTTATGTGAAAACTACTGTGAAAGCAGAGTCATTGATTTTTGTAGGTTTAGTGCCAGAGCAATTTCAGATGGCACGATGCTGATTTCCTTGACTTTCGCTTTCCTGCTCTTGATACTTCAGTGTCAAACTCAACACCTCTCCCAACACTATCCTCCTCCTCATAATAACAAAGTACTCAGCACCTCCTCCTCCTCACTAGCGCTGTCAGCAGGAGCAGTGGAAGGGTGCTACAGGCGGCGGTGTTTGTTTTGACAGTGCCAACTTTCAAAAGAATCAGCTGAGTTGGTGGGAGGTCTCCGTGTTTGTGTTTCTGAACATAATTGTTGAATCCCTTGTTGGGGATATTTCACCACCACCACACGTCGCCTCTGTAACGGGAGCGGTGAAGTTAACAGCCCGGACTTGAGATCCCTCCTGTGTTACGCTAGCCATCGCGGTGAAGGATTTCATCTGCCGCAGATCTCTCATGCCCTAGACAGCTAATGACGTGGAGGGTCTTGTCCAGGTCTTCCAATTAGTCTGTGATAATGGAATAAGTCGTGGGGAGATTATTTTCCCGTGCCATTGTAAAAGATCTTCTGAAGGCTCCATTTTGATTTTGCATATGTGACCATTCATCACAGCAAAACTTCGGAGTTAATATGCACGGCCACGTCTGTGAGGTCAGGCCCAGGCCCCGAAGCCGGGCCGTTCGGGCTGCAGTGGGGTTTGCAAGCGGGCTGAAAGGACAAAGTGATTTTGCCTGAGTTAAAGGACATTGTTATGGAACAATTCTCACGTTTTGTCTCTCTAGGATTGGTGACACAAGATGCTATGATTTATGACGTGGCTCTGGAAGCCCTGATTAATTGCCTCACACTGCTGATGTGCAGAAGATGATGTGAAAAGTGTTTTTCCCAAGCATTTTGTAAAACGTGGTGGGCAGGGAGTGGGGAATCGGAGACTGAAGTTCTGACATGGGGACTACCTGCTCACAGAAAGCGCGTTACGTCGTCGTATTCGTCCTTCAGCTTCTCTTTCATCCCACTTAAGGGCTTATCTCTCCCCTGGCTGCACAGGGAGATCAGAGTCCTCAGCCTGTTCCTCTGAATGGTGTCAGAGTTATGTGCACAGAGCAAATGTCTGCAGCGAAATCTCTGTGGCTACTGAGACCATTTACATACAGCAAGTGAGGCTATTTAGGTAGGTGCCAACCTGAAAGCTACTTATTTCTCAGCTCCTTAAGGACTCAGACCTTGAGAGATACCAAATATAAGTGGATAAATGGCTTTTGCTTGTGTAAGTCCAGTGGCCCCTTCATACAGGTGACTGAAGCAGTCACGAAAAATTGAGGCTCTGCCCATATTCCTTTGAAATAAAATCCTGTGCCTTAATCAGCGACTTCCCTGCATTTGTCTGCATGCCATTGTTTCTTTTTATTTTGCAGCGCGTCTGCTCAATTCAGGAGACATTTTTGTTACATTTCCAAAATGTGGGATATGCAGCGTGTTACACAATTTATTACACAGCGAACTTAGCTTTAGAGCTCTAAGTCCTTTTCTTCCCCACCTAAAAAAAAAATCCCACCTGCTCTCTCTTTGTGTATTAGCACCCTGCCTTTGGCTGAGATAGGGATGTGGGGAGACAGGGAGTGTATCTGCGAGTGCTTTGCTCACGCTTATGTTCCAAATGAACATGACATTATCTTTGAACTTAAAACCAGTTCTTTGAAAACCTGCATTTTTTTACACGGCACAACCGTGTGCCACAGCTTATAACAGAAATGTGTCTGCAGAGGGAACCGAGGTTGGCGTGCGGTGGCTGGATCCGCCTGTTTATCCGTGTGTGTGCACAGGGACGGAGCCTGCAGGGGTCCTTCCAGAAATACAACTAAGGCATTTGCTGCACCAGGGCCTGGGGGCAGCTGTGTGATGGGACCAGGGAGGGTGAGGACATCCAAAGGGAAGGCTGCAGCCCACAGCTCAACATAACGGGGGCCCTCAGCCCGCAGCCAGCGCGGGTCCTCACCCAGCAGCGCAAGGGGCGTACAAGGGGCTGGAGGTTCCTCCTGCTGCACTCTGGTGGCAACCGAGTCTGCTCTGGGTTTGAGCCGGGGCTGTTCTCCCTCCCCACATCCCAATGGCCGTGCACTTGATGGTTTTTGCTCCGATCGCCTGTATAACTCCTTGGAGACAACCATACACGGTGAGGCAGAGGACAGATCTTGGCTCTGTCCTTTGGCGCGTTGGCAGGACAGATATTATTCTAAAAGTCACGCTCCGCAACAGCCACTGCAGAGGGTGACTCTCGGCTCCTCTGCAAACAGAAGAGAGCCGTGCATACCGTTTAATATAAAAGAAGGTGATTTCTTTAATCAAACCATTCTGTCCTATCTGGGGATAGAGAAGTCTTTTGTCAGTTTAGAAACAAGGAGGCACAAATGCTGGGGTTCTGTTTCTTCAGGCTGGAATTTCTTCTGTCTCCTTCTGTGGCTTATTTAGCTGCTCTGTCTTACTGCTTCTCTTCGGTGGAACAGGGATAGCACTTACATGTCTCTTTAACATTTGGGGTATGTGATCTAGTCTTATTTATAAAATATTCTGTGCACTGTCAGTTGTAAAAATGAAGTGTAAGCCCCAAATATCTCTGTATTATTAATTCTGGCATTAGCGAGACATCTAATTTTTACAGCTGAAGATGGCTTCTCCTTTTTAATATTAGTCCTTCTCATTTCCCAAGGTGAGCTGTGTTTCAGCTCTCTGAGGGAAATGGCCTGGAATTCACAAGCCAGAGCTGAACAGAAAAAAGGGGGAGGACAGGAGAATTAGGAAGCATGGCCAAATAAGCCAGGCATATGCCCTGTATTTTTCTTTCACATTTCAGTCATGAGTCACACCGCGGTCCTCCTTTCCAGACGAGCCGACTGAGGCAGAAAGAAGAAAAGTAACTCCGATCACATAATAAGCTAGAACTTGAACAGGAATCCAATTAGCTCTTTTGTTTTAATGCTAAACTACGTTGCCTTGACCTCAGCCCACAGGTAGTGTTAACGTCCGTGGCTATTGTCAGGCAGTTGCATGAATGTGTTACAAAATTAAATAATGTGGCATTGTGCTGTATGACTAGCACTTAGGCACTAAATTATCACAGCTCTCCCTGACCTTGGCAGCATCATAGGGTTCATATTTTCAGAAAGATGAATTGTTCTCAGAACAATTTCTCAATGTTTTAAACACGCACACTTTTCTTTAACCTTATGGACACACAGTTTCTACCTCCTTGTACTGTTATGATTTTAAAAACACCGGGCCCGGCACAATGCCACCTGAAGTCAATAAAAGGGCTCTTCCTGACTTCTGTGCTCTGGTACTGTATACTCACAGGAAACTACCAGATTTGGGCCTAAAATGGGAGAACAAGATGTGTGCAGCTTTAGGGAGCGTTTTACAGGGTCGGAGAGTAACAGGGCAGGGCAGAATGATTCTCGGTCAGGGCTCGGTAGCCACAGGCCAACGCAGTCATTTCTGTGAAACGCTCTCAAAATTGGCTTCCGGTTTGGTGCCAAAGCAAGGACAAGTTTGCATTTTTTTGAGTGAATGTTAAGACCATATTAAGCAAATGACAAAGTCAGCGGAGAGGCAGACCCCCGTGTTGCCTCCCCGATGACTGCTGATGGTTTTGCTCCGCAGACAATACAGGAAGCCAGACTTGGCACCGGGCAGTGTGAACTTGTCGTTGCTCTCTGCTTCACACACCAGCGTAGAAGAAGACCTTTGCTTTCCAGCCCGCATGCTGGGTTCCTGTGCAGTGCTCCTTGTGGGAGGTTTGTTACAGGTAGCAGGTCCTGAGGCCCTACAGGCATCAGGAGTTTCAATATTAGCAGCGTCAGATTTGCAACAACTTTGTCAGGGGTTAGCACGAATCAAGCAGTCTCCATGTGCCTCTTGTTCATAGGGCCAGCTGGAATGCCCAGACCCAGGGCACATGTGCTAAGGAATCCAAAGGACTGTAGTCTTTGTAATAACGACAATAGTGAAAGTGCCACGTTGTGCACACTTCTGGTCTCTGCATCTGAAGAAGGGGTCTGAACTCGGAAGGCTGGTGCACGTGAAGCGGTAAGATGCTTGTGTTAACAACCTCATGGCCCTGCAGGAAGTTATGCGGCTCTTCTTCATTACGGTGCTTCCTACGCCTTGCTTTGAAGCCTCTCCTGTTGGCCACTGTCAAAACCAGAATGGATCATTGCTCTGACCTAGTGCAGTAATCCCTAGGTTTATATCTTTGTTAATTAAAAACTGCTTTTGACTGGCTGTCTCGTGGATAGAGAGATAAAAAGGAGAATCAAATCATTTGGACAATTATTAATACAACGTTAAAAACAAAGAAAAGGAGTGGAAAATAAAGATATACTTGCAGCCTTTTCTTGGAGATAGTTTTCCAGTGCAGTGTAACATAAACAGATTAACTGCAGTGTTTATTCAGTGTGAAAAAGCAGTTCCAAGAGCCCCAGGTGCTTGCCAAGTCCATAATTGTACCTCCTTAAATACTTTCATTACTTGGAAGTACAATAAGAGAAGCAGAGACACATGCTTTCTATTTTCTTGTCAACAAAACACCTCCAAGAAATTAAACTCTATTCTCTCTAGAAATTTTCAGCAACATTTTTTCCCCTGGTCTTAAGAGGAGGGGAAAATGCCTCCGAGACGACGGCAGAACGACACCCCCTTGGAGGGATTTCTACATGCGGAAAGAGAGGGACTGAACTGAAACCGTGAGAGTCGTGTTTATTAAAGGTTAATTAAATTGTGGAGGACATTAGAGAGGGTAGCATTTAAACATGGATCTAGATTTGATGTCCTACCAACATGACAGCAAATAAGGAGATGTCATTTTCTGTAGAGTTTGGCCGTACTCTGTCCTCACAGCAGAGCTGGACTGGACCAGGGAGTGAGTGTCCAGAGATCATTTACTTGCTCGCTCCACCAGAGCTGTCAGTCCTCATGTGTTCAGCAGAGACAGCTCAGGGACTGGCTCCTATGCTCATGTCCACGTCATGCTTTAGCTGCCCCTGAGGCTTCGTCTCTGCTCTTCTTTCTCCGTCTGCCCACTGGCTGACCCATCGCCACGGGTCAGGCGGCCGCAGCCAAATCCCTTCTGTATCCACCATCAGCTTTGGGCTTTTTCTCTGCCTCCTGTGCCGGATAGGTTTTATAATTTCATCCAGTTGTTGAACTCAGAAATTTGTGTGTGGAAGCAGCATGGTACCTTCTGGAGAGCTGTGGATATTACCTTGAAGATGTCTGCGATCGATGGATGACCTCATTGCTTTTTAAAATATGGATTCTTTGGGCGAGCCAACTACTTAGCCTGGATGTGATATGTCTCTTCGCCTTCAGCTTTGCCTGCTAAGTGAGAAAAAGGCAAGAACCTTTCCAAAGGTGGGGCAAGTTTCGTTCTTCAGCCTCGTCCTCATGTCCTGGTGTGGAGCTGTTCTGCCCTCAGCTAAGGAACAAAATACCACCATGGAATGCAGCTGAAGTGTTCCTTCCAACTGCATCATGGTAAAACTGGGCACGATTAGGTGCCCACGGGTCATCTGCAGATAAACCTAGATGTAATCTGATCCTCAGCTCTATCCAGGCCTTGTTGTTTGAAGAATACGGGCAGACGTTTCGGGTTGAGGGCTTTGTGTTTTTAGGAATGCCTTAGTCAAACAAAACTGCGTTTCTGAGCTTCTCCCTCCTGCACGCCTAACATATGCAGTCTAACTCAGCTCTTGGGGGAAAGGCGTGTGGCATTTGAGATTTCTTCTTCATAGAAGTCAGGGAAAAAAAAAAAAAAAAAGAGTAAACTTCTGCTTCAGAAATTGCATCTGAACACAAGTGTAAAGAGAATTGCTCATCTCACGGCGAGAACAAGCCTGTACAGTTACACAAAATTTGGTCTTGAGAAAGGCAGCCTGAATATTTTATTTATTCCTCTCATATCCCTTTATGTCTCAAGCCTTGATTGCATATCTAAAAAGAATTTCCCTCATCTTTTTTAAGGGAGGTTGTGATGTGCTGTGTTGTGTCTCTCCAACTAGTTTCTTACTGCTCTAACCTGTGGTAATGAAAAGCGCCGCTTTCTCCGCGCTCAGTGGTAGGTGACAGGATGATATCTATCCGATGATCTTCGGAGGAGTTCTATTGTATTATTATACGCTGCTTGGGGTGATATCGAACAATGCACACCTAAAATCTTAAAATTCCTCTTTTCTCCCTGGAAGGGGGGTCTTTCTCTCAGAGGATCTTGGTTCGGAAGTAGCCCCCGCAGGAGAGCCGAGACAGAGAGGTTCCCGGAGAGCGTTTGTAAGGAGAGATCCCCCTTCCGCGGTACCCACGGGGCCTGGAACATTGTGCTACGCTCCAGTCGCAGACCTGGGAACACAAAGTGTGAGCAGACACTTGCCAGCTTTATTTCCCTGAATGCAGCAGCCCTTTTTAGTGGCAGAAAAATGTCTGCGTTTCCACCTCGGTTTAATAGTTTGCCTGTAGATCACATCCCTTCCTATCACAAAGAAATCATTTCATCCTGCTGTGTAATTAATACACATGTACAGTGTGGCAAACATTTTCCTGTAGACTGCTTATTTTGCCTGTAAATTACAGGAAATCCTATACAATACACCTGGGAGCCCTGCAGTTTGAAATTAGAATACAAACCATCCCCACCTCCTCCCGCCTGGCCAGCTTACCAGTCAGGTTTCAAAACTCTTTTTTTTTTTTGTTTAGACGTGTAATAAATTTGGATAGTGACACACTTCTCTTCGGCTTAAAATTAATACCGGTTTTAATTCCAAAATGAAAGCAGTTTATGGCTCATCGAACTGCTACAAAGGGATGAAACTGCACGGAGGTTTCCAGTTGTGGGTTTTGTTCTGACACGCATGCGCCACACAAGTGTGTAACAAAATCCCTATAGTTTAAGGTATGCTGGCGGTAAAATCAATGCCCAAGCCTAGGTTCGGTGTGATGTCACAGCCGTATGAGCCCTGAGATAGTATTAAAATAGCAACAGCTGTTACTTGTTGTACACACAGACTTTGTAAAGGGAAGCTCCACACCTTCCCTCCTCCGCTGGTACCCTGTGAATCTCGGTGACAACAGGACCTGCCAGGAGAATGACGGTGCTGACTGCCGGAGCGTCGTAGCCACCAGTCCTTGTTGGTTTGGTGCAGACTAATTGCAGGGCATTACCTTCACGTGTTCTTGGTGTGTGTGGACAAAGGGTTTTCTGCCAGCACGGGGGGCAGAAACATCTCCATCCTCCTGACAGTTTCTGACCTCGGTGCTGCAGAGCATGTGGCTTTATCTCCGGCTGTTCGGGAAAGGTACAGCAGTTTGGGGAGAAGGTAGCTTGTGGCTCTCCTGTGCTCTGGGGGCTGCTGACGGCTGTGGCAAAAGCTGCTTCCCCAGAGCGCTCTGCCAGGCATAATCACGTCCCTACAGGTGAGAGAGGTAATTCCGTCTCTTTGAAGCTCTCTCCTGGCTCTTGCTCCTTCTCTCTCAAACCGGGAATGGCAATTGCATCTGTTTATTAGCACGCATCAGAGACTAGCAAATTTCCATCACTAGGAAGAGCTGTTCCCTTTAACAGAGGCAGACCAAATTCTGCTCTCTGTTTCATCAGGGTAAATCTAGTCTAAGCCAAGGCTCGCACGGTTGATTTGCCTTGAAGTGTGATGGTGCAGTTCAACAAAGGTAGGAGAAAATAAGAAGAGGTTTTGCCTGCAGCTTCCCTGGGTAGCTGTGCTGGGCAGAGCAGTCCCGGCAGGTGTTCCCCGTAGCTGTGGCTGGTGGATCAGGGTGAGGAAGCGCTAAGAGAGCAGCAGAAAAATAAGCCGTTGCTGGTCGAATGCTGTATTTTTCTCCTTCTACCAAAGGAACTCTCCCGGCGCTGGGCGCTTTAGTAAGATGTTATTCACAAGTCTTGAATGGCGGCTTGTAAGCACGGGGGGATTCAGCTGAGCAGGAAGATCTGCTTCTTGGGGTCTAGGCTTCATCAGTGGCTCTGTTTAAAAAAATCAGAAATGCCAAATGTAGCTTTGTAAGGCTTTGAGGCACTGGTGTCATTGGAAGCTGGTACTTTAAAGCTGTGATGTCACAGTGGAGGAATATGATGTCAGGGCTGTAAAAAAAGGTAATAAAACTTGCTAAAATTCCTTCTCACTTTTGGAAGTTTCTATTTTCCATTCAACAGAAAATGCTCTGTTCTCTTTCCTGTGACCTTCACCTTCTTTATAAGTACCCCTGCCAGGAGCACTAAGGGTACAGGAACCACCATTCCCCATCTCCCTGTGGGAATATAGCGGCCTTTTATTACTAGAACTAGTTCTTTCTTTAATGGTTTAGCAGTAAAAGTTAAAAAAAAAAAAAAAAAAAAAAAAAAGGAGTGTGAGAGAGAAAAAGAAAGTGGCCTTTTTAACTACTACAAGAGGTATTAAATAGTCAGCCAACCTCTGGAATCACTTCATGTTTTCCATGGAGCTGGGTAAGGAGTGTTACGGAGCTTTTTTGGGTAAATTTTATTGGAACTTCACAGTAGGACTACAAAAATGTGGATACTCTGATTGTTTTTGTTTAATAAGACTCGAGGCTCTTGGCTCTACTTCACTTTCGTGTCTTACTGCTCCCTAAATTTTCTCCAGGATTTGAGTACATGTTTCCTGACAGCCATCCACATGAATGTCATTTTGTCTTGTCCTGCAGGGCACTATCAACACCAGAAGTTATTAATCTGGGCTGGGACTATGGAACTGCAGGTTGGATTTGGACTGCTAGTTGCGAAAAGATAAATTCTGGTTTAGGCATCAAGTACTTCCTCCTCCTAATAACAATGTAGTCACTAGCTTTGAATTTTTGGACTGTTTCCATCCTTTTACATGACAATGGCTCTCACCAGGAGCGAGCAAAGCAATTAGGAATAGATGAAATGACTCAAACTCCCATTAGGCTTAAACTGAGCCTGTTTTCAGGAGTTTGCTGAACTTCAGTCCTTTCCTTTATTTCCTCTCCATGTTTTTCCTTCCTGCCTAGCTGTCTCCTGTGAGGCTCTGCCACTGCTTCTGCCAGTGGAAGCAGGGGCATTTAAAACGGTACGAAACAGGTAGAGAAATCAGAGCTGCAAACACGTCACATTTTGTAAGCCAGGGAGTCCTAAACAAATATTGGTATTCTTGAGCTCATTGGAGCCAAATTCCAAACCTTCTGGTCTTGACTATTGCTAATTCTTTTATTCCCTTGGTAATGTTGAAAATTAACTAATGCTTAATCGTAGTTTGCTCTGTCCTTTCTTGCTCTGCCTGAAGGCTTACTTTGGACATGGGCTTGACGCAGCTCTATTAAAAAGCTGGTTGAGTGAAAGCAATCCCTGTGCCTAGCACCATGCTACCCCCTGTGTCAGGGTGCTGGGAGTTCGAATCACGGCTCTGGAGTCTAGCCCAGCTCCACGGCTATTCCTCAAGGTCTAACAACCCCCTTTTTTTACAAGTGATGTTCTTACCAAGGTCGAAGCGGGTTTGAGGTGTTACGTTTGGTAGCAGTTTGTATGGACAGGCTTTCGGGACGTCTCAGACTTTGTCACTAAGGAAAGATGACGTGTGCTCATGTGTTGGTCGTCTGCCTGCCTGGCACCCCTTTGTCCACGCACCGTGATGCGGGAGAGGCCCCGTACGCAACAGGTTGTTACCGTACCCAGAAATTTCTGCGTTGAATCTAGGCCACGTTTAGAGCTGCCTGTGGAAAGGGAACGGTCGGGGTTGTGTTCGTCTGAGGAAGAGAAATTAGCACTTAGTGACAGAGAAACCCAAGACAAAACATGCATTTGTTCAAGAGTGTTTGGTGAACCTTGTTCTCACCCAGGTTTGGGGGCAATATGTTAGACAGAGACTCTTTGATGATGCTGTGGACATCAGATTAAAAGGACAAGTAAAACAAATATGTTTTCTCTGTGTTACTGGTTAGATGATCTTGTTTAAAATAATAGTGTTATCATCTAGCTATTTTTCTAACCAGCCTAGAAATGCCAGAGGCTCAGCAAGCTTGGTAGTTCTCGTGGTAGGTGAAAGAATCATGATAGGAGTGGATATTCCCAACCTCACACAACTCTAATTAAGAGTAATTCTCAGTAATGGACTTTGGCTGCAGGCTAAATAAATACCACTCCTGAATATTTTCTTAAATCGTGCGGAATTGCGTTAATTGAAACTTTCACATCTTCTTCTAAATTGAACCCAGCCCTGTGCTCTCCAGTTTCTGTCTCGTGGTGTGTGCTAAGCCCAGCTGCTGACAGCAGTGCAGTTAGAGGCACGGCGGAATTTCTCACAGATCTTTTCTGTACAGGGCCCACATACTGCCTGCCCCCCAAAACTGTCTTTGGGCCGAAACATGACGTGCAAAGTTCCTGCGAAAATAAGATCTTTGTTTTAGCAATTGAACAATAATTGTATCTCCGGTCCTTGCTGAGGTGCCAGCAGCAGCTGCAGCTCCTCCAGAACTTCAGGCACAGGACAGGAATGAAACGGGTTTTAATATTAACATCAGCTTTCTGAGGACTGAATTTGAAGGCCCTTGTTCTTTCCTTAGGCAAGCTTATTTTGGAGTTCATTTCTCAAGAAGGGAAGGAAGTAAAATGTCAGAAGTCTGGTTTTGATAGGAGGACTTAAAATGAACGGTGAGCTGAGCAGAGGGGGACATCTGAGCCCAGCAGCATTGGTCTCCTTTCTCCATCTTCTGTATCCTTCCATTTGCTCTGCTTCCACTTCCCCAGCCTCTCTCAGGCCCTCTCAGCTCACATTCCCTTGAACTTTGTCTAGGATTTCTGCCTTCAACAGCCTTCTTCCCCTGCACCTTCTGCCAGGTCACTGAGCTCCTCATCTCCTTCCTCACATCATGGACCTCTTTTGTGGAGGTATTTCTCCTCCTGCCCTCCTCTAGCTCTTCCTCATTTCTTCTCCCTCCCGCTTCCTCTTTCCCTTCCTGCTGCATTATCTGCATCCCAAGGCTGAGCTCCCTTCCCCTCTGCACCTCAGCTTTCCCCGGGGGAGAGCTCCTGGTCCCAGCGATTCCCGATTCCACCTTCGCTGTGCGCGCTGCATGCTGACACCACGGTGGCGTGCGCTTGCTTTGCGAAGCCCGGGGGAGTCACAGGGGTGGAGAGTCTCAGACCAAGTGCTGAGAGGATTTGATTTTGCAGCTACAACACTTGGGTGAATTTTAACTCTACCGTTTTGTTGCTGAGCATCCGTAAAGGACCTGTGCTGGATTCACAACTTGCAAGATGTTCCCAGCCAAGTGCAGGGAAACAAGGAAGCACAGCAATGGTGGGTGGAGAAGGCCATGAAGAAAACCAGCAAAGTCAACTGCTGTTGTGCACAGTACACTAAGTGCGTGCAGGCAGAAGGCTGGTGATTCTGGAGAACATGGAGGGGGGGAATGACTATCCTTGTCAAGCAGGAGGGGACAAATGCACCAGGAAATCAGCAGTGATCTCAGGTTTCTGGTAATTGTTGCCAATAGCAGAGGGAAAAAATGCAGAAGGAAAGAAAGGGACTTAAGTGTGCTTAGCACGGGAGATTAAGATCAGGTTTTCAAAGGCACAGGCCATGCCTTCCCCCACGGGTTTGCAGACACACGTCACGCCACATGAGCGTGGAGACTCGCCTTTGTGCTTACCCTGATAGGCAGTGGCAGTCCGTGGATGGTTCCCCACCTAGACTAGCACTTGCACTTGGCTGTCTTACACCTTGGAGTCTCTGCAAATTCTGGAGGCACTTTTTGGAGGCAGATTTTGCTCCTAGAAGCCTGTCTTCTTTGTGCTCCTCCAGAAAAGCAGATCTGAGGAGAAAGCTGGCTTCTGAGGAGGTCCCAGCAGCACAGAGAAGGCGACTGGTGGCATACGCAGGTCTCTAACCACCCCATGGAGGGGCGGGCTGTACCTACACTGCTCCAAAAGACGCACAGGGCAAATCAGGTCTGCCCTGGCTCCCGTTCACCCCCGGGGGGGGAATGTGGGAGCAGCGTAAACATGGCTTTGTCTGGCTCTGCCGTAAGCATACAACGCAGCTGCAGCAAAAGGTGCAGCTCTAGCTCCCGAGTATTACGGCTGGAGATTTCCCATCCATGCCTCTGTCAGAGCAAGGAGCTACAGAACAACAGGGGCTGTCGTGGGCACGCCTGAATGCCAGGCACGGCGCCGAGAAGTTAAGGATGCTGCTTAAATCCTAACAGAAAGCTTCCCTGCTTTACTGGGTTCGAGTCAAACATCAGCTGGTATTTGATCAGAAGGTGGCTTGATTTTTTATTATTATTATTTTTAATATGGTTTAATTATATTGAAATGATATTGGGAGCTCAGTAAGCAGTGGCTTGAAAATTAACTGAATTATGAAAGCTGAAATGTTGCTGCAGCATCAGTTAATGACAAGGTCGCCACCACTGTCATATTCAAAAGAAATGTCACACTTGAGTGAGGCTGAGATGGCTGCACTGTCCCATGGTTCCAGGTAGAGAAAATGAAGCAAGGGCTCCTTGGGTACTGTTTTATCCCATGTTTGAATCTAATGCATTCTTTTTTCAGCTCATTTTGGTTCTGCTGTGTTCCCTCAACATATGGAGTCCCCAGACATTAAGCCGTAACATGGAAACTTTGGGGGCTGGGAATTACAGATCATGAATAGATTGAAAAGTCCCACTAAATGCTCCCTTGGGTTGTTTGTGTAAAGATTAATTTTTGTTGTTTCTGCCTTTTACAAAAATCAAATAAGTCTCGAATTATTTTGCCTTACAGGCTGTAATAGGGAGCAGTCTTTTAGCATGCCCTGTACACCAGCACAAAAGCGCAGGGATGCAAATCAGCAACTGCCTCAAAAAGGTTCTGCAAATTGAAACGGGGAGAAGTGTAAGATCCTGGGGAAAAAAGGGGGAAAGTAACTGTTAAATACCTGATGTTTGCACGCTGATTCAAAGTCCTGCTTTTATAATTCAGCGTAAGTCAAACCAGAAGATAATGAGATTGCACTTGACCCTGTGGTACTGAAGTCGGTGTGAGCAGGATTAGTCCCGGCATTGTTCAGCCGGTGGCTGAGGTACGGAGGAGATTACTCAGAGCCTGCTCTCTTGTCTGAGCTTGCTGTGTGACCGCTCGGTAAGGCTGAAATTAAGCAGTGCCGCATTTGTCTGGTGCATACTGGCAAAATGAGTTACTGGCATGTTTAGGAAAATAGGAGCATTTTTCAGAACCGAAGCCATACTTTGACCCAAAAACTAACCTCAGCCATAATTAGGGCACGCACCTTGTTGGGAGCAAAGTGGAACAGTAACCCAGCTGGGAGTAGGAATGGCTGGTGGCTCCCTGAGCTGCTTCAGCACAAAAGCCAACAAGGTACTTTCACCAGGTATTTAAGTTACCAGCAGATAGGTGGTAACAATCAGCTGGGGGGCCTTAAAATCTCAGCCCACGCCAGCTGTTTGCACACAGAGTGTCTCTCTGTGTCGTTAGACCGAAAGAGGTCAATGCACTTCGCTTTTCTCCCTCAGCCTCCCGTCACAGAGCCTTAGCTGTTTGAAGCCCTCTGTGAAACTGCACAATGCCTGGCCGTCTGCACCGAACCTCCAGCTCATCTCCCTTCCCTGGAACATGAGCTTATTTACTGTGACTGCCAGAGGAAACAGGGTTACCCTCTCAGTTACTTCATGCTAAGTGTACCTTTTTTAGAAATTAGCCATTTTATGCAGTTATGGCTAGAACAGCTACTGGAGCCTATTGTTTAGTTCCTCAAATATCAGAAGCCTTGTGTCAAAGAAGTTGGGCAGCAGCCCTACAGCTGAATAGGAAGTACCAAAGCCAGTGGCACGTTGCAAGACGTGCATGGTACCGTTCCCCACAGAACAGGTTGCCTGTAAGGAGAGAAAAGCTTTGGGGAGCTTCTTTTCTAACTTGCGTCTAGAAACAACCAGCACCACCACTAAGAAGCAGTCTTCCTGCTCGGACTCTGAGTCAGAGATGAATTTTTGGAAGGTGGAGGGACTCTGGCAGACACTTAGGTAGAATTGCTCAGATTCATCCCAGTACCCTCCATGGTTATTTTCAGGTCTGAGCTGATTCCTACTGGTGGGTGTTTACAGGAGGAACAGGAGCTGTCCCAGACCTCCTTGCTGTCTCTTCTGAAGGACTGGACATCTGCTGGAAAATTCCTACTGGAAATTCCAGCGAGAACGGTGATGGTCTTCAATAAGGGAATTCTTTCTTTTTTAACACTTCCAGCTTTCATTGAGAAAGGAGAGCAATTCTGTTGGTTAGTGCTTCGTTTGACCTCCACTAGTGTTGATCTGAGTGAACGCAGGATGGAGAAAACGATAACCTCCCTTAGAAGCACTTCCTATAGATAGGCCTTTCCGCAGTGCTTATCTCCTCTGCTCGTGGCACATATTTTCTTCCCCCGTTGCTGTGCTAGGGTTAGGCAAAGAGCGGATGTTTTCAGCCTTCCCCATGCCGTGAAGTACTGCTGCGAACTGGGAGCGCCTCAGAACCTGCTGTCACCAAGCCAGGGTTGACTCTGTTGTGCCACCCATTTCCATTTCGCCAGCATTTGCAGTGAGGGAGAGGAAGGTCAGGATGATGTGGTGCCGTAAAGAGGAGCCAGACAATATAATAAAACAGAATTGCACCTCGATAATAATAATAATAACAATAATAATAAACAATAACCAATTATTTGGCCGAAAAATCTTGCCGTCGCAGGACATCTCGAGCTCAACAACCCAGTTGCATTTACTCTTGATGTAAGCTACCTGGGTTACTGTTAGCTGTTCATTAGTGCACCTTACAGCTCTGACCGGTTCAGTCTGCCATGTTAATGAAGACATTTACTTTTTCTAACCATAACTAAACTGCAGAGGGGTGGAATTCCTATGCATTCGAGAGCCCCAGCATTTAAAGAACGCAGACATTTCTTTCATCAGACAAACGCATTTAAAACCGTGTCTGTCTTTTCTGTTGCTACCCACTTACCAATTTTTGTAAAGAGCTGTAGTTCCAGCTTTATCTAGATTTGCTCTGAGCTTTTGTGAGCAGGAGCTATTGCCGTAAGCTGAGAAGTGTTAGAAGCTGCCCCTTGTAGGATAACAAAGTGCATCTTCAAGTAAAGAATTTGGAAGATTTGGGCTCATAAATTGTTTTTATCTGAACTCTCCAGTCCACACAAACCAATATTTTTTCATGTTCAGTTACTCTCCAGACAGGTATATGGTTGCAGTTCTCAGGCTTATAAAGGAAGCACAGTGTACAGCGCGCTGAAAAGGGATACAGCAGAGGCAAACGGATCCAAACCACATGCGGAGGCGTGTGTGTGTGTGTGCGTGTGAGCTTGTGCGCCCGTCGAGATATTTATTTGTCTCCGAAGCTGTGTTTTTTCACTAGGGGTTCAAATTTGGTCAAGTCACAACGTGAAATGTGGAAGGTGAGCTTGACTTCAGCTGTAAGTAGGATCTACGTGTCTGGCAATTGCCAAATATATCAGAGAGCTTTCTCTGCTTGAAATCAGCTCTCTTCTTCTTAATGGACAGGGAGCTAGAAATCACGATAAGAACCCCTTCCACTCCCGAGTTTTTATGGGTAGTCTCTCCATAGTTAATAAATGAGTTGGGCTTGATGGAAGTGTGTTACAGTGTTTTGGTTTCCAGTCCGCTTGGGGCCCGGGGCTGCATTCTTCTTGCTCCCTAGACTCCCCTTGAACTAAATGGGAGGTGTGGGTGAACAAGATCAGACCCCTCGTCTGCAGACACTGAAGCCACATGCAGCCTCCAGTGACCTCCCTCGCTTTCCGCCAACACTAAATTCATTGCTAGTTTAAAAAAAAGTGAGGCACTTCAGCTTCTTTTCAAAATAGAGAGAAACAATAGGGCACACTGTAGTGAGTTCTCAGTCTTTTATCTTTCTACAGATTCAACCACAGTATTGATTCTTTATTGACCTAAACTGTCCTAAGCGTGGCTGTGGTTTTTTCTCATACAGTCTATGGGAGAGTTAAGGCAGCTACTACTTTAATATTGATTTTTGTGAAAAAGGTGCAGGAAAGGGGGCAATTTGTGTCTGCAGTTGCTCTTCACTATAAAAGATACCATTGTTAGGAGCTTATAGCATTATATCAAGGGTCTTAATCTGTAGCAATCTTTTTTTACAACTTAGAAATAGGCTTGGGCAAATGTGTTATTGGTGTTAATGATATTTTGAAGTGAAGAAAATTTGTCAGCCTTTCTAAGTAAAATGCTCAGCTTAACCATTTGAGAACTTGACAGGTTTGTTACATCTGTTTGCAGGAATTATGTCTTTTGTTCCCCTGGAAAAAAAAAAAAAAAAGAAAGAATGTCCGTTTGAATAAACAGTGATAATAATGTTATCTGAATAAATCTTTAATAAATTGAAATTATTACTGCAGGCTTAAAGAAGTGGTAAGTTTTGACAAGAAGGGCATTATCATCTAATTATGCTTACTTTATGAAAGAGAGGGGCAAGGGCCAACCTGTGAGCTGTCTTAACTCCGGTAATAGAGTGATCCCCTCTGCAGACTAAAGAAGGAGCCATCAGACAACAATAAAACACAGGCAGCGCGCTGCAGATTGTAAGCGAAGCCCTGATGCACAGGCACACCGTCTTAATTGTCAGGAAAAGTGTGGTAAGCGCGTGGCAAAACAGCCTTTGCTAAGTGGATGAGAGAAGCCTGTGCCAGATATTGTGGGGTATTCCTAAAGGTTTTTTAATTATCAATTAGGCACTACTGTACATTAGCTTCCTATTGGCTAAGTGCTCGGCATAAGGGTCCGTATCAGCATTTGCAAACAGGTGTAAAGATGTAACTGGTACATAAATTGCCTTCTTCCTGCGGGCACCTGGTTTGCTAAGAACACTTAAATTCCAAGAAGGCACCTGCTAGCTGCTCTATTGGTGTCTCAGATGCTGCTGTTAGCCTGATCCGGCGTTGAATTGTAAAGAGCTCTGCCTGCTGAAACATCTTGGTTTTTTCATACTAGCAGTGGAAAAAAAAACACAGGTATGCTAAGTGGAGTAAAACAAAAGTATTTACCTGCCCCCCGATGTGTTATGTGTGAGCTGGTGCGTGTGGTTTTCCTCTAATACCAGCTATTTAATTTTTTCCTTACAGGGAATCAATAAACAGAAAAATCATTGTCTGCTAATGTTCACAAGCTTTTGGAATGTTTGATTTGTTTGGCAAATAAGACTGACTTGCTTAAAACCTCCGCTAGCTACATTTATGTCACAGAAGGAAAAAAAAAAAAAAAAAAAAAAAAAGAATTGATCTTCGTAATCTGCCAGAATTAACAAAGTAGTATAATTCACGCCTGGCTTAGATTAACTATTGGATTTGGAAGCACACTCTCCAAAAATCAATTCTCTTGTGTGCATACATATAGTTTTGTTTTGCATGTATATAATATTATATTTTAAAACTGTTAATCTAGGCCCTCTCCTGCATGTACTTATGATGTATGTTTATTCATATGCACCTGACTGCATATGTTTGTGGGGTTTTTTTCCCATTAGAATCTTGTCTCATCTAGCATTCTGGACATTTTAAGGCTGAAACAACACTGCAGTAGGGAAAGGCATTGTCTTTAATCCCCTGCAAAAGTCTGTCAGACCTTTTTGGCTCCACCTTTCCAGGCATCAGGAGGTGCTTCCAGAGCTATTCACAGCAAAGGCAGGGACACGGGCAAAGAAGGCACTTCTCGTCTTTGTCTTTTGACAGCAGCTCAGCAGCTCTAGGGGGATGATCCCGAAGCTGTGCAGCTTGTGGCAAGTATTGGGCAGGTACATTGAGTCCAGACTCTCAAGCTAGAGGTGTTATAAGTGACCGAGATGGCCTACAAAGACCATGGCACACGGCTTTAGTAGCGGGGAGGGCTACAGCTCCCCATCTTTGTTCCCCATAAATATGTCACATCTCACTTTGTCTCGCAGGACTCTCGGAAGGAAGGCTAAAAATAGAGAAACACATACAGAAGTGCAGGGGGATGTGGCTGGGTTTAGTTTCCATTCCTTTCCCTACTGTGAGGGCTAAGCAGGCTTTTGCCTTTACACATTGGCTGGGAGCAGCCATGCTAAGTGTAAATTATGATGATTTGGTAAAAAACTGTGAACAGAAAGGTCCTTAAAAAAGGAGTGTTCAGACATCTTCAGCTGAAGTAATTGAAGATGCCCTACAGTTGCTGTACACACTAGGTGTAAATTTGCCTAGGTGTTGCTGCTTTAATGCAGCCTTTCCTGCTTATTTTATCGTTTTGTGTATAATTCCCTATAACGTGCCAACACTGTAACCGATATAACTTCATGTCTTTTTTCGCTCGTGCCGGCAAGCTGAACAAGTGGGATGAGGTTACGGTAAACAAGAGGGAGATCACGAGCGATAAACAAATTTAAAGTCCACAGAAAACCCCAAGAGCAGCAGAGAAGCAGAGGCAGGAAAAGCTCTCCACCAGAAGAATGCTCAGAGCACAAAGTTATAGCCCCCCTCAACATAAGTACGTACAGACAAAAGTGACTCACGGTGTGAGTCAGAGAGAGGAGGTTTTATTTACACCAGAGAAGTTGGAAATAACATTTCCACTCAGCCTATTCTGTTCACCAATTGTGGGTATAAGCAAAAGGCTGCTAACACTTCTGTATGAATCAATTCTTTAAAAATCACTCCGCCCTTCAATCAGAACAGTTTTCTCACTTCTGTGAATTAACCTACAGAACTGGCACATGAAATAATTTGTTTCACTATCTATTACTGAATATGTTTTGGCTTGGATCCACAACAGCGTTTTAGGAGCTTGAGTTGCACTGAAATCACTGAACGGGGGAAGGAAAATAAAAGCCCCAACCTGTTACTGTTGGTTACTACAAGGAAGTCGGGGCAGGTTTCAGACCGTGACCCCGCAGCCAGGCTTTGTGAAGGTGCCGGGGCCCTTCCAGGCTGCCCAGGGAGGTGTCTGGCCAGGCACCCGTGAAATCCCCTCCTGGAGGGCCGGGGGAGGGCACGGCGTGTGCTCTGTCCGGGGTGCAGAGCTGGTGGAAGAGAACTGGGAAGTAATGTGCTAGTGAGACACCATGGGACAGGACACCCCTGTACAAAATACACCCGTTGTCTTGGGGAGGGGTGAACTGAAATGTAGTCATTTTTGACAAGGTAGATACATTTCTGGTGGAAAGAAAACATTTTTTCTGAGCTTCTTCCTCTAGCAAAACATCTGAGCTGCTGAAAAATATGTTGATAGCCATTTTGTTGCCAACCCCATCATCCGTTCCTGTCCACAGCCGCCACCATCATGTCCCCCGGCCACCGTCCCACAGCAGCAGCCTTTCGTGATGGCCAGTGCAGGTGGGTTTGGTGGGGATCTCCAGGTGGTTAAGTCTCCTCCTCGTTGCCCAGCTCTCATCCTCTGTAAGAGCGTGGTGATGAGGTTGGAATTTGCGACACGCAGGAGTTCATTGATGCAGAAGGACATCTTTTCTCTTCTCCTGCACAGGAGAATTAGTTTTTCTAAACAAAATGTGATGTTTGGGGCAAACATTTAGATGCCAAGAGTAAAGAATGGTTGAAAAGGTGTGATGTCTATAAACAGAGCCAGTCTGCGAAAGGGTTAGGCATGCAAATGGCCAAGGTAAATAAGACACTGCTGAAACTGTCTTAGCCCCCCACAGTCCTCATGTGTGGGTTTATATACGCCAGCAGAGCCAGGTTAACCCTAATTGTGTGTTGTTTAACTTGGCCATAAATGCCTAACCCTTTTTGTAACTTGGCTCCGACTGTCGGTATCACACCTTTCGATTACTGACCTTTCTTGTCTAAATTGTTTTTTTAATACATATTAAATATTTTTGATCTGGTTTAATTTCCTCATGCTTTTTACTGCAGAAAATATTACAGAAAATATTTCTTCTGATAGAAAGACATATTTTAATAGAAAAAGTCTTACATTCTCAATGGCTAGGCAGGTCAGTGGTTTTTCAAACCTGGTTCTTTTTGAAGGAAGTAGTGCCAGAAAACCTCACTGAAATTTGATGTCCTGTTTGTTCAGTGCATTCATTGGCAGAGGTAGCAGGAGTGCAACTTCGCTGCAACTCTTCAATAAGAAAAATTTTTAAGCCGTAATAGCCAATCAGTAATTCTTCTTATTTTCCTTTCAGCATCGTGTTTCTTAATAAGGGCTTTAATATGTCAACAGTTTGTTACCATGATGCTCTGAAATTTTGAGAAGATAAAATGTTTCTCTGTTTGAAGGTAGAATATTAAAAGCGCGTCCCATTTAATTGCCTTTTCTGGTAGTTTTAGCTGCCCGTTCTGTGTAACGGAGGTATTAAAATTGCTGGTTGACAGAAGGTTTTGATAAGTTTTGTAGATTCTGTAACTCAAGGTGTGATGCTATCCATAGCTGCAGCAGCACACACAATCTGGGGACTTGGCCCAGTTCTTACAAAATTCAATTGAAGGGCTTCTGTTGACATCAGCGGATCAGGTCTTTCATGATGAGAGTGAGGAGTAATTATTTTCTGCATGTGGGGTGTCTCATCAGGCACTACGCAGTGGCGAGTCAGTTTGTTCTGGCTGTTCAGTTTGCACCTGAGTTTCCATGATAACCCCAATTTTGTCTCATCCTTTAAAATCCTCAGAAATGTGACTCTGGACTAAGGCGAGTGCGTTTGTTCATCCGGTGAGATACAGGTTAGGTGGTCTTGGAACAGTTCCCACTAAAGCAGGGGACAGTATTACAAAACCTACTACCATTTGTACTAATTAGCAACTTTGCTGACAGCCTCTGGTGAGTAACTCATTACTGTCTGTTTGTGTGCTTGGCTTATAAATCCCCAAACAGCCAGACTGCGTGCACTGTTGTAGTACAATATTGTTGTGGTATAAGACCTTTTCCTCGAGCATTAGCGTGTCTCCTCCTTCCTCCACGCAGTGCCTGAAGTAGGTCAGTGGCATGGAGACACGGCCCCAAAGAAAGGAGGGCTTCCACTGTTTCTTTTTTCCCCTCCTTTGGTCCTGAAGAAGAGATGAATAAAATGTTAGTTTCTGGCACCGCTCTTGCTGATGCTGCTTGTTTCTCGGTGCATTTTAAATTTTCTGTGACTCGACCTTCACCTTTACTTGTGGCACGATATCACGTATTTCGGCGTGCTTTTTTCACTTCCCTCCCTATCTGTGTTAGTCAGGCCTGTTGGAATTTTGAAGTACTTTTGCCGTGATTGAACAAGAATGTTCTTTTTCAATTTCTGTAGGTAGATTCTGCTGTTCAGTGATTTTTCCCCATCCTTTATCATAGGCTATGTCTTTTCCGTATGGTAATGAATCATTCCCCTAGGAGGAGCATCATTTGCTCAATTCAGTGGACTTCTCACAATGCAGATACATTCATTTCTTTCACCTATCATTTTGATTTTCGTTTTCTTGCAGTTTATTGGCTTCCGTCTCTACATTCTCTGCTTTTTCCAGCTCTTGCAGATATCCCCAACTGTACTGAAGTCTGTGCAGCCCTGATGGCATAACCTACACTTCTGCCTCCCTCTGGCTGTGTTATCTCCATATTCAATTTATTCTTGTACACCACACACTCTCATGACACCATTTAGTATCTACCTGGAGCCTCTGATATAGTTTACTTTGGTTTTGGTTTTGTTTGTTTTTTTTTCCAACTTGCCTATTTATGAACAGAAGTGCCGATAGTGCTCTGTCCAGTGAAGCTGTTGTTGGGTGTCTAAAGGATAAAGAGGACAAGGACGAACAAACATCTCTTAAGCATGGGCTTGGGTGGCACCGCTCAAACAGAGAGGAATCTCAGGTGTATATGGCAGATTCTGCGTTTTATTTAGGTGGTGATGTGATGGTAGGGTTGTGCTGGAATGAGCCTATGGGTGCTTTTTTCTCAGTATCACTTGTCTTGTTTAAATAAGCTTTTGCAAAAGAGCTGAGATGGGCTGAGGGTTAAATGGGCAAATTGCAACCTAGAACGTCCAGTGCTGCTCTCCTTATTTCTGGCTCGTTGCAAGGCTTTGAGCTGGTCGCTCCAATATTCCTTAGCTGTGTTTTCTCTGGTTTCCAAAACCAGCCACGTGTTTTTCCCTGTTCCGCTGTCTGTTTGGTGAGGCGGATCCTGCATCATCACAGTGAGGAGCCCTTAGCACCGGCATCCACGGGAGCGGGTTTTGGAGCATTGGGAATCTCATCTATCAAATGCCTGTAAATTACTTAACAGATTTTTGGAGGAAAGAGAAATTGTTATTAACAAACAGTTTTGGTGCCTTAAAATGACTCAGGACAGGCACCAGATTCTTGAAAATAACAAATGGCAGAGATTTCACCTAAGTATCTCCCCATGGGTTTGGCTAGATGGGTTTCTAATGAGCAGGTCTTTTATTTCTGGGATATTCTGCATCTCCCTGCCACAATTATTCATGTGCAAGTCCTAGAGCCAAATCCTGCCCTTAGATGCATGTTTGCTTCTCCCATTGGCTTTCTTGAAAGCTGCAGGCATTTTTCCTAAGCCATCATTTGGCCTCCGGTTGTACTGTGGTCATATTTGTCTGTCCAAAGTGACTGTGGCTCTCCATTTATAATCTTGTAATTTGTAATCTTTATTGAGATACTGCTGTGGTTTTTCTTTCATTACTGGCATCTTATTGTAATATTGATTTTTTGTTAAATGGAACTGCACTCGTAATTTTGGCTGGCAGCTTCTTGTTTTTCTTTCTTTTGTATACTTTTTGAGGGTGGGAGAGCATTCCCTATGCTGTTTTGAAGCTGATTTCTTTGATCTGACTCTTACGTTTTGTCTGTCTAAACAAATTTAATTTTGCCTAATCTGTCTACGCAGTTCCCAGTCACTGTGGTATCTAGGCACTAAATTATACCCTCTTCTGAATGTTTTCTTCTGGTAACAATGCTAACTTCCTTGTTGAGTGAGTGACCTAGTCATTGTCATGCTTTTGTAAACAGTTTCTTCTCTACCTATTGATTTTGGTCTAACATCGGTGACCACCCACTGTTTCAGACTGGGAGAGCGAATAATTGTTATATAGGCATCCGCATGTATACGCGCAGCCCTGTTCACCGGCTGTCGGAGTGGACATCTTCTGCAGCTAATTGTCACCGAGAGCTGTACGGCAGGCCCGGGCCGCAGCGGGGCAACGCCATGCGTCTGTCTGGGGAATTGCACCAGAGGGGCAAGGGGCACGCGAGGAGCTGCTTACGCAGGGCAGGGTCCCCACGCCATCAGGAGCTGGTGCTGGGCTGCAGAGGAGCCAGGGAGGGAACTACAGATGGGCCTGGCTCTGCCCCGTGCCTGCCTCCCAGCACCTGTACCCGCCGTGGTGGTAAGGGCCCGGCACAGGAGCCCTTGCATTAAACCACTGCCCACGGGTTTTGGGCAAGGAAAGAGGTAAAAGCCCTCTCAAACACGTTGGTGTCCCTCCACAACCGGTGCTCGCCCCCAGCTGCTTGCCCCTCTCTTCGCAATGTGAAGATGGCCCATCCCTGCGTGCCGGGTGCTTTTCTGCAAAGCGTCGAGCCGACGCTCCGCGTTTGGTTAACAGACCTGTACAAGAAAGTGATTCACAGAGTACAGATTTATTGTCAATTTTGTTATGCTTAAGGCAGGCAGTAATTTCAGTTTTCACTGCCATTAGCTAATAATAGTAATTAATTAGTAAATCATGCCGTTGGGA
The DNA here is from genome assembly GCA_011076525.1 of Nettapus auritus. NCBI lineage: Eukaryota > Metazoa > Chordata > Aves > Anseriformes > Anatidae > Nettapus > Nettapus auritus. The sequence goes on from CM021767.1 coordinate 15,224,238, forward strand.
TCTCAGGGTGAACTAACAGGGAAAATGTAAATTAAAAAAAAAAAAAAAGGCCACGAATATTTCTGAGTTTGCTGCCACAACTGAGGGTTTGTGTCTGTCCCATCCCTCCAAACTGAATTTCTGAAGAGCAGCTTACATCGCCCACAGTGCTGTCTGGGAAGGACTTGAAGCAAAACAAAAAGCTACACCAGAAATTGTCAGAGAAGTGCAAGGAGATGGAGAGGCAACAGAGAATCAGGTTACTGTGCAAGCCGTTGGAGGAACACGGCAGAAATCTACGCTGGGAGAAGTTCAGCCTTCACCCAGCCGAGGGTGAAGCCTCTGTTTCTCAAGCGAGGAACGTGACATGAGCCTCCCAGCCCACAGCCACGGCCCCGCTCCCTTGGGTGCTCAGCACGCGCCCCCCACACCTGAGCTCCGCGGACCCCAGCAGGGAGACAAAGGTCCGAGCGCGCTCTAACAAGGAATTGCTGGGAGAGTGCAATCTATTCACGTTACCCCTCCCTTTCCAGGATCCGTGATGCTCACGTTGAACTAAGAGGGGAGGGCTGGTGTTTTGCTGTTTGGGTTTCTCCCTGTTTACGTGCTTAGCAGCGAGGAAGTTTGGGGTGTGAGGGATGCAAACACTACGGCAAATCCAGGGATTTCAATTCAAGGTCATTTTGAATCCTTTTTCTGGCTGAGAAAGAAAGTGGGGGAGAAAAGAATTAAAAAATGTGAATTAGGCTGAGTCATTTTCACCATGAATTGTTTGCAGCTGTCAGAATCAGATCTACATAGTTCACTATAGCTCAATTTCCTTTCTGAGTTAATAACACATTGAACAAACATACTATACTAGACTCCTTTTTTTTCTTTCAAATAACCTCGCGGAGGATCTCGCATTCCTAGTATAAAAATGTCTCTATTAGCTTAGGCTATTTATAGAACATCAGAGGGCTGAAAGATAGTTAAAAATTAATCGATTACCATCAAATAACAGACACTAAAACTCAGTATATGAAATGCCTTCCTCCACTGAATACATTAATAGCAAGAGGAGAAATGACCAATTGTGATTCACAGGCCAGCCAGATTCAATTTAACACTCTCCAGTGCAGCTCAGCAGCGTTCGGGGCTGCGCCCTTCACGTCTTCTTCCAGTAGCTCACCAGCATCCCCAGTGTCCCCCATCACCCGGTGTGGCGGGGAGGGCAGAGCGGGTTTGGGTGTCCAGCTTCGGCTGGAATACCTCACGTCCCCCTGGAAGGATCAGCTCTCGGGATCCGTATCTGCTGTTGGATGGTTCCTCTTGCTTCTTGGATGGCTCCTTTGTCAAGGTGGCATTGGGAATTCACACCTGGAAATGACTCTCCCGACAGTCTCCGTTTCATGAGCTTTTCTTCGTATCGAAATAGTTAAAAGCAGAGGTGGGGAAGTGGCACCACCAGTGTGTTGAAGGTAAAAAAAAAAAATCAGGATTGCAAAATATTAAGGTGCTTCTCTAACAGTCGTGTTGGGAATAGTAAAATGCTGCTCTGGCCTTCACACTCTGTGGCTATAATCATGCCGGGGTTGTAAAGAAAAAATAAATATTAATAAAAATAAAATGAATTAATAAAAAATAATAAAATGAATTAATAAAATAAATAATAGAAATAATGAAATAAATTAATAAAAATAAAATATTTAAGAAATCAACAAAAATAACTATAGAGAGAGAAGAAAAAAGCTTTCAGGAACAGAATTCATTCTTTGGGTCTGAAAGGAAGCAAAAGAAGAACTTAGCTTAAAGATTGCAGCTCCTGTGTCATCTCTGAAGCAGGGCTTGTGTTTCTTCTCTCCGTCTCTTGTACGAGCGTTCAGCTGTTTACACAGAAGATACCATTTCCCTGTGCAGTTTGCGTTTGTAACAAGGCACAATTCTAAGCAGCAGTTCTGGCAGAGGGCAGAGCTACCTGGTGGGGACAGGCCCCTCGGGGCTGCCACGATAGGCAAAGGGCAGGGAGCACAGCTAAAGCTGGTGCTGCTTTAGAGACAGAATTATTTTGGACAGTGTGGGGTACTTCCAAATCTAGGATAGTTTGTTATCATACCTTTCAGAGAACGGGGCTGATGGATGTAGTGGCCCTCCACTTTTAGCCAAGCCCCATGGGGAAGAAAGGAATTAGATTAAAGAATGAACAGCTTCTAAGACGGGATGGTGAGTTTAACATCTGCCCCGTTGATTGCTGGCAGACTGTAGCACACAGCTTACAGTGTAAGTTGTCTACAGGAAATCTTTATTTCCCTTTTTATTGCCGAATATGCACATTTCCAAGCAAAGGTGACATTTTTGTATGTCAAAACAAAGGTAGAACTGCGTAGCCTTTGAAACATCAAACTCAGATGGAAAATGAGGATTTAGCATGGCTTAATTTGGGCTTTATTAATGCCTTTGGGGGAGAGGGATGGAAGAAAGATTAGGCAGATCAGAGCTTTAAAAGTCATAGATCATGCATTTAATAGCTCTAATTCTTAAATACTTGAAGGGTTTCATAAAGCCATTTTCTTCAAGTGCAAACTCTTTCCTGCTTTTGACTGTTGCATCTAGACCTCCCAAGTTCTTTAAAAGAGCTTGCAAGTGAAAGTCTTCAGGCCCTTCCGTACAGAAGTGATCTTGTACAGGCAGAACGCATGCAGCTGGCATTCTTAAAAGGATCCCACGGGGAGGATGTGCACACACAGACACGTACTTTCAGTCAAGTATATATTGTATTATTTTTGGTGCCCGGCAAATGGGATTTAAATATGAAGAAAGAGACTTTTTTTCATTCACTTACGTTTTCTGAAGTGGTGCAGATTTAGAAAGACTGAATTTCAATGAAGTTACTAGTAGATTTGAAAAAACAAACAAGCTGTTATTAAAAGAAATCGATGGCTAGATTTCAAGGTGAATTTTGTCTAAATCTGAAATATTGTCGAAGGCTATATTCGTATTTTGTTCTGTTTTCTTCCTTGAAAAGTGGCATTTTTTACTGCATTTTATTTTGTCATTAGTGCAATCTTAAAATAATTTGCCACACATTTATTTTAGATATTTTAATGCTATTTTTAAACTATCAGAGCAGAGCAGCAGTTTTTATAGTAGCTATTACATAGTATAAGTACTTTTCTGTAATAAAATCAATATCATTGGATAAATATTCCATGCTAGTATAATAAGCTACTGATAATTTTACCCATAGTAATCATTTGTAGCGTGGCTGGGCTTTCCATAGTGTGATTTTTCTGTTGGTATTTAACATGAATTAAGCTAAATTCCAGAAGCTAACGTAGCTGGGACACTGACCAACGTGGATGCAACAGCCGAGAGCAGGATGCGAGCACACCGTAGGGGAAGGATATCAGTAAGATGCAGAGCTCTGAAAATAAATAATTGGTCATTTATGGAATGTGAAAGCGGACAGCAATTTATGACTTTGCGGAAATAACAAAATTAAATATCTGCCCCCAGTCGTTTTCTTTCAGGTTATTTAAAATCAAAGGTACAAGATAAGGTAATGGTAGCTGCTAGGAGTGCTGCCATCTGTGGACTCTATCGGCGTCACGGTCAGTGCTGTGGGGAGCACTGGGACCCACCAGACTGTTGGGTCCCCCCAGCCCCAAAAGTGGGCACAGGAGACCTGACCGGTCAGGGGAACTGACCGCTGACCCTCTGGCCTGAGGGGTAGTGGAGAGGCGATTCCAGTGACTCGTTTTACAGCTAAGTGATCATTTATCCTGCTAGCAAAACCTGCTTAACTCTGGGTGTATGGGTTATAGAGTAATAAAAGTTCAAGTATCCATAAAATTGCTGTTGAACTGTAAATTAATGTGAGGTAAAGTTGTTGCCCAAGGGAATAACCAAGCTTCAGAAAGGTGTGTCCTAAATCAATTAATGCTGAGTTCATCTCTGCCAGGCAGAAGAGTGGGATCATGATGGTCTTTGGCGTTGAGCTCAGGGTTTTGTTTTCAAGCGAGAGTTGCCATTTTCATCTCTTCTCACTTAAACAGGGCTTTCTAAAATCAGAAAAATTATGCCCCAAAAAATTATGACCATTTTTTCCCTGTCTTTATTTATTGCTACATCTCTTTGAACTGGTAGAACCAGTCCATGTTGTCACTGCTTTAGGCTCTTTGTAATGGTCAAGAATTTCCTTTTCCCCTAAGCAAAGACCTACATTTGCCCTTTATGGTTGCTGATCTCCCTGAGCATCGTGGTTTGGCTGTCATCTCTCTTTTAAAACCTTTGTTTTTATTTTTAGTTTTTTGTTTCTACATCTTTGGAAAAAACAAAACAAAACAAAAAAAAAAACAGCAGCAGTACTTATGAATAGGTCAGTTTTAGTTATTATGAAGGAGAATTAATTAAAAATAATTTTAAAAAAGTATTTGGTCTCCTTGCCTTGAGAAGCAGCTGTTTTTTAAGACGGCTGGATAAAAAGGCACTTGGGTCTCCAGAGCTTCGTGTTGCAGTGTGGTCTGCAAAAGGGGGCTGCTGGGTTTGTGCCGTTTCCACAAGCGAGGAGCACGGAGGAGCCACGCAGAGAAGTGCTCACAAGGTGTTTGCATTCAACAAGTCATCCGCCGTGCGGAAACCATCGGGGGCTGCCGCAGCACTTGGGAGTGGTTGTACGGGGCTTCAGAGCTGCCATATAAACCGCTGCTCTGTAGTAGCAGAAGCCCGCAAAAGCTGTCTCCTAGATCTCTTGCTAACAAGCCTCAGAGATTTGTACTGAGTCGCTGACTCTTCCCTGCTCACAGCAAGACCCTTTCCGCAGAGTTTCTATCACCGGCACTGATGCCGGCCTGCCTGCCGGTGCTGTGCTGAACTGACACAATGGCAAACAGCACTTCCCGTCAATTACTAACAAAAAAGAGTCGCCGCTATTCCCCATCGCTGATCAAGCGCTGCTAGTCTGCTTGACACAGGATAAGGGCTGAGGCAGCTGGAGCAGGACCTCCACCGCACCGTTGGTGGCAGCAAATTCAAAAATAGTTAAAATGTTTTTCTGATTTCTCTTCTGCTTTTTACCCCTTTATTTTTGTCATACAGAAGTTGTTTTCAGTACTTTTCTGAACTTCTCCTTTTCTCTTACCAGCTCTTCCTCTTTCCATTTCACCTTTGCTTTTTAGCTTTTCCCCCCATTCTTCTCTCTCCCTTTCTTTTCGACGTCTATTTATTTCTCCTGCATCACAGATTGTCTCTCTGCTTGGTTTTCTTTTTCCCGGCACTTGCTATATTCCATGTGTTTTTGCAAGTCGGAGGCTAGCTTGTCTGCCAAAGAATAAACTCCTATTTATGGAAAATATATGCAGCTATATGCACTGCTAAAACATCTTCAGACTGTTTGCTCACAGTCGCCCTGCACAGACAGCGTGACACTGTTGACACAAGAGCTGAGCAGTTACCATTTTATTTACCAAAAGCAGGAGACAAAAGTCACGCAAGGACTGCAAGTGTCCTGTGCAGTTGAACAGGTTCTGCACAACGTGCACGCATGGTTTCGAGTTCGTCTGCTTGCATCTAAAACGAATCAACCTCTTTTCTTCTCTGCCAGTGAAACAATGCCATTTGGTTTCACGTGGGAGAAACCCATGGGTTAGTCATTAAGACATGATAACCCACCCCTCCAGCACCAGTCACTTCGCCCTGGAAGAAATAGCAGTTGGTTGTATCCTACAGGGTAGACCAATGCCAGTTCCTTTACTGGTCTTTAACCGCGCTCACCTTCAGCTGTCTGCTTTGTGCCTTTAGCCGGTGTTTACAAACCGAAGAATTTGCATCTCCATTCCCAAAAACGAAAGTGGCCAAAAAGAAGATGTATTTTCTGCTTGTGCTATGGGCCGTTAGACTCGCACTCCTGTCTTCTGCAGCCTGATGGCTGCTTAGAAGCAGAAAGGTATTTATGGAGGCAAATGAATCAATTGCTAAGGACCAGCTATGGTACCACAGTTAATTTTGTGAAAACTGCATTAAAGGTGGAAAAGAGTGGAAAAATGGTGTGGAGTTCCTGAAAGCTGGAGTCTCCTTCTGATCCGCACCATTTTAATCTCCATTGAGCCCATATAATAGATTGGGCATTTAGTCTTCTTGTGCTAATTATTCCATTGTCAGTTCAAGCTATAATTTTAGATCACTCTAAATGTGAAGCTCTGAGCAAGAGGCATTAAAAGTTGATTTCTTGGGACATCTATGAAATAAAAAGATCAGTGTCCTGGTGTGGTTTCATCCTGTGCCTCCAGATTAGCATTCTAAAGCAGCATCTCTCCAGCCTCGATGTATTTTAAAACATTCGTAGTCGTTGGGCATTGTTTCTTGCTGAAGTATGGTAAATAAAGGGGGAGAGTTTCAAAGGCACAAAGGGTAGTTCTTCCACTGAAAGCTGGTGGAAGTTGTGTGTCTAATTCCCATTTGTGCCTTTGAAAACACACATGTGCCTGCTTTGCCCATGGCTTTAAATCTCATGTGCACACAAACGCAAGCCCCACGTCCCTATTCAACCTTCCGCACGCAGTTTAATTTCCTCGCGGTGTCACAAACTTTCCACAGTAGCTGAAATATGTCAGGGATGTTTTTGTCAAATTGCTGAGACCAGGTTCTTCAGCTCCCACTCTGCACTTGTGGGGTGATCAGATCACGATGTTAGCAGAGTCGCATAAGAGCTTATTAGCAGCTGTTGCAGACACTGTCTCTGTGCTCTAAAAACAACGACGAGAACAGCAACTCAGCTGGGAAGAGCATATGCAGTAGCCTTTTAATCATTGCTTCAACTCACCATGTCATGATGCGTAAGCTTTCTCATCAATGAGGCTAGGAATACAAAACCAGAGAACTTCTTAAATATTTCAAACACCTGCATCTTGAGAAACAAATTTATGCTACCAGATTAAAAAATAAAAATAAAAATAAAAGGGGAGGGAGGAAGAAAGAAAAAAAATCTCTTGGATCAAAAGTGTCTTCTTATCGGGAAATGAAGGACAGGAACAAAAATACCCTCCTCCTTCATCTCCTCCTCTTCTTTTCCCACCTCAAACTTGATGATAAAATTCTGTAATCTGACAACCCCCTGCAAAATGAGAGCTGCGTGTTTACAAACGGGGCTTTTCGATGCAAGCCTGCCGTTTCCAATCTCCCCAACACCAGCCATTTCAGAGCTAGTTAGGCTGTCTCCTTCTCGCCGCTATCTGTGCCGCCCAGCTTTGCCATCCTCCTTTATCTGCCACGGTTGCGAAGCCAACGCGAGTGGCCACGCAGAGGGGGACACAGGCAGCTGCGGGATGCAAATGCCAAGCTTCAAAGCCTGTTTATTCAGCGGTGGCAGGGCAGTCTGTCGCTGGTCACTGGGCTGGAGACGTGCCTACCGGCTTGGTGTGGGATCAGCTATCCTGCTTCTCCGCAGCCCGCCTCGTGGCAGTTGCAGTGATGAATTTGTTTCCTTTCGGAGTAAGTCAGACAATAAGGGTGTTGCTAAACCTTGCCTGGAGCCCACAGGCAGGGCCGCCGGTCAATATTTGTGTGTCGTGGAGTTACGATTCGTATGGCCACCAAGTTGCCCCTTGACTCGGAAAGTCCAATGTTGCGAGCTCGTGTGCTCTGCAGGCAGCGAGTGGAGCTCGGCACGGTAAAAGTGGCCAGCAGATGTCTCTCAGGATATTTCTTTGCAGACACCGCTCTCCCAACTCCCTCTCCTTCCTGAGCTTCCAGAAACTGGCCGTGGCGGGTTAGGAGAAATTCTGTTTCACCGTTCTCTGCAAATACTGCACCCCCAAGTACTCGGGAAAAGTAAGGGAATGTTTTAAAAAGATATTTTTTTTTATTTAATGGCAAGGAAATGCAGCCCTTTTATATCTTCAGAACATGTCATGCTTAGGTACAGCCATTGAGAAAATGAAACAATGCCACTCCTGGGGGCATCCACTATTTTGTATTACTTCTCATTGGGATTGGGAAAAGCACTAACATTCTGGGATTCTGCTTCATTTAGCACAGGGGAATCGGTAGATGACAGGGAAAATATTCTGTTCGCAGGTGCAGGCTGCGTCGACACGAGGCAAATCTGCTCATCAAGCTGTACCTGCCGAGCTGTGCTGGCAAATTTGTCCTTGGGTAGACTCGGCCTAAGCCCGAGCTCTTTTCTTCAGCTGGCTATATATTATCCTCTGCATTTAGACAGAGAAACTGCAGCCGTGAGGCTAAGTGGTTGCTTCCGGCACTGAAGGAATTAGTTTTAGAGGTGGAAGCGGAAGACTGGAGTCCCCTGGTCCCAGTCATGTTCACACCAGACCGCTGCCTTTTGGCTTGGATGGGGTTTAAAGCTCACCACTCCGGTCATGCAGAAGGCGCGCACACTATTATCATTTTGCAGGAGCTCTCCGTTGGCATGATCCATGTCTTTGAGAATACAATAGTCCATCACCAATCCAATCATCTTGCTGTGACTGAGGGGTTTATGCAATTATAAAAAAGTGGATGATTTGAATGCTCTATCCCTCTTGTGGAATTATGTTTGGACTTTATCCGAAGAGACAGGGAAGGGATTTTGTTTGTTTTGTTTGATCATTTCTTATCACAGAACTTTGTTTGACTCAAACCACAATGATACAAGCATTCAAACACCACCTTCAGATGTAATATTGATTTATAAAACAGCAGTGCACAGCTGCTAAGCTTCACTGTTGCATACAGAAGGTCTTCAATTCCCAACAAATTACTGGCATTTCTACCTATTTACAAATTAATGTTTCCTCTGAACCTTGTGCATTTCTTATTATTCTAGTCTGCTTGCTTCGGTTTCTGCTTAGAAACCCTGTGTGAGTGTGCATTATGCAGCGATAGGGCAGCTTTAGAGCATCAGTTAAATTGGAGTTAAATAAAAAAAAATCTAGATCAACTTTTATCCTTAGGCAAGTTATGCACTGAGTGAAATTAAACCACTATATGTACTTGTAGATTGAAGAATCAGAGGTGGAGGATGGGTCAGAAACACTAAGATCAAAGTTTTTCTTCTTTGAAAAAAATCCCTTTGAAAAGCCCCCATGCCACCTATTCTGCTTGTTAATGTTTTGACTGGAAGTGTCTGGCAGTGTCATCATCAGCAGATATTTTTAAAGACCTTTTTTTTTTTCTTTCTTTCTTTCTTTTTTTTTTCTGGAGCTGACTCTAATAGCAAAGCAATGGATCCTTAGCAGCCTCTGTTATATGTCTCTTAAGGGAATATTTTTGTTAATTGCAAATATTTGATTGACAAACATGGGATGCAATTAGTAGGCAGGCACAGTAGGAATGTGCAGTGAACTGGATCTCTGAACCAACAGATCTCAACTCTCTCAGCTTGATCTGAAATAGGCTAGAGCATTTAAACCATATGTTTCCCTCAAACTTTTTCTTTCCTCTGAAAATTCCTTATTTCCCTCAACTAACCTTCTTTCACTCTCTGCACCAAGGGAGCTAATTCATCTACTGTGATCACGTCAAATAAAGACAGAAAATTCTACACAAGCTTCAGACTTACGCTGCTTTTTGACCGTGGCAGTAAAAATTAATGTGGACAAGACTATACATGCCAGTTGTGCCTTACAAAAGCCCTAGGTGAAAGAGAATACAATCTAATTTAACTTTAGACATTTTGAGCTTAATGGTCTATTTAAACAACCTGGTACCATCTGACTACATTTATCAATTATATTTCTTTTTATTTATACAGAGTACTGTCTTTCTGAGGAGGCTATAATTAAAACTTATCTAGATAAATTGTGCTCAGATTCTGTGGCACGAGAAGGAATTCAAAGGATCTCGGTGTTTTTATGTGTTCTTTTTCATAAAAAAAGTCGCTCATAAATCTTTAAAGGGAAATACATTTTAATGATTAGAATAGCCTAATTGCAATAGTTTTTATAATTACAGCTAAGAATTACCGGCAGGAAATGCTGTGTGGTCTGTAGATTAAAGGGCTGGCACCCCCAAATAAATTCTTCTGGGCAAGCAATGCCTCTTCTCGTGGGGAAGGGTGCTCGTTGCCCACCTTCCTGCAACGAGGGTCCTGAAACAAAAGCTGCCGTGAAGAATTCTCCAGTTCCTTTGGCTTTCAGGCATTCCCAGCTCACTCTTTGTCATGTAGGAATTGTCTCCCAGCAGCCCCGCGTGGCATCGCTGGCCGGGCCTCGTTGAGCCTGGCACAGGGCGCTAGGAGCTGCTCTCCCAGGTCCCCCGCAGGCAGAGCCAAGGCACCTGCACGAGCTCGGGTGGCAAAAGCAGCCCGGCGAGGTGGCCCCGAGCTGCAGGGGGCTCATTTGCCCTGCTGAGAAGCTCATTTGCAGCTGTCTCGGGTGTCTCCACAATCCACTTGAGCGTACGGTGCAGTGTCAGGGTGATATTTTTTACAGCTCAACTGCAACAGTATTTTTCTCAGATGCTGAGGAGTACGGACCCCATTTGGCAACTTCTTCCAGTCGGAGAGTAGGTGTGCTTGGCACGGGCGAAGCGACAGAAGTGACTAGCCTACCCTACTGTGCTAGTATTTGTAGCGTGTTTTATTGTATTATCAGGGACTATACATAGGGAATCAGAGAAGTCACTCTCTCCTCGCTCTTATTTTTAGTATGGCATCAACCGATCTTACCGTAACCTGGTTTTTGCCATAATGTGCGTGTCCCAAATGCCTTCGAGATCTCTGGCAGTACTCATGGGAGTATCGTGAGCTGGTGCGTACCCACCTCATCGCACTCCATTACAGCATGCATATTCATAACATCACATGAAGGGGCTAATGAAGCTTTGCTCATTTCAGAAGGGCCCGATCCCACAACGTTTACTCCTACTGGGGACTACTCATGTGATTAAGGCTGACTCACGTAAGTGTTGCAAGATCCAGCCTCTAATTTGCAAATCCCAATAACGATATGTGTTAATCAGACACTTCATCAGTGCAAAGAGTGCTAGATCTGTAGTAGCTGTATGGCAAGGCTATAAATACAAGCTGCATTTCTTTAAAACTTCCTTACAGAATTTTGTCCCTAGAAGGGAAAATGTTATCTTGGTGCTGTCTACGTCCTGGCTGTAAAATTTCAAATTCGTTCTAAGCAACCCCGCCGAACTAACAAAAAAATAATTTCCATCTGTAAGATCTCATGCCGTGTATTCGTAACTCCCTTATCGAAGCAATATTCAACAAAGGCATTTACAAAAGACTTTTTTTAGAAGGTTTGATAATATTTTTACAGAAGGGCAGTTAAGGAAGGTCCATTGCAAACCCGCAATAACATAGAAAGAACTGCATGATGAACAGCTTCGGTGCGGCAGAGAGATTTTAAATGCTGGTCCAGGTGCATGCTTGGGCTTGTCAAGGTTGCCCTTGGAGAGGTCCGGTCCCCTCAGATATTTCTTTTTCCACACTGGAGCCGTTGTTGTGTCTCTGGTTAAGTGCTTGACAGAAAATGTCCTCAGCTGGGCTGCGCATAATGCGTACCGTCGATTTGTAAAATCTTTCTTACGCCACTGTGTTGAAAGAGGGACTTTGTCTCAGGTTTTCTCTTCACAGCTCCACGATTTAAATTTTACTGTTTTGTCATGTTAATGTAATTCACTTGAAATATTTAAATTGTCCTTAATTAATTGAGGAGGGAGATTATCGTTGTGGTGAACTTGTAGGCAGCGCGCGGAGCGGTACTGACACCATTTTGGTGAATACAGGTGATGAATGGTGTTGACATGAACGGCTGCAGTTACACAGTGTGCGTATACACAAATTATACCGCCATGTGTGTTCCTCTGTGTTATGAAAGCCTTTTGTTTATATATACCCAGCTATACATTTACACATTATGTAAATAAACACACATATGCCCATGCAATTTAATTGAATATATGGCTATGGGTTAAGAGGCATGTTACTCTGATGGAAAACATCTTATGGTACTGAGTAAAAATATTTCCAATGTGGTTTTGAGTCTCCTGTAGAATTTAAGAAGGAACTGCAGAGATTTCTTTAAGGTAGTGGTTCGAATCAGTTAATAAGAGGTCCTGGTATTCTTCCCAAACCTCAGGCTGTTGAATGGCACTCTTAGAAATCCATCAAGTTTCATCTTTACTCAACTCCTTTTATCCTTATTCAATTATAAGCTTTCCCATTGATCTTTGGTACACGCAAAATGGAACATTACCCTTTGAGCTTTGTCTCGAATTAGGTACATACTTGTACGGCAGCGTGCAAGAAGCTGTGCATGTGGATTAGTCCTCCAAACACAAACTCCCTAAAACCAGCGATGGGCTGCTGGCGCCACGACGGCATGCCCTGCCCGGAGGGCACCAGGGAGCTGGGCTCCTGCAGGAGAATCGCCTTGGGAGCTGCAGGAGGCAGCGGACCCGCTGCTGAGCCCCACCAGGGGGAGAACGCCCACTGGGTTGTGCCGTGTGGGGTGCACCTTCTCCCTGGCCCTCGTCTGGGCGCGAGAGGGGCCTGTGGGGCAGTACGAGCCGTTCCTCGTGGTGTAAGGCCCTGCAGGCCGTGCTGCAAGGTGACCTGTCTCGCTCCGGCAGAGCCCGGATGCGTGAGTCTGCCTCACAAAGAAATCTCTGCTTTTGCTTTTTGTTTGTTTGGCTTTTTTCTCCGTCTCATGCACGCAGCCAGGGCGCCGCTCCTCCAGCTGTTCTGTGACACCGCACAGCCATCAAACGTTGGAAGCCCGGCTCAGAGAGCAGCAGTGACAGACTCCCCGGTGCAGGCAGGCCAGGTCCCAAATCTATTGTTCATAAGAGAAAGCTCGGCAGAGTGACTTGACAGGTTTTGAAAGCACTGGAGAACTTCCCCAGGAAGTTTTCTTCCTTTCACTACCCCGTTCCCTCACTCTCCCTCAAGCCGAATGCAAGATGTGTGACATTTTAGCCATTACCGGGGAGGGGAGTAACGGTGCTGCCGAGCACACACGTGTACACACGCACACGCTCGGGTGAGCAGGTGTGGGAGCACCGCACTCCTCCTGCTTGCGAGGGCTTGCACCGCGATGCTTTGTAGGGCTGCATTCAGACACCGTGTTCTCAGTGTCTTTGTTATTGTCACCTGATAAATAAACAGCCCTAAAATTACAGAACTTATTATGGTAATTGAGTGACGAAAAGGAAATGCAGACCCGGCCTCACTATCCATTACATTGCCACTGCTAAAGTTGCCTAAACCCGCGCTACTCAAATGATATTGTAATATTAGCCTTCTTTCTTTTTTCACAATGATTGTTTTCTGTCCATCTCAAGCTGGATGTCAGTTCATTTAGATTTACATCAAGTAGTAAATTAAAATAATCACTCAGCAAACACTCTCAGCTCAGTTTTCTCTTTCAGTCAGGAGTTGCGAGAGATGCTTGAAGCATTCAAGCAGAAAATATTGCTGTCTAGATATTTGTCCTCTGGGTGATAAAGGAGGCATTGTCTTGGGACCCACTCAGGCCTCGGAGCTGATAGTAGCTGTGCATCACAGCTGTGAAGTGCGCTTTGTTATGTGTCTGAGGATTAGGGTTCAGGACCTTGTTTTTCTTGAAATACCAGACTGATCAGAGCTGCATATGTTCGGGGGAAAGCAGAGGTCGATGGTTCTCTGTCCACATTTTTACTAGATTATTCTTGGACAGAACTCTGGGAGAATACCCTGCAGCTTAAACCATCCCAAGAGTTTTTCATATTCTGCATTATAACCGTCATGGAAAAAAGGCTGTAGTTTATCTATCTGCATTTGAAACAAAAGACTACAGCATCACAGCCGAGTCCCTGGGCTTTGGACCCGCGCTGGAACAGACGGAATTTTGCTCCTTTGTGTTCCATTTACAGTACAGCTGCCCATTTAGAAGCATGAATGCACCTTGATATAATAACCAAATCCGAAGAATGTGTGGCCTAAAGGAGAGCACAGTCAATCTTCATATCGACAGCTAATCTTAAAGCAAGGGTGGAAACGGTGTGGTGCGTGGAGCAAGGGGCTTGGGGGGACAAAAGAAGGCTGTTCTGTGGCTCTGTGCCGTGTGTTTTAGAAAAAGAGGATGGGGATTTTTTGTCTAGTTAAAGCATTTAAGCGCATCTTCTTTCCTAGCCCTCAGGAAAACAAAAACAAAACAGAAGCCCTAACCAAAATCTGTTATTTTAGCAAATAAGATGTGTGCAGAAGCACTCTTGGTGAAGATGCCATCGTAAATTAAGGTCATACTCCCATTACAGTCAGAGTTAAGTTGGGGTAGAGACTGCAGGATCTGGGCGTTACCTCAGCAGCCTCGGAAGCAGCACAGTAAGGGAGTTTGCAGGTTTGAGGACTAAGGACTACACACTAAGGACTACACACTAAGGACTACACACTAAGGGCTACACACTAAGGACTACACACTAAGGACTACACGTGGCTCTTTTGCTGCAAGTGAATCCACTCTCTGGGTCACCGGTGTCCTTCTGAATCTGTCCCTTCCAGAATGGGGCCCTGATCAATAGGCAGATTATTGCCTTTGAAGTGCTGGATGGCAATCCTACAACCCCGCTGGTGGGCTGCAAGCGAGGAAGGCATTTTGCCTGTACACAGCGTAACGCCTAAGGACTGGTTCCTTTTATTCCTCTGCTTGATAACGTCAGTGGACACGACTTGTAACCCCATCACCCGTGTGTTTTTCCTTTTTAAATTAGGCCACTGTGGAAAACGGTCCCTCCTGTCATTCAAAGCAGGGGGTTACACACCAAAATTGTTTTGGCTTAAGTCTCAGGACTGGAATTGCTTCCCTCCCACAGAGCAGGGCATCTGCTCCGGCCCTCTGGAGCTAGGGGCAAGGCCTGGCTGCTGCCTGCAAAATGAAGCCCGCCTTTGGGCTTTGCCCAGTTCTCACCTGCTCGTCTGCCACGGAGCTGGGCCTGCACATCCCTGCCGTGGCTCCCCATCACCCTGCCCGTTAGTGGTGATCTGAGGCATGGGCTTAGTGGGATTAATGAATGGTGGGGGGTTGCCTTTGTCCCTGGGCACTGGCTCAGGCTCAGCTGCAGACCAAACAGCTCCTGAACCTCCTGCTACCCCCCAGTCTTGTTACGGATGCCGTTGCCACTCAGAGGAGACCCTTGGCAAGCTGCAGTTTTGGTGCTTTTGGCAGGAACGATCCACAGGTTGGTGTTCTGCCTAGGCAAATTGTTTCCCGAGTGAAAAATAGAGTAACTGGGGCCGGATGCAGACTGAGGAGCCTTGGTCAGGAGCTGACCTGTGTAGCTGTCATCTGACGTGAGCTCTGGATGCCAGGCATAGCTCTGTCTGTGTTCTCGTCCTGTGTGTGGCTAAAGGTCCTCCTGCCCTACCGCCCTGCCCTGTGCTTTCCCAAGGGGGTGTGCTGGACAGAGGGCACGCACGGAGCACGGCGTGTGGCAGGGAAGGGATTTGCTGCTACTCCACCATCTGCCTGGCAGAACCGATTTGCTGCGTTTGTGCATTTCTGCCTGCAGAAGCTGGCATCATACTGAGGCACTTATCATCGCAGATATGCTAACAGCAAACTTTCAGAAAAATTACAGAGCAACAATCAATGTCTCGTTTGTTTATAAGCAGTCTTTTGTAGTTAGGTTTTTTTCCTTCACTTCTTCTTTCCCCTTTCTTAGAAAATGACCACAGGGTACTGACCTCTCCTTGTGCTCACAGAAATCCGCTCTTTTTTTATTTTTCCTCTGGCTTTTTTTTTTTCTCACTATTTTTTAATGCATTTTTGTTTTCTCTTTAATGCTTTGAAAAGGCTTGGTTTGTCCTCCTTCATATTTAAAAAAAAAAAAAAAAAAAAAGCAAAAGACAGGTTCCTAAATGAAGGAAAAAAAAATGCTGGGGCAGAAGATGACCACAGCCTCCAGCTCCTTGTGCAAACTCGAGTCACTGAAGAGAGCTGGAGGCAGGGAGTGAAACCTCCCCCCTGCTGGTACCCGATCCCACAGCTTGCGAGAAGGAGGCGTGGGGGCCAAGGTATCTCAGGGAAGGTATTTTGTAGGTGTAAACTGGCGTTCCAGCATTGACATTAACTTTGTGCATTTCTATTTGCTGAAAATCGCGTCTCAGAGATTTATCTCATTTGAGTTCTTTGTGAAAAAAAAAAATGTACAAGCATTCACACAGCCGTCTGATGAAGCTGACTGAAGTTACTTGAAGTATACATTTATACATGTCTAGATATCTCAGGGTATGGGTATGGAATTGCTTAAATTATCAAAATACTGACATAAATCCTTATACAAAATTAGACACATCTGTTGTGAGTGGTACTTTTTTTGTTTTTCTCCTGCTGTCACCAGTCACTGCTATCACAGCCCAGCCTAAAGCCAGACACTGCAAGGGGAATTTCCCCCTAGTTCTTTGCAATAAAAATAAAAAAACAAAACATAAAAAAATAAAAAAAGAGAGAGAGAGAAAAAAAATGTCCTGACTGCAGGAAAAGAACTACCGGGGTAGAAGGTTACCAAGGCCTCTGGCTTCTTGTGTGTAGCTGAAGAGAGTGTTCAGAGAGTTCAAACACAAGTAGGAGATCTCTGAGTGCAGGAAACAAGCGACGTAGTACGAGGTGAGGGAATTAAGCAGAGAGAGGAGGGCAGTTCCCTCCTGTGCATCCCTTGACGCGAGCCGTCCAGTCGTTGCGCAGCGCCTGGCAGAATGGCGTCACTTCAGTCTAAGTGATGGGTTTCTGTACTCCATTCATTATGGAACAAAATCTCGGTGTCGTGTCTGCTGCCGTGGGGCGTGAAGAGCCCTGCTTGGTTTTTGCTGCAGTGGCTGTGGACTGTCACCAGCAAGACCCATTCCTAGCCCCCAGCGTCCCCAGAGGGTTTCTGAAGTACCTGTTCTAGTTCGGTGTGCAAAATGTAGTCACAAAGAAGTGCATAGGATTTGAAGTTTTCCTCCCTCTAACAACACAAATACTGTCTCAACGTTCTTCTAGAGCTTGCCTGGTGGTGGTGGTGGGATTGTGCGGGGCGTTCCCTCTTGCATACGGTCAGCGCCTTTCCCAGCAATGCCATGCAGGTCCCAGGCTCAAAGGGCAGCTGAAATAGCAGCCTTGGCTGCAGCTGCTACCTGGAAATCCGGAGGCCGTTGTCTTCCTTATTTCATCTGTCGCTAGTCAGCTGGAAAGCACAGTGACCTATGAGTAATGTGGCCACCCCAAACTCATGCTGATAAAACCTTTACGCTACCTCCTCTCGCCATCTCTCCCTTTCTGTCTCTCGGAGATGTTCTGATCCAATCTTGACTTCCTTTGAGGTAGGGCATTCTGGCTTAATGCCCTACCCCCCTCGGAGAGTCAGAGAGAAATGATTTTGAGTTTGTTGTTTTTTTCTTTTGTTTTTGCCTGACAGACTTGTCTGCAGAGCTTTTGTAGCAGTGAAAAAGGATCTGACTCTGTGGCCATAACCCAGGGGCCCTTTTGGACATTGCTCCTCTCAATCCGTGGCTGCTGTTGAGGTCATAGCAGAAGAATTTCCAAATCCCAGAATATCAGGAGTTGTCATAGGGGCAGTAAAGCACCCAGGGTAGTTCAGAGCAGCCCAGAGGTGGGAGATAACAGAGCTCACTTGTTCTTTGCTCTCTCCGCCTTCTTGACAATATCACATGTATTCTGGCTACCACTCGGCAGTCAGTCCACTTGGCATATTTTGGTAATCCTTTGTTTCAGGGATGTTTGTATCATTAATGAATGTTTCTTTTTTTGTTCCTTACAGGTCAGCTTGGTGGATTTTATGGCAGACTTCTACGGCTGAGGGACAACTGTCTGTGGATCCCCAGGTAACTGTTGTTGCTTCTGTTTCTTTCATGAGCTGTTCTGATGTGACCTTGTCTTCAATTTTAGGCTGCAGTCCTCATTCTTACCCCCTGTGTTTGTCACCTCATGATCATAGTGTTGTCCTGAGCTGCCTCTTAGAGCTACTTGGAAACGTGAAGTGAAGGATGTGCTGGCTGCCCACTCAGTATGCAGCTCTTGTGTCCCACTGGTAGCCTTTGACCAGAAACCTGCAAGCTGCCTATTCATATCTAAGGGGATTTGCTTGCATTTTATGAAGATATAAATGGTTGAGCACTTACTGGATAAAGAACTGTCTTTCTGTCTGTGTGATCCTGCCATAACTGTGGTTAATGGAAGAACTCAGTGGCAAGGCAATTTTCTTGTCTCTAGAGAAACACTCTCACTTTTTAACTGGACAGAGCCCTCATCTACTTCTCACTTTTTTTAAGGGCTGAGATTTACTTAGTGTTTCTGCAGTAGATTTCAAAATGTTTCATGATTACATTAGTTTCATTCCTTTCTTTGAGAAACTCAAAATTAAAGTAGACATATGCTTCAACAGCAACCTACAAAAGAGCATTGGGTGCGTTGGTTTGAAGACCACCATGCCAAGCACACTAAGCCCCGGTCCTGCTGTGACACCAAGTCCACGGCAGTAGATTAGTGCTGTGCCTGACAAGGTTGTTCAAGGCCCAGCTTTAACGAGTCAGATGAAAGCAGACTGCTTTTCAGTTTGGCACTCAGCCATCCTCGTTATGATAGTGTTTGTGTTGTAAGCTCCTTGGGGCAGGGACTGTGGCTTTCTGTACATCTTGAGTCACTCCAAGACTGTGGCCAGCATTCTGTGAACCAAAGCTAATAAATCAAAGCCAGCTTTTCCTCATGTGCTTCAAAACCTACTCCATTTTGGAACGAGCAAACCACGTACAGCTCACTGCAGGCTTTGTCAAATTATTCCTCCCCTTCACACTTGGACTCTTCTTCATTTTCCACACACTTAATACTCACCCAGCTCCTTTCTGTAACTGGCAGCTGATCCAATTACACACTAGAGGTAGAAATGCTGAAGTCTTACAGTTCAAATGTGGAATGATATGCACAGTCACTTTGTCACTCAAATCCTTAAAAAAAAAAAAAAAAGAAGAAAAAAAAAAGAAAGAAAGAAAAACCAGACTAGCTGGCCATAATTAAGGGCAGAAAATAGAGCACACAGTTAATATCTCCGTGGTTTGCCAATACTGGGATGTCACAAGTACCAATCAGGAACTGGAGCCATGTGGCTTCCCAGGTAAAAACATGGGCTTTTTTCTTCTGGGGCTACAGTTAAATCCAGCTTAAGGTTCTAAATTAAACGAGTCCCTTAACTTCTGCAAGTGCACGCGATCCCTCCAGGTCAGAGCTGAGGTTATTGGCAGGTCAGCATGGTGAGGCTTGTATTGTCTTGCCTTCAAAAAAACTTAGTGGCAGAAATGAAGGAATTAAGGTCCAAGCCCTGGCAGAAGGCCAAGAAGCCAGAGGTGTATGGGCAGCAGATGGAGGGGCACCACAAGGGGAAAACCTGAATGATCAGAGGACGTGAACATAGGCAGGGCCGTCTGGGGCATAGTAGGTCTCACTTGCTATTGCTTTGTGCAGCGAGGCACTTCATGGAAATGAACTCATCTGCTGCTCACGGGCAGTGGGATCTCAAAGGCTGGCTAAATCTGGGGTCAGCTGGATGGTGCTGCTTTCTGCATGAGCTGTTTTCTGGAGTCCCCCATTCACAGTACCAAACTGTAGTTGGAGTCAGACGCGGGATCCCAATGTCACCATCAGAATGTGCAGCTCTTGAACTATGCAAGTTGCCTGTGCAGAGTTGTGCCGAGAGGGAACCTGTTCTGTAGTGGAAAGGATCCCACTCACTCACTCGGGATAATAACGAATGCCAGTAGTAACGATCCCCTTTGCATTGTAGGTAAAGGTGGGATGTAGACAGATACTCCTCATCTGCACTGTCGGCATTTGCTGGTGTGTGCACAAAGGGCTTATTTGTGTGCCTACCTCCAGAGTTACATTTCTGGAAAATTCTGGTTGAGATTCTCAGCTGTACTTTTGTTTGAGGTTTTGTTCAGAGAGCCAGTTCATTCAGTAGAAGCAGCTTGTAAAACTGTGCAGTAGTAGCCCAGTAAAGTATCTTCCACTACCAAAAATGTAGGAACCTTCAAAGCCTCCAAGCACCTCCTGCTCCCACCAGAGAGCTAGAGCTGAGAATCCCATATGACAGAAAACAAGCAATAATTAAAAATCCCTGTTTTGCCCAAAGAATTCCTTTGTTCGAGGTATGTAAATGTCTTTGCTTGCTTTTAAGCGATTTCACTTTTGGTAGTTCCCTAGCTCGGTAATCTGAGCTTGGGAATAGAGGAGTCTAAAAGGAGTGTTACACTGAAACAAAGCACCTGTCTTTCAGTCAAGACTAAATTAACAAGCAACAATTTAGTTGTCTAAACTCAGAGCTTTCAGGATTTCAGACTACATAAATGTCAAGATGCCTAGGTAGGGCTCAAAGGTGAGCGACAGTGTAGGCAAATATACACTGGAACTTCAATTATCCAAACCCTGATAACTCTCAGTTACCTGAAGTTTAAACATGTCTCCCCTCACTCGTAGTTTCCACATTTTTCTGTAAAATCCCTTTGTACGGAATTGCCTACGTCTTTGCCCAGCATAGTCTGTAAACTTTAAGAGCTCGTCTCCTAAGGAGCTTAGTGTGTCTGCCAGATCACAGCATCCGCAACCCCTTTCTGACAGAGCCTATAATTATCCTTTCATGTTACCTGTTACATTTGGATAGAAGTATTAAAATAAATAAATCTTCATTTTCGTCTTTGTTGTCTCCAGCTGCATTCCACTTCTCCTTAGGCATGGTGTCACTGGGGCACCCTTCATCGCAATACAGAGCATAGAAACGCCATTCCTTTAGTAATTCAGCATGGGGACGTTGTGTCCTCTAACGAGCAGATTGGATGGACTTCACTAGTTAGCAGAATTCACCATTGGTAAGTTGGATTTCACAGAGAAAATTCTTCGCTTTGTTACTCTCCTGTAGCACCTTTGACATCAACTGATATCTAAGAGTCAAATATGCTTCGGTATCCATATTTTTGGAGCTTAAAAACTGCTGGGATCCAAATCAAGATCCCCAAGAGATCTTGCTTTACGTGTCTCCTGTCTGTGGAGACGAGTGGTGGAGGGAGTCCCTCTCCTCTTGTCCTTGGTCTTCAGCAAGCAAGCATTGTCCCCTTTATTCCTTAGGGGAGGAATCTGAGACAGGGTAAGGACAGGAGATGCTTCCCAGTTTCATCCCCAGTAGCGAGGACTCTGGGGGAAAGAGCATCTGAATACGCCAGTACGATGAGCAGACGTTCTGCAGTAGGAGAGTTGGCTTACACTCATCTCTGCTCTGGTCCCTGTTCAGATAAATGTTCATTAGTGGCACTGTGGGATAAAAGTTGCTGGGCAAGTGTTGCCTGCTCTGCAGTGGAGGACTTTTGGGTGGAATGAGGTCTCTGAACACGAAACAGGCAGCATGAGGAAAAACAAGGTTTTTTTGGGCCAGGTCAGGCAGTGTCTGCCTTCCCTTTAGCTGAAGGCAAAGAGCTTGATCCTACCAGAACAAATGGCATAAGACACGGAGGATCCAGCATTGCAGAGGAAAATAAAATCCTTTTCTCCATTGAAAGCAGAATTGCATAAGAGAACTAGAAGGCAAAATGCAGTACAGTTTCATCTGTTGCTTTGACGGGGAACGGGAAGAAAATTAAACTAAATGGAGATATTGTAAATTCTGTGGGTAAAAAGAGATCTCGTTCTCCTGGCAGCAAACTAAGATTGCAAAGAAAATATAGCAACAGGAGACAGTCCAGAGAGTGCCCGTTTCAATATTTAGGAAGTCCTAGTGTCTTAGGTGTTCCGTAGTGATCAAAAATTGAAATAAATTGAAGTTGCGTTTTAATTGAATTACACAATGACATCAATTTAAACATTAGTAAACAGATGCAATTCTGTGCAATGCTTTAAATTACATTTCTCACATATGCATTTAATTTAAATTTATTGAGATGGTTATTTATGTTAATAAAATAATTAAAAGCAGTTATTTAAGAGTAACTATGAAATAGCTGTGTAACTACCTATATTAATAAGACAGTTAGTTAAGGGATAATGTCTATTGCTTTATAGTGTAATTGCAATAAACAGCTGCTGAGTTTGATTAAGAGCTGAAGTGGAGCTAAAGTGTTTGAGCAATCTCAAAAGCTATTTGTTGTAAGTGTACTACAAAGCAATAGCGATTATTCCTATTATACAAAAAGCCATAGCATAAACATTAAAATATATTAAAACTCCTTAGTATAATGCTTTTTTCTTGGTTAATTCAAGCATCTCCCTGGGAATGGTGGGGCTAGAGAAGGAGAGGTGGGGCTTTGGTGGAGAAGAGGCTTTTGGGGGGCAATAATGGGGTCGAACACAGTTTTGTTCATATCCCTATTCCCCCCTGCGTGAGAGTACAGCTAACTGCAAGGAAGGGCACCATCTGTGTTTGGGGACTGTGTTTTCTCAGGGGTGGCACCATTAAGGAATCTTTAGCTGAATCCCTCTCAAATTTTGTAGGAAAATTTCAGCGTTGGTCTCAGGTCTGACCTAGGAATTTCTTCAGCTTTTTGTTGGAATGCAAGAAGGGAGAGCTGAGCATATAGTACAAATCCTTCTGCAACTTTGCCTATGAAATGGCTGCTGCCACTCCATAACTCCATCATTAACACATGAAGCAGACACTTCCCGGTCCCCAAGCGTATCCTGCTTTATGGCACTGACACATACCTAAACCACAGACCATTAATTTTCAGTGGGATCAAGTAAGCAAATAGGCATTACTTGTATCGCAGTTGTTATTTACAAACTCCATACTCTCCTGCTTCTGGGCAGTGGGATCATACACGACACTTCTGCCTTTAAAATTTCTGCTCTATTAGGGTGCCGCAAGTTTTTTAGCAAGTCAGGAAGGAGTTGCTTAATTACTTAAAAGCTGCCTTATTTCACCTCTTATTTGAGAGCAGCTCTGAATGGTAAACTCTGACACATCGACTGAGGCACAAATGGACAGATGGAGTCAGCTGCCTCTTGCTGCTCCTAGTTCAGGCACCTCTGTGCCTGTATTAAAAGTGAAAATCTCCCAGAGACCAGAAGTGCTATGAAATGCTGCTAAGCAAAAGTGTTACCAGTAGAGATTTTGCATGTTTATGGTTTTGTAGTGAACTAGGTTGGCCAAGTCCTGGAGGAAGATTTGGTGGGAGGGTAAGAACATGTCCTGTGTGATCAGGCCCAGGTCCCAAACTTCCTTTCAGGTTATTGGCTCTTGGGAATCACCCACACTTTCCACCAGGGGGAAGGGCAGGTGATTCTGTCCCTGCAGTGAAACAACCTTGGGAAAAATGTCCTGAAGTCCATTTGGAGAAAACCCACCAATTCATTCACATCCAGGTTTTGATTCACATCAAAATGGAAAAACTTCAAAGGGCAGAAAAAGAAGGTGTTGCTGGTATATCTGCGCTAGTTTCCTCCCTTCATGCAGTCTATCCCACAGGAGATACGCTACCTTTGGCTAACCAGTCATATACAGTATTTCAAAAAAGCCATCCGGCTTGGCAAAGCCCGGTGCACAGCAATTAACCCGGGGGCCAATCCTCTGCTAACCGCTGTGGGAAGGCTTTGGTTCTGCTTGGTTACGGCAGCCATCAGAGGGGCAGTTCAGTACCATGGGTGCTTGCGGGCAGGGCAGACACGGTGCACCAGGAAGGCGCTGCTGCTGCTGGGATCTCCCCAAACCACCGGGTGCCTCAGTGGCGAGCGGGACCCGCTGCGCTCTGGCGGCTGCTACCTCGGGAGGAGCTTAGGCAATGGCAGAGAAGCCCACCCAACATCCTCGTCTTGTTAAGCTTCTGGGGCTTGCAGCCCTTCCTAACTCTGCCCTGGGGAAAAACTGTGTAACAATGGATAAAAGACTTGGGCCTCCCAGCTTAGTTACAAAGGATTCTCTTCACTCATCCTCTTAGTGAGAAATCCAGTTGAATGCTTTTTGAAATCTTTCAAATATTAAAAATAAAATAAATCTTCTTATTCCGTTCCCCGGCGAGATTCTCGACAGCAGTGCCATGTTGTTGTGCAATTCGAGTCCTTTAAAATGTCGAAAGGACCCCCTCAGCACTGTGGCTGCAGCCAGGTACAGGAGAAAATGTTATTCAGTTCTTTGCGTGCCTTCAGAAAGTTGAAGGCAAAAAGCCCTTGAGCACCGAGAAGGGGAAGGTACAGTGGGTATTAAAATCACTGCCACCAGGCTGCAGGAGGCTTATCGCTACTAGCTGGCTTGGTTGGGATCTGTTTTGGAAAAGGGCTGGAGAAAGCCGTGATGTTTCAGCCAGAGACAGGGCAGTATTGCTTACCTTTCACCTGGGCGCCTGAGTCATTGCTGTGCGTTGCTCAGAGCAGTTACTGTGGAAAATACCTGGCAAATCAGTTGTGAAAAGAACTGAAACCTGTTTTGGGCTGCCTAAGAAGCTGGTTTGCCTTTTCTCCTCTCCTGAAAAGTTTTCTGCTCTCTTCCCTTACTGCCAAAGTCCACCTAGAAATGCCCTACTCCCTCTTTGCACGTGCGTTTCAACCCAGTGGGGCCAAGGTGCCTCAAAACCCCCTGAGGTTACTTATAATCTGACAGGGCTGGGAAAACGAAAGCTGTCCCTGGGTGCTGTCACGAAGGGACTACCTGTGGTCTTAGAAGTCATCTTTCTTTGCAGAGAAAGCTTTGACCAAAACGTTGTTGTCATTGTTTGGTAAACAAAATGTCTTCATGGGAAGCTCTAGCAAGCAGAAAAGTGGTTTCTTCTCTCTGCCTTGCAATCTTTCTCCGTCCTCCCGAGGAGCTGTTGAATATTCAGCACCACCTGATTTTAAACTCTTCCTTTAAAGTCTTTGGAGCCTCTCAGTGTTACCAGAGGTCATACTGGTAGACTACCCTGGGTTAGAGCACACGAGAACCTGAATTTCTTAACAGTAGCTGTTTTCAATAAAGTATATGTTTAGCTTCATGTAAAAAACATCCACTGGCCCTGTTAGATTTTTTTTGACATCTCGCTATATCTGAATTTAGCTTTGGTTCATTAGTCAAGGAAATAAACAGCCACATTTCTTATTATTCACACTATCACAGAGTGTATTCCAAGCCTATACATATCCTGTAGCTTGTTAAATAATTCTTTATCCTTTAAGAAATTCCCATTAATCTCTGACCAAGAAGAGCAATAATAGGTTAGTTAGTCATCATATATAAAAATCTGAATCATTTTTACAAGTATCTTTAATGGCTTCCATTAATTACGTGTCTTCATAAAAAAGCTACCCCTCTCAAACACAGCATCCTTTCATTCTTCAAGAGGATCTAATTTCTGAAATAACTGAAATTAAGGCGCTGATGCTTTGTTTGGGCAAATTAAGCAGAAAAAAATACTTACACATCTCAAGCAGAAGGTACAAGAATCATGTTCTATTAACTTGTCAGCTATCTTGGTATTATTAGCAACATTTTACAAGTCAACCCAGTGGACTGCTATGATTAGCGCTACGCTGACAGCAAGATATTCCATGCGTACTGGGTTGGGATTTTAGCAGCAGCCCGGGTGGAGATGAAACATCTTCTGCTCTGCTCCTTGCTTTGCCCCACGTGTCCTGGGCTCAGCTTTCATGGTGGCTGTGTGGTCAGCAGGAAGGAGGCTCTTACCCATGGGCACGACGTGCTTCCCACCCTGTCCCTACTTCCTCCTCCTGCCCGCCCTGCTCCGAGGAGTGTTGGGTTTCCCTGTGCTCAGCAGCCTCGCTGAGGGGGCATCTTTAGGGGCAGATGTTTCAGCCTACCATTTCTCTGATTAATTGCACATCTTCTGGGGGACGAAGTGGGCCCCTGAGGTGGACAGGCAGGTGGGACCAGTCCTTTCAAGGGCAGCTCAGACTTCTGGCGGATAAAGAGGCTCTGAGACCACAGACAGGAACATTACATAGTTCATTCTTTTTTTCTTGTTCTTTCTTAATGTAAGTATTAGCTTGCTACCTTAAACCCACAACAAAAGGCAATATTCATTGCCCTGCCATCAGGGCTGGACTGAACAGTATTTTCAAAAATCTTTCAAAACAGCATCTCCTGTGTTCACGTCTCTTCCTATGAAGACACCAGAGGCCCGGAGTAATGGATACAAATTTTCAAGGTCAAATGTAAAACAGAGGTAGCCTCTAATCCTTCATGGCATCTTTAAACCCTTCCATAGTCCATAGGCTGAGAAACACAGAAAAAGGGAGGGTGGCACTGAAGCCTCCTTCTCTGCTGTTTTATTTCAGGTCGTGTAAGCTTGCTCACTCTTGTGGAAGGCCTAAGGAGCTCAAGGAGGGGTTTAAAGAAGAGATCTTCCTCTCCTGTTCAGTTGAATAGTCACGAATTAGACTCTTGGGAGACTAAGGCTGTATAAACGCTTAAGGAAATCTTTTGATTACACATAGTTTTAAAAGATGCTAAAAACAGTTCTACTACAGTTAGTGGTGGATTTTATGTACTTACTTATCTTAATTTATGATTTTTTTCCCCTTCCCTGGGAAGCAAAGACTATCAATAGATAAGGGAAAGAATTCTGTGTTTTTGTATGCAGTATGAGTCCAATACTTGGCCAAGACCCAGATCTATTGTGGCAAGAAAGTAATAGATGAACTAACTAGGGACCCAGACTCTCTGGCTAGCATCCAAGAAACATTAAAAAATGTAGTACTGCACATAACAAGTAGGAAGATGCATGCAAATGTTGATGTCTTAT
Organism: Nettapus auritus; assembly: GCA_011076525.1. NCBI lineage: Eukaryota > Metazoa > Chordata > Aves > Anseriformes > Anatidae > Nettapus > Nettapus auritus. The sequence goes on from CM021767.1 coordinate 15,250,888, forward strand.
TGAAAATAGTTAAGTTATTAATATGTTGGGTTTATAGGCATGCGTTTGGATTTTAAAACCTACTGCCTAAGTTCCTGCCCTGAAATTATCTGTTGAACTATTTCCCTGAAATAGTATTTAAATAGTGCCACACTGGTGAGGTACTGAAAAAAAATGGCACCGCTGGATCCCTAGGGATGGAGTGTTTCCTTTGGGAGCATCAGTGCTGAAGTAGTGGAAGGGGTGCAGTTCAGCTCTCACAAAGGTGTCTAAGCAATGGTCCCACTTTGCTTCTTCACCATGTCTTCCCCGCCTGCAAAGAAGCAAGTCGTGCATATGGCCCTTAGGAATCTGTCATAGCAAGTAGCAGCATTCCGTGTCTGTAGGTTCATGTGAAAGATGTGGGTCAAGAGCTTTGTGTGGTACCCAGAGATCTCCACAGAGCATTAGAGACTGAGGATCATTGGTTAGTATAGGATTTAGTATGACATTGATGCCGACACCTAGGAAGAACCTTGTTCTCATGAGTCTTCTAATGGATGCAAGGTATGGCTCATATTTTCATGTCCATGCTGCTTATGACTTCAAAGTCTGGAGAACATTATCGTTTTCCATCTAGATCTGTTTTGTCATCCAGCCCTGGTAAGCTATAACAGGTGATTTGGTCACCCCTCTTGCAGACAGTCCCTCCGCTAAGCAAAAGGTCCGTGATTATGCACACCTACTGGCTGAAAGCATAACAGGTGAGGAAAGATGCTCGAGTCTTGACTTCTCATGTGCATTTATATGCAAGCCAGCTGCAGTCTGATTCCCAATTAATGTCATACAATTGGTAATGCAACCCTCAAGTGTTTTTATTTTCATTGCCAGAGGTGTCCTCACCATTTTGCATGTTGGTTTGAACATCCATGAAGAGTATTTTGTTGCACGCTCGCCAGTATGTGCAAAGTAACTGCAATCACAAAAGTGCAAAGAAGTGTATGGGAAGAAACCCACTGGAAAAGTAGGTGAGGTCCAGACGAGACAGTGCATATAGAGCAGACAGGACTGTCCTGTGAAACATTACAGGAGCTTCAAATGATAATTTCTCCCTATCAAAGCAATTAGAAGAAAGATTCAGCAGCTGATTCACAATCATGGCTATCACTAGCATTCACAAGAGGTGTTGAATTCCTGTTTTTTATGCTTTTGTGGTAGTGTTTTATCCCTTTTCCTCTAGAATTACATATATTTTTAGTAGAGAATGGCTAATGTTCACTACCAGGTGAATGGTGAGACTTGGTTTTCACTTTTTTTACGTGACCTTACTTATTCCCTTATTCCCCATTCCCGTCCCATCCATTTTGTAGGAGCTGGAAGACCAGTTTCATGGTTGATGTTGTATTAAGCAAGCTTGCTCGTGCAATGTTGTGTGTTGTTTTTTTTTCCTAATCTCTCAACTCTAATTGTTGCATACAAATTGTTTAATAAATAATGTTGGACAGGGAAAAAAAAAAAAGAATAGATATTAATTAAGAAAAGGATTTAGGCTGACTCAGTTTCATACGAGACAAAAGGTTAAGTAAATGCCAAGGCCGCTATGCCTCTTCAAACAATGAATATTAGTTTTAGAATCATTAATGTCTGCTTAGAAAACAGAGTCATACTGGAGACTTGTATGCCAAAATAACCAAGGCCAGGGCTGTTTCTTTTCAATCTGAAACTAAATTATTCTCCAATAGAGGGCTAAATGTATGCAATTAACAGTGCTAGGTAGGACAACAGGGAATGCCACTTTTAATATGTAGCCAAATTGAGATCAAGTTTTTCTTTGAATCTGGTAACTTGGACATTTAATATGCACAACCAAGCTCTGCAACAGAATTAGTGAAAAGAAGCAGATAATTAACTCCTTCACTGCTTGTCAATGGAGACAGAGTGATTAGCCTGCTGTTTACTGATTTCTGTCTTCTAAAGTTGCTGGATCTACAAAAGCGATGCTTTTTTCAAGTACCTTCCATACGTGGGCAAAGATTAAGACAGTTGTGTAGTCTCTATTAGAAAGGGGATTACCACATTGTATTTTTAAAGAAAACTTCATCCTGGGAAAGATTAGTTTCTCAGAGTGGGGGGAGCTGAGGTTGGAACAAACGTGACCATACGGGTTTAACTAAAAGTGCTTACTCGGTTTCTGAGTTGAAAAGCTTTAAGAAGAGTGGGCTGAAAGGCTCAATTGTATATTTTAAAACTAAATAACAAAACACTTTTGAAGCAAGTGCATGACTCTCGTCGGTATGTAGGCAAACATCAAGGTGCTTATTAAAACTTCCCAGCACCCTCAAGTGCAAAAGAAACGTTCTCTACTAGACAAGACAAGTTACTTACGTGTTAGCATCACCCATTTAGTATGAGTGTACCTAATAATGTTACTTATTTCCCATCCAGTGGTTTCTAGGAGGATGAGTGTATTTATTCCCAATGTACTGCAGGGAGGTGAGGTAAAAGTTGGTGAAGTGACTTGCATAAGGCAACTGAGTTGAGCAATGCCCAAATGGGCCTGGAGCTCACCTCCAGAGTCCTCGATAAGCTGTAATCTCATACAGTTTGCCTAGGATGTCTGCAAGTTACAATTTTTGATTGGGCAACAAATCCAGTCCAATTGCTGCTGTCTTTCTAGGCCTAGTTTGGCTCTGGAAAGTTGAAACCTGCAAAGTTCCAATTTTATTTTCAACTTCTAATTGTATCTAAACTAAGTCTGCGCTTCCTTGCTCCGGGTTCTGCTTGAGCTTAAAGCAAAAGGGCATTATTTCCCACCGTGTGTAACTCAGTCTTTTCCCCCATCGAGAAGGCTTTCAGAGCAGCGCATTCGGTTGCAGCAGTGACTCCCACTGAAGTCAACAGCCACATGCAAATAAATCCTCTGGTTTGGAAACGGTGCACTTGAATAGTTCAAGTTTTGTTTCTAAGGCTGAAGTGCATTAACAGCTCTCATTTAACTGAGTAAATACTATTATGCTGAAGTCCTTTGCATTGTCATCAACAGGAAGAGAGAGCTCTGCTCTAGGGCTTGTTGAAGGGGCTGTACTGGAATGCATTGTATTTACATTCAGCATTTGTGCCATGTCTAGTTCTCCCTCTCCAGGTTCTGGTGCTTGCTGCTTTCAAGAGAAAATACCTTATCTGGAGAATGGGCCTGTCCAGGGACACGTTCTCAAGCCCAATTCTGAGCCTTGTACCTTGCTGCTGCTACGAAAGAGCAATATTTTACCTGACCACTTTTAAATCATCTTCCTTAAGACCATTTGGAAATCATCGGTGCATTTTCTAATTGTGAATCTTGAGCTTTTCCTTTGGAGAATTTTCTCTGTGGAGATCAGGACTCCAGGTGACTGAAGTTTGTTCCCTCCTACCCATCTGGCCAGACTGCCGGGTGTGCAGGCAGACTCCAGCAACGTGAAGGTCTCTTAGCTGAGGCATCGCGGTGTCCCAGCCACGTGCAGGGGCTCTGAGCAGACTGGGGCCCTCAGTTTGGCTCTCAAGCAGCGTGGCCAATGCCATCAGGAAGAAAATCTCCAGGATGCTTAGTATCATGGCACACTCGCACTCATGATTTTATCCCTTATGGGTAGGTCTCAGCACTCCCAGTCTGTCCTGACAGGCCCTGTCTCTGCTCATCCTCCCATCCATTGCATCTACCTTTGTGGCAGCACTCTGCGACCAACCTGGGGCAGGATGAATGGCCCCGAGCCCTTCTTCCCAATGTCACTAACCACAAAAGCAGAGAAGATTTGAGTTCAAACTGCTGAGTATTGGGAGCAGCCTGGATGTTTCTTTCCCTCTGCAAAGTGACTTTTCACAACGTGACACAGAGCATCCTCACCCCCTGCTTCTTCACCGTGCCAGCCATGTGCTTGCTGGGTTTCTGCAGCCACCTGTGGTCCTGGTGTCGCAGTGATGGGGCACCTGGGATATATATAGGTAATGATGCAAGCCTCATATCATCAGAGGGGTCCCTAAAATAGTGAAGGAAAAGGGAAGCAAGGCTGTGCTTGTACAAGACTGCTCACAGAGGTATTACTGTTGTGCTTTTATACGAACGTGCTCAATGTGGCAGCAGCAGGACAAGCTCAGTGAGCGCTGGTGAGCGCTGGCAGCCCTAAGCCCCTGCTGCCCCAGCGAGAGCCAGTCCCGCATTGATCTCGCCGGCTGCTCCAATCCTCTCTTCCCTCCCTCCAGGCTGCTCCAGGCCTTTCTCTCAGCGCCTTCACAGCTGGCTCTGATCTGCGCTCCCTCGGCTCCCGCCTGCGCCTCCAAACCCCGGCACGCCATCATCCCACGCAGGCACTGCCACCGCTCCTCTCTCCCCCGCCGCTGCAAGCCGCCACGTCTCAGCTCTGCTGCCTCCCTGCCAGGTGCTACCTGTAACCTCGCTGCGCCCCATGGGCTCCTTTGCTCTTCTTTTACATTTTCTTCCTTCACACGCCTGTGTCCCCAGACAAGCCCCATCCCGCTCCCCCAGGTGTGACAGCCACTGCCGGCACCTCTCTCGACACCGCTGCTCCTCCACTCTGGCTCCCGGTCGGGCAGGATTCAGCCATCGCATCTCACCGGGGCACAAAAGGTGCTTACACTGAGCTTGGTCATTCCTCAAGAGACCTCACCCAGTTTTATAGCGCAGCCCGTCCCATCAATCAGTGTATCTCTCAGCGCCGACAGGCTGGACAAGGGCTCGGCTCTGCTCCTCGCGATGTGTAATCCCCAGCGCCAAGCCGGCAGGACACCGTAGACTATTGGGTTCCGCTCAGGCATAATTCCATCATTACCATTGATTTGTTCGCTCACGCTCCCCACGGTGCTTTTAATCAACTCTCCATCTTTGTGCCTTCACACCTTTACGCTTTTCATGATTGGCTCTGCTACCTTCTGCCTCTGCAATGAAATAGTACCATAGAAATCCGCCTGCATCTTACATACATTAACAATTCCATTTCTTCTCTCTCTGGTCCAGTGAAGGGATCTCCCTCTCCCACAAAGGCACCACTGTCTCTGCAAAGCGCTCCGGTAAGCGTGCGGGGAATGGCTTCTATTCATTATTTCTCAAAGTCCAGTACAATGGGTTATAATTAGTTACTGGCCTCCTTGGTTTACTCTACCTTCAAAGGCTCTTTTATATCTTAAAAGTGAAGGGAGATGCTGACATTAATTTTGGCTGTCTTTCCATAGCATTGTGCAGAGAAGATAAAACTTACACACAGGTAAAGGGATAAGTAGCTCACTAGCCAAAAAAAAAAAAAAAAAAAGAGTAGCAAATAGGGTCATCATCACATTCATTTCGTGAAAGTAGTGTGGTGGTGGAGAGAACTCATTAGCCTTTTTGTTCTGCATTCGCGCCATCATTTATCAGCGGCTGTATCACATGTCACAGCTACGATCCTTTCTGGCACCCAGTGTGGGACCAGAGGGCTCCCGGAGAATGCTGAGTTTCGACGCCAGGGCTGAGCCGCGTGATGCACTAGGCGCTGTATTAATTGTGGCAGATAAAATTTTTTCCAATATACTCCTAAAGGGACACTCAATAAAGCAAAGTAGTGTGATTTACCAACTCAAAGAAGCATGGACAAATAAAAACGCATCATGGGCCTGTTCTTCTTTCCCCTAAACCTTCAATAGTTTGTTAGCGCTGGAAGTACTTGGAACTGTTTGGAAAAAAAAATTACCTTAATCAGTCCACAGCAACGTGCAGGCTGCTTTCAGTGAAACACTTAATTTTAGTTGTGTCTCAAGTGACTGTGACCTGTCAAATCTTTAAAGAAGACTGCTTCTTCTTTAAGCTGTAACTCTGGCCAATTTTGTGCATGCATATATTATTCTCTGCTGCAAAGTGCAGTCTGGGAGTAGTTTTAGAAATGTTCTTGGAGCTCTTCCATGAACTTAGCCCTTCCGTCTTTGCAGAAAATACCTGGACATTTTTTTTGCAGTCTGGTAATATTGCCATCATACTAATAGGATCTTTAAAAAAGCGATATATTGAACTCCCAGCTATAAAAGCTGAGCAGAACTGGGTAGAAAGTTTGTATACATCTACACACATACAGGAGTGTACATGTACGTATGTACACACACAGCTGCAGGTAGTACACGTGTGTACGTTTCACAGTCACACACAGAACAGAGCATAACATTTTTCAATGCTGAATCGAGGACACAAGTTCAGGTCCTCACCGCGAGTGTGCTGAGTGCGGGTCTCTGAGCAGCTGCCAGCTGATGCCTGTCCACATCTCGCAGAAATATGTGGCAAGGGAGAGAACTGCAGCCTTGTTCAAGCAGCAGAAGTTGCAGTTAGCATTTCAATACATCATTTAAGAAAATGTCTCATGTTTGAAAGCGGTACACATCCACCATCCCATCTGAGCACAGGGGAAATGCTTGTTTAAATAGTCTGCGCATCGGAGCAGGACGTGTGGAGGCTGATCCCGACCCTCTAGACTTGGGCAAGTCAGTTAACCCTGTGACTCGACTGCTGAGAGCAACGGCGTTTGCTTACCCCACAGGCAGATTGCGAGGATTAATTAATATTTGCAAAGTGCTTTGAAGATGAAAAGTAGCATGTTAAGTACTATAAAGTATTATTAATAGTGATAACAAACTGATAATTTTGGAGTATGTAAGTCTTTTCTAGCAAGACCTTTCATTTCAGCCAGCTGAAGAAGTAATACAACTACAGCCAGAGTGCCTGAGCCCCTGTTTTCCAAGGCATTGGGGATATGCTGATGGAGCAAGGCACTAAATAAGTACAAAACACGTTCAACTTCACCTTAAAATAAGCTATGATATGTTTTAAAATACAGTATGATGCAGTGTACTTTCCATGTACCAAGGTGATATGCCTGGGGTGATTCAGTCTGTTAAACGTGTTAGAGTGGAGCAGAACAGCTTTGGAAAGACTCAGGCTCTTTGTGCTTGGAGCCTGTGCTTTGCCTTCTACCAGCTGTGAATGCATCCCCAAATTTCTGCGTTTTACATGTGTCCTGGTGATGGCTTCAACCAGTCACTTCCAGCTCGCCGGCTCCTGGCCGAGCCACGGTGCTTTGCGCGGTCACACCGGGCACAAGCGCTGCAGGAGGCCCAGCGAGCTGCGAGCCTCTCCTTGGGCCATCCGCGGTCTGCGCTGCCCAGCGAGAAATGCCCTGGTTGCTGGCAGTCCCCTCTGCGTGCAGCCACGCGGGAAGGTCGGGAGCAGAAGTAGTGAGGTGCAGAGCGTGGGACTGCATGTTGCCAGCAAGGGCTCCTGCCGTTACCATTCGGGTGTTGTGCCAAGAAAGTCAGGCACTGATAGCGGCCCCAGTCAAGAGGAAGTCTGTCAAGGTATTTAATTTGAAACAAGAAACAGTTCAGGCTTGTACGGCCCAGGTCTTTAAGGCCAGTTTTCTGGCATTATGAAAAATGCTTTCCCTCTGAAAACTTTTGAGATCTAAGAATTTTGTCTGGAGCATAAACAGTAGGACTCTCATGAAGAGTAAAATTTATTTCTTTGCTTGATAGGGTCAAGTAACTCTAACTGGGATTAGCTAATGTTTCACAGAGCCTGATGTTTTTGAGGCTAGGGAATCCCTTGAGGAAGGAAGATATCCACGTTTGATGAGAAGCTTCTCATAAAATTAGATATTGCTTCTGAACTTATCAAAGGAAAATGGGAAGCAATGAAAATTAAAAGTGTAGCTCTGAAATCTTGTAGGACCCTGACAAGATAATGATCTGGCATTCACTGTCCACAGGTTTTTCCTTGTTCTGCCCCATTTCCCATGCACACACAGTCCCGCACACACAACCCCTGCTTCTTTCTGCAGTCAGATGACTTCAGTTGTCTCTCTCTCATTTCCCCTGTCAGCAGACCCACCTCTACACTCCCCCAGGCAAAGAAAAAAAGAGAGAGAATGAGAGAGGGGGAGAAAAGAAACAAAAGAGAACAGCAGTCAGGCTGGGGTAACTTGCCAAATCCCAAACTTTCTCGGATGAGTTATTGCTGAAGAGAGGAATCACCAGCAAAACAAAGGATAATCTCCAAGACAGCAAATATAGCTGTCCTATTCCCTTAATCTCTTTCTGAATTATTAAGTGAAGACCTGGGACATTTCCGAAAAAGCAGGACTTCTTTTATGAGAGGGAAAAGGCTTGTGGCTTTGACAATTTGTCTGTGGTCAGAAGGCAAACTCTGGGGCCAGCGTTCCTTATGACTTTTACATGAACAAAACAGGAGACAGTAAAAGGAAAGTAGAAATAAGAGAAGATGTTTTGAGGAAGGGGAAAGCACTTCCACCACTGCTAAAAATATATGTTGTAACTGTTTGCCTTCCTCTTTGCAAGCAGTTAAACTTTTCTCTCTAGGAAAGATCAGAAATAGGAGAGATCTTCAGACTTCGTACTGTATCTATTTTCTGTGTTCATCGACTGTTCTTTCTTCATGCAACCTTCCTCTGGAAACCTGCTTGCCAGAGACACCAAAAGAAATTCTTTGCATTATCCTTTTCTTTTCATGGGATTCTCCCATGATGAGCTGTACCATACTTGATAGTGGTTACTAAAACAAACTAGCTATGGGGGGAACAAGGAGGAGAGATACATAATGTGAAGTGAGAGTGGTGATTTTATTATTGCCCAGTGTACAACAGAGATATAAAATCTAGCTGTTCAAAATCTGGAATTCGATCTTTCTTCTTGGTTCATTGCGCATGCACCCTGATACCTGAAACTCTAGCAAGGACACTGCTCAGGTTTTCTTTTTCCCTTTCCTCTCCTTTCCCCCCCCCCCCCCCCAGGTGACTTTAATCTGTAATATCAGCAATAATCACTGTGGGATTGTTGCCTAGGCATTCTTGAAGAGTCAGAAGTGGACTGTAATTGAAGAGTTCATTACCAAGATCAGTTGGCTCCTTGATTACAGTGGCAAGGTGAAATATATATCCTCACCAAAAAGCAACTGCTAAACCTTTAGAGAAGTCACCCACTTTTCACTCTTTTTCATTAGGACCCCGACAAGCTTGTCAGCAAAATTAAAGGTATGTCATTCACATCGTGCATGCATTGCAAAGGACTATAAACCTGCCAACCTCTTTGATGAAATAAAAGGGTTTTATTTATGATTCATGTAGGAATATGAGGTTATTTTTATTCTGTCAGTACACTAATAATCAGACAAGAGCTCAGGAAATGAGAAGGCAAACTGACAGGGAAGGTTCTGATAAAGGGGAACCCTCTAGGGTATTTTGCCCCCTTTGTAATCTCCTCCTTTTTAGTGAGAGGTTATAAGCATGGCATAGCATGATCTTGCAACTAGCTTGGCTCATAGGAACAAAGAAAGTAGCTACCTAGCAGGACCTGCGGTATAATTCCGCAAGAAAAATACTTCCACCAGCGAGGTCTGCATTGCTGTCAAGATGTGAACAGGAGCACTCAGTCTGGTTTTCCAAGAGCACAGAGGGTTGTAAAGGTACCCTTCTTTTCTACTTGCTTTCCTACTTGGCAACAGGACTAATCTTAACAAAAAAGGAGACTGTAAGCCTCATACAGAGCCATTGCAAATTGGTTACCTATTTGTTTTATACTAATTTGGACCAGCCCAAAGCAGAGCATTTTCCAAGCACTCCCAGCCTAGCTGAACATGAGATACGGCAGCACACTACAGGGAGGATGGGGATGTAACTCCCTTCGCAGTCCCTGGTCAACATCTTTGCTTGCGGAGGAGCTAGGTAGCAGGCTACATTTCAAAACGTGTCTTGTCCTAGATGTTTCAGATGTTTTGGCAGTCTGCAGCTGCTTCTGTTCCGTCCTAGCTCAGCGAAGCTTCTGGAAGCTCATTTTGTGCTTACTGGTGTAAGCTGTCATTCATACCACAAGCGCCACCATGATTACAGAAACACTCCTTGTGAGTAAAAAGGTATCACTGCGTTGGCTGGCTGGCCTTAAGTACCGTAGTTTGCTGAACAGTGGTGTGCTGGCAGGAAAACACAGACTAGCAAAATATATGCAGGATGAAGTGAAACAAAGTTCACTGGAGGAAAGAAAATAATACTAATCCTTCATTCAATAAGCAGTGAGTTAAGTACATTTTGCATGTTGAAGAAATGTAAAAGCAAAGGGAAGAAAGCACACATATAAAGGTGGCGGGACTGACTTCCTCTCTAAAGACAACATATGGGGCATTTAGATATTAATAATACCAGGAGTTATGCCCAAGCTGCTAATATAAAATGCAGTCTCTGGTTTAAGGTTCCACAGAGTTTCAGGGTGTTTGAATTCCCTCTGACCAGAGAATCCCGCTGAAGTGAAGGGATGATGTTAACATTTTCATGCATTGTTTAAATCATTGAATGGACCTACAGAGGATTATAACCGGTGTTTAAGATGAGATTACATTTACTCTCCAGCTTTGTGATCTCTGCCATAATTTTCCGTACTCAGTTTCTAACAATTTAAATATACAACTCCTGATGGCAAAACATGCAGCCATTAGCAAAGCAGCTTCAGGACAGAGGCAGGACGTGACTTTATTTTTTCAGTGTCTTCTCAAAATGTGGTTAGATGTCAGGCGCTGGGAGCAGCAGGATCCTGCCATCTGCAGAACACTTGGTGCTGGTCCTTCTGAAGAAGCAAACCAACTGGCTGGAGCTGCTTGGGTTTATGACCGCGGTGTGGTATAGAAAGGACAAAGAGAACCCCAAGGTGTTGCTGTCCCTTTAAAAACCTCCTTTCTTCTATTGACTCAACGATTTCCGATAAAGCATAATTTTATTTCTCTCAGCTAATTACGAACAGCCCTCTTCCAAACTGTTGATCCTTTCACACGGCCAAAGGCATCACCAGCAAATCAGACCCAAGATTTGGGGGCTGTGATAGTGCACCGCTATGCCCCGTAGCAGCCAAGTACTTCTTGTACCTCTCAAGCCTGCCATTGTGCTGGAAAGCAGAGCAGGTAACTACTTCATCAGTCCGAGATTTCATTCTCGTGGAGCACGGAGGTTCATTATACTTACTTTATCAGCAGTAAGGTTTACTGCCGAATCCATGAGAGATATTCATGTGAAACATGAGCAGAGAGAGAGGCATTGCATCTTTTCATTAATAAGCCCTCTTCTGGGATCCGGCATTAGCGAGATTCAGCGGATCATAGAGCACAGGGGTATCATTTTTACATGATTACTCTAAATTCTTAAACCAGAGGCTTAGGAGAGAGGCTTCGCACAAAGGCAGCCGTGGGAATTGTTAAATGATTGGCACAGCACTCGCGATGGGCTGAACCACTCTGGGTCCCTCCAGTCATGGGGGGTACCAGCAGGCATTTTATTACCTGCCATCAAGGGAAAAGTGTAAAAGAGGGAGTCTATCAGACAGAGGAAGCTGTGCTAACCCTGTGAAATACCTCTGTAGTTCTGTCTCTCCTCCTGAACAAACCTCTTGCCATAATACTTATGCAGGGCTTCATCACACCACCCAGGCTAAGCTGTCTCTTCCCTTGCTGTGTCTTTGTGTCTAGGCTTATTTTTGGCCTGTCTGATCCTACCTTCTTTAGTATGGCTACCAAAGCAATCCCTACGCAACCTCCACCCCCACATAATTAACTGTTGACTGAGCAGAGGGTCATTTATTTCCACCAAACGTGATACCTCTGAGATACATTTTGTACACGTGAGAAGCTGTGGGTGGCCCAGAGGATTGGTACACAGCTAGCAAATCTTTGCTAGGTTGTGAGACTGATGACATTAAGAGAGAAAGGATCTGGAGGCCTACATTGTTTTCTCATTGTTTTCTCATGTCATTACATGTTCCTTCTGTGACTTCATGCAGTTGCATCCAAAAATATTGCCTTGCACTCCCGGTGTCCGCTGTTCAGTCCTGTCCTGCCAGGCTGCGTGCGAACCAAAATCAGAAAGCTGATGTGGCTGAAAAAAAAAACGCTTTGTTTTCTCCTAGGATTAGTCTTCAGCTGTGTAAGTTCCTCAATCAGTTCCAAAATACAGATGCACAAATGCTTATCCCAGCATGAGAAAAGAGACCCCACAGGGACTGAAGGGACTGGACTGCTTCTGTCATTGAGTGTCAGCTTGTATCAGCCAAAAGTTTTGGCTGAGCTGTGGCTTCTACACCCCATTTAGAAAATGAAGACATTACTAATTCTTTACTTCTTACGGGTCCGCAAGGATAACATGGCCAACATTTGCCATGAGTGTTAGCAGAAAAGTAATTCCTGCACTAATTCCTGACTTGCTGAGGTCTAACTGCAAAAACCGCCAGTATTCCCCCAGTCAGTGCCCGAGCCTGATCACTGGTTGCTGGAGATTGTTTTAAGGTCTGAAGCGTGAAAGTTAGAAGAAAGGAGAAGGAGAATGAGAAGGAAGAGAAGGAGAAGACCAGTGAATTTCCAGATTTGGTACAACAGACGTATGAAACCTAAGAGCCGTATTAGAGATTTCTGAGGTATCTTGCCATAAATTATTCCGGGCCTTGGTATAAATCCATTGATTTTCAGGTTTTTAGTAACAGCCGATTATAGGCAGAGATGCTCCTCTTTGAGGGGACTTCATTCAATCTAGTGCTTTCTGCAAGTCCAAAAAGAAGGAAAAAGGAGAACCAAGAAGGCGAGGTCATGTGGGGCGCTGAATAATCCAGATCAAACAGCAACGAACACCCGATTAGAAGCCAACACATTTCTCTTTTCAGTATCTCTGAAATTGTTTGGCAGACTTAATTAGAAACAGGTGCAAGCTATAATATTTATTGCAACAATGCATCATTTTTGTCTGTTTCCAAGGTCATCGTTCTAGCCAATAGGAAGCCAGCAACCCACAGGGAGTATAACTTAGTCTATATGGGTAAAACGTGAATTCCTTAACCCTTTATCTAATGGAATGAAATACAACATTGCACAAAGCACAGAGCTAACAAAATGGAAAATCCTGTGAGAAATCTTTCATGATAACAGGTTCCAGTGAAGTAAGTGACATCACCAGCTGAGCTAATAGCCAGCCTTAGGTAAAATGGAGTAGGTACAGATAAGGAAGGAGAAAAACACATTTTTTTTACTACTTCTCTTTCAAAGGCCTGGGTTTATGTGGAATTTGCTGCAGTAGGAGGCCATGATTGCATGTTATCTAGCGCCTACTGTACAGTTGGGTCTCATACGCTGTGTTCCACTAAGCTTTAGCAATCTATTTCTTGGGCTGTGTCTGTCTCCAGAGCCATCGGGCTGCAGATGCACCTGTACAGCAGCACCTAGACACCGCCTCCGTGAGCTGCCCATTGAGCGTGCCAGCGTTTTCAGGCGAGAGGAATCGGGGAGGTAAAGCTGTTGGTCCTTCCTGCCTTTAAAGACAGCAGACACAGAGAGATGACATCCGTGTGCTTCGGTGCATCTGAGGGTAAGTGTCCCAAACATGATTTCACCTGGTCCCACGGTGCTTTCTGTGGTTAACACTGGCAGCGCCCTTGGTTACAAAAAAGCCCCATTTTCAAACCTGGCGCTTAATTCCCTCTTGTGATTTTTTCTCAAAATCTTTGTATGAATTCTTTGTGCTTTTGTGCTCATTTGGGAATGAAGATCTTCTCTGAAATTCTATTCTATTCCTTTTAAATGTGACAAATACAAATACAGAAACAAGGCGGCATACGTTACTAATAGAGATGTGTGAAATTGTGGGATTTTTGCCTTTTTGCAAAGGCTGCAAGAAGATGCCAATATTTCTGCAGACGGAAACTATTTTTTCCACCTTCAGATCATCACACAGCGTAAAATCTGTGGCTGTTTGAGTATTGTTGGGCAGATGCTGAAGGTCACAAGGAAATAGAGACTCTCTCGTGACAATTTATAAACACTGGCTCCTATCTTGTTCTTTTGACAACCACAACTCCTTGAAAGGCACCTCAGCATCTAGTCATCACCATTGTCCAGATTAATTGTGATATTTCTATGGTGAATTAATAATATCCTCCGTGATCTCAGGAACCGTTCTTAAGAGAGGACCATCCGTCCATTAAATGCAGAGGTAAAACAGGATAAGCACACGATGCTGATAGATCTGGGATTAAATTGTGAGCAAATATTTATTAAGAGACAGATCCTGTAATCATGTTTAGAGAGCTCAACAGAATACAAGCTGATGATTAGAGAGGACCCATTCTCCCCCACACCTCAAGCAATGTCCCAGCACTGAATTCTTGAGGAGTTCAGACCTAGTTGGAAACTTTGCAGCTCAACATCCTTGCTAATTTTCTTCTCTTCAGTGAATTTAATACCCCACACATTTTAACTGTGCCGGGCTCACGGCTTGCAAATCCTTTTAACAGTAGGTTGGTGAGTCTTTACATCATTCTGTGCATCACAGGATTGCTCAGATAATCTGTTTCTTGAAGTATCTGTAAAATCCCCTCACCGCTATTTCCCCCGGCTCACTCTCTTCTCCTCCCTAAGAGTACAGGGCTGACACAGAGCTAGCTCTGAACCTGCAAATCTGTCCCATTGTTATCACCGAGGCTCCTGCCAATGTGTCACAGGTGTGCACAATGAGGAGCGTAAGGCAAAAAGGGAGTTTGTGATTGTCCAAAACCAGCAAGGATGGCAGCTGCCATCGTGCAGAGCACTGCTGGCACCCGGGAGCCAGAAAAATTAGGGGAGGGCAGAGGAGAGCCTCCCTGCACTTTTAAACATATTTCAGTCCAGTATTTGCACAGTTCTTCAGAGACACAATGTGAGTAAATGTGTGGGGATGTGAATGAGCAATGAAGCTCCTGACGGGGAGCTGAGCAACATGGAAAATTACCAAGCAAGCTTGGGACTTCTGTAAATGCACTGAGCACACTTGGAAAAGGTGATGGTGGTTCTGGGAGGCTCTGCTCAGTCATGGTGTTTTGCTTTGTGTCCTGGCTGCCAAACCATACTTGAATTGTATTTTACAGGGAATCAGGCAGCTCGAGTTACAGGTGAATGGCTGGGTTAGCTGCCTCAGTCTTGGGTCATTTCTGCATTGTACTTAACTGAATAATACCTTCCCTTTCTTCTTTCTTTCTTTTTTTTTTTTTTTTTTTTGCTCATTGATCAAGCTGCTTTTGAGAAAAGTGATACTTTGCATATCTGGCTAAGTGCTGTTAACAGCCTCTGCCTGCGGTTTGTTAAAATTAAAAAAAAAAAAAAAAAAAAAAGGAAAAAAAGAAGTGTGATCTTGCTGGAGAAGTAATTTGCTTCTCTCCAACCAATGATGGCTTGCACTTTATGCAAATTGGTATCTAGGGACAACAAATCCCATTTAATACATATGCATAGTTCATAAAAAAAACGACGTGAGAGAAAGAGAAAAAAGATAAAGCAACGAGTCAGCAAAAGAACAGGTTCCGAGGAAATTTATTGTCCCAAATTGGACATTTGTAACAGATGATGTGAACAAGTGTTAACTTTGTTTTCAGCAGCTCTTCACGTACATTCACTAGACATCACACAGATTATGTTTTAAGGATCTGAACTGTAATAAAAAAAAGTGTCTGTGGGCTTTGGAGTGTTGTGTTCCATATGGTTGGGGAAGTGCGGAGTTATTGCGACAAGCATCTTGTGAAGCTCATTACGCACGGCGGTGTTAGATGCGAATTGCTGCGCATCGCTATAGGGTACGTACATGACATCCCACAGTCAGCAGATAGCAACTGGAAATGAAAGATATGAAGGCACAGAGTACAGCTTCAGGGAACATGTTAGACAAAACATCTGCTGGTATCAGAAAGCTGCATTATCAGATCATTGTGGCCATGAATTTTTTATAAAGACTTTTTTTTTTTTAAAGCTGCAACTTTGAAAGTGACATTTTGCGAGAAAGTTTTTGATTGAAGTGTGATGTCAGGAGAAAGGCCAGTCTAGTTTATTATCTGTGTAAGAGCCAATATTGGCAGCCTGAATCAACTCCTTTCTCCAAGCAGTTGAGTTGGCCATTCACACACTGCGAGTGCTTTTTCCCTTCCGATCCTGATGGCTGATAAAACCTTGACCCAGATTGCAGGTTGTAGCTTTAGTACCAGGCTCCTCAGCAAGGAGTTTTCCAAGTTTGGTTCCTGAAGGGCTACTCTGTGGCGTGGCTGGGGCACTACTGAGCAAAACTCACCAGGAGCGCAGCACCTTGGTGTTCGGGAGACGGAACACGGCATGCCTCACCTGCAAAGCTCAGAGAGGCCAGCTCAGCCTCCTTGCCTAACTCCCACCTGAGTGGGACCTGCGCTGTAACGCTGACGATCGGCATGCTCTGTCAGGGATGGCCACAGTTCAAAAGGCCGTCCTGTGTTGCTTTCAAAAACTTCCCCTGCCCAGGGGCTGAACTTCGGGAGCGTTGCTGTGAGCTATGAACATCTCAGTGCTGAGAGGGGCCTCCTACTTACTTAACATTCCTAACATTCACAAGGGCAGCGAGATGGCATGAAATGTATGTGCATATTGTAACTATTTACATTAAAATGGCCAGGCATTTTCCAGTCTCTTCCCTGTCCCGCCCAGCTATGAAGTTTTGTTTGTGTCACTTGTGCTAGAGGGTGAAGCGACCTCCTCCTCTGCAGCAACAGGTCCCGATGAAAAACCCATCTCTTGTTGACCTGCAGTTGGTCTCTGTCTCTTCAGTGAACTCCTCAAAGCCGTGCATCCAAATGTGAGCACACTGACTTCCCAGGCTGATTCACAAGTGGTCACCTCAAAGAGAAGACCAAATATTCCCCGATTTTTGGACCTCCTTCCTAAGCCTTCTCCCTGTCTGCGTTAAGGGAGGGTGGGAGAACAGAGGGCCACGTCCAAAAGCACCAGGACTTAGGAAAGGATTTTGTTGTCAGCGGCTATTTTTTATGTAACACCGTTCATTAATGCAGTGGGGGCTGCACAGAAAGCCAGAGGCGATTCACGCTCCATCGCTGATACTTAGGGAGTCTGAAAGCAGGCGAGGGATTTTGCTGGCCTGACCTGTTGCTGAGCGGGGCAATTGTCAGGTGAGAGATATCGCTGCTGCGAGCAGCTGCCGAGAGAAGCGGTGCTCCCCGAGATGACAGCCCACGCAGGCCACGGCGGTAACATCCTTTTCCCAACTGCTGCCTTTGAGAAGCATTTAAAAACAGCAGGCCTGGGATACAGGACATGCAGATCAAGGCTTGGCTGTGTCGCTAAATAGCAGCTACATCAGGCAGGTAGCTCAGTGTCCTCTCTGCTGTATAGAAATAACTTGTTCCCTTACGGGTTTTTGCAACTGCTTCCTTAGGTCAAGGTTTTAGAAAATACTTGAAGATAAACTTAATGAAAACAGAAGCAAACGAAAGCTGAGTAGTTTCATTATTATTTTTTCCTGTTTCATTAGTTCGGAGCTATATTATGAACTGAAAACTTCGATGCTAAACTTGCTTGTTTCTGTGGAAGGAAAAAGCTGAATATGGATCTGCATTTCCCAGGGACCCCGTGCACTGGACTGGCTCACGTCTCTGCACCCACATGCGAGGTTCCTAAACCCCGGGATGCTCTGGGTTGGAGGGAGACAAGGGGAAGATCTGGCTTTAGCTGAATACTGGTCATCCAGGACATAGTTTTAGCTAAGAAAATATGAATCAGAGGCTGGTACATTTTTTTTTTGTTCATCAGAAGAGCGTGAAGGCTTTTTTATCTGAAGCTTATGCTCCTGTTTTGGCCGCGCACCCACACCTCCAGGGGATGCCCACCTCTGCAGGGCTCAGTCACTGCGTAGCTGAGAACTTGTCCAGGGGAGCCCATCTCTCCAGATCGGAGACTTCTTCCCTTGAACCAGTGTCCCAGTGCCCTGAGAGGGAACACCTTGAATTTGGAAAGAGGAGACTGACACTACGGCCCACCAAAATGAGACATCAGCCAAATTTCTTCTTAACCGTCACTGTCATCTGCAGTAACCCAACGGTGAACAAAAGCAAGTCCTGCAGTCAGTCCTGTCTGTGCAACTGTGCGCAAAACAAGCAGCAACGTTTACCTCCCTCTTTTGTACATGCAGTTTGTACTGTTTTATCTGAAAGTCAATACATCAACATATACTAATTGGTCAGGGCTGTTGCGGTAACTATGTTTTTAATTGCAGAGGCTGAAATGCGATCATATATTCTGTCCCTTTCCCTTCTTTCACCTTTGCTCCAAGTTTGGGTTTATGCAATGCTTTGAAAGATTTCCTTGGCAATTCTTCAACTTTTGTCTCTGCGTGCTCTCCCTCCTAGCAAAATTGTTTCAGAATAGGTAAGTATTTCAGTGATGGAATAGCTACGATTCCTTACAGAACATCTGTGTGTGTGTGTGTATACACGCATGTATCTATGGATCCATTCTGCAGTACATATAAAAATGCTGCCCCTGCCTACAGATGGCTGTAATATGGGAAGCTTGTAAAGCGTGCAGGCAGTACGTGGAGTCAGCAGAGCGAGCGGAGGGGGCACAGAGCTGGCACTGCGATGTAGGGAAGGCGTACGGAGGAGTATACGGACGTGCAGCTAACAAGAAGGGAAGGGACGTGGCTGGAGGGTAAAGAGATATAATGGGTCCCAAATGTGGCAAGCACATATGCTGCCATAGAGCAAATGCAAAATGCCACCACTAGTGACAAGTGTATTGCACCTAAGGAAAACAGCTGTGCCAAGTGCCCAAATCCACATTCAGCCTCCTGACCCCGTGTCTCCCCGCTCTGATGTGGATTAAATTGGTCAGGTCTGAGAGCCTACATGAATCCGTGTTCCACCAAAATAACGGCTCAGTAAATCTCTGAAACGTTTCTTGCATGGCTACCTATTTTGCATTTGCAATCTTGCATTTGTGAGACTGGTTTATTTTATCTTCTCCTATCTTATTTATTCTGCTGTGCTCGCTATCTCACAAACACTTTGATTATCTGTGTAGATCACTGCATGGTTTAGTACAGTTTGGTGTTACCTACAAACCCTCCCACATAACCCTGTTATTTGTTAATAATTTTTCTATTTTGAAGAAACACCCTTTGACACCTGAGCTGGATCTCCTGTTCTTAGGCATAAATATAATAAAGTCCCCTGTGAAGAGCATCCGTCTAACTGGTCCTATCTGCTCTGTATATATTTGAATATATAAAATATTAATAAATGATTCCAAATGTTTAATCATATCCATTTGACTCCACGAGGCTGGGTGTCTGTAGGCTTCCCGTGTTAACTGCCTCTGTGATATCTCCATACTGCTGATTTGTTGTTGATCTTGAGTTTTTAAAGCAAAATAAAACTGAGCTTTGCAGTTTGATTTGAATTAATCAGGTCTGATTAGACAGGAACAGATCAGGCTGTTCTGGAAATCCCTGACTCTCTTTAATACATTTTCATGTGCTAGTCAAAAAAAAAAAAAAAGTAAATAAATGTTCATATCTTAAGAGCTCTATTTATTTAACAGCATTTTTTCAGAGTGCTGAATCTTGGGTTTGGGGGAAGGATTATTATGACGTTCTGGTTGCAAGAAAGAAATAGCATTTTGTTTTACAAAAATATGGATATTTTAGAATGGAGTCACCTGGTGGTAGATCTCATAAATGTACATAAAGAGAACCTTCTTAATATTATTAGTGTTTTTTGTTGTTGTTGTTGGTTTTTTTTTGTGACACTGACTGTCCATCTAGAAGCTCTGATAGATGGAGTCACAAAAACAAAAAAGTGCATTTAGTTTAATAAGGCAATTTAAAGAGAAAGACTGGAATTATGTATGGCAGAGGACAATTACGCAAGCTAAATGATTCTTCAATTAATAATGAGAGCCATGAAAAGCAAGGGAGAAAGGATCCTCCTCTCAGAAGGAGAAAGCTTTATGGTTTCCTGGGCACCCTCCTGTGTGTACTGGGCACGTGAGGGCAGTTTTGCTGAGTCCAGTGCGCGGGACAGGGGCAGCTCTGTGGTCAGCTTTCAGCCAGAGCCTCTGGGGGTTCTGGGGTGGCATCTCTGGGGGGAAAGCGTTCCATGGAAATTTTGTGTTCCTACACAGGTCCGCCTCGGACGGTCTCCACCTCGCAGAGCTCCGTTAGGAAGCAGCAAGCCCCAGCTGAACGTGGACCTGCGCTGTCAGCACCTGCCAGACCCCAAACTGTGAGTACGGAGCCAGAGGGATTTCCATCACAATCCACTCTTTTTCCCTCAGTTTGCAGCCAGGAAAACAGGCCATGGGGAGACACAAGCCTACCTGTAGAGCCATCAGTTTGGCCTTTTTCAAGCAGCTTTTATCCTTCTTTTAAATCCCTCTCTGTTGTGTGCCAGAGCAACAAGCCATATGTTAAAGATGTTAAAGAGCAAATAGTTTGCAGACTGTACCAGCATGCAGAGTCAGAGGGGAAGCGAGCAATAATGTTGGGAGAAAGGGGAAGAAGTGATTATCTGGTAGTGATTATTCGGGAGGGCAATAGTGGGAGGTGCTGTAAGTGACAGGGATTCACTATGGGACGCAAATCACCGAAGGCAAAGCCATTAGGATCAATTTAAAATACCAAAGAGGGAGGCTAAAGTGACAATAGCATATTTTAATTGAAATCACAAATATTGTGCTGCAAGATATGGTTTAAAAGACTAGGCAGTGTTACTTTGTCAGAGCAGAGCAATAGTTTTTTATTTTAAGAATTGCCATTTTTTTACAAAGATCAAAATGGAGGAGAATGTTTTTAAACAATTCTTAAATCCCATTTATACTTACTTTTCTATGTTCTCATTTCTTACGATGTGCATATTATAAATGGAATTAACTACATTACTAATGCTTTTAATCTGATTTTAATAGAGCCTAAGGCTGAAGCATGGAATCAGCATGTGTCCCATTAAAAGAAAAACACAGTTACATAGAAAATAGATAGCATGTCCAGCTAAACATTTATCTATGCATTAGTTTTATTTATGGAGCTAACTAGCCCATGCACAAACTCCGGGTGGATTTTTGTTAGACACTTTTCCAAAGCTGAAGTCCATATGATGGGATCGTTACTGTTTTTGGCAGCAGAAATGTGAACTTGGTAAAAGAGCCTGGCATAGAAAACCACTGAGTCCTGACATATTCCATTTGCTCCCAACTCTTTGATTTCCACTCACAGAATCTGACATATGTTGGGCATTGACCTTGCTCTTTTAAATAAGCTTATTTTAGAAGACCTTTGCAGAATGCTGTCTATTTGGCCTCGATGTAAGCTGTTAGGGAAATGTAGTACAAACACAGAAGTTGTATGTTTTGAATGCCAGAGATGTTAAGCTGAAGAGCAGTTGGTAAGATCTACACTTCTGAATGCTTTCCGTGCTATTAACAAGGCTGTGTCCTTAACAAACAACAACAAAAAAAATCTTTATCCTGCATTGGACAGGCTTCCCTTGATTTGTACGAGGGTTTTGTTTTTATTTTGGGGGTTTGGGGTTGGGTTTGGTTTGGTTGAGTTTGGTTTGTTGAGCAGGACATTCAGGACCAGGCTTCTTTTTTCAGTCTGAAATCCTCTGATTGGGCTGGCAGATAATCAGCTCAGTGGAGTGCAAGCAAACGTTCCCAAAAGTGATGGTTTGGGATACCCCGGCTCAGAAACCTTGGAATCAATGTCTTGTCATGCTGTAGAATCATCCCCGTGTAAATGGCTCTGAATGTGGGCAGTCAAAAATGGCAGAGGAACAAGTCAGTTCACTGAGTGCGTTTCAAGAAGAGCCATAACCTTCATGGGGAGATTTGCTTTCCCTTTGTCATAGGGGAGCAGCTTGCATGAAAGTTCACAGGGAAAGTGCTGCAATCTTGCACATGCCAGGATGCATCTCTGTGCAATAAAGCAAATCACTGGGTCCCAACGTGGCAAATTAGAGTGAGGGAATGAAAGTGCCTTCAAGAGGTAGGTAGAAAAAATGTCCTTCATGTATCTGCTGAAGTCAACGGAAAGTTCATATCAACTGCAAAAGCAAAAAGAACTTGGAAGAGTGCTTGCGATATGTTTGATGTTCTCCTACTGCTGGTAGACAAACTCCCGCGCCTTTCACTTGGGCTGTGAGGCTTGGAGCCTGGAAATTCAATCAGCTGGAGAACGTGTCCCTGGAAAGGCTTGCTGAGTTTAGCCATATCTGAGTAAGTGGCAATAAAATTCCACACATAGGAAAACAGATATCAAATTGCCAAAATAAATGTAAATTTGAATTCATGGTCATGTGTGCCTTTTTAGGACAAAGCCTGGCTCCACGTGCAGCAAGGAGAGGCATCTGAGCTCTGCCAGAACATTAATAATCATCGGCTGTGGCCCATGGACGGCTCTGTGCACTGGCTTCCTCTCAAAGACTTTGTCTCAGTTGGCTTCACAAACACACAGGAAGGGCATGAAGACTTGTCTTTGCTGACACTGGGTTAAGAGGCCGAGAGCATTTGACGTGGAATATTTCCTTGGCTGGTGGAGCTGTAGTAGATTTTTTACCTCTCTCTCTGCACGCTTGTTTCCTGATTCAGTGGCGGCACTGGGAAGCCTTCCTATTACTGTGAATAACTCATCTTCCGCATGAATACGGGGTTCACAGTCTGACCCATCAAGTTTTTTGGGGAAGAGCGTGAGCACCGTGCCGTCACTGCCAGCCCTGTTGGCTGCTTAATGTAGGGCCGGTTGGACCTGTGCCAGCAGTCAGCAGGAAGGATGGCAGAGCTGCTCTCACCTCCTGTACTGGGGGCCTGCCCAAAATTCCCTTAACCGTCACTCACAAGCTCGTTTTTTTCAGGGAAATGGCTTTTATTTGTTGTGAATTCTTCATACAGAAAAGCTTCTTACAAAAACTAAATAATGTAACGTATTCTGGGTTCTGGGCAGATAAAAATTGAAAGGGCTGTGGTGTTTGTGGAAGTGGAATGATAGTGATGAGCACCACATGAAGTCCCTGAAGATGGTGTCAGGGGATTTGATCCCCCATAAAATGATGAAAGACTCTGATGTAATGGTGTTTTGTGAAACAATTTGAGCATAAATGCCACGTTCTTTCCCATTAACAACTGGCTTCCATTGTGCTAGGATTTTTGTTCTTTTTTAATATGTATTTTGAGCACACTGAGAACAAAAATTTCCATTGTGATAGTGCTGCAGGAAGATTTAAAGGTTGTGGTGGACTAGGAATTGAAATGCAAATCACACTTACACACCACCTCCTGCTGAGGCCCAAATTTTTATAGATCAGGTTCTGCAGCCCTGATGGAGAATCAGTGATCTGCCCTTCCTGGGATTCACAAATTAGTTGCAGTCTAAGGTATCATTTCCTACGATATAATTGTAACTTACCAGATGAAAGTTTGTCACCGAAGACAGTCCCCTGATCTTCCATTATTTCTCCAGCTGCAGTGCCACTACGGATCCTTTCACAGACAATGCAAACACATCACAGCTCCCCACTCCGCAACATGCTCTTGCTGAATATAAACATGCTGTATATATTGATCCTCTCCCCCTTGCTTTTTTTCCTCCCCCAGTGTTCAGGTGGTAAAACACTGGCTGCCATGAACTTCACGTTAAAAGAGAAATGAAAAAAAGGAAAAAGCTGTGGTTGGGGCTGCTAGATAGCAAACTGCAGGCCCGTAATGTCGTAGCTGTTGAAATGGCTACAAGGATAATGGGACATGCATGCATTTGTGGATAATTCTGTTTGCTAATTGCTCATGAAATTTCAGGTGAGGAACATCCAATTCAGTTTGTTATAATAGGTAATGGCCTGGGTTTATGCTTTTCAGGACGTGTTTTATTTTTATTTTTTACTGCTGTCATTACAAATACATGGCTCTTCATGGCAGGAGAAATGCTTCACTAAAAGGCTGGGCCCGCGCTGCGTGCTAGCATGGGCAGCATTTGGCTGTGCACCTGGCAGGCAGTAATGCTAGCGGTCGCAGTACCAGTCCCAGTAATGGTAGTGGTCACAGTACCAGTAACAGTAATGGTAGTGGTCATGGTACCAGTAACAGTAATGGTAGTGGTCATGGTACCAGTAACAGTAATGTAGTGCCTGCTCGTGCCATCCCTGCCGGTGCTGCAGCCGTGACCAGCCCAGGGCAGGTACCTGGTTGCTGGGCACAAAGAGATCGGAGGTGAATCCTCACCTCTTCTGCGAGACGCGGGGTGCCAGCCCTTTGTGCGGGGCACTGACTACAGGGGCCAAGCCGGTACGTTGCACAAAGGGGCAGCTCTGCTCAGCAGGGCCCTGAGCCACCGGCACCTCCCAGGAGCGGTTCTGGCAACCCTTCCCCGCCTGCTATACGGAGGTTCTTGAGTATGCAAAAATATGCTGAAAATTATCACCAGCAGTGATCACAAGCTCAGCGCTGAGCCCTCCGATCTGCATCTGCTTTCCATCCTGTAACTTTAACCAGTTCTACTACTTACTACTAATTAGCTACTACCTAATACTAATAGCTAACACCGTTGCACCATTTAAGAGCTACATATACATTAATGAGAATTAGCATTTGTTGACAGCCATGGTGGGAGTTGCCTGTCTTAAGCATTTCAGGGGTCCCCACTGCTGTAATGTTTGATTGCCTCCTTCGGTAATTATAATTGACACTGAGCAAGTTTTTCATAGGTCTCATTTGGCTGCACAGAGCTGAAAGACGTATTGAGCTCTGTCTGTGGTGGAGAAAGAAGAGGCCAGTAGTAACGTACTGCCCAGAGAGGGTCCCTTCTCTCCACACCACGCGAGGGGACAGGGCCACAGGCTACACCGCCACACGGGGCGGTGGCCGCAGGGACAGCGGTTGCCCTTGCTCTGTTCACCGTCCCTGCAGAGCGCTGCCAGCTCGCTCAAAACATTGCCTTCCCGTGCTTCATCGCCCTACAGAAGTGCTCTTTCAGTGCTGTTTTAGTAGGTGGAGAACAATTTAGTCATTTTAGCTTCAAGTCAATTGCCTCGTTCGTTTGGGAGCATGAGTATTTAAGATGCTGCGGAACGTCAGCACACCAGCAGTAAGTAACTCGTGGGTAAAGCAGTGGGTTTAAAAAGCAGAGAGAAATAGAGCCCCCTGTAACTCCTGGGCGGGATATGAACGTGTGGCAGATGCTGTCCAGGAATACCAACTGGCTCTTTGGGAAGGGAGGTACCGGGCAGTGCCCTGCTGCCTGCTTGGCTCCCTGGATCCGCTGTGCAGAGGCACAGTTACACATCCAGCCCGCCGCTCCGGCTTGGCTTTGTGCTGAAAACTGAGCTTTTTCCATTTGCTACCGTGGAAAAGAAGCCGCTTTCACCCTTACCCTGAGGAAGATGAGCTATAGGAACATACAGCGGGCTTTTTTTATAGTCAGGGGGCCACAAGGGGAAGCAGTGGTCATAAGCACAGATTGAAAGCTGGCTTGTTAAGTAAATCTCAGGCTGTAGCTGGTTTTAATTTATTTTTTGTTTTATGTGCAGGGGACTAGGCCTTGCAGGCCTGGCTAATATCAAAGCCTGGGGTTTTGTAGATTTTTAATCAAGGTCCACTTTGGGGGGTTCTGCTTTTGGTGGTTGTGGATGTGTGGGGATTTTTTGTTTTCTTTTTTCTTTCTTTTTTTTCTTGCTGTAGTGTCTGGATTTCTTTAGTTAAACTTTTCCATTCTTCAGACTTGAGCCAAGTGAGCGATTTCAAATTACCCAGCACTTTCCAGAGAGGGCTTTTTTTTTTTTGGGGGGGGGGGGCCCGGGGGGAGGAGGTTTTTGGTGGTTTATATTTTTGTGTGTTTTTATGTGTTTTGGGGTTTTTTTTTGGAAGCAAATTTGCAGTCCAGTTTCTCTGAAAATCACAGATGGCATCTGCAGTACTACCCTGTTGCCTCTCACTAATTTGGCATTCTTAGCACTGTCTAAATAGTTTATTGTTCATCAAAGCTGTATGAAAGGAATTTTATATAATTTTTTTGTTTTGTTTTGTTTTGTCCCTCTGCTGGCAGGGAATGTAAATCCCAAAGTATTTCAGCAGGTGCTATTAATATGCAAATAATGGAGAGTACACTAGGTCTAATAGACCTCCCAACTACATGGGAGGTGTCGCTGTTGGAGCAAATTAGCTTTCTGTAATTTGCATGCTTTTCACAGCCTCCTGGGATTATATTTTAGATAAGAGACAATAAAAGCATATGCTGTTAGTTTAAAATGTAACTAATTTTAGACTTTGAAACCATTTTAACCTAACTTCTTAGTAGTGTTAAACTGTTATTTGCCAAGAAACTTTTTACACAGCTTGTGATTTTCATGGCCTTTCTCTTCCCCCATTAACTGTTCCATCTCTTTTCAGGATGAAAGTGAAGAAGGGAATCTTCCACAGGGCTGCATCTTGAAAAGCAGGTACTTCTCACAAAAACAGGCCCAGCTTGCCCTGGCTTGGTTCTGAGTCTGCATTCAGTTCCTGATGGATCTAGATTGTGCTTTTAAGGTCAAACTACTTCCCTCCCCTTTGGCATCTCTGTGAGAAGTAAATCCATCCCAGAAGAACACTGTGGCCCCTGCTGACCACCCATGCAGGGAGGAAGCTGCTGTAGCATCACAAAAATCTTTGCTAACCCACCAAAGCAAAGAGAAACTGGGCTGATGTGGCACAGATGCCCAGTGTGCTTGCCTAGCCCACACCCAGAGTCAGTCTATTCAAAGTCTGTTCAAACTGAACAAAAAGAAGCAAGGATTTCAGCACAGGTTCAGTCTGTGGAGTCAAAAATTACTGAGCTGTACTGGCACATTATCAATGGCACTTTCCAAATTGGTATCGACAGCAAAAATCATACTGATGACATCTGTGGTTTGTGACAACTTGAATGATAGGGCATCAGCTGTTGTGCCTGACAATTTCTGTCTTTATTTCAGGTGCCGCAGTGATTGCTTCCTACCTGAACACGCTGTGCTCCGCCAAGGGACTGGCCAGGTAGGATGCATACAGGGCAGCCACCTGAAATCTCTGCCTTCTCCCCCGTGCCTGCTTCTGCCTCTCTGTCCTCAGGTATTTGTTAAGCTGGCTGGAAATGGTTCTCTTGGCTTGCAGCACCATCCCAACCTTCGCTGCTCCAATTCCCCCTGCTTTGAAGGACCGCAGCAAAA
Organism: Nettapus auritus; assembly: GCA_011076525.1. Classification (NCBI taxonomy): domain Eukaryota; kingdom Metazoa; phylum Chordata; class Aves; order Anseriformes; family Anatidae; genus Nettapus; species Nettapus auritus. The sequence goes on from CM021767.1 coordinate 15,277,900, forward strand.
GGTTTGTTAGAGAACAGCAGGCTTAAGCTGATGCAGATATGCTTCAGCAGCAGACTGCAGTGGTGTCGGTTGAGGGAGTCTGTGAAAGGTAGAGAGGCAGTCATTTTATTTTGTCTTCCTGCCAGTTGTCCCATTGCCCAGAGTATGTGATTTGTGAGTTTCCTTTGGCACAGTTGCTCCATTGCTCATATATCTGAGCAGCGTTTCCAGGTCACTTGGTCCGCACGGTGGTGGCCATCTTTTATTTCAAGAGGGAGAGAGTTCAGGGGTAGGATCAGATGTGTGGAGGAGATGGCAGCCAGGTGGAGATCAGGTTAGTGTTGTCCAATTTATTTCTAGCATGGGAAAGGTGAGCGTTAGCGAGAGGAGCAAGCCTGAAAGATGTCCTTTGAGACAAGGCCAGGAAAAAAAAAAAGACCCGGGATGCAACTTTGGCTTTACAGCAAGATGTGGTAAGATTCTTCTGAATTTTGGGGGCCACAACTTTACCATTAATGTTTTTATAAGTATATTTCAAGCACACAATATATGGAAATATTTCATTTCCCAATTCAAAAATAAAGAAAAAAAAAAGCAGGGTTTGACTGATGCTTGACTTAATAGTATTGTGAGTTGTGATCCTGAAGAACTGTGTTCTGACGTAACCTTCCCAGCATGAACCCATTGAAGCTGGTGGAATTAAAGCAGATTGTCTTAAAGCCACAGAATTAAACTATGGAGTCCATTCCCACTCCCACAGGTGGCCGCACCACTAAACTGTCCAGGACACAAATTATTTTCATTGTCAACAGTAGCATCCAGACATTAAATAAGTGGTCTTTAAATGCTGCTCCTTCCACACCAAGCTGGATTTGCTCTGCCGTGTGATGCTGCTGTGTTCCAGGTGCCATGCGTGGTGCCCCACAGGCCTTTCTGCCAGGGTAGTCCAGCCTAGCATCTTTACTGCGCCAGATGAAGGAGGTTTCGTCTTCAAGCAACCATTTCTGAGGCTGTAAGTAAACCAACGTTAAGGAAAAAAGCATTTGCAGTGATGTGTGGTAATCTCATTGAAAATGCTGGATGCTTTTTTTCCCCCTCTCTCAGCTCACCCTAAACGTCATCTAACATTAAGACCAGTGACCTCACTTTCCCAGCTGAAGTGGGATGTGATTGCCTCTTATAAACCTGTGCCTTGAACCTGGGACCAGTTGCTTTATTTAAAAATCAAAAAAAAAAAAAAAAAAAAAAAAAAAAAAAGCCCAATGGGGTCATTCGTGAAGAGTATAGTTAGAATTAAGGTGGAGGGAGATAAGGCAACTGTACATGCAAAAATACGGTCAAAATACCTGCAGCATTGTTTCACCAACACTGGTTTATGGTTTAGAAGGCAAGTGTGGTGAGATTGGAGCAAAGAAAAGCAGGAGGGGATACTGCATGGAAAACAAAGCTGTCTTTCAGTAATGAACTGCTCGACTTCTTCCAGCAAAGGCTTAGAAGTTTACCAGAATCAAGAGACTTTGTTATTAAATGGAAGGACTGTGAACCAGTAAGCCTGTATCTAATGTCACTGAAAAATGCCACGTGTGATAGAGTAAAATATTGATAGCAGGCTGTGTCACGGGCTTAGTTAGCATTATAGCAGGATATGCTGCTGCCAATCATCTCTGAGTAACCGCTCTCTCCAGTGACACAGTCAGCAGCTCCGTGCCACGGCTGCAGATGTCCAGGAAGAGTTTTCTAGTAACGTGCAGAAATGTGTTATATCTTACATCATATTCATGTCGTTTGCTCATTGCTTTGCCCATTTCCGTACGAGTGATATCCAGGAGCTCATGTGGTCTGCATTAGTGTCTGAACTCAGAGTTAAAAGGGGTTGACTTGTAATAATGCCACTGCTATTTTGCACCTCAAATTCTTTGGACACATTGCTCATCTCATTCAGAAGCGTTACTCTTGATGCCAGGGCAACATACTTGCTGAAAATGTAAAAGCCCCCAGATGGTGCTTCTTTACCCTTCTGTGTATTGATACAGGTCCTGGGTACTTTCAGCATCCCTTCCAGCTTTTGGCTGTCACAGTGAAAAGTTTGCGACTGTTTATTTGATCTGAGGTCAGAAATCCACATTTTAGTTGTTTTCCATGCTTAAGCTTGCTGTGCTCCAGCTGCTTCATAGCTCCACACTCTCCTCCCCTGTGGTCTCTCAGGAGAGAACACTGACATGGGCACAGAAGGGGTTGATCTGAAAGCTCAGCCCCTGGCTCCCTTGGTTAGGCCTTGGTGTACAGCCCTTGCAGCACTTGGGTTTCATTACAAGAGTCTCAGGCATTCTTAGGTTGCAATTTGATAATATTGCAAGGAAAATCTGTTGGTTTCACTAAAACTCTATGCAGACATGCAGCTTTCCCCCACCGCCACTACAAAAATGACTTTGTAAAAAAACTTTTTGTAGATACTTCCTATTAACTTCATCCACGTGTATCAAAGGTAGGTTACATTAATAACAGCAAGTACAGCCAACGTGGCAGGACCATGCATCTTCCTCTGACTCTTGCTCTATGACTGCTACAGCTCAAATGTGAAAGTTTCATTCTTTTGTTTTTATAAAATTTGAATTTCTTTAATAACCATGGATCACAAGTTTATTCCCCACACCAGTAAGATGTTGGATTTTTATTGTTGTTGCAGACTGCATTGTCTTATTTGGGGAATATGTTCACAATTGAGAAAGAGTTGCTTTTATTAACAAAACAAGAGCTTACACTGTCAAAACTGAAATTGTTTTACCTTTTTATGTGCAAATTTAAGCTACTGTCAAACCTTCAGCCATGGTGCATTTAATTTGTGGAAATATAAAAATATCTGGCTTAATATTAAAATATTCTACATGAGGAAGGAAAGATTTTTAAGTGATGCATTGCATTTGGGACTCTCAGAAAATTCAGATTTTAAAGAAATGAAGTGGTATTTTAACAGAGTTTATTTTTCCTTACTTTTGCTGAAGTTCAGTGCAGTACTTAGAAGTGTGTTTAAGTTATACCGGTATCTGAATATCTGGTTGGATTGCCTTTGGAAATGAACCAAGCTAAATGTGAGCGTGTCCAGAGCATGGGAGCTACATTCCCTGTATTTTTCCTTATAAAAGGGTCACAAGATTTCTTTCCTTATTAGTGGCAAAGGTACTGAGATTTTGAGTCTAGATTCAGTAAAGTTTGAGTAAAATATAAAAGTAACTATTGGTTTCATGGTGATAACTTTTGCTTTACAACACCTCTGTAGTAGAGGATAAAATTCTGATCATCCAAAGTTAGGCACCAGTTTGATGTTTAGGCTTCCAAAATAGAGAGCCTTCTACTTACCCTGCAGCACCCGGGCACCCAGCCTTTCTGGAAACCCAGCAATGTGGGCCTTGATTGAGCAGTGTCCTGCAGCACGTGCTTCATTTCAAGCACATGAATGGAGCCATTGATGAAGCATGAGGTTTCGAATTGGGTGTTTTGTTAGATGCTTAAATATACACAATTCCTATTTTAAGTGGCCAAGTTCAGAAAGTATTTAGAGCAAAAACTGCCCTGAACATGGCTGTCGATGTGGTGTGTGGTCAAACCATGAGGCTGGTAGTCATGACCTCCATCATATTTAATATGTACACTATATATAACATGTATACTATATATATATTCTATATATACATATATATGTGCATGACTTGGATAATACATACCAAGAGTGAATTCCTTTCATCTGAAAGCAGACTGGGTGTTATCTTGACAGACACTCACCCTGAGCACGTCTGCCAGTTGCTTTACCTTTTTAATGGGGAGAACTCTAAGCTGTCCTGCCGTTCTCCCGCTTCTGTTGGGAGAACCAGCTAAATGCCTGCCTCCTACTGCAGTGTTGCAGAGCACCCGAAGAACCTTCTTCAGAGTGTCCAATGCCTTAAGCTATGTTTTGACTTAAGTCTTTTCTTTCTAGCATCCACGCAGATTACGTGTTTAAATTCCAGCTCTTCTGTGACCACGGAGTTTTTCTACTGCGCTCTGAGAGGAGGGGTCCTGTCAAGGAAGGCTGTGTTTGCCAGTCGGTTTTTTTCCAATCACATATTCTAATATCTGTCCTGTCTTTGGGGAGGTTTTAATGGCGCTGAGTCCATTTTACCTCATTATTTCCAAGGCCTGAACCAGGGACATTTGCCCTTCTGCAGCACCGAGAAGAGAATAAGTGGCTGTATCTTGAGGAGCAGACTCATTCCCTGAAGTGGCCCATTCCCGGCTCTCAGGGCAGTGCATGCAATTATCCTCCCGAAAAGGCCATCTGAGCAGTGCATTAGTATGCGTGTGTCTAGGCTGGGATGTGCCCGTGAAATCACAGTGCAGGTGTTGCTTTCCCAGCCACCTGGCCAGCTCCGCCGCAGCACGGCTCAGGCGAAGGAGTCCCCGCAGCCACAGCGGTGCTGTCCTGAACACCCACTTCTCGGGTGCAGAAGGTACAGAAAGTATTTTATTAATTCTGTCAACTGCCAGAAGTTCCTTCTGGGTGGCAAAATATTGTCTCCAGGGATCCAAGCGCTCATCTACTACTTTTATGCCGATGTTGTTAGCAATGCTTAATTCTAGCATCCTAGTTTATAAATCATTTGTTTCATCTGGGCCATCTCTGTAAAGGGAGTTTCTATAGGCTGAATACAGAATGTATTAAATTTGAAGGTGTTTATTACTGGTATTAGGCCATTAACCATAATTAACAGTAATAACAGCTATCAAGTCTGCGGGTAGTCCCAGATTTTGTGCGCATTCTCTTCTTATATCCTTTCCTCGGCATGAATTATGTGATCTTCATATTCTGCCTCTCATCATTAGAAACCAACAAAGTGGATTGGGTTGGGATCTCCTATTTCAGGCCATAAACATACGATCTGGCCACCCCGTAAAATACATTCCTCCAGCTTGCTGCTTTCCATGAGTTCTCAAGTACCTACAGCATGCGGTGGAGGTTGGGTCTGGTCCCTCCACTAGTGAAAATCCTACCCAGCAAAGCCTTAAGTAAGGCACAGCGCAAATTACTCAAGTGCTGAAGTTTTCACCCAAACTGGTAAGTTGTGTCTCTGTGCTGCAGTCACGACCTCCTTGGTTTCTGCCAGGAGCCCATAAAACAGTGGACCCTGTGCTCCATGAGACCTTTTTCTGTGCAAGGATTCAGGGAAAAAGGTCTCTAGGCTCCACGGTTCACTGCCAGAAGAGCTGATGCAAGACAAAGGCATGGTGGTGAATACACTGGTAAGCCGGACACCTCCCCGCGTGCTCTTCCCCAGCTGGGAGTGCTTTGGCCTTGTGCACTTGATGCTTTAATCGGCCTGTGTGCAAGCTGGACATTTCTCTCTTTACTATTGTTATTATTATGCAATCAGACACTACTTAATTAAAGAATGTGCTGGGGATGCACTATTTATACGGAAACTATGTACACGGAAATCCATTTTCTCCATGGTGATTGCAGATAATGTGGTAAGCCCTGCTTTGATTCATTAGTGTAGCAAGAGAGATATTCAGAATTATTTGCTATAATTCACAGCACTTCAGAATGCATATATTTTCATAATACTCTAAATCCACTGCTTGTGCTAGTAACTCAAGCATATGATGACTAGTTTGCTATAGCAGTCATCTTAAAATTGTGGTACTGCCATTCTTTCATTGTAACTGGCCAACCTGCAGGCTGGTTTAGCACAGCACTTTTAGTGAATGACTGCTTTGCAGCGCTGTGGCTACTCACAGAACTGTTTCTGAGCTCACTGGGGATCACCTCCTCCTCCAGCCCGTGGCCCCACAGTGTCACAGACATCTGATTAAAAGCCATGGGAGCTCTCCAGAATGAAGGTAATTCCTTGTCTGCCACCAAGAACATACTTTTCAAATTGACATTTGGACAAGAAAATCCTTTTTTTTTGTTTCTGGGAAAAAAAGAAAGAACCACCATGTTACTTTTAAATAATAGTTAAGTTAGGAAAGTACTATTTTTTAATACTTCCTTGGATTAAATTTTGTGCTGCTTCTGGCAAGGTAAGTGTGAGTAAGCAAACTCTTAGGATTAGCGATGAACCACCAGTATGTCCCCTCCCATTTGCACATTCATTCCCTCATGCCTTATCAGGACCATCCTTCTGGCTGCGCTGACCTGGGCATGACTTCATCTAATCCAGTGCTGGATGAGCCTCAGGAGACCTGCCACTTACATTCACGCAAACAGCCAGCCCCCATCCTGTGAAAATCTCTGGTTTTAAACACTGCTTTTTAGATAGAGTCTCAAACATTCTGTCAACCCAATGGTAACCTCTGGCAGCGGGAAATCTTACAATTTCTAAGTGCTTGTTATTTATTTATTTATTTTAAATCTAGAACGTTATTTTTGATAGTTTTTTTCACCCAACCGTCATATGCACATAGATCTCACCATCACCACACTCAAAGCAAACCTTGTCCAAGACACCTCTGGAGACAGGAGCATTAGATACCAGAGACCATCACGTGGGATTTTTATTTTCCTGTTTTTCCATATGCTCAAAGCAATCCTCAGTGCTCTCTGACCTTACTGGGCACTGTAGTGTATTTCCACACACCTGGAAATTAGTTGCATAATTTAAATGTCTAACTTTTATTTGCTTGTTGGCCAGTATGATTCTTTTAGTATCATGGCTTAAAATGTTTGAAATGTTGTCTGAAAATCTTTGTTTAGCTCTGCTGGGCCTCTTTTGCCTGACCCTGGCAAATGTAAATGTGGTCAGACAGCTTTTTCTATGGGTTTTCAGCTTCTTCTGCCTCCAAACCTGATGTTACATGTTACTGATTTACTCAATTCAATTCCCTCTAATCAGTTATATTTTTTTAAATACCTATCTGAAAAACTTTCACAGCAATTATCAGAGTGAATCATTTAACAAAGAAAAGCTGCTTTCACTGCTGAGATTCCCGTATGTATATATTTGCTTCTCTGTCTAAACATTTGAGAAGTTTGGAAACAATTTAGAAGTGGCCAATGACTGCATTTAATGCTAGACAAGATTTCACACCTCTGGGCTCTGTATTTATAGCTCTGTCATGTTCTTTTATTGTACTGTGCTGAAGAAGAGGACTTTTTTTTTTTCTTTTCTGATGAAAAGGTTGTCTGTCATGGTGCAGTTATTGCAGCACAAAATATTGCCTAAAACTTGACCCTGAACAAATTTCGCACAAGGGCAGTTTACCCCAGAATTTGAAAGGAAATGCAAACCCTCTCATTCCAGCCAAACGAAGCTTTTCTGGGTATATAAAATTGGGGTAATTCTAAAATTCATTCACGGACCAAAGTTCTAAATGCACTCAGCCTCTGATCTTAGCTGAATCATTTTTCTCCCTCTGTTGCTCTGCTGAATTCAATCATGTTAATATGGATTTTCATTGTGGTGAGATTCAGAAATTAAAAAAAAAAAAAGTTTGAAAAAATTAAAAGTACCTTCAGCCTTATCAAATGATGCCGTGCTAAAACACACGCCATAGCCTTGGCATTCAGAGAATGGGCTCATACAATTTCTGTGGGCATCACACTAGGTAGGGTCCCTAGCACAGGATTTCCCATTTCTGTCCCGTTATATGATGCTAATTCTTTCTGTCCCACTCCCTGCGATCTGCAGAGCTGATCACCTCCTGTGCATTCAGCAACACAGAGAACCTGGGACAGGCCTTCAGCTTCAGCAGCTGGAGGAGAGGAGGGAAATGGCATGACACAGTTAGAGCTTTTAAGTATTATCAATTATTTAACTTAAGTAGCTGATGAGTAGGAAAAAAAGTAAATAAACATTTATGGTGTTCTTTTCACCAGTGTGGAATAGATCACAGCATGAGCTGTACCTTCCCATCTGTCTTTTAAAAAGTTTGACTGCCTTACTATATTCTACCTGGCTGGGACTCTTACTGCTTTACTATAATTATGTTTGTGCTCAATGGCTGTTGCCAACCAAAAATGGGAATAATTTGTAATGAATTAATACCTTGAAAATTTTCCCATCCCTTTCCATTCACATTGTTCATGAGCAGACTGTGAATTTTCTTTTCCATTATTCATAATTACTCCCAGAATCATTTGCAGAGGAAGGGTAATTTTTTTCCCCTACGTAGATAGTTCAAAGGTAAAACATGGGATTTGTCCTGTAGACAAAAGATGTGCTGCACACGTATGCTTGTTACGTGGCACTGTTTCTTTACCCGATTGAATGCAAATGATTAATGAAAGTTCATTCAAAAAAATTACCTTCTAGTTATCTGTGTTATTCATTCAGGTTTTTTCCTGCAAATAATTTTAAGTATTCTGGTTCACTCACCATGTCAAGCATTGTATTTATTATGGCTCTAGCTATTAAAATAGCTATTAGAATAGCTGCCGAAGGTGAATGCAACCCCCAGCCCCCTTAAATGCTGCACAAGTTATATTTAATGTGGAAGCTTATATATGCATTTTATATATAGTATATAGATATAGATATTGTTAATATATAATGTATATTACATATATACATGAGAATGATATATATGTAATTCTCTATTAAGGACTTAATTATAAAATATTTACTCATTCTGCTAAGTACTTAGTCAACCAATGGGTCCTTTAGAAGTAGCTACCAGAGTAAATGTTAACCATTGTGAATAGGAACCTTCAGTCTCGTACTTATTGAAGACCTGTAGTAAAAAGCAGAACCTAAATAAATCCCTTCCAAATCCATGTAAAGTTGAGTGCAGGAGGCAGCTATAGATGACCGGCCACAGGAGATGACTGGCAAACCAGCCCAATGGTTTATTTTGCAGTGAGATACAAAGCCAAAAGGGGGCTGTTTTCTCTTGCCACTGAAGCCCAAGGCGACAGAAATTTGGCGGATCCCATACACTCACAAGCCAGAGTGCTGGAAGTCCAGGGCATTAAATTTAAGCATCATTGGACACGAAGCTATAATCTAGCCTGGTCCTAAAACTTCATCTGAAATTATTCAGAGCCAAATGCCCTCATCATATTCCAGCTCTTTGTGACAGTTTTTCAGAGTAAGCTACAAGTATTTGGCTAATTTAAAATCCGGTGTCCAGACCCTGAATCAATGGCTCGCTTTCTAAGAAAAAATAATACATAGGAGATGCTAAAAGTCTCCTAAACATTCACAGTGCAATTCCAGCAGTACAGGGTAGCATTCACATAGAATATGTATTTTTGATCATGTGCACTGTACATCACTAGGACAGTAGGTTGTTTCAATCACAAATAAATAAATAAATAAACAGAGCAAACTATAAATGAAAGGCTCTTTGGGCTCTTTTACCCAGTTGGCCTTGTGTTACGCTTTTGCACAACAGGATTTACATAAATTTTTTCATGCCAAGCACAAATGTCCTCTGAATCCTGGAACTGTCATGTTAGTTGATTCAGCAGAAAGATGAGGTGCCACAAAATAATGTTAAATCTATATTTGTACCAGGATATCAAGAAGAAAAAGTCAGTTTTAGCATACTGTGTCAGCAAACAGCAATCACTTTCACACAGTCTTTTTAAAGTTCAGTTCTTGTGTTCCAACTTCAGCTCCATAAAGCTGTAAACACAACACCTTTCCACCTTTCCCACACCAAAGTTGCTGCAGATTATAGCTTGGGGTGCTCTGACCGCTCAGTTGTTAGAGGAGTGATGTCTGTCTGGTTCGCCTTGTCCTGGGGTAATACAGCCCTACCATGCTGGCTAGATGGATTCATGGTAAAATGTGCACACAAAAGCCTCCTCCAAGGTAAAACCAAAAAGGAAATACGAATCTCAGCCTCTGCTAGGCCAAATAAGTTACCTCCAGATGAAGAACTGCTGTTCTTTACCACTTCTTTCTGAACAACTATTCAGCTCTGCATTTTAACAGAAAGTGTTTGAAATACGGTGTTTTCAGGTGAGGGAAGGGAGAAATCTGAAGTTCCTTAAAGAGGGTTACTACGAAATCAATAAGTAAATCAACACTGGGTGTGGTATTGAGGTGCCTCCCTTTCATTCCCCTCCCCATGAAAGCAATTTCCAGATGGGTTTTCCCTAAGATGTTAAATATTGTGCTGGTTTTAACGCTGACTGAAGCAAGGTAGCAAGTGGTTATTACAGGCCTGACATGCCTGTTCTGCCAAGAAACAGCATGAGCTTTCAACTCAGAAAACAAGGTTAACTTTGTTTTTTAATCAATCTGCTCTTGCCTGCCTTGGCCAGGTATATGCATGCCTGCTCATAACAGAGAGGACTGTTAATTTATGATCAGCTTATTTGTATTTTTCTTAGTCAAGGCCTGGTTTAATAAAAGTGGAAGCAACATTCAGCCCAAAGACTATTTTCCTAGTCTGGGAAAAAAAAGAGATACACTCTGTTCTTTTCAAGAAGTGCCTGCTGGCACTGCCCCCACCAAGTTTTCTGGTTTTCCCCTTCAGTGCCTTGTGAAGACAGCCAAGTAAGCTCAAGGCTCATTGCAGCCACTGCCTGACTAAGCCATTAACTGGGAGCCATTGCCTATGGACTTCCTACTGGAGCGGTTTAAAAAATGGTAGCAGGCCATTTTGACCATTTGGAATGATTTTCATGTTTGTGAAGCTGGTCATGGCGCTCTTCTGTTTCTGTGTCCTGACTAAAACTGAAACTGAGAAGGAAAGTGTCCTTTCACCGACAGTGTCTGTGTCACACTTTCTCCGTGTCACTTGCCTTCATTTTCCTGCAGCACATCTAGGTATAAAATGGCATGGCACCTTAGGCCTGTTTCCTTCTACCAACCTGTAGCCATGCAGCATGATTTAAATTAATCTGTCCCTACAAGAATAAAAAACTCAGAATGATAGTTTGCCCTTTAACAGATGGTTTGCTCATTTGAGTCTCTCTTGGATATATGGAACAGGCATTTTGTCTAGCCATCGAGCTGATGTTCCTGATCATGAAACAAGAAGCTGAAGCATTTTAGCTACAGGCAAGCTAAGGCAATGTTTCCATTTTCTGCCTGCTTCTCAGAGTGCATTTACAAATGAGAAGCACAGTCTTCAAATGTTCATCTTTAGGCTCAATTCTTGTTTCATCTTCTTCATTACCTGATGGACTCAGACCCCCTCCATCAGATCTGAGGCAGGTATACAGGTCCACGTCACTCTAGTGTAATGCAGAACCAGCAGTGAAAATGGGATTTAAATGTTGATGATGCAGGGTATGTTAATTGAGTTGAATGTTGCCTGACAAATAATGTGTAAATCAAAGCATTATTCAGAAAGGTGTGCATATTGCTTAAAAATAAACCTGCGGTACTCAGAGTCTAAACATTTCAGTATTCTGTTTCCAATGTTTAATTTATCTCATTTTCACTTGGTATTCTTTTATTTAAATCCAATGGTTGTGCAGTAAAAATGATGCTGTTAGGATGTGTGCTTGTATCTGTGCACGTGTGTAGGTCCATGACTGTTTCCACTGCTAACTCAGCCGATTTAGATACTATTTTCACAGATAAGTTACTATTTTGGTGAAGCGTTCATCTGTAAGGATAACAAAACTTCTCAACAGTCTTAAGCAAAAAATTGTCAGAGGTTTTCGTTTTCATATTTTCTAGTTTTACACTCCTCATTTACAGGCCTGTGTTGAAGAAAGTCTTCCAGCATCAGAACTTCTGAAAAGAACAGCTGTTTAGGACTATCTGCTAATACGGGAATAAATACTAACATTAATTAATACCAGATTTCATACCTACACTTCCTAATTGCTTTCTGTCTTTAAATTCTTTCTATTTAAGCATATTTATCTGGTTTGGCTAGCAGCATCAGCTATCTTCACATGTTGCATGCTGTTAAAACAGTTCTGAAGGGCTAAAAGAAGCAAATAAATGTATTTGTTGTTACGCCTGACCTTAGACATACAGTATGTGAAGCTGCAGGAATCATACACTGAATCGCTGATGATAAGTATGGTGATAACTGGTAAGACTGTGCTGAACTACTGTGAAACAATTCAGGTAGTCAGCAAACAGGGCTAATTGCTAGTTTGGGGGATATTATGGGTAATTTACTGCCCACTGAGGACTTCTACCTAAAAATAAGCTGCTTTTTTTTTTTTTCTTTCTTCTGGACAGGACTTGCATGTTAATGTAGAATACCTGATGCAATTATATGTGAAGAGGACATTCAGATGCACTTCCATAAATGGCCTTGTGCTTCTCAATTCCATTAACTGTCTTCACAGATTCTTTAACAGAAATCATATCCTTCATTTTTTTCAAAATAACAAATAGGCATTAACCTCAACTTTGTTGTTATCCAGGATGTCTTGATCAAAGATGTGAGAGCAATACAATAAACACAAGAAAAGAAACTACTGGTGGTTTCCAATGCAAACTAACAGGGAAGTGTCAAGTGAGCAGACACTGACAATTCAGCTTGCGAATCAAATGTTTGTGTCCAAAACCCCACCTCTGAGAAGGAAGAATAAATATTCACAGAATAATTACTTCATTGAGGGAAAAAAAAAAAAAAAAAAGCTCTGAATTCAGTTTGCTAAAGTCAAGACGTTAATATTTTTGGCATGTGAAGATGTAAACCAAATGTTTAAATGAAATGTCATCCCTTGGGTTCACATTTGCCCATTGAACTACAGTACAAACCCTCCATAGACCTTCATACAATACACATTTTTCAGTTCATTGAAGAAGGCCCCTGCTGCTTCTCAAGGAAAACTAACTTGCAGAAGCAAAATAAATACTGGCGTCGCAGTGTAGCAGTGGAGCCTTGCAAGCACAGATGTGTAGCATTGTCGGCTTTTAAATCAGATAAGGAGTATTCAGACATAATCACTCCAGTGTCTGGGACATGTTGCATGCTGCAGAGCAGCCCAAGTATGGCCTGACAGACACATGTAGTGTGTGTTCAAGCTAAATGGCAACAAGCTGACAGTATTTCATAACAGTCCTGTTATGTCTAGATAGGCAAATGTTTGTGTAATTTAGTTGTGACTTTGAAATAGCTTATGAAATTGAGACACAAATGGAGCTTTGTGATTAGTTGTCAATGATGCCATACCTGCTGGGTGATGATACTGCCGAAAAATACCTGGGTTGAAGGGGCGTCCCTGGGGTCCTGAGGCTGTGCCGTGAGGCACTGCCCCGAAGCCTCCATCCATCCCTTCGTTTGTCCATCTGAGGAGTGGGACTGCTGCGGGGCTGCTCCTATAGAAATATAAGGCCATGTAGTTAGTCGTGTGCCCTGGGCCTAGCTAAAGCACGGCATGCAAAGGGTGGTTTTTGTCTGCTTTTAGACAAGACACTGCTAAACAAGCAAAGTATATTTAACCCAACAGAACTAGTGCTCACTGGTTCTGTGGTAGGCCTATTAAGACCTATGAAGTACCTCAGCAAGAGAAAATTTAACTTACATACAACACATGATTTTAGGTAAAGAAATACTGATGGGGCGGGGGGAACAAGTATTTTTTTAGCTCTAATTTATGGCTGAGCAGCTTCATTTTAGTTACTTCATGAGAATATTTTAAACCAAGCCTGCATAATATTAAAATAAGTTAAAATGTATGTAAAATTTATGAGAGCATGTCAGGTGCAATGCTTGATAAAGTAAGTTTAATGCTTCAGAATTTTTTTCTTCAGGCAGAGAAAGCTGAATCCTGCAATTCTAGGTTACAGTATAATTTTAGAAACTCTTTTCCATTATACCATTCTTTTATTAATGAGATCCAACCCAATTTAACGAAAAGAGGTAAATTCCTAGAGTTTGTGGAAAGTACTCAGCAGGTTGGAAGCCAGGAGGGTGTGATAAAAGAGGCTATTTTCCTACTGTTCATGTGAAATATCCAATTTTATAAAAACACAGAGGAAATCAATTTACAACAAACTTCACGCGTGCCTCTTCAGTGTGGTTTTTCTGCTGGAAATGCTGCCTCACTCCGCGAACAAATAAAAGCTTTGGCAGTTGACAGGGACTGTACATCACTTTGAAAACTCTTCATTTGCCAGGGGTGTGTCATGTTGTTTCATTGGGTGACACTCCCAATTATCGTGACAGAGCTAAATGACAAAGTACTGTCACCCCACTGAAAATTCAGAGCAGCTTCTTTCCATTTTTCTGCCAGGCCACAGGAACATTGCTGAACCGGTGAAACCGAGCGGCAGGAGCAGCAAACGGGGAATATCTGCATACTGCTCTACTGTATTAAAAATTCAGCTCCTCGGCAATATTAAATCTGAATTTACTTCCATCAAACAGAAACTTACCATATCTCATTCTTCCATTATAAAATATTGACATCAGAAATCGTGAATCCTGAAATGAAGATTACAGATGAAAACTATATGCTTGGTAATTATCATTTTTTTCTTTGTTATTATTCCTTTCCTCTGAGGACTGCACAGGCTGTTGCAAACAGTAATGAAGTTAGCATGCGATGCCAATGCAAAGTGCACTGCAAAGTTACTCTTCCCCTCATTATAGATGAGGGAAGTGAGACAGCGGAAGGAGGGTGATTTCCCCAGCCAAACTCATACAGAAAAGGGACAGCCCTCTGCGCCTCACGTCTTAATCACCATCCCCAGTGGTGAGACCAGGGCCATCCCTCAGCGCCATCTTGTTTCCATCATCTTTTGTTCTACGCTTTCCCTAGGGTTTGTTTTAGGTCTTTACTAGGGCTCAGAGCTATTAATACCAACAATTTTTGTCACTGACTGAGCAGCCCGTTCACAAATGCTTTCATTCCTGACAAACCCACTGCCCAGCCTTGAATAACCACTGCATGCAAAAACACAGTTGCGAGCATGGAACCGCCCGACCAGCCCTTCCCACAGCCCCTTCTTGGCTTGACACTGAAAACAGGAAGAGCTCCATGGGTCTGCCAGCCTGCACTAGGGTACCCTTTGTGTTTCTGCATGTGGAGAGAGCTGTTATCACACAGCTTGGGATGGCTTTCCAACAGAAAAGCCGTCATCACAAGCCCAAAGTTCCAACTTGGCCAGTTAAGCTGGTGTCTCCCTCTCGCGTAGGTAATTAATTACTCAGAGTGGTATTGCACAGCAGGACAGCTTCATTTGCTTGCTGAACATTACCTCCACATACTCTTGAACCTTGCCTTGTTGCCTATGGATGCTTTCGAGGAGTGTAATATATACAGTGTGTGACACCTGACACCGTATCTGTCTCGTATGCTTCTTACAAAAATCAATCTAAATCAATAAATTGTCCACCCTCCTCGTACAGTATTTGCACAGGTTCAAAGACAGGACCAATTACTCTTAAGGTTGAATTGTCAGGTGTCAGATGAGAATATAGAAGTTGAAGCATTATATTTAGGAACAGATTTATTTAGAGGACCTGAGAATTTTCTTTGCTATCAACAGGTCTATGAATAGAGCTTTTATAGATACATTCTGGTTGAAACCGATCTTGCAAAATGACAGAGGTTTGGGTGTTTTGTTTCTTTTTCTCCCCCTTCCCCCCCCCCCCCCAACTGAAATCATATACCTGCCTGATAAAGTACGTACACTAACATCCAAGCTCGCTGAATAGCAGTAAAACTACTGACCTTAAAGGGCTTTTGGTCCTGACCCTTCCTGCTGTGCACGTTGCCTTTTTGTTACCTCATTTTCTGACTACAGATAAAAATTCCCCATGTTTTAGCTGTGTGTAATATATCCGTATCTTTATCGTGCATTCAGTCCCTTGGCTTCAGTTCCACCGATGTCTCACACACACACACACACACCCACACACACACCCCGGCCAGTATCACAGGTCTAAAGATTACATGTGACCATCTTTGTCCCTGCCAAGACCACAGCACACAAATACCAAGGCTTATTATAATCACACACGGTTGTCACAAGTTTAACAGTTCTCATCCCAGAATACCAAAACCCCTCTCAGCACTCCCAGCAAATCAGCATGCGTTATTATGACGTGCTCAGAGAGATACTACCATGATAGATATCAGATTTCTGCTCATGCCAAAATTTCAGCTAGCTGTTCCCTTGAGTATTTACGCTTGTGTACTGTATTTAACAACAGCCCATTCAAAATGCTCACAGCTCCTAGGAATGAAATGCACATAATTTAGGAATAGCTGCCTGGCTATTCAGGCATCATGCTGTGTCAAGGGAAAATTAAATCTTTGACTTTCCTCTCCCTTTTTTAAAACAAACCTGTAGTTTGCATCATATTTTGGGGAGCTGTATGAAAGTTTCATGAAGAGAAAGTAAGCATGGCATTTTTTCCCTGTTTAATGGTAGTGCCTACCCATCAATGTTCCACAATGATACAGTAGTTTAAAAAAAAGGTCTCAGCATGCATGCATTGTATCACATTAAGAAATCAGGATTTTCTAGGCACTGCACAGCATTAATTACACTGAGCATGCTGCAAATTTAAATTAAATGATATGCCATGTTCTGTTGTAAATACCGAAGTGGAATGTAAGATGCAGCCCCATATTAGCTTCTGATTGGCATTTGTGCAATGAACAGGATCATAAAATCTGTACAATATACAATTTTTTTTGTATCAGGAGCACCTGATGCAAATGCACTTTTGTTTTCAGGCATACCTAACAGCACGGTTACAGGTCTGAACTCACCATGCTAAAAAGAACACCTCTTCCTCAAAAATAGTAATAATAAAAGAACTAAACAAAACAAAACAAAACAAAAGCCCTTTTTGCCTTCATTCCCATTCTTCAAAAAGATTGAAAAAATACAAAAAATACAATAAAATAAAATACAGTAAATACAATCTAGGTGGTTGAGGGGTGCCAAGAGGAAAATGGGGGCTACGTGGGACTGAACCAGGTTGGCAGGAAGGAAACAGGCTTGATTTTGTCATGTGGCCCAAGTAACCAGGTAAGACTGTACATAGGCAAATGCTGTGTGGGCTTCAGATCAGGTCTATTAGAATTTATGTTCTTTTTCTTGGCATAGGTATTTTACAGTCTCTTGTGCTTTTATAACAACAGATTGAATTGTCAGGATCTCAACAGCCTCTGCTTTTAAACTACTGGATGAGGTGTATTTCAGCCCGTATTTCTATGTGATTAAATACCTAACAAATATTTTAAATTTCTGTACTTCAGAGAAGGGATGGCACCTAACTGTATAGAGACGGCATGTTACAAAGTCTGTGTTTTCTGGGCTTATTTAAGGTCTTTCTGAAATGATTAGCACTGAGCTGAGAAGGACAAGTGATTGCCAGTGAATGGGCGTGAAGGCATGAGGCATAAAGGAGGCACAGCATAAAAGCGTGGGCAGGGCTTTGCTGAGACACCAACATCTTCAAACCCAGTAGCACCGTATTCTTTCTAAATTATCTTACCTTTTTCTTGTCTTTTGCTTTTAGGAGTTGAGTTTTCCTGGCCTATTATGCAATACTCCTCTGTATATGAAAAATATAAATATATTATGTAAAAAAAAAAAAGGCCACCTGATCTACCCCAGAACAACAGATAAACAATAAAACGAAGCTCAGGATGCCTCAAACTTCTAAAACTTCTTTTGCTGAACATTTGAAGAAGAAATTCCTCCACAGCCTTCCTCAGCCGGTCTGAAATACACTGCCCTGTTCAAGTTGTGAATAATAGTTTTAAGAAATCCTCTAGTAAAGAAAGGCTGTCCAGCTCGGTTTGCTAGAGATTAGTTAAAATAATATTTGTCCCTTTTTCCATTTGACCTTTTTTCCAAGCTTTTACTGGACCTGTTTGGTGTCTCATTTTCGTATGATGCTGTATGTTCCGGAAGTGGCTGATGACAATAAAATCTGATGTATATCAGTACAGTGGTCGTTCCTTCTTAATCTGACAACAATGCCTCACTGCCACCAGGACTGTCTGCATATTCATTGTTTAACGTCAGGCTTTTCCCCTGGAAGCTGGAAGGATACACTGAAGGGTGCCTTAACTTTCTCCTACCACCCAGAAGGAATGAGGCAGCGGTCAGCTGCATGAGATGGACACCACGCAACAACCACTTTCTGTAAGTAACGTGTGCCTGACAGAATTAAGCTCAGCAGTGGGACAGCAGCTCTTCAGACCTCTCACCATCTTCCAGTGCTTCCAAACAACGACAACAAAAAATTCCAAAGTTTATGTACAGCCCAGGAAGCTCTTGGAAATTAGTGTGTAAAGTTCTGAAGGCAGAGCAGTACGCGGCAATAACCAGCACCCAATGCATTGCTATTGCAACAACAAACAGCTAAACCACCACGTATTTATTTTTCAGTATGCACAACTGTTGGAGGAGAATGTAAAATATTCTTTGAAGGTCATGCTGAAAGTGTTGCGCTTCCCCTAGCTCCCATGGTCCTGACAAGAAACAGCCCACAAATTCTAATAAATGGAAAATAGAAATAAACACTTTAACTATATGGCATAGGGTTTTGAATGGCTTTCTGAATCAGAAAGTGCTGCCTGTACGTCTTTGTTATTTCTACACTCTGTAATGTTAGCTCTCCAAAAGTCAGAGACAAAGTGAGATAGATACTACAAGGATCACAGATACTACACTAGGAAACCAAGTATCAGTGGTACATCCAGATTTATGGTAGAAGATGGCAGTAAAGTGAAAGCAAAACTGTTTGCACAGTACGTATTGTTGCCCATTACTGTGTCTTTGCCCTTTTTTCTTGCTTAGCTACAGCTGAAAGAATGGAAAATTGTACCTTATATACAGTATTAGGAGACACTTTTTGATCGTAAGGTCAATCAGACTAGTTTACCTGCTTGAGGTATTTATGGCACAATCACTCAGTGTCTTTAAGGAAAGGTTAGATACATTTATGGGAAAGGTATTTTGCAGAAGCCTTCCTGTTTCATAGAGGTCTTGGACAAAATGACCCAGGAGGCCCCTTCCAAGTCTATCAAATGTGGTTTCCTGATTGATGCTGTTCCCACCCCCACCCCCCCCCAAGCCTTTTCAAAACACAAAGCACTGTTATAAAATTTAATATGATACACTATATAACTTTTACACAATACCTTATAGGAAATGGTTAGCCGGTAGCACAGGAGCCTCACACAAAAGGAAGAAAAGAAGAAAAAAGAAATTGCAGTGCAGTTTCTCTGCCAAGCGTTATCGACTATAACATTTACACTGTTTCTTAGTATGGACCCTCATCTGTGCAGTGGGACACCAAGTCATGGAGGCATAAAAGTAACCTACACGGTAGCATATATTTTTCCAGAAAACCTAATAATGTCTGGGTTAATTTTCTATGCTACAATAACCATTCCCTCAATGCTGGGAAACAAATGGACGTCCGAGTCTCCTTATAAATAACTGCCTGGCACTGTAATTGGCTGGGCCCAACTTAGAGTTGCCTGAAGGCAATATTCAGGTGTTTCCAACTGCTCTTGGCATGCCCACAGGGCCACAGTGCAGCCATGTCCTCCACCTATGGTCTCAAGACCTTCTGTGCTTACAAATGGAAAGAATTCCCAATATTGTCTTTCCAGGACCATTCAACTGTTTAGCAAATTTAGCACTATTTCTCACATTTTTATTTTTTTTTAGTTTGAGTAGAGATGGTTTTGTTGAATGTTTCCTAAATGGCCTATTTCTTTTTTCCTTTCAAAATAAGGGCATGTTTAAAATTTAAGTCAACTTAATGAAAATTTTAAGAAAATCAACAAGTTTCTCTGGACCATTTGATTGAAATTCTGTGGTTGGCCTACATTGCTCACTATTAAGCTTTAATTTTAGGTTCCCACAAGGAAAAAAAAAACATAAGTGAGTTGGGGTCCACTCTCAAAAGCAATTTGCACTAACCTTTTAAAGTCACTCTAATTGATGTAGTTGAAAATCAAACTCCTCCTCCAAGACCCATGTCTTCTCCACTTCTTGGACTGGCTCTGTCAGGAAATAACAACATCCACACACACTCCCAAGTCTTACAAATGTGAGCTATTCCCTTTCACAGGGCAGGCTGGGATTAACTGTTTTATTAACCTTCTAACCTCATCCATGAGAAAGCAAAATAGCATGGGGTTTTTTTTGTTGTTTTGTTGTGTGCTTTTGTTTTGTTTTGTTTTGAGGCTTGTAGCCTTCATTACCTAAACATTTGTGAGCTCTAACTCCCTACAGAGAGGAGTGACATGAGGACCATTCATGCTGCTGTCCACAAGGAGTTCCCCGTCACCCCATTTGGACCCTCCCGTTATGTTGTACTCAGTGTCAATGGCTATCCCTAATGGCCTCTGATTTCACTCTAAAATATTTTCCCCACTATCAAGAGTCTTGGGGCTCGCTATTTGAATCATTTCTGTGGGAGCAAATAATAACTTTATGGTTCTTTTCAACATGTTGTATTGGTGTATTTTCCTGATTTCTATGTCAAAAAAAAGTGATTGATTTCTATCAAAACCAAAACTTTGACCTGGCTTTAATCCTGAAGGTGGTACAGTTGCTCTTCCTTAGTTCTCACTTCATCATTGCATCACAGTAAGAATAGCTCTTCTCTCTGGAGTTAAAAATGGTAAAAATTAGCCCTGGTGAGAGACACGAGAGGAATTTTTCAAAGGCAAGAAAATTTATCTCCTGCTCTTTGTCTTACAATATGGTGCATTTTAGCGTTTGGAAGATTTAGTTTCCAAGCATCTCATATATATAAATCCTAGTGAACAACAGCTCTCCAGCTTCTTTTTTAGGGCAGTTGAGCTCAGCAACTGCAATCTGCCAGGGAATAAGGGTCAAGATGGAGAAAGCCTTTCCTGTAGCCTTCTGGTGTTGGTCAGGGGTCAGCCTTAGGAAACAGCCAAAGCAGAACAAAGGTTTCTCAGCTCTGTCTCCTCACTCTGTTACACAAGATCGTGGCTTTTTCACATGAGGACCCAGACTGTGGGCCAGCCTTGTGTTTCCTCTGCTGTTGCTTATACCAATAACTGTTTTGATAATACAGTTCCTCTTGAGGTCTCTCCTTTTGAAAGATTTATACTTGTTTTATAAGTAATACAAACACTCCATTTTACCTTTCAGGAGGCCAAGGCACCTAAAAATCTCGGATTATTCTCTTGCACAATCTTCACAGAAGGAGGTGGGGAAGCAGTGAGGATACAGTTGGCATTTCCATGCTGTGTAGCTACCTGCAAATGCCACCAAAGATGGGAGGTGCTGGCTTGTGGGAACCCTTTGGACAATTAGTGGCACTTTTCAGGGCCAGCCCCACTGGAAATGGCCATAATGCAAAAATCCATGTGGCCACCTTCCAGTCCACCCATGGATGGTGACAACGAGAGATCCTGGGGCCCAGTGGGCTTCAAAAGTGCCACCTCCACCAGGATGTTTCTGCAGCTGAGCTGCCCTCTTCAGTCCTCTCCTCGGGTCCCTTGTCAAGGCATTCAGATACTACTTTGATGAGAACTTCCCAGCCGCCTCACTGGATAAACAAGCGTGTCAGAGCTCTAACATGCAGGAATACGCTTCACACAAGCAGGCAGAGAAAAAAAGGTGGTGGGAAGAGTAAAAGGCACCTAAAGAAATAATGCAGGCAATTATGGCTACAGTTGATTTCTTCTTTGTCTCCTTTGATCTTTGGAAATGGGACAAGCCAGTCAAGATCACGGATTTCCAGACTGGGCTGTTTGCATCTTTAGTAGTGCCACAAAATAGAGCTGGTTTGCTATTGTTGCCTCCCCCCAAAAAAGCTGTTATTATGAGATCTTTGGGGGTCAGGAACTCAATTTTCCAGCTTTCAATTAATACTTCAATGATTATACATAAATAATAGTAATAATAATCATAACAATACCTGGATTTCCATTATGTTGTACTCAGTCTTTGTGATGCCTCTCTCGTGATAAAATCTGTGTATTAAACACATTAATTGAAATGCGTAATAAAACAGAGATATTTTCACTTGTGCATTTATATTGATCACAAAGCACTTTACAGAATCAAATAAAGGTAGCTAGCTTGATCCTTATATAGAAGCAAACAACATTATAGTGCATCTTAGGAGTATGTAACAGCTGTCATATAGACAACTCATGTCAAACATATTTTAGGTGGTAGGCTGGCCAGGCAGCATCCAAAAAGCTTGTTCTTAAGCTTGTTCTAAACATCTCTAATTCCATCACGAGGAACATGGCAAGAAGGGACTGGAAGGTCTGGCCTACTAGACTAGAAAAGAAGACAGGAGGGCTGGTGAGCGGCTGTGCCTCATTATCAAGATCCCTGCTTTGGAAGGAAAAAAAAAGTGATAATTTTGCTGGTTTACAAAAATAATGCATGGAAGTCTTGATGAACGCTGAGCAGCCTCCATGGGGTCACTAACAGAGGACAAGGCAAAAGCTGGCAATACACGATTAACATTAAATGATGCCTCCCGAGGTCTGGGAAGGGGTCTCAAAGCTTTGGGCCTTGTAATAGGTAGTTCCGGAGTTAAGAGACAGGCAAAGAGCTTTGTTCCTTCTTGTATAATTGATAAATTACCATTGTTAGCACTAAACAATACTACCAAGCACAGAATGGAAACACGCTAATGCTTTATCCGTCTTAAGCAATTCTGCCCATGTGCTCATACTGTTCTTAAATGCGCTAGATATTTGTTTGACGAAACAATAAGTTTTAGAAAAGAGAAAAATAAGAACTTTAAAGATAATCAAAACCTTGACTACATACTTTACCACCGGCAGCTGTGAATAAGCTTCAGTACTCTTTATTTTTAACATTCCAGATATGTAATTTAATGCAGGTCTAATGACAGTCTCGAACATACCGCTTTAATCGAAATTGTTCAAGCTCTGTTCTGTGACAAGGGCTCACAAGCTACCAGCAGGGTTGTCCATTTTCCCTGCTTCTGTAGGGAAAAGAAAAGGGAGGGGAGGGGGACACTCTTGAACTTATGTTGCTATTGATGTGTAATATACAATAAAAAAACAGTTAAATTTCAATTACCCACAGGTAATTATAATTTTATTGTTTGACTGTACTATGGGGATTTTTGTAATTCCCAAGACTAATAATTTTCTATAATTTTACAGGTTGTCAAATAAACTATTAAAGATTATCTTTGAAAAGGATTCTGCAATTGTAAGGACATATCATACTGTTCCTGTACATTATTAGTAATTAGAGATCCCTGGATAGTGAAATATCTGCTCTATATGCTAGCTGCTGGATACCATATTTTCTCACAGCCTCCTGTAATCTTGAACCAAAGCTTTCAAACTTCACAACCATTGTAGTCTGAGTCACGTCCAAACTTTTATTAATATTCACTGAGCACTCATTAAGCAATTCTGGGGTGTTCGATACGTTAAATCCATGCTTCCTGATGGGGAAAAGCAAAGGCTCGCAGGTCCATCCCGGTGTAGTGGAAACAAACACAAAAGGACTAATTCCGAGCTCTGTCACCTAATAGGGGTATGGAGCAGAAGCAACATTTATACCAGAGCAAAAGATCTGAATTTTGAAGATACGGCTTGTACAGCCAAATAAAATGATGCTTCCCAATTTTATCCTGAAAATATGCATAGATGCAAATACGCTAGGGATCAGTAGGGGAGGAATGAGATGGGTAGAGTATCCAGCCCACACGGAGCAGAAATTTGGGGGCACTCCCTTTTCCTAGTCAGCAAGTACCTTAATTCGCTGGGTTGTTCATCAGTAGTTCCCTGGCCACTCTCCCTTGTGCACTGCTGCCCAACATCCCCATGGGTAAGGTGAGCAGACAGCAAACGTTCCCAGTTTAGCTGGGAAAAAAAACAAAAGGGAACGACACCATCATTTGCTGGTTGGTAGCATCCTTCACCTGTATGTGCGTGTTCAATGAGGTATTTATTGAAATCTTACGGAAGTGAACTCCTAAGGAGGACCAAAGGTGGGACGAGCTGAGAAAAGCAGACCCTGAAACACTGCACATAGCACCTAGACACAGGCTGAGAGGGCAGTGGGAGTAAAACCACACGAGGGGATTGGCAGTTGTCGAGATTGTTGATGTCTTGCCTGTGGAGCCATGAAAGGCACAATTTTTAGCTGGCGACATTTTTTTTACTGCAGCTGCCCCAGGAGATAGTCATTATTTGTTTTATTGGCCTCTTGGATTGTTATGTGGTGAAGGCTCTGTGCCGAGGGAAACTTCAACACATTAAGATTTCTTTACAGGCTGAAATCTCTCTGAGGAGAGCGGTTTCAGGACATGAAGATTTTCATGCAGAAAACTTGATGGGTCTCATTTTTTCCCCCATGAGTGCCTCCACTCATGGCTGGGTTTTTGCACACCCCTAGCCTGGTGGGACACTGAGCAAGAGCATCATCCCACAGCTCTGCCCCACGCTGGACACATCCGCGGGGAAGTTTTCACTTTCCTGCTCGTGCCAAGAAGCCTCTGTGGCAGCTGTGACACTCGGTGAGGGATCTGGCGAGGGATTTCCTCACACCAGGGAGAGCTGAGGGTGGGTTATGTTGGCTTTTATGGCGATGTAGAGCTGGTGGAGCAGTATAAAGCAATGGGAGCACAGGGAAGGATTAAGGCCAATGGACTGCAGCTCTCTGCCTCACTCTGGAGACAACTTCAATCCAATCAAATGTATTAAACAAATCTGAGTAACCATTATAGATATACACACCAAGCTCTCTCTTCCAGGGCTAGTCTTACCATCCTGTGCTAGTCCTGCACCTATGTGAAAGTGTGGGAAGAAAGATATTTGATAGTTTGGAGAGCTCTTCAATAAATGGCATTTTCTTCTCCTGCCTGCCTTGCTCCCTGCTCACTCATCTCAGCTGAGGCTGAACCTATTGCTCCAGATGCTTGGCATTTATAATAAATAGACACAAAGGAGAAAATATAAGCCCACACATGAGGCTAAATATGTACCTGGGTGACAGACGATACCATACACAGGTGTACATCTCTCTTTCCTTTAACTTGGGTCTGCCTTTCCAGCTTAATACATTCCTTGGTGCAAGCGGAACATGTTCTGACAAAGGAATACTGAAAGCAATTAGAAACGGAATTAATTGATAAAATTTAAGCCTGACTTTCCTCATGTTTGTCATATGACTGCAAATATTGTCACTCCCATTAATGTTAATTAATACAATTATCAATGTTTCTAATCCCTACACATTTTGTCAAAAAGTTACTCTTAGCTCAAGAATATAATTGTTAAGTCATGGAAATGTTAAGTAGCAGCTAAGCAAGTCCAAAGAATTAATAGCAAACTGTAGTTTATCCAAGGATTAGACTTTTAGCAATACATAATCACCTCTTCATGTGTTCATCCACACAAAATAGCTTCCATCCCTCACTACTCTTCTGCCTACTTGTCCTTGCAGTGCACAGTTTTCAAGAGTAAAAAAAAAAAAAAAGCAAGCGAGAGAGAGAAGATAGTAAGTAAATATTCTTTGCAGTTGCACGCTTTTCTTCAAGATAAGTCACTGCGATAAGAGTTATGTGCCCTTAGCTGAAAGCAATGTCAAGGTCAATTATCTCACGCTGAAAGCCCTAATGCAAGATACTTTTGTGATCAGAATAATATGTGTAACAGTGCAAAGCCTTTGTTTTAGCATTGAGGAAAGCAAATCCACTCTCTAGACTTCCCAATGCATTGTCTTTCGTTTTTGATTGTCACGGATGATTCCAGCAATATAAAAGACCGACTTGCTGTGCTGTTGCCATTTAGGCAGGTTCTTCTGGCGTGGTACAACTGGCACTGATGGGTGCAGCGTGGACGGACACTGAGCAGAGCCTTGCCGGCCACCGGCCCGCTTCCACGATGGCCGGTTAGCAGTTCCTGCTTGGCAATAGCACGGCTGCTTCCCAGAGTAGTGGAGCATAAATCAGCTGTTCTGGAAAACAGCCAAAATGCTTTAAAGGCCTTTGTTCTAAGGTGGGGTTTGCTGGTGTTCTTGTGTTTCTTTGTTTTCCTGCTAGAGGAGAATTATGTAATCATTTCGCTATTAATTTTTCATTCTACGTTGCTGTGCATTATTGCCAACCTGTACTGGTTATCCAAAGAGAAATGGCGGTACTACATGAGCAATGCCTGTTAGGAAGACTACTGGGCCACACTGTAAAGGAAGCAGCAGCAAAGATCTGTTCTTTCAAGTTGTCTAATCGTACAAAGTATCACGCCAAATAATTATAAACTATATGAGCTAAGAGAAGTCCATGGAGAAGTGCCACAAGTTTTCCTGTTAAGCATTTGGATTTTTTTGCTTGGTTTTAGTCCACTTTTTTTGTTTGTTTTTCTATTGGCCAGCCTTGGTAATGAAACATTACTTCAGAGAAATCTTTTGCAAGCAAACTAAATTCATTGACATGGATGA
Source organism: Nettapus auritus (assembly GCA_011076525.1). Classification (NCBI taxonomy): domain Eukaryota; kingdom Metazoa; phylum Chordata; class Aves; order Anseriformes; family Anatidae; genus Nettapus; species Nettapus auritus. The sequence continues at coordinate 15,304,185 of CM021767.1, forward strand.
AACTGGCAGCACCACGCTTGCTGCTGGGAAGAACACACATCCTCCCTTGCAGGTTTGGGGCTGGGGGTTCAGAAGAGCGGAGGAACTACAATGCAGCAGCATCACAAGTTGAAGTGATGATCAGGTTCAGGGCTCAGGTGCACCGTCTGTGCAAAGTGCTGTTTGTTTGTTTAATGATCTCTTTCGTTTTCCTTCCATCTACCTGCTATTTACATCTGAGGCAATCATTGCGCTGCAAGATTCAAACTTTCAGAGAGCATCTTGATTCAAAAAAACCAATGCACCCCCCAGAAATGCCTGTCCTTGGGTACTGTACTTTGACAACTGACTCAGCAGAGTTGGACCATAAGCCACAGTCCATTGCTAAGAAACCAGCATCTGTGCACCAGGTAAGAAATACGTACACGTGATTTCTGCTTGCAAGAAAATCATTATCAAAAGACGCTAAGATTCAGACCACTGATAGAGTTAGCCTACCCATAGAGAAGTGACTGTATCACCCATTTGCCTCTGCTCACAAATTCTTCATTTCATATGGGAGAAGGCCAGCCATGACGGGACAGGAAATCTTTAACCTACTTTTCTCCATTTCTTCAAATATATGGTTCTTATCAACTAGCATTGAACATATGCACCAGAAAAACTTAATGATGTAGCTTCCACTTAATAAAATAAATGGAAGCAAAGCACAGACAGTTCTCTAGTGTGAGAGGGATTAATCACAACAAAATATTAAATGAAAGCAAGTCCACAATGCAGTGCTAAAAAGGCAGCATGGCTGTAAATTCAGGAATAAGAAATCAATTAAAAAAAAAAAAAAGTATGTAGAAAAGTCTGCCGTCTAGTAACAGAGAACTCATAAGCACATTCCTGAGCTGCACTTTGCCATTGACTTGAGTGACAGAGGTTGAGTTAGAAGGGGACTTCATCTGCTCAGCCCAGTATCTGAAAATTGCCCAGTACAAAGAAGAATCATGACATTTTTCTCCTAAATCCCTAGTGCTAATTATATATGTATATAAAGTTATACGGTATTATTATAAAATCATAAACATTAATAAAATGATAATATTATACGGCAATTTAATATTAATTTGATTGCTTATTTACTGTATGAATTATATATAAGTGAATATGCATGAAGTGAATATATATGAGAGATTATTTATATTATTATATAAGAGTATTTATTAACAATATTTATCTTTTTGGACAGATACTACAGACTGCCATAATTTTTTAGACGGCCACGAGATTCTGGTGGAAAAATGAAAAGTTTTAACCAAATTCTCATCATTTTCGGCTGAATTCATTTCAAAAAAAGAGAGATGCTTTTTGAGGAAAAGTATTAGACAACTAATTTAGATTCAAAAAAAAAAAAAAAATCATAAGAAAATTTCTACCTGATCTCCTCCAAACTGCAATCCTAGTCCTGGAGTATGTCCATGATCATTAGTGTAGGACATTCACTCTTGTATATATTCAACTCTTCAATATCTGCAGGAGTTATCCAGGAAAGCACCAAGACATTTGTATTAAGTCCAATAGCACTTTTCCAAATTGCGATTCTTTCCTGAACTAGGGCCAACATAGGTCAAGTAAAGGAAAAAAAAAAATGCAAACAATAAAGCAATGAAGCACTGAATCCATTTTATGATTCTATGATTTGCCCATAATGTCCCAGCAAATCAGAGATTTAACCTCTTGTACAGTAGCCAGCCCTATTTCTCAGCTAACAGTTTCCAGTCTTCTTTCGTGGTTCAGGGAAAGAGAAAGAGAGCCTCTCACCACTCTCACAAGATGTGCTCTTGGAGAGCACGCCATGCCAAGATGCAACAGTAGTTCACGTAATGAAAACTCAGTTTGCTGCTTTGGTGAAAACATGAATGTGGTGTCTTCCCAAGAAAAGAAGGATGACAGTGGATTAACTTGCATGCAGCCGGTGTGCCCCAGCAGCTATTACGTTTTTCCTAACTAGACCCTCTGTAGTGTCTATTGCTCTATGAATCACACTCAAATGCCAACCAGTAATCTAACTCCATCTGCAGCTTCCCAGCAAATACACTGTCAGGCCTAACAGCAAAAAACTGAGTTTTTAGCCACAGTAATTATTCCTTCCTTTTTGCAAACTGGGCACTGAAGATGTGATACTTTGCAGAAGGACTCAGTGGTCGCTGCTGTGTCCATGGGGATTTTCAGAAGTGCCCCCAGCTTGCACCTCTCCTGCCACCACACAGGACGCAACAGCAGTGAGGCAGGATTGTGCTCCCCAGTGTTAGAAACTTCAACAAATCCCCTTGTACGTGGAAGGTGCAACACAGCCGTATTTTTGTCTCTTACTTCTTAACGGCCTAAAGTTCTTTTTTAGCATATTTACTAATATCTGATAAGGTAAATCTACCTCTCCTGATGTTGTGAGCACAGACACAGGCAAGTCCTCCCCCTTTGCTAAGGAGACTGTATTTATCATTTCAGGAATTAGTTTAATCAAAGAAAAATATTAGCTGGAGAAGAAGAAGAGCACAAATCAGCATCAAAATCAGCCTTAATAATGGTCCATCTATTTGTGCATCTTGGGAAGAAATCTTGTCACCTGCTGCAGAGGTCCTACAGTCCTACTGAAATACAGGTTGAGGAAACCTATTTTTTCTCACACTAATTGCAGTAATGCTAATGCATACTTGGAACAGAGCCAGGGTAAGTTGAATGCTGGCTGACAGCAGATAAATATAAATTATATATAAGAAAAACACTCTGTACCTTTAACTCCTAATTCATTACAAGTCAGCCATCAATCTTTAATTTCTGTGCATGTCACCCACATGGTCAATAAGCTGTGCTGTGTCCTGCTGCAGAAATGCTTCCCAGGGCACCAAGACACCAACAGGGCTTCAGCTATCAGGCCCCGAAACAACACCTTCCTGATGCCTGGGCACAACATTTTCTGTCTGAAGCTGTTAGAAACGGCAGGTGCTCAGAACTTCTGGAAATCTGTTTTGTTCCCACAATGCTGCACATTTTGGGTCCTCTCAACAGAATCTTCTAGTGGTTCCACGTTGCTTTGTGTATCAGCAACAATAGAAAGTAACAATGCTGATGTGCCCTAGGCTTCATTGGCAGGGAAGTCTAAAAAGGCTTCCTGGTTGGTCTTGCTTTACATAGCTCTTAGGAATAAAAGAAATCACTCGAGCACATTAAGAAAAAAACAATACCAAACACACCACTACTTCCTGCTTAAGCACACAGCAATCTCTTCCTTTCCATTACAGTATTTAATTAATTTGGATTATCATGTTGCTTCATAGCTTTGGGAAAAAGAAAACCAAAAACCAAACAAAAAAACAGTAACAAGAAAACCCACACAGACAAACAAAAGAAAAAGTTCCTGAATTCGCCATCACCTTTGGTTGGGAGGCTCTGTTCCTCTGCTTATTTGAGATACTTCTTTCCATCTAGTACACCGTCATGTTTCAGTTCCTGAGAGCTACAGATATTTATTCAGTGCCCTTCTATCTTGGCCATCATAAATAGCTCTCTGATAACAAATCGCACTCGCTGAACATCATTTGCTAGCAGAAAGGATCTTCAAGAAGCACATGCACTGTGATATAGGATATCTCCTGCTTTGTTATGAATGCAATAAAGAGTTTTACAAAATCAGTTTCCTTCCATTTAGAGGATAAGTATATGTCATTTTAGTAGTTTTACCACTTCTTATTGCCTGTCTGTTTATGCTTCATACTTAGAGAGTCACTGCTCCCTTGCTCTTCAAATGAATACTACTACTTAAATATAGAGAAGGATATGTGCTTATTGAAAGATTCAAGGATTTCAGCTGTCAATAGAGGCTTAATTATCTACTGGTGGATGCTCAGATACCATAATGATGGCTGTTGTATAAAGCCAGCATATAAGAACCCACTTGCAGCTCGTTATATGCTCTGATCCAGCAATTTAGGAAAAAAAACAAAAACAAAAAACAAACAAACAAAAAACACAAAATGTAAAAATGTAAGCATCATATTAACTTACATCCTGCTTCCTTATGTCATAACCCATCATGTAAAGGTATGTTACTTCATGTCATGTCATGCAGAACATGATGCAATGCAATGTCACACTTCAGAAAATATTACTAAGCGAGAACTGATTCTTGTTATCAGTTTGGAATATGAATCTCTGATCCAAATGTATAGTGGCTTTGGCTGATGGGAAGGGATCAAACTGAAACGAACGTTGGGCAAATGCTTTTCTTCTCTGGCTTGGCCAGTAGCTGTCCATTTGCCAGTTTTAGGTCCAATTGGAATTTCTTTGTCGCAAGTGCTTTCCCTTGTAAGAGAAACAGCTATTTTATGGCAAGCCAAGTACTGAAAAAAAAAATTAGAAATACATAATAAATGTATATTAGTGAGACAGAAAATTGGAAAATGGCCACCTGCCAGCAGCCACATAAATTTTGGAGGCAATGCATTTTTCTGCCATTATGCATTATCACAGGAATTGCAAATATTTATTAAAAGTATTAAAATGGTGAGAATGTTAAATGTTTCCTTCAGTAGTGGAAATTCACATTGCCACACAGAAGATAGGATATTCTGATACGATGTTTATTAAAATGACTTCATTTTATTAGGCTGTCATACACAATAAATGTGCAGGTACAGTTAACAAAAGATCTATTGTGGATATGGGAGATTTGTGAGTAACACTTCAAAAAAATAATCTCCTCTGAACTCTATTCATATAAAACGCACACTACAAACTTTCATTAACTTCCTTAGAACCAATTATTTTCTGAGCTTATTTTCTTTTTCTGCCATCCCGCTCTATTTTGCTAGTCAATTTGTTTGCTTACATTTTAATGCTTAATGGGATTAAATGCAGTTTATCTTTAATTTATATACGTGTGAGCTGAGTGTATACTCTAATGTAGCAGGCAACAAAATACTGCGATTCCTTTTGGGTTCATTTACAGGTCTAAACATGAATGACTATAATATACTGGGACCCTCGTACCTTTTCATCCATGAATAAAACATTATTAAAAGATTGGTGGAGAGTTCCATAATATTGATTGAGAAGAAAATCACATTCCAGCTTTGCCCACATTTTCTGCTAGGATTAATCAGAGTGATTAGGTTTATAAGGTTCTTTTAACAGTGAGACACGGACACAGCAAACGCCAGTGATGTCCCGTAGCTCACGGGACAACTTTTCCGGTCAGCTTTGCTGGACACGAGCTCTTTCCAGGAGGCTCTAAACACTGATGGGGGAGTCCGACCCCTGTGCAAACAGTTGCTTTGAGCAAGTGAAGGGCTTAGGTTTGTGAAAAGCAGCTGAATAATCATCTCTCGGGACAGACGTAGAAAGCAGCTGGATTAGGAGAGGATATCTTGAGATACTTAGACAGTCGTAAGATTTGTGATGAGATGGGTGGTGGTGGAAAACAACACTACTGCTGCTCTCAGTGGCTTCCTGAATCAGCAGTGAAAGGAAGGAGACTAGCCATCACCTTCTCAACTGGAAGTATCACCTAAGTTGCTTTTTAAGATCAGGTTTTGGCAGAAATTAGCAGAGAAATAAGAGATCAGTACTGTTTTTTGTTTGTTTGTTGTTTGTTGTTGTTGTTTTTTCTTATGCTAGGGTTCCTCAATTCCTTACAGTCCATTATGTAAGAATTGTGATTGGAGTATATTTTTTAGATGGAGGGTGAATAGATCAAAGTTATGAGACCCCAGATTGATGGGGAGCCTTATGCAAGAAAAAAGAAGCCTGTCTCCGGAAAGTAAGATTTCAGAAATAAACGATTTTTCTCTCTGTTCTTGTATGGTGTGATTTTATTCCTTTCTGACAAACACAGCAGGGGTGGGAAGGGGCTGAGTAGCTTTCATGAAAAATAAAGCTTTGTCTCGATCCAGACACTTTATATGAGTTTGCGAGATATTAGAAGTGGGATTTGACACAAAATGTGTACAGTGGAGAGAAACGTTGGCCATCTCAAAGGCAGAGAAAAAACTGCTGTTGACTTCTGTGGGGGCAGGTGTAACGCGCCCACCTCCACTGCTGCAGCTGCGTGACCGATCCTGCAGCTCAGAAAGCAGAGCTGAGACTTGCTGTGCCCCAAGCACTGGTGTAATTCAGTCAGTGCTACGAGTGTAGTCAGCGTTTCAAGCAATGCAAAACCATTTGCTTGGCCAACCTTATTTAATATGAAGCATGTTTTATCTTGATTTAGGTTGTTGTTGTTCTTTAATTAAAGAAATTATGGGAGGTCATTCTCATTAGTTCAGAAGAATCCTCACAGAAGGGGGTTGCACTGATTTAACCTCCGAGTACACTGGCACAACTTCTGCATGTAAATAGGATTTAACATTGGGCACTTTGTGAACAGTCCATCTCCTCCCTCATGGCATTCAAGGAATAATTGCAATACTGACTGGAATAAAAAGATAATGTCAATAAGCTGGGGTTGGGGTCTTTCGATGAAATTTGTCAGATGATCCATGGCGGCAGCCTGGAGCCACCAGAACACCGAGAAGGGGACACCGTGGACTTTCTGCTAAGGGCAGTCCGAGCAATACTCCCCGTCCCTACGTGATGACATGAGCAGGTATTGTACCCAAATATTGCTCACAGCTGGCCAGGTGAGAGGCTAACTCGGGGGGACAGAAATTGGGCAGCAAGAGAGGAAAGTGAGGAGTTTCCTGACCAGCCAAGGAAGTCACGCCCTGGGGCTGGAGCATGGCACAGGTGCACGGTGATCCAGAGGCCACCACTGCCAGGGAAAAGATTTGCCATGCAAAGAAAAAAAAAGAAAAAAAGAAAAGGTAGCAGCATGAGAAGTGCCAACTCTGAACGACGCTGTCTTTAATTGGTACCACCGAGGGCTTTGTGCGGTCGGCATGCTTTTGGTGTTTATAATAGAATCCCCAAATTCAAATGATCTGAAGGGCATCTGACTGTTTTACATTAATCACAAGCTATACAGCAGAGGCTGAGAGCAAGTGGGCAGATACCCTGGTGTAGTAGCACTAAGGAGCTCTCGTTATAATCATCCTGCCAAATCAAAAGAAAAACCCTAAGGCTCCTAATAAAGGAGACCACTGGACTAAACAAATTGAACAAGTAGCTAGACATGCATGAGCTTAAAACTACTGGTGTCAATCAGATCTGAGCCGCTTACTCTGCCTGGTACTCCACAGCACACGCAGACAAAACGCAGACACAAAGCGCCACCAACGAGCACCCAGCCTAGCGAGGAGCATGCTGGCATACAGGTGCTAGCACACACCTCCGCTGCCAGGAAAACAGGTACAGATGTGGTTTATAAAAGCACCTTCGAGATGTCGTTGCTGTACCACTACCAAATCAGAAACAGCACTAAGTGAAATACGCAGTATGTATGGAGATGTCAGTCCTCGCCAGAAGGTGTGAGCAGGAGGCTCTCTGGACAGGCTTTTCTGTCTTGGTAGGGTTGGGTGTCTACATCCCTTGGTTCCGGTCTAGAAGATGCAGAAGAAAGATCTTGCACCTCATAAATTTGAGTGCCTTTAGCTCAGGAAATACATGCAGCACCCTGAAAGCCCTATGCACTTGTCACCTTCCTGCACCTGCTGATGAAGTTATTCTATGCTGTACTGGAAGGAAAAAAAAATAGAAAAAAGGTGGCTCATTGCTCTCTGAAAAGATGCAGTTGGCACTAATGAAAGATATCCAGAAATGGGAGGGACAGACAATATTATATTTAGAAGCAACATATTACATGTTGGTGTTTTTAAGACAAACGATAGCTGGACTCCATTAGCTATCACCCCTTCTCAAAAGCAATCTGGCAGAAAACCAAGATTCTGATGATCTCAAAACTCAAAAAGAGGCTGTGCACAAAAGTACTGAAGGAGGAAAAAAGCAATGAAAATGATTATGGTCAGTATTTAGTGCTGGAGTCAGGGGAGATGGGAAAAAAAAGGACATTTAGACTGGGAGCAAATGGACGAGGGATGCACCTGAGGAATAAGGAGAAGGCATCAAGAAGCGAGTGTTTTTAGGAAAAGACTCTTTGCGTCATTAGTGCATTTGTCACCGTAAGAACTGATTGCTAAAACACTGTGAATTTTTTAAGCATTGGGAAATTTTACCTACCAGGACACCGTCATCATCGTCACACTGCTAATTGTTGCGAGGGTGCTGGTTGCTGTCAGGCTGTCACCACTTGAGGAGCAGCTGCACCTCTGCGCAGATGTTGCAGCAGCCATGGAGGAGGCCGAACCAAGGCTCCCCTTACACAGCCCTCTTGGTGCCTATTGAAACTGGAAAGCAAAGTTTTGAGAGATTATTATTTTTAAATGTAATTTTTACTTTTTTAGTTCATTCTTCTTTTTCTTTTTTTTTTTTTCCTTCTTCTATTGCTTCCTTTTTTTTTTCTTTCTGCTCTATGCTGTAATAAATCAACATATAAATGTACTGGATTATTTCCACCTGGAATGTAGGAAGACAAATAGTAGAGAAGATCAGTTTGGTCATTTACCATATTGGTTTAGCATGGCAATACTTTTTTTTTCGTTTCTCATTTCAAAGCTGTAAACAAATGCCGCAAGAGCAGTTCAAATGCTCCCTCCCTAAGACAAGGCCTTGTGCAACGAAAACACTGCATTTGGATTTTGAACACCTAACTGCCCCTTCTTTACTTTTTCATAGGAACAGAACAGAATTTTGGATTAGCCCGAAATTTGAAACTACATTTTTCCCAAGCAGCAAAACCAGATGTACCCTTAGCTATGTTAAATCACATACACACATGGAGATGCGGAAAATGCACATGAAATATGAAAAAGCATTCCCTTCAGGCAGAAGATAAACAGCCCTACTACAAATTAGCTCTCGGCCCCGTCAGGTGTGAATCTCTCTTGTCAATACGTACCAAATTCCCTGAGATAGACCCACATGGTCATGAATTTTATTTCTCTCCTGCTTAATTCCTAGTACCACTCTCCCTTGTGGATTTACTCAGGGATGATTTACAGTGGGAAAGGTGACATTAAACACGTCATTGAGCATGCAAAGATGCTGCACTCAAAGCAGCATATGCTTGACTTTGTTAAAAGATGAATGCTGTCAACTCCGCAGTGCCCACCAAGATCTGGCCTCCTTTTTCTTCCCAACAAACTTTGAGGAAGACGCAGACACGAGTCTTGACACCGAGAGAAATAAAAGTTAATGTATTCATGACATGATTTCACTTGCAGCCTGATTTAGCAATGTCTTGTCTAGTTTGGATCTGCCGTTGCTTTTCCTAATTTACTCATTGCACAAAGAAAATAAATAAATAAGTGTACTATAGCCTTATTTATCCTTCTTTGGACATTTCTTTACCAGGCAGATGGTCAATTAAGAGCACTAAACAATGACACTGTTTTCTCTGTAAACATTTTTTTCTAATAGCCTAACAAATGAGAATCTGTGCTGCCATACTGCTGAATACCATCTTGACTTTCTAATTACAAAGAACTGTGTCTTGATAGTAACAATTACAGCTGTAACAATGATGCTGGTACTTGAACAATATAGTTGGAGGCAAAGTGCTTATCGGAATATTCACAAATAAAGGCTTACATTTATGCCAGAGCTGGAGATGGGAGGTTAAACAGTTGGGGGTGGGGAGGTGTAGAAGCAAGGTTGAAAACATTGGTTTAGTAGCTACAGATGTGAATTTGAATCCAATTACATGAAAGGCAGGGGAAAAAAAAAAAAAGCACATGAAAAGATGCTGTTTCCTTCTGTTTGGCTAATCAATAGGTTAAAGGGTTAGTAAAATTAACATGCTAATAACATTCATTTTGCTATTTATGTACCACTCATAGTATTTCCAGTGAATTATGTCTTGTGAGTAATGTACATAATGCTATACGAGCTTTCCCCGTTTTTGTCCAGAATGGTAGAATGGTCAGTATTTTTTTCCCAGTGTGATGGAAATTGGCTTCTCAAGTCTGTTACTTACCATGCCTTTCTTATTTAATTTGCTGAGATCTTACCCCTGCAGGGTTTTGGTTTTTTGTTCATCCTTTTTTTTTTAATGAAAAGTTCCCAATGCGCCCCAGAACAGGGATAACATTGTTCCTGAGCTCACTGCTGATCCCCACGCTGCCATCCCAGGGGTCCATGTGCCCTCCAAAGACCAGCCTTCGAGCCCCCCTGTACCGCTGGCCCCTCGGTGCTGCCCCACTCCAGCAGGCAGGACGGATTCACCTCCTCCGCTCCTGCCCTCGCTCCCATTCCCACTGCGCTCCACCTGCTCCCCGAGCCATCTTTTAGCCCACACTTATTAATCAGTGCACATAATTTGTCTCTAATGCTGTCAATTTAAGATGGCAACCTGACTTTTTTTTGGAGAGGGCAGGGTCAACAATTTAATGAATCTCGTCTGCATTTTAATTCAGACCTATCATCTGCCTCCGGCAGTTTTCTTAGACAAATCTAACATTTTTCAGGATTTTCTTTCATCAAACCCAGTACAATGGGATGTTTACCTGCCTGCCGTGGACATCTTCAGTACAGGGTACGTCCCATGCAGACATATCTTAATCAAACTGGGACACAGACTAAATCTACTGATCTAGCCTTCCAAGGGTTTTCCTGGGGCCATGCACAGCACAAGGCATGAGCAACTTGGGGCTGCGCCGTCCCCTTTCTGCACGGCTTAGTGCACAGTTGCAGGCACCAAACTCCACACTTTGTGACTTAGCGCCCCTGTGGAATAACCTTTCCTCACTAATGACCAGAGCATCTGGGGCACAGCAGGAAAAAAGCTTTTTTTTATTTACTCCTGCGATTTTCTTTTTGCTCTTTCTACAGGGAAGTACGCCAGGAAGAAAAAAAGTTAGCAGGAAAGGGAGGTGCAGAAAATTCAGCCCTACGGATGAGTCCTTCAGCCACAGTGAGGTTGAGTTTGTCTAATTACTGTGGCAGGAGGCTGGAGCCTGATGGAGCAGCTCGGTGGACTTCCCTGGGTCAAAATAAATAAAACTCCCCAAACGAGAGCCTCTCGATCACCATGTCAGATGTAAACAGAATAGACTTTGTTATTAGGAGTGATGTGACTTTGCCCGGGCGAGCGCCACGCTGACAGTAGCTCCTTTCTGGATTTCAGTCAGCCGTTGTCACTTGCCTTGACAACGCGGGAAGTTAATGTATTCACGGCATTACTGCACACGCATCCGCAATTCGCAGCATATTGTATTGTTTACCCCTGCTCTTTTGTAGTAGTGCATGTAGTAATTTGCCTTCTAGCAGCAGAGAATTCCTCAACTTAAAAATTTTACCCTCGTTTTATTTACCCTTAATAGAAAAACAACCCCCTCGCAGCCTTGCCGCCGCTGCAAATGCTGCACTTTGCAGCACCAAAAATAAAAAGAAGTTGTATTTCACATTTCCATCAGAAGCATCTTCGATGCATTTTTATGCACATCCTTCATCTTTCTCTCCCACACGTTATTTTCTCCCTTTTAACAGACACTCAGCTTATTTTTGTGTGTTCTGGACAGTTTTTAAGCAGCATGAGAAGGGGTATTTCTGCAACGTACCCGAGTACTGACAGTAACGGCAGAGGGGTTTTGATCTCCTGAATTATCTTCCACTGCTGGTATTTTTGTGTGCCTGCACAACACGGTGTTTCCAGGGCATCGACTCTGTCATGGACTTACAGCAGCTCCAGCGGGGTGGCTTCTGAGGTTTTGGTGAGCAGGTGAATTATCTGTCATTTAATTGATTTATCTCTCACATTCATTACTGTCCCTTACTGTAAAACTCTGCTGGATTCAGACGGCTGTCCTTACCACCTATGGCCCCATTTGCCATATCATTAAAAGCCACTAAGTGTGCTTCAAGACAGTTAATAAAATAGAAGACCAAATTTCTGTATCCAAAGGTACTCCAGGTAAAGCATATCTTTAGTGATGGATATACATGTTTCTCCAGAAACTTAAAGAAAAAAAAATGTTGGTCTTAGTCCAGGCATCTCCCAGCCTGAGAGGTAAGGTCATCAGGAAGATGCAATGTGAAAGTCACTGAAATACGCTCATCTGATTTGCAGGCCTACATTTAATAGGGTAATGTTAATGCCCTTTGCTTTAGCTCCTATAGTATAATGCGATACAATCCAAGCAGTCACACGCGGTGAGCCCTTGTTTTAAAAAGGGTCTATTTTTGTTGCAACTTTTTTATGAGTTGAGAAATTCTTATTCTAAAATTCAGAGTACGTTAAAAATATGATTGCCTTGTGCAGCAGCTGCCCATCTCATAGTCAACATGTGTATGTCTCAGCACAAAGGATTTTTATTCCAAATTAGACAGCTTTCTGAATGAGCTTAGCACTTCAGAGCACGTGTTCTTAACCTTCACTTTGGGCGCCTTCACACAGCCTCTGCTCATTTGACTCCCATCTTTCTTCCAGACTCTTTCCTGAAAGTTGAGACCAGTTCAGCCAACGTAACGCACTAAGCCAACAGCTGGAGATCTAACCTCTGTGGCTTGGGCATCCTCTCACATGGCTTGAGCTGAGTAAGGAGGGCATCCAGTCCAAGCCCATCAGTAACAGCACGTGCTGCGCAATCCCAGAGAGGCTTGTCCTGTCCAAAAATGCCTGAGATCGGTGAGATAGAGAGATTTCCCTTTGATACATCTCCCTTTGGCAGTGTCATAGTGATTAAAGAAGCAGCTTTGCCTTTAGATGGCTGAAGTGGCATGAGCAGAGCCTTGCCCTTAGCTTCATTTTGATGGTCAGGAGTGTTTAGCATCAGCACAGCCCCTAATGAATATTGGAGCCTGACACGTCCATAGCGTGATACCTAGTTTAAATGCCTCCATCTGGCTGCAATGTCCAGTTCTAGCTAAGAGCTTGAAAGTGAGACAAACTGTAAAACAGACACTTCAAAAGAAGAAAATTGTGAAGTACTCAGGTAGCGTTGTGGAGAGGGAAGTTTCGATTCAGAGCACTTTCCAAATGAAACAGACAATTAAGCCCTTATTGAAAATAGATCCCCCTCCCCTTCTTTTTCCTTCAAAGCAAAGGGAAAATGATACTGGAAATTTAGAAAACATGAATTTTTAAAACCTAATAAGCTACTCTAACAATCTACACAATTCCCTTCACTTAAAATATTCATTTAGAAACACAAGATTTGTGACGAGGGCAGGCTGGGTAAACAGGTCTGAACACTGTTTGCGCAGGGGCTCAGCAGTACCCCCGCTGCCAGAGCTGTCCTCAGCCACCCCTGGCTCAGCCCTGCTGTGCCTCTCCCGCTCATGTCTCTACACATTTGGAAATAACAGGCAGTTAATTGCAACATGCATTTATGAGTTAGGGTCTGTAAACTACCGTTTTATATCTGCGGGGACTGTTGGGCAGAGAAAGGGAACACACCAGCAGACTGGAGGACTGGAGATACCTGGCACTGGAAAGCCCCAGGTCTGAAGCAGTTTTCTGAAGCGGCTCCCAGTGCTGATTTGCTTTCCTTCCCCTTTACACTTCGTTCTTGCACCAGTACCGAGTATAAGCAATCCGAACAAACACTTGACTGGTAGCCTGCTTTGTGCTTCGTGCTTTTGTCTTGCCTTTTTTTTTCTTCATTGTATTTGTTGCAACCTTTTTAAAATAGCACAATTATCTTCTAACTCTGCCTCCCTTCCCTTGTATTTTGGTTCCGTGTGACTAGACTTGAGACTTTTCCCTCTTGCTCTCACACACAATGCTATTAACATTAAATCCTTTCGTGTAATTCTCTATTTCATTATAGCTCTTTGAGCCACTCCTGAATTCCTAAGCCAATCTTTGTAAAGTCTTAGTTCACCAGAAAGCAAACTTAAGCACACGGTTTGCTCAAAAAAAAAAGACTCCTCCTTATCCTATCAGTACGTAGTTCAGCTCAGGAGATTGACACATGAACCTACAGGCTACCCAACAAAATGCCATACAAAGGAAAGGTGCACGCTACTTCCCGTACTGCATTCACTGCCCTGCAAAATTTAGGGCTGGCTACCTAACAAGCAGTCAACGCCACCAGGAACTTGTGGTACTGCGGGCTCTGAGAAATGCTTTAAAGCATTTCTATTAAGGCACAGATGGGACTTGGAGAGGTGGGAGTCAAACAGACCTGGGAAAGCCGCAGCAAGCAAGGAGACAAGGATGCAAGAAAACATGGGGCTCTTGGAAAATACACCCAATTCCTTAATGCCCTTTGCTACCTATGTGCTTTTGGCCATCCAGATGAGGAATACTCCCATGGACCTAACAGGATGTCTGATTCAGGAGAATCCAGCCTGAAGGAACCCGGGAAGAAACCAGCAGGAAAGTGCCTCCCTTTATCAGAAATCCTGCTTTACACTCGTGTCCTGGTTTCAGTTAGGACAGGGTTAATTTTCCTCCTAGTAGCTGGTAGAGTGCTGTGTTTTGGATAGGATGAGAAGAGTGCTGATAACATGCTGATGTTTGGTTGTTGCAGAGCAGTGCTTGTACCAAGCCAAGGACTTTTCAGCTCCTCGCTCCGTCCTGCCAGCGGGCAGGCTGGGGGTGCAGCAGGAGCTGGGAGGGGACAGAGCCAGGACAGCTGACCCAAACTGGCCGAAGGAGTATTCCTTACCGTCTGGGGTCATGCTCAACAATAGATAGGGGTGGCTAGCTGGTGTGGGGGGCTGGCTGCTTGGGACAGACTGGGCATCGGTCAGCGGGTGGTGAGCAATTGCACTGTGCATCACTTGTTTCATACACACTATTATTATTATTATTATTATTATTATTGTTTTCTATCTTAATAAACTGTCTTTATCTCAACTCTTGCTTCACTTTTCCGTTTCTCTCCCCCATCCCAGAGAGGGAGGGGGGAGGGTGAGCGAACGGCTGTGTGGTGTTTGGCTGCCGGCCGGGTTAAACCACAACAATTCGCCAAGGATGAAAAATGTTCAGACCTTCCTGAAAACAACAGTTCCTCCCAAGTACCAATAAAACGATTCCTTGCACTTTTGGGGGGACAAACGAGGTGGCTTTTTAATGACTATGTATTCTACCATGTACTCTTCATACCTGGGCAAAGTTGTCATAACTCGCTGGATCCAGCAGCGTGGATGAGGCTTAGCTCAGGCTGAGCAGACCTTCTAACTAAGCAGGAGTAAAAAAAATAAGCATTTTTCACTAGTCTTCCACCCCACCTTTAAGGCCCACCTATTTTCAGTGCCAAGTCAATGCTGTGATTTTTAAGCCCTCAGCAGGCTGGGAAATGGTGACAGAAGTCTCAGTTGATACACACGACTAACAGGCCCAAGGATATCCCTTTGGGACAACAAAGGTAACAGTGCCCAGGGCAAAACTGTCAAGAGAGAAGGTTTGAATGAGCTTCAAGGAAAAAAAGAAAAAAGACAAACACCTGCACTGAACTCACCAGTCACCAAGTGTTGGTAGAGCACCAGGCAGGAATTTTTCTTCCCTTTTTTTTCCAAAAAAAAAATTCTTAATTTCTTGGAATAATTGGAGGTGACATTGTCACCACTGGTACTACCACCAAGTAATAAGCACAAGTAAATACACAGAAGAAGGGGAAGTTTTAAGGACAGAAGACAACGATGAAGCCATCAACTTGTATGGTAAAAGCAGTGTAAGCAGGAGAGGAAAAGAGACGAGACGTGGTACTTGGATGCATCCTGCCTTCCTATTTACAGTGCCCGGGTAGCAGATGATAAAAACGTGAGCAGTAAGAAGGTACGTACCAAAGATGAGGACAATAGCTGCGGTGTGCTTGGACAAGGACAAGAAGGGATTTAGAGGAAGTCAGCAAAGTAAACCTCAGCAAAGGGCTGTGAGACGGAGTGGTACTAAACTAGGAATAAGGAGCACAGAGGAGCGAGCTACGGCCCTTGATGCAGCAAGGACTACTGACTCAGTCCCTCAGGGGACCAAGGGGCTGAAGTTAGGGAGCTGCCACCAAACAGCTCATCAAAGAGGGGAGAAGTGGGAACGTCTAGGTGAAACACTTGTCTGCAGGACAGTCTGGAGGGCAGAGCAGAAGGGAAACCCATTAGGGAGCAAGCAGCCGAGAAAGAGAATTCTTGGAAACAGGATGGACAAATGCATCCCCAGCACCAGGAGTGAAAAGCCAGTTCTGACTGAAATTCTGTTTGATGAACTGGGGAGGCAGGGATATTTCAAAGGCACGTGTTTTGCACCAAAAAGTCATGGCTACTGCCCTAAAAATGACAGTTTTGAGGGTGCTTAATACTGAAGGACCAGAAGAAAACGTGACTAAACATAGAGGTGTATTTCTGACACTGTGAATGTATCAGGAATCCTTTGAGCCCCTTTGCCTCCCGTGCTGTGATGCAGTGAAAGCTGGGTGCTTTGTAAAATGAAAATGTTGCAGAAGCTCTAGGTGCAAATGCAGCATGTGCAAAAGCCCTTTTATTCAAACTGTGCTACTTAACAAAGTGGTTTGTGAAACCACTTTCAAGCCTTCAGCAATTTTCCCTGCTTGAAGTGATCATTTTAGCATCTTCTTCATGGGTCATTCGTAGACTTTAAACCCTGGAGTTCACCCCATGGTGTCACCTGCAAGGGCACTGCAAACCACAGCTACAGCAGAACTTGAAAGTTCATTTCATATATTGTTTCAGCCAAAGCACTCAATTTTGGGAGGTGATTTTGCATCAGAATGAGATGCTCTAGGTACATACCACAGATTACTTTTCAGAGGAGTTAATCTTCCTATCCATTATCTAGAGTAATTCAAAAAGCTCAAAAATGGAACTGTTCTTGAAGAAAGAATTCATGTTCAGGTAATTACAAATAACAGACACATCTGGTTATCTTAATTGTTTGGGAATGTCTCAATTATCTAAGAATGTTTTCATAAGGACTCAGAGACAGTAAAACTTTCTCGCGGCAGATTGCATTCACTGATGAGAGGAAATTCAGTCGATCTAACACACTGAAGCGTGCTTAGACCCGGAGAGCACTTTGAGTCCCACTGCCAGTGGGCTTTATGTGCCTCTGAAGAACAACAGACTATGAAGTGAGAAATGGCCAAGTCCCATGTACGCAGCCCCTCTCCCTACGTGCTGCAGTTTTTCCAGCGACAATGAAGTTTTTGTGTAGTGACGGTTCAGCCTGAAAGTGACAACGGGGAGCTGATTCTGTACACATCTGCCCCGGAGAGAGGCGAGCTGAGTAAAGGCCCTTCCCTGTCAGAGCATTTGGCAGCCAGTGAGTGGCACCCCTTCCCTCACAGAAATTGGAAGTGTCTTTTGCCTGAGGGGGATGCACTGCAGAGGAGCTCAGAAGTTTCTGCACATCTGAATTCATCTGTGCTGGGCAGCAGCTGCGCACTGGGACCTGGAGAGGGGGAACATCTGAGCACTTACCGCAGACCCTCGCCCTGACGGTGCAGGTAGCCTACAAAAATCTGTGATTAGCTGATTGGGAATGACCTCCCCTGGCTCCAGAGCCTCCAAACTATTTGTCTGCATAGCGGTGGCAGTGAAACGGGGGTGGCTTTGCACTCACCCTGGGATGTGGACCCCCCTCCAGAGAGGGAGGGTGGGAAGGTTTCTCACGTGTCGGTCCCGTAATTCATCCAGCTCTTCCACCAGGGCCACCTGGCTCTGATCTTTTCCAATAAGAGCCGAAGAACCTCTCAGCTCCCAGCTTGCTTCTGCTCATAGCCTAACTAGCACCTTTGTGTGGAAGACATGATTGGGGTGAAATCACGTAACTGTAGTGAATGTACCCCTGTGGCTAATGAAACCAGCAAGAAGGGGTGTCGCCGGGGCTCTACACAAATTCCAATCGATATTATTTATCTGGCTGAGCATGTAAGCTGGCCGCATCCTCTCCACCTAATGCCCACTCCCATCCCCTCCACCCTGTGGGTATCAGCAGGAGGGAACCTGATGTATGCTGGTAATTATCTGCTGCTGAAAAGAAGTGCTATTTCTCTTATTTTTGTAATGCAGATCAATGCACATGTCACTACTGAAAAGCTGTGTCATTTAGGATGGAGCATTAACTGCTAGGAATGGATTTTGAAGCTCCCCACTTGTGGGTGGAATATTTTCTGGAGGAGTTGAGCCTTTCGAATGCTGAATTTCATTTATCCCGCTGCCTCTTTAAGAGTAGTTGGTGGAGGAGAGGGTGTTTGAGAAAGTGACAGTTTGTCATCTCCTTCCCCAGCGAGCTGGAGCTGGGGACCAACTGGTAGCAGGCAAAGAAACAAACTGGCACAGGCAGACGAGCAGGGGACAGAGCAGATTTGCTAGAGGAAAGCAACAGCCCTGCGGTGGGTTGCAAGGAAACAAACTCCAGAGGTCAGAGAGCGCTTCATGGCGGAGAGAGGGAAGGGAGCACCCGGGAGTGGAAATATGGTAAGGCACCGAGGGGAAGGAGAGAAGGAAGGCTGGAAAAAGGGCAGAAGGTGGATGCTTCACTAAGAGGGACACAAACCTGGAAATCAACACACATGCAACAACTTCCTGCCGATTTTTCTGCCTAGGAGCTATACTGACATGGGCTATCCAAAAAAGCAAAGTCATTCTATTCTATTCATGGGAATGAAGCAGGAACTTCTCCAGACACTTGCTGAGAAAGAGAGAGCAAACTCTCCTAGTGCCCATCAAGCCCAGGTAAAGAGAAGCACAAGACGGTCACAAGCTGGGGTTCACCAATGTGTACTAAGAAAAACCTCAACATCTCAAAACTCAAAATAAAGGGGGAAACTCAGTTTGCAGTTATGTACCATGAACACAGCTCTTATAACTGGCAATTTTTAGTAGCTCTCCCCCCTTACACCTCCAGGACAGTCTGGTCACCACCAAAACACACAGCTATACAGTCCCCGGAAAGTAAAGATTTTGGCAAACCAATGAGGCTAGTGCTGCTGTGGTCCTGCCGTTCTGCACCTGAACTAATAGGTTGATGTTTGAGGAATGTGCATCTACGCACACTGCACACATCGCTGAGACGTGCAGATGGACACAGCCCACATTTAGGATGTTGACAAAAGTGGCTGAAACCAAGACATCCATCAACCCAAGCGTTAATGCGAGCCATACCTTTACATGCTTGCTATCTGCCTTTGTTAGAACAGGCATTTGCCTTGCTTCACAGCAGTGATTTTTAGAGCATATGTTCACTATATACAGCTCCTCTTTGAAAGTTCTGGACACACAGATGTTACTCTTTGGAACTGCTCAAAAATTTCAATATTCTTTTGAGTACTTGATATTTACAGTTTGATATTTAAAGTGTGCAATTTGTTATCTAAATTGCATAGCACTGTTTCAGTTTCCTGACTGAATGACCCAACTTTTATGAACCTTTCCAGCTTCCACAGGAAAAGGTTTTGTTTAGACACGAAACACCTTTCCATGATTAGACAAATATCAGCTACCTCTAAAAACCGTTGCAAGAAGGGTTGAACAAAGAGAAGGAGAAATTATATTTAGAACTCCACAGACACGCAGATAGTTATTCCTTTATTCACCTCCACCACATACGTAGGCCCAGATAGCTTTGCTTTTTTACTGATGTTGCTTTTATTTCCTACTTAGAAGACACACGGCTAGTCTAAAAGCTGATCAGATTCTTCGTTCATTTGAAAAGCTTATTTCTAAATAGTACTTGCAAATATGTGATGAGCATAAATTTGGAAACCGCTGAAAAACTAGCTATGTGTCATAACATCGTGTCATTTTTTTGATGTTGTACAGAAGTACGATGAAAAGCCAAAGTCCTACCAAAAATCCACTCAGTGATGACCGATTGAAAGAGGATTTGAAAACTGGCATTATTTCTGGACATGTTCTATGGCCCTCTTCATGCTGGCAGGCAGGTACATATCACCTTTTTGCAACAATTTGGGGTTTAAAGCTGTCTCCTTAAGCCTCTCGACCACTGCTTGTCCCTCCACATTGACAACCTGAGCACTGACAAATTTTGAAGCTTCCTTGGCTTACTTTTAAATTTCCCTTTCCACATCCTATGCCAGCAGTTACCCAGAGGGAGAAAAAACACACCGTATCCATCCTTCAAAAAGTCTAACTTTCACTCTGCTAGTTCTAATCCATTATCTAGGCCCACTAATGTGTACTACATCATCAGAGGAGCAATGCTCTGATGATGTAGTACAGCCCATGTACATGTACATCATCAGAGTTATATCCTTCTGATCTGCCTGTGGGTTTAATAAGCATTCCAGATGGCTTGCTATGCCTGAAGCAAGAATGGATAATCACACAGCTCTACCCTCAAAACAATAATAAAATAAGGACACAGTAGCACAGGGGCTCGTGCCTGCCAAAAACATTCAATAGACTGTATAATACAATAGTCCAACGTGATTGGTGAGGCACATTTATACCCTAGCTATTTACAGGTGAAAGGGACCTGGTTTTAAATAAAACAGAGGTTACAAACACGTAGTGTTATTGTTATTATATATTGCAGTGCAGCTGCGGTGCCTAGCCAGGCGGGCCCACAGCTGTACCCTCGGATCTCACGTATGCAAAGACGCGGCTTTGGATTGGCAGGAGGAGGACGGCCTGATCTGAATAATGGCTCGGCGGCATTTCTCCGGAGCCGTAGAGTACACGCATATCTAATCGGTTATCTATTGGATTTGCAGGGTATCCATCAGCCCAGCTCCCAGTCATCCAGTACAGCAGCAATAAGTGTCACGAAGCCTTTCCTACTCAAGTAAAATTATTCCTTGGTGGTGTTGCTCAATGCGAATAACCTGAGCGATGCACGCTGAAGCGGCCAGCACTGCAAGAGCCAGTTCTGCAGCGGCAGGGCTGCTCCCAAAATGGAGTTTGCCACTCAGAGATCGTTACCCCACTCCTTCCGCATCGCCGTGCCACGGCCAGGCAAGAGCTGGAGTGCTAAACATTAGGTCCCAGCAATTTGGAGAATAACTATCTTTGTGCTATTTAAATAGCTGAAACTTGAAAGGGGTTTTTTTCTTTTTTTTTGAGAAAGGAAAAAAAAAAAGAAAAGTGTGCATGGAGAAAAAAGGAGGTTAAGAGATGGAGGCTCAACTTTCTTATTCCTTTGAAGGACTGAGAACTGGAGGGAGGAGAAAGCAGCAAAGCAGCACTTTGATTCAGTCCCCGGGAGCGCCCTCTCCCACAACTGGACATGTGGGACAAGACATGGGTGCAGCGGCCTGTGCACCCTCCCCAGGAGCGGTGCAAACCTTCAGAGCTGCTGGGACCTGAGTTCAGGGGTGCCTTGAAGCCAAGAGAAATTTTGACGTGGACTTTAGCAGGGACTGGATTTCAATCCAGGGTTGCAGAGAAAGACCGGATACCCAGTTAGGCTCAAGTATATCTGTCTCTGTGGGAGGAAAAGGTAAATCATCCCACCTCTCAGCAGATTTCACTCAGAGAAGAGGAGCTCGTTGACGTCAGCCATTTAGTGAGCTGACGGATCATCTTTCCCTGGCCAAACAAGTGGGTTCTACTTCAGTTTTAACATTAAACGCTATTAAATGGAATGAATACAGCATGTTTCCATCATACGTGTTGCCGAAGCTGCTGTGACAGCTAAGAAGCTGCTAGGCATGATGTGTCAAGAAAATGTACCAGAAGAAAAGTACATGGAGCTACTGTCAAAAATACAAGCGGCATGGCAAACGGCGTATCGGCTTCCTACGCCGTTGAAATGATTTTTTAATTGTTTCTGTATGCCCAGGCAGATCTTTAAGGGTTAACTGCACACAATGTAATGAATTCAATAATGATGAGTTAAAAAAGGTCTAATTAGCAAGTAACCACTTTATTATGAAAGGAAATGGTAATGAATTTAATAGCTCAAAATCATTAACAATATTTAGTTTGCTGGTACTTGTTCTCTATTATCCTCATTAATACGAACATTTAATATGTTTTAAAATGGATTTGTAATACTTTTTGTACCATGAGGTTACACTGACAAAAAGAGTGTAATTATTCCGTTAATTGTAATCTCTGTCTGTTTGTGCTCCAAATAGCAGTATATTTAGGTGTTAATAAAAAAATATAAAAGTAATTAAGAGAGGGAAGTTTAAAATGTAATTAAACAAAACTCTTAAATTACAGCATAAACCTCTCTGAGGAAAAAGTTTTGGAAGTGAGCTCCCTGAAAAACAAGTTCCTCCTACTGAGCTCTCTTCTGTTTTGTCATCCAAAAAAGGGGGAAAAGGGAAGAAAAAGTAAATAGAATCCTTACTATTCCTCATCACTAGCAAATACTGAAGCAGCCATCGCCTGGGTTGGAAACAAGCCTCAGCACGACCTTCTGGAACATCTCCTTGTGTGCCTGACAAGTGAAGGCACCCTCTGACGCTGCTCCGTGAGACACCACCCATGCGAGGTCCCGTGAGAGCCCAGTGAATGGGCTGCCCATAAGTCACCCAAGATTCGTAATTTCTTTGCACAGGGTATCATGTCGGTTACCACCACTCAACTGACCTTCTCCAGATCTGTTCCTGACCTTCTGTTTGTAAACATCTTGCTCCCTTACATATTCTCTCTGCTGGCACCATCTCGGGTGCTACGGAAGCACCACGTTTGCTGCTGGCTCTCTCACCTAGGAAGCTCCAGATCCTTCCCAACATAAAATGAAAAGCCGAACTCCAATCAGCTGTTACACCTTCCTCATGCCTGTCACACTCACAGTGGCCACAGCGCTCTGGGCAGTGGTCCTGGAGGCATAAACCGACCAAGGTGCTCTTTTGACAGCAGGCAGTGGAAGCAAGTGCTCAGAGCTGCCCCGAAGTGCCAGCAGTGACCAGTGGGGAGCAGGGAGGTTGGATGGCTCCGGGGTGCACAGGAGGCTCAGGTGGTGCTGGGCAAAGGCAGATACAAAAAGGTCCATAAAGCAACAGGCATGACTGGGAAGGGCAGGACACAATGCCCATGTTCACAGCTCCTAGGCAATACCTAGCAGTACTACAGGCTCCTGCTTCTGTGTTGATTTTCCCTCTCCCTCTGGTACAAACTGTGAGAGATGGTGCAACAAAGGCACGGCACAGCAAGGCACAGCACAGCATGACGAGGCACAGCACGGCCAGGCATGGCATGAAAAGACAAGGCAAGGCAGCCTTTGCCTGTTGTGGTACAGCCCTTTCACTTAGCCATAGAGAAGAAAGTCCTGAGCCTGCTCTCATTTGCTTAACCTGTCTCTGGTGAGCTGTATTCCTGTTTATAAAAGCCTGCATTGGCCAAAGCAAATCCTGACAAATTTTCTTTTGTGCTATATTGGATGTTGGTTTCTCCTTAATCCATGTGGAATTACTGCAGTGCCATTACCCTTTTCTCATCCACCTCTTCCCTACCACATCAGTTTTTAGTGGCTGATTATTACCAATCAGGACCCTCTTCAAAATCCTTCCCATAAAAATGAAATCAGCGTTCAACCTTCCTTAATACCAGAAACTTTTGGAGCTGTTTGCTCTGTTTCCAGCACCTCACTGAAAACAGCTGTTCCCAAGACCTACCTGCACGCTGGTGGGCAGAGCAGCAGGTGACATGAGGGCTGCGTCCCGGCACGCATGCGGCCTACGCAGGTGTCCCCGGGCATGGTGGGGCTGCCTGCACAGCGCATCGCGGCACCAGCCCCTTTCCCTTCCCTGGCAATTGCCTTAACAGGCTAATTTAAGAAATGGTGCTGAGCAATCGCAGCAGATTTCAGCATTACTTCTCTGAAATAATCAGGGTCATTCAATTCCTTTGCTTAATTTTGCAGTCTGTGGCACGGTCTGTGGCACTTGTTGGCAGCGGGATCCACGTCCATAGGCTCACAGGCATATGGCTGCCACGGTCACAGTGGGTCAGACAACTACGGAAACATTTGGTTTTGTGCATGCTCCCTGAGTGGTGGCCCAACCAAGAACCCCCTCCCAGCCCAGCTAGCCCACAAAAGACCTTCCTCTGTTTAATTTTTTTTTTTTTTTTCTGAGTTAGGAATTCAAAAACAGTCGAAATTAAAGTGAAGCATCTCATTTGCCCACGAATGACATTTTTCAACTTTCCATTTTACAGGGAAAAGTTGTGAAGGATTCTTTTTTTTAAAAAAAAAAAAACTTATTACAATTTCCTTTTTTTTTTTTTTTTTTGAATTGCCAGTGAAGAGAAAAATATGTGATTTGCAGAGCTCTAAAAATAACGAGTTAAAATAGTTTCTGCCTCTCAAAGGAGGCCTCTTAGTCCTGTAATTTCTGCAGATTTTGCCTTTCAGGATGGGTATTTTAAAGAATGATATAATGTCATTTCTATAAGTATCGGCTCATAATCTGCTGCTACTGTTGGAAATATAAGGTTAGAAACAGCTTGAGCAGAAGAAATACCAGCTCACCCAGCTCTATTAAAAATATATATATATTTTAGGAAAAGGAACAGGTTGTATATCCCAAAGGTGAGCAAACGCTGCCAAACATTTTTTGAGAATATTTCTTTTGATTTCTGTCTTCGTCTGCATTTGCAACCCTTTTGTGTTTGTCTACTGCAAAGAGTTCAGCTATGACTATTATGGGGATGTTTATTCCTAGACAGAAAATTTTAGGAAGAACACTCACTTTTGGGCTAGGAGAGCATGTACACTATTTCCTTCTAGAAATAAACAATACCAATTGTGCAGCTGAAACAAAATAAAAACAAAAAAGCTATTAAAAGTTCAAATTACTCAACTGAAAAATAAGAATCATCTGTGTACCTTCTGTCTAATCCATCCAATCTAACAGACTTTTAATTTTTAATATAATCTAATCACCTTTGCTCAGGAAGCCTCTCTGGCCCCCGTGCCCAGGACTCGTCGCAGGTGCTGGGAGAGGACAGGGAGTGGGGCTTTGCTGCCGGAGGAGACCTCACCACAGGGCCTGGGAGGGAAGCCACCTCCTCCTGCTGCATGGCCAGCAGGACATGCTCTTCAAGGTTAGTCACCACTCATCAAATGGTGCCGGGGCCCGAAACAGCAGCTGAGAGGGCAGCAAACATTTGTGGGTTGCAAAGAAAGAGGAAGGAGGTAAATGCCAGATGGAGAGGAAAGGGAGGTGAAAAAATTCTTTTGGGAATTTAGTCTTCTGCAAAAAGAAAGAAAAAGGATTGGAAGAAAATGGTGTGGAAAAGCACAATGGTACCACTTGCAATGCTTCAAACACACTTGGCCACATGCACCCTCGCTTTGCATTCCCATGACCCTAGGCTGAGTTTGCTCAAGTAAGCAGTGGAATTATTTTGGTATGCAAGCTACCACCACGCTTACCCTTAGCACTGAGTCTTTGGGGCTTCAAGAAGAGTCAGCATGTAACAGACCAGTCATCTAGAGCCTTTTGGGAGCACAAGCACATTGCACGATAACCAACTTATCCCTGCTTTTGTAATTCAGTCTCACAATAAATAAAATCCTTGCTCCAAATCTGTGAGAGTTTCAGGAAAGAGCCTGAAGATTTGGTTTTGGACAGCTGTGTTGCTTTCACCCTCTCCCTGTGCTGCCCTTCCTGGTGTCCTTCTCATACTCATCATGAGAAGAGCTGATAACGCAAGAAAGATTCAGGAGTTACTGAAGGAAAATCAACTTGCTTTGAAAGTGGAAGCTTTGTTCTTGTTAATAGTAAAAACAAACGCTGGCTCTTCCTTCTCATAGAGGAAGAATGCCTGGGAAAGCCAAAAAAAGAAAGGTTTCTCTTGGTGCCAGCAAGCCTCCATTCTCTTCTGCAAAACAAGCAAGAAAGGACCTAATATTTCTTCTCTGTGTTCAGCTCTACTGGTTTTATTGACTAAGATACAGGTATATTTTATGATCAACATTTGCCTTGCCAGTGCCCAGTGAAATGTGTGGTTTGCTTGAGGAGCACAGCTCCCCCCGACACAGCTGGTTTCCAGACACAGCCGATCCAACACGTTTCCTTCATGAGAGCTGCTACTTTTTAACCTCTGCAATTACTTTCCTTATCCCACCCAAAAGAGGAATCGCATGGACAGACGAATCTCCTCAGGAAACGGAAAGAAAGCTTTTATTGCAGAATGAGTGCCCCATCAAAATCTCTCTGCTTTGGGAATGACAGTGAAGAATTTGTCACTTCCAGTAGTTTTCCTAATGGAGGGCTCAATGTTTTAGGTCTATCCTTCAGACATGAGCTTATTGGAAAGCAAACGTCTCCCCGGCTTGGGATGCCTCTCAAGCACGTAGATGGTGATGGCCTTCTGCAGAAGAGGAGGTGCCCTAAAATGCTGCTCCTCAGGGATACCTGAGCATGTTCATCCTTTAAAAAGGGACTCACACAATTCCCAGCCCAGATGGTCCCAACAGTCACATGATGTGAGACAGGTTGTTTTAGTCTAGCAAAGCCCTGCTGTATGTATTTTCAAGCAGTTATTGTTGAAGGTAAAAATAGGAGGACCTTCCTTCAGCATCTGTGTAAGATCTAAGTAGTACGCTCATTTTATGGCCTAGAAACTTGGGTTAGTCATTGATCTCTGGATGTGTATAGAAAAAATAGGATTTTCTGGCTCCTACTTTACTTCCTATTCTAGTCTTAAAACATTTTCCCACTAAAAATTCAAGTGTTCCATCATCTCAATTCATATAGAAGCTTTTACTTCCTATCCTGTAAGTCGGAACTACCTAAGCTACAGGTAAATGACAGAGATTATTGGTAGTTTCTGAAAGAACACTAAAAGATTTTTTCCCCCAGTAATTCCTTTTAAACGAAAAATACTCCATCTACACTGGCTTAAGACAAGCACATAGGTACATTTATCTGAATACATGAGCCTGAAGTGAAAGAACAACAGAACTCTGCATTTGCCAGTGCACCACTGTAATAATTACCAGGGCAAATGGACTGGCACTTTTAGCCACATGGATAATATCAAGGCCAAGATGCCTAAGTTCAGCCTGGCCTGCATCTGACTGCAGAAATCTGTCGTACATAAATAGACACAAAGATGCATGTTATTCCTGACTCCACCCATGACAAATGCTAGACTCCATCCTTTGGGTTATCGAGGCTAATTGTGAGACACCAAAAATACTGCAACATTGCAGGGTATTTATTTGCACTGTGAATATCAGCTACGATTTCTTTTACTAAAAACAAACAAACAAAATTACTTCAGGAAGGAAAACAAAGTCACCAAAATGGCTAAAGAAAGCAAGCCAGGCCCATTGCTTATGCCTAATCTTTCTTTGTGTGGCCATCATTGTTAACTGTGTCCTTTTTTCTTCTGGTATTATTTGCCTTCTTCATGAGAAAAACAATACAGTGCTTAGGTGTTGTTCCGCAGAACACCCTCATGGATGAAAAGATCTGATTTGTCAGCAGTCTTCTTTCACTAACTAGGCTTGTATTTTATAGACACTTAAATCCAATCAAAATCTATCCATGTCTTGACCAGCCATCAGCATTACTATTTCCATATAAATCTAGGTCAAGGCAAACATGAAATATTAAAACAACAACAACAAAAGACACAAGGCAAACCTGACAAAGAAGTTAAAGTAGGGTAACAACAACTCGAGCATTTGCACTTCTCAAATGGCGAGGGAGAAGATGGTCCCCCACCAGGACCAAACAAACTTCGGCAGACAAAGTACCAAGATACAAAGCAGAAGACACTAAGGTCCTGGATACTGTTTTTTGGGGTAGGGAAGAGCTGCAAACCACCAGATCTAGACTCCCCTTCAGGGACTGTTTCGTTTTTCTTGCTACTAAACATACTCCTTCTTAAATATAACTTTATGAAGTGAAGGCATCCGCTCTGCATTGATTAGCATATGCCAATAGAGGACATAGATACGGTCACTTCAACTTCATGCCATTGAGGGCCCCTTGCAGAGGGTGCAGCCCTTTCTGGGCATCCGCCAGTCTTTTGAGCCTCGTTGTCATCTTATGTATAGGTGGGAATACCCAAAGAACACTAGGCACTTGCAAAGCCTGCAACATGAAATCTCTCTGCTCGTGGGTCAGCAGACATTACTTTCCAGGTGCATCCCTGGGCAAAAAGCACTACCACACGGATCTCCCATATGGTCTGATACAAGAACTGTTGCCTCAAGCAACCGCTTTGGTCCTTGTGCATGAGGTAATGCGAGTAAGGGCTGTGGCTCCCTGAGATAACACAAGGATGGTGGGTCCCCAGACTCACTGGTAACGAGGTTTATGTTCATCTCATCTATTAAAAACACCTTTTAAACCCTCCTCTTTACAAGAGAATACCATTAAAACACTGATGCGTATCAAGAGGAGTGTTGGTCTAGAGGGAAATTCAATCCTTTCAGGCTCTCTGGGAGAAGCAGCTGCCTTCACATCCGTATCTCACTGCGTGTAAAATGTACCCCAAAGGAAGTGCAATGTGCATGCCCTTCTGCTGCTAGCTAGTGAAAACACATGGAAATGCCATGGTCCCACCACTCACCACCAAAGCATGTCCTATCGAATTTAATGGGCCGTTACCATCTTCCTACTGGCTCCTTCAGCTCCCGGGGGAACCCACCAGTGACCCCCAGGGCGTTTCCCAAAAGGCTATGGAAAGTGTCTCTCACTCTCTTTGTAATTCCAGAGGCTTTTAAAGCAATTTCTCCAAAGCCCTAAGACATTTCTCTATCATCCACCGCTTTGATCATGAGCACATTGTGTAGGTCTTCTCCACAAAGCCTGGAAGGCGAGGGTTGTGCTCCTGCTCCTCCACCAGCAATGCTGATTGCATCCTCAAAGTTTTCAACTCTCTGTGTATGCTTGTTACTTGCAGGGCCCGACATGTGAATGGACCTGGCTGGTGGCAATAGCTAGCATTTTTCTTTGACAACGGCCGTCTTAACAGATCAAACTATTGGTTTTAAACACCTTAAAACATGTATTCTAATAGTGAATACAGGGCACTGGTGCAAGCCTTCTGTAGTCAATGAAATGAGGCAGTTTCGAAAGCTGAATTTGGAGCCATGACCTTGAATTGCTCTCTGTACTCAGAGGAGAAACTGTGAATCTGTCACATAACATCTTTTAACAACTTTTATGTCTCATATTAGTTTTGTATTGTGTTGCCATATACCTCTATATAAAAGTAATACAATACTATATAAAGGGGGCGGGGGTAGAATCCATGAAGGCATCACAAACGCTCTCGAGTCATTTCCACATTCCTACATGCAGAAGTGGGCGTTTCAGTGCTCTCCTGGTGCAATCCACAACTATAAGCCAGCTTTTGTTGCTAGTCTTCTAAAAATCTCAATCTGCGTGCATTAAAGGAAGCAATTACACACTGCTGCTCATGCCTTGTACTGGAAGGAAAACATAGACTGGTGACAAGCAATTTTTTGCCTGACATTTGGGTGGTCTCAGGCCAAAGGTATATAGAAAAGGCTACAGAGGGACACCCTGCTCGATCATATAAGCAGTGTTATTCTTGAATTAGAGATAAAAAAGAGCGGAAATTCTGTCTCTTATTGCCACCGGTCTATGTTGAGCACACATTAAAAAAGAATGACAAAAGTATTTTGGTGGGAAGACTGCAACACAAGGAGAGACATTTGCCCATCCACAACTTTGCCTTTTTAGGACAGCCCTGACAATGTTTGGCTGTTTGGCTGTTTGCTTTTCCAGTAGGAAGCATGGGAAAAGTGGAGACCTCACATGATTTGAACACCTCCTGCATTTCTCTCCTTTGCTCTCTGCATCTCTGGGGAGTTTGGTCCACAGAAATCTTCATGGAGGTTTATTTTTTCTACCTAAAAAAGCTTTACCCATTGATGAAGGACTCATCTAGTGAGTTGACGTCATCATGTTTTCGTAACCTACCATACCCTGAATCATCCTGGTCCTCAGCAGGGATTTCCTTGGCTTGATAGAGTTAGTACTTAGATGAACGTGTTACCTGTGATAATAAATTAGATCCTAACTACAACTTCTGATTAAGCTTTGGCTAAGCAACAGAACAGGCTTTATAAGTGTTACTTTCAAAGGCAGAGAGAGGGTAACATTCAAAGAGGTGGAAGCAAGAAAAGACACCACTGGGTTCTTCATCTATGCCTCCTCTGCAAGGAGCAATGCCTACAGACAACTCTGCTTGGATGACTGGAAACCGTCTCCATTAGGGTCCTTCTTAAAAATCTTTCAGGACAATATCTGCTATTATCAAGATTAGCAAGACTTTCTGATTTCCTCCTAAGGAGTGCTGTTTATATAGTTTCAGAGTATCGGGTCCTATCTGTGCACACCTCACAACCCTGGCAACCCTGGCCAAGAAACACTACAAGTTTCCCCAAAATACACGTTTATGGCTCACAGCAAGGAGGAAAAAAAAAACAAAACAAAGAGCACGGGCCCATCTCCTAATTGCTGCACTACTTTCAACCATTAAACATTTCTGTTAAAAAATGTGAAGATAGTGCAAACATCTCTATCTTAATTCTTTCATTTACCTCTCATTTTAACATTAGTCAGACTTAGCACGCTGCCAGTACACAAGGGTGCAGACCTTGTTGTTCTAAACCTCCTAAAGTCATACTGCTCTGGGAAAGGACAGGAACCATAAAAAGCCTTAGCTGGGAGGCAGCTTTTATACTTCTGTCCAGGCCTCTAGTAAGTTGTCCCACCAAATGTAATGAGACCTCCTGCTTAGCTGGGGCTCTTATTTCCAAAGCTTGTGCCTGCAGCACTCTTGTATTTTATAAGCCATATTAACTCACCTCTTGCACCAGGAGGTTGGGTCAGTGGCACGCTGTCTAATAATGGAACATATTTGTTAATACTAATAGACATTTGTAAAACTACCACATGCCTTTTAGCCTTCAAGTCAAAGCACAGGATGCTTGCTAGGGTTGTGAAATGAATGATGTAAAACTTGGGATGTTTTGGTTACAACATATCTCATTTATTTTTACTGTCATCACCCTCCCTGGTATATAATACCTGCTGCATGCAGAATGAAATATTGCAGATGTTTTCAAAATAATACTGGGCTGGTGGAGAAACCAAAAGGTCTCTTGTGCGTAAGGTCTGGTTATTTTCACTTCAAAACAACTAGGCAACAAAGTTTCTGTGTGCTTGTATTTTAAAAGGCCTGGATTCCTATGCGCTGACTCATGCTTGTGCTGCCCACCCAAAAACTTACCTCTAAGAACTTGGAGAGAGACTCCAGCCATTTTAATACCCTCAGGATTCAAGAATGAAGAGTAACAAGATAAAACTAGTTATAACTATTCATTAGTTTTTTGTACTTCACATAATTTGTGCAATGGCTTCAGGGGTCTAATTGAATCACTTTTCCCACCTTGTCTTAATTTTAATTATGCAGCAATCTTTTTTACCAACCTGTGCAAAGGAGCCATGTGAAAATGTGACATATGACAATATACATTTACCTAAGCTCTAGGACTATTCTGACCTACAGGCAATTAGCTACTGCCTCCAGCACTCAAACGACCAATTAAAGAGTTAACAAAATGCCCTCCAAATCACCTACATGTTCAGGTTTTTGGACTGCCACGAACATTATACTTCAACTGATATAATTTTTGACTGACTGATTTACTAAGTCTGCATCGGCTAAAATTCTAGAGCCATGCCTGTAAAACTGAAGAATCGGATTTTATGAGGTGCTTTCATTGTCATTAAAGACGATCCCACCTTAGCCCTTTCCCTAACAAGACAATCTTGCAGCAGTCATTACAGAATGTGATCCCAGCTTGTCATCTGGGAAAAAAATGGCTTGCTAGGTCAATGAGGACTGCACTAAGTTCATCTCAAGGATGTAAGACATCCCTCTCAATGGCTACCAGCCAAGAACAAAAAAATTCAAGAGCCACAAAGGACTGATTTTTCCAAGACATGGTCCCCAAGTTTTACAGGTAGCCAATTTCAGAAATCCAGAGAGATTAAATCAGTAGTCACAAATGGTCACCTTTACATCTGTTTGTGATTTGCAATGTAGTGGCGAGCATTTCACTGCAGACAACAGATCATTTACAGCCGCAAGTGCACAACAGGACTGACCCTAAGCCAGAAAATTTCAAAGAAAATTGTATTCAAATACGTTCTTGCATGGGAGTAAGAGTCCTTAGGACACTGCTAATTATGTCAACTAAGGGAGAAGTGAAGGGTGCTAATCTGTCCAGGAAATCCCAAGTTCCAGTCCTGCCGCCAGCAGTAACTCAAGTTGTGGTTTTGTAATCTCCTTTCCTCCCTTCCTCAGCTGGCAATGGGGGATAACAATTTCCCCTGACATATATTATACATGGTACTTCAAGGACTGACATTCTCGAAGTGCTCTGAAAATGAGCGAATTGTCTGGGTGACCTGCCAGAGTCATCCTGGGTATTCTACCATAATTTAGGAAAGTTCTGCTTCTGCTTTCTATGAGCAATGTGGTTTCATGCTGGTATCTTACAGGTACAGACTGCTTTGCAAATCCACCATTGCCTTCACACAAGAAAAGCACGACCCTATGATGAAAATGCCAATTTGTAAAATTGTTATAGACCTAAGACTGGTATGCAGACTCTCAGCTAAACTGCTGCTGTTTCTCTGAAGCTGACGGACATCATCTGTCCAACGGTCTGAATGCTTGGCAGAAACTTTTCTGAGATTGAACAGAAAGGGAAGAGTATTACTGGTCTTCCTTCTCTGACTACAAAGACACAAATACTGCCCGGATTTATACAGGTGAAGTCCATCTGGCTTTGCAGACCCAGCAAACGCTTCACTTCTGAATACGAAGGCATACCCAAAAAGCACTGCAACCTTCTGGATGCCATCAGAAGCTGAAGATAGAGCTAAAGAATCCAGAGCAGAATTTCTCTTCCATCCTCTGAACTTTCATTACTAAGACAAGGCCCAAAGGGCATGTTGACCAAACAGCTTCACTACACACATGGGGTAAGGTGAAGTGAACGGCATCATGGAGATAAATGAATCAGACAGTCCCGTGACTTAAGGCTACTTGTCTTCTTGCCTACCACTTTGGAAACCAATGTCTGGCAGCAGCAACCTTAGTTCTCCCGTTTTCCGAGTCAGTGGCTGCAGGGACCATCATGGAGGTGACACTCTTGGCCTTCAAGGGCTTAGAGAAATCAGTATTGGCAGCACAAAGGACACTTAATGACAGATTCAAAAAAGAGGTGCTTTATCAGTGGAGGAAACAAAAAAGGGGAAAACAGGTAATTGTAAATGGCCACGTAGGCAAAAAATAAGGCCATACAAAAAAAAAATCACAAAAAACCACCCACAATAAAAAATAAAACAGTGCTTTATTTTCTTGTCTCCATTTGCTGTGCAGTCCAGTCAAAGAGAGTGAAAAAGCAACTGCTGGATGCCCAGGGCTTCTTTGCTTTGAAAAATACCGAGTCAAACTTAACAATGAAGAGCAGGGATTCCATAAGGTTGTTTATGTATGGCATACATGCAAATGCATATGATTATGTAGAAGTGTGTCTGTGTGTAGTGTAGCATTAACACCAATTCTTACAGCCTTATGAAATGATATCTTATAAAGAAAGAGAGAAAGAAAGGAAAAGCAAGCTAGATTTTTTTTCTCCCTTTACAAATATGATGCAGTTTACAGAAGCATGGTCCTTTTTTAGGAAGAATTCTAAATGCATCATTCAAATATTGTTTGAGCTGAATACATGATATACATATCATGAATACATATAATCACGGCACAGTCTTTTGTGGAAGTTCTGAAAATAGCATTGGAAAAAGCTGACCATGAGTTTCCATCTAAGGATTTGCATTTGGTTAACATGTGGGAACCAATTCCATTCATCTCACCCTCAGTGGGAACTATCCTGCAGCTCCTAATGGTGAAGCTGAAAAGTTTGGCCCGAATGACAGGGATCATTTATGTGAGTCTGACAGCAAGGACAGCATTCACAGCCACAAGATCAAACTGTGTATCGGGGAGCCCCATTAAGCTGAAAAATCCCTATCGGTTATGCAGTCTAATAGCTACCATATTGCAAAATGCAGTCAAAAGAGTATGAGCCTCACAGCAAGTTAAGTTTCTGCTGATTTTCCTAACCTTTTTCCACCAGTTCCTCTTTTCCACCGGTGCTCCTTGCCAGTAGCACTCACAATTCCTTCTCTCCAGCTTGTCTTGCAGGATGTAACTCAGTTTCTCTCGACTCTCCCATTGCAGAAAGCTGGAAGAAAAAATAAAAGAGGTAAAGGGATAAATCAAAGGAAAAAAGGGCAATTAGGTGTGTGAGCGTAGCTTCAAAAAACTTTGCATCCACTCTCTGCTCAGCTGGGTGCGTGGAGCTGCTGGGAAGCATTGTGCTGCAGGGGGGTCTGCACCGAGGGTGTCGGGAGATCAGAGGGGACATCGCTGCCCTCTGCAAAACCTGTGGGAACCAGTGAAACTGGAGGATGTGGGAAGGGTGGCAGGGAGGGCCGAGTGCTCTCAGTAGCATGTTTCCTAGGAAACCTTCGACAGCAAATATCACATTAGTCCTGCCTTGTGGCCCAGCTCATGTGATGTCAAGAACAATTTCTCACAACTCAGCTCAGAAGGTTAGCAAGACTTGGTGAAATGTTCAGTGATTCTGGCCTGACTTTCCAGCTGGGAATGAAACAAGAAATTGAGGGTGTTTGCATTTGTTTCAGAGGTTTTTGACAGATTCCTAAACAGATTTCTTATTTATTTAAAAAATAAAAAAGTACATTTGCCTTATAGCCTCACAGGTGTATGATGGAGACTAACCCAATTGCTATGTTCGTTTTTAAGGTTCTCCTTTTAACAACAGAGATTTTCCAGAAGTGAAAATATAGAGGGAAAAGAAGAAAAAAGAAAAAAAAAAAGGAAACAAAACAAAACAAAACAAACAAACAAACAAAAGAAGTAATTCCATGGAAGTCTTAGGGTAGTCAGATTGCCATCTAGTTCATACATTAATAAAAAAAGAAAAGCTCCATCACAGACTTCTGGTGTTACAAAACTTCAGACTTCAAACCTATGCTTTTTGATTTCTGTCAGCTGCAGTATGAAAATATCCATAGCCTAGTGGATTTCAAGAAAAAAGCCATAAGCTCAGGCAGCACAACTCACATACGAGATGCACCTTGGCCTCCACCAGCTCCTTGGCCTGGGGCTCAAATGCCTGAAGAGGGGTCTGAGCACAGGGATGCAGCATTTTACTTCTCAAGGCTGCACAGCTTTGGGCGGTTGAATATCTGGGGTGACTACATGGTACCACGGACCTTGCCACAACATAACTGTTGTGGTGCACAGGTTATGTTTTTCTTCCCCAAATTTTTGCAAACTGGCCACACCACAAGGCAACTGCACAATATTGCAGAGGAAAGGTGCCAACTTTTCTGTCTTTTCTGCTGGCTTCACATCTATGACTTCAGTGGAGTTTCTTTGACTTCTAATTGTTTAAGAGAAAAGAGACTAAAACTGAAAAATCTTCCTCTGGTGACACACTTCATCTCATACTTAGTGAAATATAAAGACCTTTCTAATAGAAAGTAATATATTTAAACAAATTAAAAATAGCCCCACTAATTTCTTCTTAATCATAAGCTAACTTAGGTGTGTGACCTCTTTATTTCTTTTTGCTGTTTCTCATCTTCAGTGATTTGAGCCCTCACATCTAGTTTTTTTTCTTCCCTTTTTTTTTTTCCTTCCCAGGGAAATGAGAGGTGAATACAAAAAGAACAAGACAGCTTGAGGTACCTAAGAAACACCAGCATAGAAATAGGTCCATCATTTCCTTTCATCTCATTTTAGATACAGGAGGCCTGATGGATCAGCTTTTCCTTCAGGAAAGCTAGGATTAAAGAGGTCAGGTCAGCAGTGTGAGAATGCCTTTAAGAACAGTGTGGGAACACAAGATTTCCTTATTAGCACGTTAATGTACGGAATCTGAAGCTCATTTAAACAGGAGGGGGACAGTTGACATCCCCCCATCCCAAGTCCACTATGTCCTTAGAGCTGTTAGATACACCAAGTGACAAATCTCCGAAGCCACGTGTTACTGGAAATCTCATAAAACAGAACAAGTACAACATTAGGATTTACTGACCACTGTAAAGATTTCTCTTAAGATTCAAAAGCAGGGGTTGTGCAGAGGGAAAGCATGACAGCAAAGGCTCCAGCTGAGATTACAGGAGGTGAAGATATACCAGACTGTTCAGCAGAAATGTGAGTCCCCTTGACCCACAAACACCTTTGCATGCAAGGAGCCATTGTTATTCAGGGACGCGACACTCGACACTCGGCCAGCACCACCAGCCCCTCCGTGCAGCCCCCCCAGGCCCAGCCCGCAATTGCTCAGTGTTTCCTGTGAATTTCTTAAGAACCAGACTTCCCCCCCCCCAAAATCACCACCACCGATAAAGAACAGTCACAACTCCCTCCATTTGTCACCCTCTCGGCCCACCCAAGGCCTCCCTCGTTTGGGGGATACCTGCTGGCTTTCACAAAGCAGCTTCTTTGTGCTAACTGGGACAGGCCCCGTCCTGCTGGGCTCTGCAGGCAGCAGGTGTTGCTTTTTCCTCCTGCTCGGCGCTGGGACCCTTCATTTCCACAGCCTTTTGCTGCCTGCGTTGTGCTGCTGACCTGCGCCATGCTCCTTCCCCAGCTCGCCTGAGCTTTCCTCTCGGCCCCCGCATGGCTGCCTGTCCCTCATATTTCCACCGCCTCTGGGAGCATACAGCAAGGGGCACAGAGATGATATTTATCCTACTGGCTGGTCAGTGCCAGCACCGATTCAGGCAGGAGGCAGTTACCTGGTGCAGGTGTCCAGGCAGCAGCCGCGGGGCTCTGTGAGGAGAGGCCCCGGCCGCTTCCAGAAGGTTCCAGGGCGGCCCCCTCACAGGGCGCAGCCCGGCCCCTCAGCACCACTTCCGGTCAGGAATGGGTCTGCATTAATTTAAATAAATAAGTATTTTAATAATAATGGGATTTCTAATCACGTGAAAAATATTTCTCTACTCTAGCTGTAAAATAAAGTACTCTAATCTTTCCTGGTTGACAAAAAACATCCTGCTTTTTTGAATAATCTTTGAAAGACTAGTCTACCCACCCTCTCACACATGTACTGTACATATGTCACATTTCTGAGACATGTAAATGTTATATAGCACTGACTGAAGGGATGAAAGGGTTGAAAGCACCCACATAACGCTGCAGCGTTGCTGGAGCAGTCAAAGGGAAAAGGCTCTTCCTACATCAAAGTTGTCAGGTAAGGTTGTTTTCTCCATACAGGCATCCTTTTTTTAAAGTTAATAATATCCCAGAGCAGTAAACAGATCTTGTAACACTTACAGCAATTGCTTCTCATACATTAAGGACCTGAACAAATGAAGATTTAAACTCTGGTTATGTATAAATAGCCATATCATGTTTACCTGCGACACTAGAATAAATATGCCCTCTTTCTTCTGAACTCTTTACAATAAAAATTAATTCCTCATCCACAAGAGCTATGGATGAAACCTCCAGCAGTATGTTTTACCACACTTCCACCTGCTAAATGCCTGTGATGGAGATGTCAAGAGCCGAATTAACAGAAACTCGCTGCACGAGCCTCTCTGCCACCAGGTAAGCAGTGGAGGTCCCTGCCTGGCGAGCTGGGTGGGAAGGCGAGCACAGTTCTCCCACCCTCCACCTCCAGCCTCTCTAAAAGAGTGCATTGGTCTTGTCTGGGGCAAGTTTAAGTCTTGTTCAGCCCTAAGATGCTTGGTAGTGCTGATGTCTCGGGGGACTTTGCCACTGCTGTGTTCTCTTCAGCGTCTCTGCACCAGCACTGTAGCACCTTCCACCATTATCTATCGCTGAAAATATACACAGACCTAAATAATATCTCAGTATCTTATAGATATAAATGATTTGGAAAGAAATATCTGTTCTTATCACGAGGAAAGATCTACAACTCACTCTTAGTCTTTCATCACTAGGAGGAAATATACTGCAACTTACGCCAATACATTATCTGTTCTTATTTTCCTCTGTATGTGTATTTATCTCTCTGGGTCACTCTTTATCAATCCAGCCACCCGTGCTCACCCAAGCGCACAGTTCATGCGTGGCCCAAGCTAGCCCTCTGGTTTGGGTGGGAGTCTGTTCTTCCCTGACCTGCAACCCGTATGAATAAGGGCACAGCTGGTTTTCATACTCTAAACTACATTTTCCCTGCCTGCAGCTGAAATCCCATACTAATGTCATGTCATTTTGTCAGCCATCGTGATGGGACGCCGAGTGGTTAAAATCAGCATGGCATCAGTCTCAGCACTGTAAATCTCAACAGGAGGGGCCTGAGCCAAGGCTGGAGCTGAGCTTTCCCCCAAGTCTATACATGTTCCAGCCTGGAGTTTTAGGTCAGGAATATTTTGAATTCCAGGTTGTTAAAGTTACCGGCTTATGTACCCATCTCCCCTCTGGCTCCCACAGACTCTGTGCTCTAAAATGAAGGCTGCTTCTAGCCCTTGCCTCAGTGGTTTTCAGTCTAATGTCACAATTAAGATTCACAGCTAAATTTCTTGCTTCCCAATCCACGACGGCAGTTAACCCTATCCCTGTGTTTCCTCCACAGCACATGGCAGTGCTTTCCCAAAACACTGAGATCCTTCTGGTATACGTACACACGCCTGGTGAAACTGAACGTCTAGGATTGCAGCAAGATCAAGTTTCGGCATTGATAGTCATTCACTCACTCATTCATTCATGGAAAAAGACACAAGGACTCCATCCTGCCCAAGTATGAAAGCTATTTTTTTTCTGAGGAGTATTGCATGCAACAGCCAGCAACTGGCTGCCCTGTCTGGGGCATGGGTGCTTTGTAGAAGATTCCCGTTACATCAGCTCACACATCAGCTTGCAAGAACGCTTCCAAGTGGGAAAGCATATGATTTTTCATTTGGCACTGCGATACTACTAATAATAAAAAGAGTAAGCATTTTCTATTAGAGCCTGGAAAGAGTTTGCCAAAAGTCAGGGTTTTATATAAAAATAGCTGCATGTCCACATCAGTTAGTTTCTCTCGGAAACTTTAAAAAAAATAAATATATTTTTTGATGGCTTTACCCTGCACTGCCCAGGCACATTAAGCCACAGTAAACTACATTCTTATGGTTGTCATAACATTTCGCTCTGTGTTGCCTGCAACGTGAATAATCTATTAAGATATATAAGGTGCAAAACGCTGCCTTTATGTCTCCGAATTCCCACAGTCTGCTGTAACAACCCAGTGCAATTACTGCTGGAGCAGTGCAGGAGCGGTTCCCTGCCACTGCTGCAGCTGACCGGAGGGTCTGGGCCAGTGACTCCAGGCAGGCTTGGCCACAGCCATCAGGGCTGCGGGGACCTGCCTTCCTCCCGCTGTTCTCCCCCTCCTCCTCCCCTATCCCAGCCTGTCATCAATCTTACTAAAATGACAGCAGACAGATGTTAGCCTTTGCAAAGATCAAATGAAATCTATGGCTTTAGGGCTGTTCACCAAGGAGCGGAGTAGTCTACACCAGACACGGGCACCAGCAGTCACCTCCTCTGCATCAACAAGCCTCGAATCGGTTTGGCAGCCATCACAGTCATCTCTCCACAGGCAACCCGAGTCCTGAAATAGATTTTGACAAACTTTAACGTTTTAGCCTCTCCACAGAGTTGTTTGCTTGTTTGTTTTTATAGCAAGATTGCTCATTCGGAACTTTTTGGGGCGAGAGTTTTGCATGCGTTGGGGGTGATGTTGGGAGGGGCGTGTATTTGCAGCCACACGAACAAGCAGCTCAGGAGTGCACAGGAGTGGGGGTTAATTTGGGTTTAGTGTACTTGGCCCCTACAAGTTCAGTACCCTGAATGCTGCTAGCAAAGGGGAAAAAAAGATTACTCCATGGCATAAATATGCTGTATGTGCCCTTGTCTCATGCAATTTCTTTACATCGATGTGCAGGAATATTTATCCCCAGTAGAAATGTTTAACTAATCTGGTAAATGTCAAGCCATATGGTGTACATTGTAAGGATTTCATCAGGCCTTTTTAACTCTTTGTGAAAGTCTCTCCCTGTCTCGCTCTCTTTCTCGGTGCTTCTTCCTTTTTTTTCTTTTTCCTTCCCATTGCTGACCCCAACAGAACCTATGAGGCAGGAGATAGCGTGCATGGTGTTATTAACATTAGTGAGATCAGGAAGGTGATGTTCTCGGTTTATAATAACAAGCAATATTAGCCAGAAGTGCAACTTGTGAGGCACCTTTATGCTGGGCAAAGAGATGCTGAATGCAATTTTTATCAGCGGTGACCTGCAGAAGATCACTAATACTTTTTTTTTTTTTAACAAACCATCCACCCCAACAATGTACAAAATTCCCAGGGGCTACCTCATCTCTTATCACTTCCTTTGAATAATCAAGTCTTCACAATAAATAAACTGCAGCTCTCCAGCACTTTCAACTAAAGGAAATGTTTTTGTACTGTAAGTATCTAGTGTATCTTCCAGAAAGATAGAGCGCAATTTACAATAAGCAATATCAAAAAAGAATAAACCGTTATGCTCGTGCCAATCCTTATTCATGGATTTATAACAAGACATATCTGTTTTCTTCCTATAAATCTTGACTCTATTTTTAGAGTTTGCAAATAATGACTCCAGTCTTTGGCTGCCTGCCACTTCTGGGAAAAACTAGAATAGTCACAGTGCAAGACTACAATATTAACAAAAAAGGGGGGGAGAGGAATCTTGCTGAACTCCAAATATTCCCTACCAGGAGAGGCCATTCAGGATCAGTGGTAAGTGATGCAAATACACAGAATCTATCAGAGAAAATGGCAGCAGACGGGAAATTTGGCTTTACTTCTGCACCTATCCTGGTATCCTTTTTACCTAAAACAAATAGGGACAGCCTAAGCAAGCCCTTTGCTGCATCTCTGGCAGCGCTTGCACCAAGCAAGCTGTGAGCAAGCCTGGCCATCTCTGCTGGGCACCACTGCTGTCCTTTTGTCTTGCAGGCCACCGGACCTGCTTTTAGCTTCTGTTGGTGGAGACAGCCTCTGAGGGTAAAGGATTGTAGGACACGTCTTGCTACAGAATAGCACAGGAATAAAAACTAAAAAAATAAAACCAGGAAAAACTACCACCGCTGTAGGTGGTAGCTGTAGCCTCTGGACATTTTAGAGCAGTGGAAGGCTAGGGAGGGGGAGCTGCAGGTCAAGGAAAGGATAAGATCTGGGTGGCTGGGAATGGGGAGGGAGAAAGAGGAATGTAGTGAAGGAGGTAGAAAAGGAAAAGCAGGGAAATGACAGCATTCAGATAAATTTAGGGCTGAATGCAAACTTCTGGGGGAGGGGAGGCGCTTCCTGCCCCAAACCTCTGAACTTTCTGAGATTCCCCTGTATTGCAAGTGTTTTACCTGTAAAAGAGAACTGGAGAAAAGGGAAAAAAAAAAGAAAAAGAAAAAAAAAATGAGAGAGAGAAAATTGAAATAAACAATTCTCTGCTGTTTAAACAATCTTTCCATCCTACTCCCCCAGGGTCAAATGTTCAGGCACAAGGACACAAACAAAAAAAAAAAAAAAGAAAGAAAGGAAAATCACTTTAAAAAAGGGATCTTTACACAAATGCATTAGCCCTAGTTTTCATCAATATAACATCAGTATATCAACTGTTAACACAAAGTGACTTCCCCAGATACCTGCAGTTCCTTAACTCCAAAATATTTATTGGTGTGTTGTACTTAACATGTCATCATTATTAAGGACATTCGCAAGCAACAGTACAGCAGCCACTAGTGTAGTCATCTGAGCTTTGTTATATGCAGGCATTTTGGGAAAAAGAGTGAGAGAGACATGGCTAAGTTGTAAACACACTGAAAAAAGGAACAAGAAGACAAACATTAATAATGAATCAGAAGCACGAGTCCAAGACTTTTACTGTGAAAGCTATGAGATGAATGTATCTATTAGCCATGTATATTAAAAAAAAATCTCACACTGATGTGTTTCTAATAACAGCCTTATCTGGCTGTATAGACAGCTCATGTCTGAGCAGCCTCTCAATATTCAGGAAGTTGTTGACAAAGACTTCAGCAATAGCCTGTGTGATTTTGTGTTATTTCCTTTAATTGAACCAATAAGACCTGCACTCCTGACCTTTACTCAGAAGGCTAATTTGAGATTAGGGTAGTCTAAAAGTAAGAAGTAGCAAGTGTATTTTTAAAGCGCAGAAACATTTCTATAGTAATAGAAGATTAAGATGAATTTCAGTACTCGGATCCTTTCAGCCCCCAAGCCACTCTGCTCTTAAAGAGATTTTTGAAAGGACTTTGGTGGGACAATATAGTGTCTTAGTTTTCAGAAAACGTTAATTCACTCAGCTTTGTCTTTGTGCTGAGAGTTTTAGGGCTTGTAATAAAGATGAAACCCATGACCCTGAGTCCTTGCTGTCTTTACCATCACCCACTAGGACATTCAGAAGTCCCTTAGGAAAACTTAGACAAGAGCATAAAATATGCCATTTCAGATAATGATTCTTTGTGGTTCTTACATTATTCTGGTCTAGTACTGCAGGCTGCAATACTCGAGCTATGTGTAAAAGCCAGAGAATGAATGAGACTGGCTCCTCAGTGGGAGAAGGAGATCCCAAGTGATTTGGGAGAAGATAGGAGAACAAATGTTTTGATTACAGCTGCGAAGATTATACTAATATAGTAGAGAGATCCTGCCGCACAACTCTGTGCCAAAATACAGAGGAACGACTAAGGCCCAATGAAAAATGGGACGAAACGGAGCAGAGGGGGCAGAATGGGTGTTGGTTTTAATATGTGTGGATTTACTCCATGTGTTCTTAGGCAGAATAATAAACAAATAGTGAGGCTGTCTGAGGGGCTGACTATGACCCTGGATCCAGTGTCTAGTCCTGCTTGTGCTCCTGCCTCTCTGTATAGCTCCGTGGCTGCAGGGGTGCCTTGCTGTGCTATACCTTCAGCCTCACCAGGCTACACATGAGCCAGCCTTGATTTAAAAGAAAACCAAGACAAGCTGATACAGTTTTCTGCCCGGGTTTTCCTTTCCCCATGCACTCTGTAAGGCTCCAGCTTATGTTTCCTTACACAGGGGCTGGAGGTGCGTAGCTGCTCTTCCCACTGGAAGCAGGAAAGAGTTGCTGTGCTGAATGAGGCTGCCTGCCCTGTAGAGAGGGGCAGGATGAAAAGAAGGAGCTGGAGACCAGTTAACGATACTGCCCTTTTGCAGTGCAGTACACAGAAAACTCATATTCAAACTCAAATTATTATTTTCTCCTCAGCTGCAATGTTCAAATAGGGCTGATCGTGATGTCCTATACAAGGACATCCACGAAGTCGGGAGGAATACTTCAAGCAGCGTGGCTGCAGGTAAAAGATCCAACAGCCCTGCTGCAATGTGGATGGATTTAAAGGCTGTTCCCTCTATTTACACATGTAGATATTGTAATGCTGCTATGCAAACAGTCCTCTGTGGACTTTTGCTTGTGGATTTTATTATAACACGTTCCTGACTACGAATGGCACCTTTCCTCTGCAATTCCTGCTGTTGTGCCCTTTGTGTTTTATTTTCAGTCTCTCTTCTGGTTTTGTTACTTTTCTTGCTGGCACAATTTAAAAAGTAGGAAATTAACTTACTCTTCTCTT
Source organism: Nettapus auritus (assembly GCA_011076525.1). Taxonomy (NCBI): domain Eukaryota; kingdom Metazoa; phylum Chordata; class Aves; order Anseriformes; family Anatidae; genus Nettapus; species Nettapus auritus. Next base: position 15,347,790 of record CM021767.1, read on the forward strand.
CCCTAAGTGATGCTCATGGCATGTGAGCTGCAGTTGAGATGTATTCCCTGAACTTTGCAGCCACTGGAAACACGAACAGTATGTCAACTTGTTCCTGCCTTTGCAAGAGAATTCAAGGTCAAGCTGACCAGTGAACTCTCGTATTTAAACAGAGTAAGTCAATGCTCATCTGCAGCACTGAAACTGCCTCTAGGAAAGATGTTAACCCTGTGCTGGGCCTCCAGACAGTGCAGGCCGTGTCATGGCTTTTAAAGCAGCTCTCTGTTGCTGTCAATAAGAGCTGGACATACTGCATATGTCTACCGGGCCTAAACAAGTGTCCCTTCTTTGGATGTGCGCCGTGCACAGGAGGCCCTCAAGGGGTTAATACATGCCATTCCCGAGTTCAGTGAGGGGACAGGGAGAGCCGAACAGCGGGAATTTCAGGATGTTAATAGCCTCTTCTCTTCCGATTGGCCCAGAACGAATGCAGGGTACAGTAAATTGTCCTTGTCAGCTTAGCTCACATGATGATATGCTTTATTTCTAGACATGCCTTGAATCTGTCCCTTGAATTTATGTTCAGAAAATAAACACTTCCAGACGGCAATAAAGCATTCAGTTGTAGCTGGCTGTTGCACAGTCTCAAGCCAACCAAAGCCATTTGCCTTAGAGTTTCTAGAGCTTGCAAAGCTTCAGCTTCATGTCGTGCTTCCTTCGGCTCCTGCTCACACTAACAAGTGCCCCCCCGCTCCACCTGGGACTTTAAGGGATCCCCAACTTACTTGGGAAAGCTCCAGAGAGTTTCATTTGGTTTCCATGCAGGCACCATCCTGATAGATGATGTCAGGCCGCCTCGCGCATGCAGACGTCCCGTCTTTCACAGCAGGCAACACTGAATCAGAGAAAATAAAAGAAAAAAGAGTTCAATGGCAGCAAGTTACAAAATAAAGATATCAATGATTCAGGATATGAATTTCCTACCATAACAACAAAAAAATAATTAAAAAAAAAAACTAAATTAAACAGCTGTTACATTTTTGTCTGATGTGGCTAAGGAAACAACTGGTGGCTGGCTGATTTACTGATTAGGAAGGTTGTGTGCAATAATCTCCAGGTGTTACTGATAAATACCCAAATAGAGCTGCAGAGCTTGTTTGCAACCAGTAATTTTTACGGCTATCCTCTCTCTCCACCTCAGCTCCCCTCCGTAACACCAGTTTATAACTGCATAGTTACAGTATAGGGGAGTTTGGCAAAAATCAATGGTAAATGTGCATAGGAGACAACAAAAGAGCAATACAAATAGAAAAGGCCTCGTTACAGCTTTAGTTTATTAGAGGTGTGTGGATGGTAAGATGTGTTTTTCAACCCGAAGGCACTAGAGGAAGAAGTACCGAGTTGCATCTACCACATGTAGGGTTGGGCAGCCAGAACCCAGCAATTACACCCAGAAAATGCCTGAAGAGCCCTGTGCACAGGCAGCCTTCATTTTGCTCACATTTGCTGTCACTGAAGTCTGGCTTAAGAGCAGCATTGCCCTGGGCTTGGGTACAGGGCTAAGGTAACCCCCTTGCCATGTTCGCTGGAGGTCCTTAGTTTCTTCCAGCCTCAGCTGTAGCCCTTGATGACGCTGTAGCAACTCACAGCTTCGGTTCAGGAGATGTTCCTTCTGCTCCTGGGGTGTCCCTGGAGCCTGGGGCTGATGCTATTGCTGTGCTCTCAAGAGTCCTGGTCCAGCTTTCTTCAGAAGATGGATGGTGATGTTTCCCTTCAGAACAGATCAGCTTCAGGGCAAGAAGGAACCCGCACAGGGCCAGAAGTAGCTTCTCTGTGGTCCAAATGAGTTTGATGCTGACATTTATTAATAAGAAGTCTGGAGAATGGCGGGCGTACCGTTCTATTGTAGATTATATTCTCATTAGGAGATAAGGATGCAGAAATTAGGAATACTCCAGGCATCAGACGGAGCTGGAGTGAATTCTCATGCACCCCTTTTTGGTGACAACAGCCGCCCTTAACAGAGCCAAAGCGGCCAACAGAGGGGTGGCTGCAGAGGTGGTGGCCTCCCACCCCACGGTGGGGGGCTGGGGGACCCCAACAGACCTAACGTGGGGGCCCAGCACGGAGCCTGGGGGCAGGGGCACTCACAGGGAAAGCTGTGTGGGTCTGCCCAGGGGAAAATGCTGACCAGGGGAATTAAATCCCTGCTAAATTGCAGTTCTTTCCCCCCCAGCACCAGGCCAGACACCTCCCAGGCAGCGGGGATACTTTCTCATTGCTGGTTCAGCAAGGGTGTTCAAAAGCTTTTACAATTTCACAGGAAGCCAAAGGGCAATTATGCTTAACACCTCCCAGCCCCCCCTTCCTTTTCTCTGGCTATCTTGCTTTCTTCTGTTTCTCATTCACTCTCATTCCCATCCTTCCTTTCCTCCTCTCTTCCCTTGATCCCATTCAGGGACTCCAAAAGACTAATTCAGCACAGCACTGGCAGAGATAAGTTAAAACAATGAGCAGATTTGCAATTAGGGAGAGTCTGAAGCATGGGGAATTGCGCATGTTTTACAATCATCTCTTGCCGGGCAATAGGGACTTTATCTTCGGTAGATACAGCTCCTTCCTCAGCTGCCGCGGCCCCACCCTCGAGCATCAAGTGAAATTCCACATCCGCACTACGGTGCTGCAAGATTTCAAACATATCCCATTGAAAAAAAAAAAAAAAAAGTTAAAAATGTACGCTGTACTTTGGCCAGGGCTGATTATCAATGGTGTACATGCCTTTAAAATCCTTTGTTAATGAGGTATCCTTATTACCATAATCAAACACACTTAGAAACTTGTCACAGATAAGAAAAATTCTTTACATTCTTTGCTCTGCACTTTCCTTTGGCATCTCTTCCCCATCCCCCTCAGCGACTGCTTAGCTTCTGAAGGTTAGGGACCAGTAGCGCTGGAAATTAAAGTCCTCTGTTTACCCACACAAGCAAAGAAACAGTCAAAGCTTCCTTACTTTGCTGCAGAAATGACCTGAACGGTGACCTGAGGAGACCACCCTCCTGAGAGAGGAGAGGTCACCGAGCCTCCACGCAGGATCCGCTCTGGGCATCCTCTGCAGGCAGCGCGAGGGAGAGATTGCAAATCATCCGAACTGTGCCAAATTATGTGTGAAGGTTTTGTAATGCAGACTACTGTCCACCAGGGATTAAATTAAGAACATCAAACCCAACACAGAAAAAATTGCGTTTTATACTTAAATTTGACTCGGAGTGTTTTATTTAATGCATTTTATCAACTTTTATGTCCCAAAACATCTCACCACCGGAAAATACTTAAATAAATTGAGCAATTTATGGAGAGGGCCATACAAATTTAGCATGAAAGACTCTTGCTTTTACTCTGTTCGTACAGCACATGGGCTCAGACAGACACTCAGGCAGCCATCCCATTCATTGCAGATACCACCCTGCGTTTCTCCCCGTGTTTACAGAACACCTGTCTAAATGGCACGAAAACTTGATTTAAATGTGAGTGGTCTGACATGAATCGAGTGGTTCATAATTAGAGCAAAGGTAGAAACATACTCAGCTCAGACAGGGGAGTTGGCACGTCACTACATGTCAGCATCCTCTGCTGCTTATCCCAGGACTGGATCATTTCATCTGAACTTACAAGATACAATGGGATTTCGTAGAAATCTGACTCCTTGTTACAAAAATATACATCTTATTATTTGTTGGGGGAGTTTTATTTTTTTTATTTTACATATGAACAAAACTTCTGTTTTACTGTAGCCTTTAAAGTGAAGAATTTCTTAATTTTAGATTTAAGAATATTTCTGGGTAGTAACTTTAAAAACAAGACCAGGGTAGGAAAAAAAAAAAAAAAGACAGAAGTCTGTTACGGAAGGGTATGAGAACCGCTCATTTTTAAATACATGCTGTTTGCCTGGTACTCTTTGATGGCTCCATCAGGACTATGATAATATATCAGCCACATTCTTAGGGCTTGGTTAACCCTTATGCAACTGGAGCTGCACTGTAGGAAGCATACTTAGTCAGAAAAGGTTATTTATTGACTTTTTTAAAGCACCACGAGGACAAGACTCTACAACCTTGGACTCTGCGTTGCCTGGTCTAGTTCCATACCTGAAGCTCCCTAAATTCTTTTGCTTTGGTGATGTTACCAAGAGCTTTTTAACACTTTTGAACTTTTGAAAAGGGAGATTTCTTCCCCTGGGTACCGGAATTAAGACTATGAGATTTGTGCATTCCCAGCAGCCCACTGCTAATGAAAGCTTTCTCTGAAACCAATCTTCTCCAGAGCTTGAGGGCAGTGGGTAAATACTGAATATATCCTCAAGCTACTCTTGAGAGTAATGTATGTATTACTACACCCTTACAGATGGGAAACTGAGGCACAGAGATTCAATTTTGGGCTTATGGCCACATTAAGAACCTGAAGTAAGACAAATTATGAGGTACTGAGGACCACTCCAGCTCCTTTACTGCGAAACCACACTGACTTCTGTGCAGTTCCTCCCTCTGAGGAAAACAAGCAAACAAACAAACCATCCAAGCCAAACAAAACAAAACCACAAGAACAAACACAACAACATCTTGGACTGGTAGACACAAAGACTGCGTAAAGTGAAAAGCTGAGGAAAAATCACACGTCTGGATATATGAAAATTTGGTTACTGAACTCACCAGAATGCTAGTAATAGAAGCCTAAACGCGTAAAGTAAACTGAATATAATCAGAGAGTAGACTACTGCCCACGTACATGTAAATATATATATAATTTATATTAAACAATAACCTTCCAATTCTCCAACTAGTAGTGTTTGGTTAAACTTATCCACCAAATGTGGATATTCATTAGCACTCTCGTTTCAGTGGCTGAGTATCAATAAATGCGTGAAGAACAGTCACTGAAAATGTATCTGTTACTTTATAAAGTGAAACAACAGCTTCTACAACACGATGCTATGTCATTAAAGCTCTTGATACTCGTATCATCCTCTGTATTGATCTATTGTGACTGCTTGTGACCTTGTAAGGCAGGAAAATCCCATAATTTTATACGGTGGGGGACTCGATCCTACTCTGGAGCCCTGATCCAAAGTCCACAGATGTGCACAGCCGCCTCTGCAGCCTGGTCTGGGTTTTTGCGTTAGGCTTCGCATCAACAGCCAGAACACTCCTGCAAGGACGTGTGGATTGGGCCTCATAATCCAACAAGTACTTGGCTGCAGAACGCCCTAGTAAAAAGTCAGCTTTCGCCAGGAGTTGCCACACAATTATAGTGATGACAGTAGCGTCTTCGAAATTATAGGGATGACTGTAGTATCTCCGACAAGACAGTGTGGGAACTGTAGGTTAATGGTATCTCTTAATGGCGATGGCTGTAATGTAGGTTAATGGGATCATCTTTTCTTTTTCCTGGGAGAATTGGTGAATTCTTCCAATCATTGACATTATTTTTAGTAGCAAATGAAGGATTTGATTCAGACCCGGAGATGTTTTCACCAGGAGGTTCGTTTTTAGTGAAGATCCCGTTCCACTAACGGAAACCAAGACTGGTGTGGCCTCTTTGAGGAGCTGTGAGAAAGGATCACCACATGCACTGACGCTGCCTGCCACAGCATGTTGGGTGCTGCCCGTGTTTCGGAGAGCCCATCTCCAGTGCCCCGGCTGTGCTCTCGGTGGCAAACACTCTGACGCAGCCCGTCGAGCCGAGCCAAAATCCTTTATGCCCTGAAATCTGCCATGCGGGACATGGGGGTTTTTGCAACGCGCTTTTCGGCTTGCTGGCGAAGTTTGCCACTGATCTGAAGGCAGATCTTCCCAGCTGCACCCCCGACCCCACTTAGCCCCTCGCTAACCCCTCCGTCCTGCCCTTCAAGCCTTGCTGGCAAGGATGCTGGAGGGCACAGGCTGTTTGTCTGCACGAAAACCAAACTTTGCTGAGTTATCAGAACAAGGCACGCCTGGCTGTCAGCTTATCAGCCGGAGGAGGAAAAAAAATAAATAAAAAAACAAAGGCGGAAGAGCACACAGCACACAGCTCTGCCTTCATTTCTTATGCACCCTGCCGAGGCCTGTGCTGGGCAGCGGAAAGGGGCAGCCGCCCCCCTTTGCTCTTCTTCCTTTCTGCTTCCCCGCCGTAACCCGCAGCTCGGCCGGGGTGCCGGGGCTGCAGCGCCAAGGACCGTGGGCAGCGGTCTGCCCGCCGCGGGTGGCCAGGAGGAGGCCGGGGTGGCTGGTAATTGCCCGCCGGCCCCGTCTCCCACTCACCGAGTGCCGACGTGACCCGCGTGAGCGAGCGAGCGCGCCGGGTCAGGGCTCGCGGGGGCCAAGTTCAAGGGCACAGGCTGGTACAGACGTATAAACAAGGGAATGGTATGTAAGCAATAAAGACATAAAGGTTAGGATCAGGGCTAGCAGTACAATAAACAGCTGTGATAACCCGGTTTGTTTATAGATAAAGAATTTACTGTAAAATCCGCAACGTGAAGGATACATTTTTTAACACTTTCAGGGATGTATAATTTTAGATCCCCTTTTATTTTTTGTTCCGTGGACTGAACGAATGTCTCCTAACGTCCTTTTTCTTTCCCTTCCTTTTAAATCACGCCTGGAAAACGCACGCCCACCACCTTAGTTCGAAATCTCCCCCTTCAGAAATGCCTCCAAACAAGCCAGCACTGTTCCACAGGAGTTTAAAACTACTGCTGCAACAAATTTGGGGCGGCAGATAGCCTGGTCCTTAGTGCTTAATGCTGCCCATTAAAAGAGCCACGTTTCCAGCAAGGAACATGCCTTTACATCCCATTTCTCCTAAGTTAGTTTTAATAAAAGTAAGTAGGGTAAGTACAATTTCATTAGAGCTCTTGTAAATTTTGCGCAGTGCATGTTTTGCCAACTTTACTTTTAAAACTGTATTTCAGAGCGTAGCCAAGCATTTTGCGAAATTACTACAGTGCTTCTTAACTGTCCTGTGAGGCTGCCATCACAAGCACAATATATTGTACTGTAACTATTGATCCAAATGGCTACATTTCTAAAGCAGAAAATGATTGTGTAGTGAAAGCAGTGCAGAGGTGCAGTAAAATGCCCTCAAGTATATAAAGACATAAAGATTAAAGTCACCCTGCAGATTCCCTTTAACTCCTCCAAATCCACTGTGTAATGTGTTCTTTTAAAATAAATCACAAACTTTGTAGAAATTAACATGACAGGTGCCAGTGTTCATAAATAAGATTGCTCCTCACCATCAAGAGGCTCAGGGAAATGTTTACTTTGCTTTAAATACATGCAAAAGCTGTTAATTAAATTCCCAGATGTCAAAAGATAACTGACTATCTAGAAGGCAAAATAACACCCCAAAATTTGTCAGCCAGAATAGGATAAGAAATCGAGACTTTGGTACGGAGGATGCCCCAGAGTGCCAATACCAACCATATTCAGCCCTGTGCTTAGTCTTCAATAAAGTTTAGATGATCTTAAAAAGAAAACACACGGGTGGACTTTGCCACAGACTCTTTCTCCTCCACAGCACCGAAATGCCTTTCCTAAACTTCAGAATGCACTTCTCAACAGCGTAGCTGTTAGTAGCACATATGTTACATGGGACTTAAAAAAAAGCACTTGACTGCAGGAGAAATGTGTTTGCCCTCGCATTGCTTTCACGTTCATACTTGGGATACTTGTTGGTCCCAGTCATCTTCAGCACCTTTAACCTTCCCCAGACGACTCCAAAAAATGGGATACGCCTTGGAGGTGTGGAGCAGGGCTCCTAGCACACCTGAACAGCACAACCAAATGCTGACCATGGGCAGTGCTCTTCAAATCTTTAGCCTAATCAGTAAGTAATGGCAATATACCAATAAGCTGTATCATTTTATGTCTGCTCTGAGTGAGATTCTTCTCTGGCCTGTTTCTGCTTCCACTGTGTTCAGCAGATAATCGCTCATGGTGAGATATTTCCCCCAGTCAAGCTGATGGCCAAATTCTCCAGGATTATAAGGGAACTGGTAGATCCTAAACAGATTAATCTTTGAAGAAAGAAACCTTTCAGTCTCTGGCTCCTGGCTGTTCCTGTGCACAAATAAGATATTTTGCGTACGTGTGTATGTATACTTCAGGAGCTCTGTCACTAAAATAATCAGTTGATCAAAACATCCTTATAAGTCAAATTCTGGCCCTCTCTAGCTCTGGTCAGAAGACAGATGGATGAAAAGGCATTGCTAATGCAAACCCCTATCACGCCTGGGGCCTTTCCCCTGCGCAATTATCCTGCCTGGATTATTCCTTCAGGACTGTGACTGATTTACACACTACAGGAGTGTATCTCATCTGGGAAACGAGTGCAGATTTTTAATTATTCTCTGCACCACGGTACCACTCGTAGGGTTTCAGCTGGAGCTGCTGCGCTCGGTGCTGCACATTGCAGGAGAGGACGGTGCCCGCCCAAATTGCTTCCCATCTACCTCACACGTTGGACAGACAGAGGGAACACAAAGCAACGGTAAAAAAAAATAATAAGCAGTTTTGTAACACCTTACCTGCCTCGCCATCTCCACGGGCTTGGAGGTGTCACTGCCCAAAGGGAGTCCAAAGGAGGAGGCTTAGCATGGGTCTTGCAGGGAGCTGTACAGTAGAAGCCTGATGCTGCTGGCTGCAAATATTGCCTGAAAACATAAATAAAAGGACAGCATTTTAGGAAGGGCTCCGACAAGGAGGACAAGACTTTTATGTGGAATGTGATAGGAAAAGTCAGCGAGGGAGGCAGCAGGAGAGGACACGGAGGCTCCAGCAGATTCAGAGCCCTGGGAGCCCAGGGCTGGGCTGGGGGCACCCCGCTGCCTGCCAGGGTGGAAGGAAATGGGGCAATGCGAAAGCACGGTGCAGGCCACCCGCCTCTGAACACCCTTTGACACCGAAACAAAACCATCCGTTAGACATACGGCAAGTGGCAGCAACGAGGGCTCAGTCTCATGATCCATCAAGGAAAAGAAAAACCTGCGAGGTTAACCACAATTCATTTCCAAAGACCCCAATCTACCGACACAGCTGATCTGCGGAGAGAACCGTTTGAAGCGGGGCAGCGAGCCTGTGTCCTTCCCACCTGGGCCACCAACATCTCCAGACTGAGTCGGGACTAGCACAGAGGATGCAGACAGGTTGGACAAGATGCCTCTAGGTCCAAGCTTTGGCGGCTGCTTTCATGCTGCACATCTCTCTGAGAAACACGCTGCTGGAGGGGACGCTGGCTGGCCACAGGAGGCATCATTAGAGCCGTGAGCTGGCCTTCCAACTACTGGTTTTGCACTTAGAAGAAATGAAGATCTGTACTGCGAGAGGGGTGGATAAAAAAGGACAAATACCCACTTCTGGTCTGCTCACACAGGTAACGTGCGGAGGGCTGACGTGTGTTGGGGGGCCGGGAGCACGTTTCCCTTTTGAAATTGGCGGTCCCACTCGTCCCTCGACAATTGTCTGCAGAATTCAGATTTACGAGGTTCCTCACCCAGCCAATAAAACCAGGAGGGAAATAAAGAGATGTCCATAAATGACATATTTTCATGCTTTGTGCAACCTGTCTCTGCAAAGCACTTTTGAGCAGCTAAGCAATTTACATCTAATAGCAAAGTGTTTTTTAATCAGTCAGATCAATTTGTGAAGAATTGGTACATTAGGTATAGCCATATAGCAGAGATCCTTATAGCAAAGGTTTATAAGTAATTGCTCCCTGACCCACTGAACACTGTATTACTATAGAAGTTTGTATTCTATTAAGAGTTAATAAGTGACCAAAATCTAGACTAATACACTGTCAGGGTTCATTATCATTACACGTTCTTGCTATTTTTCCAGTGCCTTTTGCTCTGCCCTTCTTGCTACATATGGAAAACCTATATCAAGATGGTTGTCATGGCAATGAAAAGATTTGCATGTGTCTTATCTATTTAAATACCTTCTTATGGTTTATAACTACCATAATACAACCCTCCAGCCCTGCTCATTGCTAATTTAGAGCTAGCCCAGTGTGTCTGAGGTCAGCGATACCATCAAAAGCATGTTGTCTAGACAACTCCAAAGCTACTGTCCATGGGGTAATTGTTTTATGCAAATAAAAAAGTACAATGGTGACATGCTCATCCATGACTCGCACGATCCACTTGTGCCGGGCGAGACCGAATCCGCCTTGCACGAGTGTTTGCTGCTGCACCCGCCAGTCACGGCCGCGTTGGTTTGACGGTCTTTTTTGATGCCAGTTTATTTCGGTCAGGTCTGAAGCTGGTTTGGGATGATGCAGATACTCTAAGAGACACTAAAAATCTGCTCCGTGTGTGTGTGCGCGTGCACATGCTCATGTGTCTGTGTACAACTTCAGAGAATTAAGGAAACCCGCCCAAACCACTGCCCTCACCTAAGTTAGTCATTTTTAGAAGGGTGAATAAAAGCTCCCCTCGCATGCAGCATCGTGGCACGGGCACATAAGCACATCGCGTTTGGTACCAAGGGTCTTTTGGGAGCACAATAAATTTTAAAAGCAATTTGTCAAGGATTTCAGTGGCTTTGACTCAAATGATCCAATCTTTCTGTCCACCACAAATGTGAGTTCTTCCTTTCTCCGTGTCTTTATACCTCAGCTATTTCCGTCAAAATGTACCGGACTGAGAGCGCTCTTCGAGAAGTCTGAGTGGAAGACAAGGAAATCATCTGTACAAACAGAAACTGCCCTTCCTCAACAGACAGAGCAATACCTACCTTGCTCTGCTTCTTTCTTTTTTTTCTTTTATCTTTCACTCCATCAGTTCATGCTTTGCTGCTACATTCAAATGGCTGCAAAGGTAAACGTGGCCATTACTGCATAAATCCACAATGCACGCAAGGCAGCATGCAGTTTGAAAACACAGAGAGGTAACAACAACAAACAAGAAAAGACATCTCTGAAATCCTAAAAACCAGACTCGTCATTCCTCTTTGATCTCCCTGGCTCAGGGTTTTGGCTTTTCAGGACGTCCGCGGATTAAAACTACTTCTAAAAGTACTTCAAGATCTACTAAGGATTTCTTTTCTGGCAAGTTGTACACTGCTGCTACCAGAGACCAATAATAATATTGGAAATGTTTAATAATTAGGTAATTGACTGATTTGTTACCAGTATTTGAATTGCTTGACCACGCTTCCAGATTAGAAATGCATTTTTCCTTGAGATAATTTATATTTGTATTCATAGTCTGAGGAAATGCCGCCTATTCCTGCAGCAGTAAATCAGGCACCATTTACCCTGCCAATAGAGTTAGACAATGTTTACGTGCAGGACTACATTCATTGTTTGACTAATCCGTAAGGGGTAGATTTTCTATTGCATTTCAATAGCTCATCTACTTCAGATTGTTGTGAACTTTCTAAAGATGTGTTTTCACTTATAATAGCAGATCTCGGAGTGTAGTAATCTGGAATTGAAGTTTCAGTGACAGATTTATTCAGCTCGCATTTTGCACGAGGCATTGCTGCAAACGTTATTTGGGATGTGTGTGCGTATAAATATATAATACATATATGTGTCTGACAAAACCTTCCAAAGATAATTTCTGCAATTTAGCAAACTAAGGATTTCAAGTCAAGCGTCAGTTTCCGGGTGTTTTTCATAATGGATTTCACAGCAGATGACCTGACAGCTAATCTCATGATCTGAATTGCGCTCTGCGGCACAAACCCCCACGAGCGGCCGCCAGCCCCTCAAAGGAGCGCCCTGCTTTCACATGCCACGGCCGCGCCTCGCGCCGCACATGTCCAGCGGTCCAGACTGACCTCCTCACCCCCTGTCTGGGAAACATTCCTCCTCCCGGCGGCTCATTCTTGCCGACAAACAGAGCAGGACCAGTGGGCACTTGCTGAAAGGGGACGAGAGAGGGGCCGTGAATGGAGCGTGTCTGGTACAACAATGCCAGACAATGTGTGTGAATGGGGTTGCAGACCGTGCTCCCTTAGCGGGGCTGCCAGCAGCTTCCCTGCCCCCTCTCCCCTTCGTGTCTGGGTCTCTGCTCCCCTTTTGCAAACACGTGAGACCCCAGGGCCAGACCCCATAGCCGGACAAAGTCAGTGGGAGCTGGGGTTCAGAGGGCGCAGGCGGTCGCTGCCGGTGCCTACCAGGGGACGCATTTCCCCACCGTGCCCCCTCCCCGCGCCACCTGCTCTGTGTGCCGTTCGAAATGGTGCCAGGAACAAAAGCAGAGCAGAAACTGGAGCGCAGGTGCTGCTCCTGCGGCTGGGCGAGGGCAGAGGCACCAGCGATGCTCCGGGACGGGCGGCTGGCCTCCGGTTTTGGCCTTTTTTGAAGGCGAGCGCAGCACTAATGAGGTGTGGGGTTCACACCTGGCGTTACTTCTCCTTTTTTTGAGCTGTGATTTTTGGAGGATTAAAAAAAAAAGGAAAAAAAGGAACTCTTTATCTACACACTGTGCTTCTCCCGTCTAATTCGCAGGAAAGGCAATGACTTCTTTAACAGTGCAGATAAGATAAATCTTAGCAGGACGGGCTAATAAGTTTTACAGGATACAGTTAAGCTCTCCTGTCAGTTACACCGAGCCAAACCCAGGGTAACTCTTCTGAAATCGGGGGCAGGCCGGGCTGTTCTGCTGAAGGTAAGATCACTGTCTAGCCCGGAGTACTAACGAATTTCGGAAATTATTTGGACAGAAATATTGCCATTTTTCCCCTATCTGGGAACATATAAAGCTTCACCAGAAATACTTAACTGAAATTAAATAGAAAACATATTTTCAGCACACATTATAAACAGGAACCCTGACAATCGCTGTGTCCCCAGGACGAGCCCTTGGTACCCTCAGGCCTCGGGCCCGCAGCGCTGCAGAACGAAACCACCGGCGGGGAGCCGAGCGCGAGGCCCTTCTCCAGGTGCCCCTGGCTGCAGCGCTCCTCAGGGCCTGTCTGCAAAACAAAACTTCCTGCTCCTGCTTCAGAAACCTCCAGACAGCAGACCTTGGAGGTGACCGTCCACAGTGACCTCGCCAGGCCTCTATCAGCAGCTAATTTAAGCCAGCTACAAAACCATGGGCGGTCAGAGCGCGGGGGGCAGCACGGGGGCACCAGCACCATCTGCGGGAGCAACTGCAAGGGCAGGTTCCTTCCCGTGTAGGCCAGCCTGGAGAAGGAACCACTAGGTGCCGGCCTGGGAGAGCAGCCTGTCAGCTTGGGGGAGTGTTAAAATAATAATAAAGATTTAAAAACAAACAAACAAACAAAAAAGCCGGCTCCGGCTGGCTGAGGGCCGAGTGTTGTCCCCGGGGCCTGGTCCCCTTCGCAATCTCCCCGTGCCGGGGACGAGGAGCACGGCCCGGAGCTGCCGTGTCCGGCTGAGCCCCTGCCAGAGCGTCCCCCGGGACGGTGGGCAGCTGGGGGTGAGATAAAGCAGACTCCAGGCTGTTTTATCTTATGCAGGGGGCTGGCCCCAGGAGCAGGAAAGCGTAAAGGTGGTTTAAAAAAAACGCAGCTTTTTTTTTCCTCCAAACATCTGGGCCTCTCCTGGAGCGTGTGCCGTGGGCAGAGCAGCCCCCGGCCCCGAACCTGCAATGCCCAGAGGAGAGGCAGCGCTGAAACCACTGCGAGCGGATAAAAGCACAGCGGGGGAGGAGGTCAAAACAATAAGGAGAGTTTTTTATATACATATTTTTTAAATGCATGCCCGTCTGTTTAAAACAAACATTTCCATTGCAAGCAGGGATCCTAAACACCCAGCAGGAGCTAGATTTGCAGTGAAATTTGGTGAGATTTGGGCGCGTTGGCCCAGGAATATGCCACTCTGCACGGAGGCAATGCTGCTCTTCCCACGGCTCCGGTGGCAACACGGTGGGCAGCGCTGACCCCCGAAGCTGCAGGCACCACGGGGACAAAGCCACCTCCCTCCTGCCCTGCTCGCCCCGGCCGGCCGGCAGCAGGGCCAGAGGGAGGGGAAGCGCCTTCCCCTCCTCCCCAGGCTCGTAACCAGCTAAGTTTTTGTCTCGTTGTGCCTTTTAACGCAAGTAAATCCAAATAACTGTGCAGTAATGAATTATAAATGGAACAAAAATGAATATACTATTAATACTACTCCCAGAAGGGGATAAAAGGGATCAGCAGCTTTATCCCATGGTGCAGCTGAGAACTGACAGGTAGGCTGGGCTGACATTCAGAGGCCACTCTGTTTTCATAAGGGGAGGAAAAATCCCTGGCAGCGGCGAGGCGATATTTTAACCGCCCCGGCGGCCCCACGCTCGAGAGCCCCGTCTGCAGCCCCGCGGCTCCTTCCCCCGAGATAACTGCTCGCAGGAGGCGCAGTCCTAAAATGGATGCGGAGAGGATGCTCGCTGCGCGAGCGGCCGGGCTCTTCCCCTGCTCCGAGCCCTGTGAAATATGCTCGTATAAAAGAGGGAGTAAACAAAATTCGGCGCTTAACAATCTCCAGGCCCCTCGGCGCTCCCGAGGACCGACCCCAGCGGCTGCCGAGGGGTGACGGGGAGGGAGCAGAGCCGAGAGCAGAGCTGCCCCGGCGCTGACCTCCCGCAGCCAGGTGCCGTGGGGCACCCGCGCCTCCGATAAGGCCCCGGCGCTGCTGGCGCGCAGGAATGCCGGCAGATAAGGGCCCTGCTTTCTGCGTTACTTCCTAACGGCGCGTTCCAGAGAGCGGAGTGATCCGCGGTGACCGTAGCTTGTTGGGTTTTTTGGTCTTCCATAAGGCTGGATCCCGAATGTGGCTCGGCACCGCCGGGGCACGCTCCTGCAGCCCGGAGGGACTGACCCAAGGGCCGCTCTGAAGTCCGGCACAATGGAGGAAAGGAAACCCCAGCGACGGTTTGCAGAGGAGTTCCTTTGGCCGTGGGTCTCGCTGTCCGTTCCTACAGATATCCAAAAGGAGATTCCCTCCTGTGAGCTGTGGGGAAAGCCTGCTGGCTTCTTCCTGGGCAGGCCAGGAGAAACGTTTTGGCTTTTTGCTGAGAAGTTCAGAACTTTGCAAAAGTTCAGAAAGCAGCATGAGGGCGTTTTCAAGAGTGACGTGACTAATTTGGGTGGAAAGGAAGGATGTGCTTCATTTCTTAGGGTGCTGAACTGGAAGTGCTTGTAAGGGGACAGATTTTCATCATCTTTTTTGGCTTTGACTTGGCACGATCCATTTTAGCGCAAGGAGATCATTTGCAGGTTAATCTCCCTCTCTGCCACCTTCCCCTGCCCCGTGGCACTGCAGGCACGCTCCGTGCTAACGCCCTGGGAGAACCCAAGATAAGCAGCCGTACGGGGTGGAAGCTAGATCATCGACAGCACTCTGTGCCAAGGAAAGAGAACCTGCAGCCACCACAGAAGAAGACGATCCAACACTTCGCAGAGCCCTCAGTGACAGTAATGCTGTTTATTGTTGTGCTTATGTCACCGCTCGCCCTTAACAGGACTAGGTCATTTGAGGAAAACCAACTGCCATTCCTTCACCAACAGCTGGGGACAGCAGCAGCCCCTGCCTTGCCCTGGCGACCCATGGCCCGCAGCTTATCTGACGGTGGGCAGGTTGCTCTGTGCGTAGCATCAGGCCTGCTCAGCAGGGAAGCGTCCCCACGAGGTGAAACGCAGCCCTCAGCCAAACCAGCACAGGGATCACAGAAGCCAGCACAGCTCCGTTGGCTGCCCAGTGACCAAGAAATGCAAGGCTCACCTTCAACGTCTAATGCAGAAATTCCGATAACAAACCCTGCCGGGTGCCAGAGGCTTAGCCGCATCTAGTATTTCGGTGCATGCACTCATCCACTCGAGCCCTTCCCGACAGGGAAGGCCGCCCCGTCCATCAGGATGCGCTCGACCCTGGGAAAACCAGCAAAACCCACACGAGCCGTGCAGCGGAGATGCAGGAACACCGTGTGTCTCTTTGTCCTTTCCCTTCCACGATGTCAGGACCGGGAAAATCACCCAAAGATGCCCCAGGAAGAGAAAATGCGGTGTTTCTTGACAGCACCGAGCGGTGCCATACAACCTTGCCCCAGCTGCTTGGCACAGCATGGGTTTAGAGCAGCCGACTTGCAAACGGCCCACACGTTTGGCTGAGTTTGTAAACAGCTTAAAAACTAACTTCTCCAAAGGATACTAATTGGGAATTGTCATTGCAGCCCGTGATTTCTGCACGAGAAGGACACAGTCACTTCTACCAGGCTCCTGTTAGGATACAAATGTGCCTCCGTACTGACGGAGTCATTTACTTCCTTACTCAGTGGATGCACACCCAGCCCTAATTGTCAGGCTGTCTGCTGAGGTCATGCAAGACTGGGTCAAAAATTACTAGAAAAAATCATTTTGGGATGATATTTCAATTACAACTTAAAGATACGCTGGGCGCTGTCAGCAGCACAATATGGCATCGCATCTCCACTGCCCCGGCCACGGGTAGCAGGGGAATGCTCCCGTAATTATATCAAATCCCCGGTGGCTTTTGAGGTGAGCTATGTAGAACAACCAATTTTAATAGCGTGTCACTCTTCCATCTCCTGCGCAGGAGTGCAGGGGCTGTGGAGATGCAGCAGGGGGACCTGCCCGTGCTGGCGCCCAGTTGTGCCGTGGGGAGCTGCAGTTACCAGGAGCGACGCACGCGTTTGGTGCCCACAACCACGGATAGCTGGGTCCTCACCTCTCCGTTCAAGTCTGCCGCTCCAGCCTGGCCGCCTCCTGCTCGCTGCTCTGCCGTGCTGCCAGGGCAAGCAGAGCTTCTTCAAAAACAAAAACGGAAACAGAATATAAAAAGCCTTGGAAGAGATAAGGAAGTTTGGTTTCCTTCCCCTCTGCACCTAATGTTTTCTTCCGACTGCAAAACCCGTGCGAGGCATCCTTGTGAAGTACCAATGCTCAGAACAGACTTCAAAGCAACTAAGCTAATATTTGCATTTTTCATAACCTTACAATTATTTTATTGTGTTGTAAAACTTTACAGATTTATTTTTGCATGAAGAGCACAGACCAGGCAGATAACTTGCATGATGTGAAGGCTGCACCAACAAACGGGGACCCAGCTAACTGAGCCAGGGTTTGCTCTGTTGGCACCACCGGCTGCACCCAGCAGCCCACAGCAGGGCCTGCAGGGCCTCAGAGGTAGCTTTAAAAAATAATAACAAACATTAAATGCAACAAGTGCGCGGTGCTGCTAACATTCATTTTGCACAGATTGACCAAATAGCCACTCCGTGAGTTGGCTTACAAGCAAATGAGTCCAACTTGACAAAGCCCCAGCGTGCAAGGCAGGAACCCCCACGGTTCCGAGCCATGGACAGAGCCCAGCCGTGACGAGAGCACATGCAGGACTTCTGCCCCAGAAATGGAAAAACAAGCAAACACAAAAACTCAGCCCAAACCAAAACACTGAAAGGTCAATATATTTTTAAGGAGTGGAAATACCGTGGCTTTCTCTGCTTTTGTGATGCAGGGTGGTATTATTAGCTTGATTATTTGACTGAAGAAATGTAGTTTAGCTTAAAAAAGTGTTTGGCATGCAGTCTGCTTTCAGAAACCTTTACTACCTACAGAAATGTTTTAATTACGTACATCTTTTTGCATGATCAGTAAGAAGAAAATTAAGGGGAGTCTGCTCCTGATTTCCTGTGGCTCCTGCTCCCCCGTCCAGGACTGAGAAAGGTGTATTTGCGTGGTGGCGTAATTCATATTCACTTCAAAGACACTTCGTGGGTCATGGGAAAATGTGGGCTCTGCAGAAGATGCAGCAGGCGAAGTCTAGTGATGAGGATTTCACCTGGCATAAAGGAGCTGTGTTATTAATGGGAATCGGATGCCCCTAAGAACTGATTAACTTCAGCGTTTTCTGTACAAAATTAAATTTCCCAGGTTTCTGCTTTGCCTAAGCAGAACCAGCAGAAACGAAGATTTGGAAATTATCTTACGCCTTGTTCCCCTTATCTCAACCCAATCAATCACGGAAAAGTCCCATTGCCAGCGATACACCGGACTCTTGGTTGTGTTGCACGCTCATGACGTTAAATCTCAAGTACAGGCGGGGGTTCTGTAGGAAAGCAGCAGCAAGGCACAGGTGTCACGTTTTTCTGCAGGGCTGGGGGGTCAGGAAGGAGAAATTCCCCGAAGCAAAATAGTCAGAGAGGAAAAAAAAATTAAAGAGGAAGCAGGCTGTGGCCACAGGAAAGCATATTTCTTTAAAACCACCTCAGGAAGTTATGTTACTTTAATTTTTTCAGCTGCCGCCCTCTGAAGAAGCATGCGCTTCACTTTGTCATGTAAAGGAAAGAGTAAATTGAGCGCCATAAATCGGCGGTGTGCTTACGGTGAAGGTGCTGTTTATCTGCCTGATATTTAGACTGACCTTTGCCGGGTTGTGGAGTTTGTCTGTCTGCAAATCCTCAAATCTCAAGCAGAGAGCACTCTGCCGAGAACCAACCGACCCGCGGGGAGATGAAATATTATCTCCTCCGCTGCACACAACTTTTTCCCCGGGAGGCTGCGGGCTGCGGCATGCTCCCCAGCCCCTTGCAGGGTCGGATGCTCGCCCACCACCAGCCCTGCCTTTCCCCCAGCATCGCCCATCTCCGCTCCGGCCGCCGGGAGCCGAGCAAAGCCCCGCCGGGGGAAAGCCCGGCGGCAACACGTGCCACTCGCACCACGGCTGCGCTGGGAGCTACGAGCCCTCCTTCTCAGCATTGCTGCCTTCTCTCCTTAAAACGCCACGGTTTGCTGTGTTGTTTTTTAAAATCGCCCTCTGGAAGATGGTGGCGCGACAGAGATGGCACGGGCTCTACCTTTTGTTTTCCCGAGGAAAACTACCGCTGGTTTCTGCCAAGTGTCTCCACTGCCAGTGCTTAAGATTCAGCGCCGGAGCCTGTGCTCTTCCCTTGCTTCGCGTTCCAAAGCTTTTTGCAAACATTTAAATAAACAGCCCTAGGAAGTAAGTATTAATAAATACATTTTACAGAGCTCGATTTAGTCCAGCCAGTAGGAGTTATGCACACATGAATTAGTAGCAGACTCCGAAAAGCAATCCGTGTGCCTGCAGTCCAAGTGCTGCCAGACAAAAGCTGGCTGCAGTCACTTCCCCAGCACCCCCTGAACAGGCTCTCGCTTCGCAGGCCAGCCCCTTGCGAACTTCCTGGGGCAGAGGACGAGCTCCTGCAGGACGGCGAGGATCACCAAGTGGGCTGACATCGGCCGTACCCTGACTTTCAAGCATCCAAGGTGGCACATCCCACGCTATGCGCTCGTCCTTCCCTCCAGCTGCGGGAGGAAACCCCTAACGAGTTAATGCTAAATGAAGCAACAGGCAAGATTTGTGAATGAACGGGCCAGAGGACTGTCAGGCCAATCTTCACACAATGATGGCTTATTCACAAAAACTAGGCTTTGAACAACCTAATTAGGACCAAGAATACATCATCTGGACAGTACTGAGCAAAGTGAAATATGTCGCAATCGGCAGTGCTCTTTCTATTGTTTCCAGAGATCGGCCGAGCAGCCAGCGAAACCTCCTTCCTCGAGCAGGAGGAGGGCAAAGCAGGCTCGGCATGCCTCAGCTCCCATATCCTGGGGAGACCTTGGTGCAAAGCCCCAGGCTGAGGCGCCCCCTGGTCCCTCCCTGCGTTATCCGTGAGTCCTTGCAGGATAACCCCGCTTGCCGAGACCTGCGCTGGTCTCACGGGTCACGCCACTGCCCAGAGCTAAAGCCCAGGACTGGAATCCAGCCTCGGGCCCCCTGCTGAAGCACTCGGAGAGCTCAGCACCTTCCCTGCCCCGCGGTGGTGTTCCCCGCTGTCTCCCCGTCGCCAGCCGAAAGCAACACAGCCAGACCCAGGCACGAGCTGGAAGAGTTAATCCTGCAGCTTTTAAGCACAGATGGAGCCCGGGAGGCTTTCCTTCTTTAAAAGTACAATTGTTGTTCAGTTTCCCTCAGGTGCAGATTCATTAGCTCTTGACTGGCTCTCCTTGCTTGCTGACTACTTGTGGAAAAAGCCATTTACCCTGGTGAATGTCAAGGTTAGTTCAAACCGTCCTTGTCATCAGTCTCTCTGGCAGAAGGTCAGGGAGAAGCTTTCCTCAAATGGGCAGCGTCAAACAAAGCGGAGGCTGACTTAACTCACCTAAGGAAAGGAGACCTTCCCTGAGAGGCGATAAACATTCCCTCGGGCAAGCAGGACAGGAGATTAACCCCTCTCTGTCCTCCCATCGCCTATCGGGCTGCCTTCAGCCAGCAGCCTCCGTGCCCGTGGGTCCGATCCGTCCTCACCTCCCTTTGCTAGGCAGGAGCGACGAGCATCAGGAGGGCACAGCCCGCCTTGCAGGGAAGACTCAACCATGAAAGATGTTACCCCGACAGCCGTTAGCTTACGTCCCGTTTTGTTTTCTTGAAACTCTTAATTTAATTCTTACACCTCCAGCACCGCGAGCCCCCTCACTAGCTCATATGGGAAGCATTATGGCACATAAGCAAACAATAACCACCCGTTTTATATCTGCTAGCTTTGGTTCCTACAGTACGTGCTGTGATGTCTTCAAGGTGGTGGGGAGCCACTCCATGTATGCAAAGAGAGGCACATGTGGTACTTAATGAAAAAGAAAAAAAAGTCCTGCAAAGCCTCTGTACCCCTTTGTGTGCTCTGAGCAAGCGGGCTCAAAGGATAATTAACGATGGAAGGAAATAGTTCTGGAGGTGACACTTTTGATAAGAATACCATGGGTAAATTACAGGAAAAGTTCTCCTGCACCTGGAACGGGCTTCGTCCGCAGGGCTTTCGCCTAAGAAAATGAATGGGAAAGCAAGAGGAGAGACTTTTGGTGCTCCTTTCATGCTCTCCGTTCACATGGGAAGAATTAGAGAAGTTTTTCAGCAGGAGGGAATGAGGGTAAATTATGAACTGCCTCATCACAGAAAAATACCAAGGTTTGGACCACTCACCCTTGCAGCACTACCAGCTCGCTTCTAAGGTCTCACTCCCATCTCTGCCCCGAGGCCAGGTGCCAGGGCCAGCCCCACAGGCCCCGCAGGACGCCCTCACCCCAGGGCCCTGCGACCAGGGGAGAGCAGCAGGGACGGACCTGCCCTTGGTGCAAAAGCACGATGTGGAGCATACCCATGGAAGTACTGCCAAAATGATGAGCAAGAATAACGATTACGGAAATGGGAGTCTCCACTGCTTGCTGTCCCATAGCATTTCTCAGCTAAGACACCAGCAGTCTCCTGTAAGGGCTCCTTGGAAATCTTGACACAGAAGGAAAACATCTCGCAATTAAGCAGCTTTAACTCAAAATCTTTGGGGCGATCGTATTCGTTTTGCAGCTCTCCCATTCACCTACAAGACCCTGGAGAAGCTCGATGTGAGTTGTGGCGCAGAAGAGGTCTCCTGTGAAGCAACACTTACCTGCAGTCAATTAGACATTAGCCAGTGCCTTGAAGTTTAGAGGCTCTGAGATTCTTCAAAGAAGGTCTATTTTGAACCAGTGTTTCAGCTGAGGTCAACCATGACACCCAGACCTCGCCTCAGATTTCTCTGCCCTCGCTACAACAAACATAGTTTATGGTATTTCTAATTTGTGGAAGTTTCTGAGAGATGAGCAGATCAGAAATGTAAATGACTGCAGCCCTCAGGTCAAGCAGGCAATCTGTGCCAGCGCGTGAAGGAAGCGAGTCTGACAGTTCACAAAACGTTGCTTCCAGGAATAAGAGCTCTCCGTTTCCTAATAAGCTAATGGGGGGCTTAAAGAGGATGCTACGAATCCCTCTCTCCCTCCAAATTTCCTCTGGGTTGCAGCTGGAGAGCAGACCCTGAAACCGTACAGTCTGAGACTATTAGGAGAGAGATCTGTCTACCTGAGGGCCCAGCCCCAGACCTACTTTTGGTTATCGCATGTTTCAACATCTGTCTGGATTGCCCTGGATGGGATTCAGCAGAGCTCATGCATTTCACCCGTGTGTAAATGAGATCCTGCAAGAACCCTTCCCGGTTTTATTGTCTGCGAGTCTCCTTCCACAATAATTCTCGGCTTGTAACACACTTCTGTAAAATGAACCCAGAGATGTACAAGACCTGTCCTGTCTACTTCCATTAGAGATGGGGAGCACGCGGGCGGGTTTGAAAGTAGGTCGAGGCCTTTTCATGTTCGTTCAGTTTTCAGGTCTCATTTTTATACACGCGCACATACATATTATAGGTGGGGCTGATAGCACTGCCTATTATTAAGGTTGTATGACACTTCCCATTATAAAAGACTTTCATTTGCGTATAACTTTGCCAAACTCAAACCAGACTTCTTCTGTAATCGTGGCTTCCAGCTGCTCCAAGAGCGGCCTTGGAGAGAACTTGGAATCAGCTCTCCCTGGGTATCTCCCAGTCTGAGCAAGGCGTGAGAGGAAACAACAACTCGGAAGGGGACACGTGAGGAGGACAGGGTGGAAAAAAGCTCATGGGATAACACATCAAGCAAAACTGGAACATGGGACGGGAAGAATGGGTTACGGTTGGCCAGGCTGGGTGGATGGGGACTCCACAGGGAGGAGATAACATTAAATGGTGTGTGGGAGAGTAAGAGTGGTTGGGTAAAACCATGGAATAAAAACACCGGTGTGAATTAAAAGAGAAAAGGAGCTGCTGTGCTTGGCCAGGCAAAGAGACCGGGAGTCAGCTGGTGGCAGCCAAACGGGGAGCTGGATGAGAACACCACGGTCAGACCGGAGTGGGCTGGGTGAGGAAGCAGGAACACGATCCAACCGAAGCGCAGAAAGTCACTAAATAGCAACAGTTGTTCTCTGTCAATGGGAAAATGTCAGGGGTTTCCCAAAATAAAGGAAGAACTTTGAATGAACTTCCCAACCTATCCCTGAAAAATGAAAGCAGTGCAAAGCTGAATTCAACAAGCACAGGAGTCTCCTTTGCACAGACACGGGTACTGGCTGGGGTTATCAACGTACGCACTGACAGAGGTGGGAGAAGTCTCACCAGGTCTTCTAGTCCCCCATCCCAAAACTGCATCGGCATCTGCCAAGAATGGAATTTCTCCTTTTCGTACAACTCTCATTAAGATTAAAATATATATACATATATACAGCTACCACGATTCAAAACAGAGAAAATGCATTGGCACCTACATATTCGAGGTACTTTTTTTACCCACAGTCACACGGTTTACCTACGCTACAAGAAACAATAGTCTACATTGACAAAGACTAACAATTAATAACTGCAAAGTCTGTAAATGCAAGCTAAAGCTTCCATACTGTGTTGCTCTGTCTTCAGATATACCTCTTAGTAACTACTAGGACAGCCCAAGCAAGATCTTCAGGCAAAACTGCCCCAAAGCAGGATCTTCAGGCAAAACTGAAGTGGGTGCAAATGGAAGGTTAAAACTGGTCTTTTGTCTTCTCCCTTGGAGCTGGGAGATGTGAGAGCATCTCACGGTAGGGGCACACCGCCATAGAGATAATTTGTGTCAAACGCAAGCTCTGCATTGACAGATAGCTAAGTACAATAACAATTATAATAATAAAAGCCAGGCACTAGTACATGCTGTGTGTACGGATGTTTCTTGCCCTTGAAAATAGCAAGAGAACGGTAGAGATCCGTGTAACTATCACTTAGTAAGCTAAAAAACGCGTAACCAAAAAACACGTGTGTGCTTCCAGATTAATTAGAGAGAGGAGTCCTCTGATGCAAATTCTTAAATACAGGTTTGAAATGGTTAGCACACTGTAACACATCAGAAGATGCCACTGTGGTTTTGCAAAAGGAACAAAATGGAAGGTATCATTTAGGAGGCTTCACATATTACAGAGATGTGGATATTGCTTCAGTGTTTTTCTTAACCAACCGGCATTTAGTGTTCCAGTTTTAAGGTGGCGGGTTGTGCTGTTGGTGACTGATTGCTAACAATTGTTTTGGACCACACTCCTGTCCCAGAGCTTTAAGCAGACCCCAGGAATACTGAGTCACCACATTCCTCTGACACATTGGGTAATGGAAACGGTGAAAGGGTGAAACCTAAAACCAACGCCACTGCCAAGAAACAAATAAAAAATAGGGTTTGGAAGGGATATATAGAAATTTTTCTTGAGGGTATAAAACAACCTCTAACTACTAGTGGCTCGGGTGAAGTCTTCTTGTGGACAAGATGTTCTACATCATGTTGTATTCATTTCCTGCATCTTTCTTCGGTGCATCTAATGCAGACTAAATTTGCTCCCCATCTGATGCAGTACGGCAAACTGCACGTAATAATAAGCTGAAAGGCCACGTTGTCCCTTCAGCTGTACGCCGTGCCCCAGAGGGCGGCAGACCAAAGCTGCACTTTTTGTCCTGGTGGTGGACGTGTGCTAGGAATCCAGCCATCTTCGGCTGAAGATCAGTGTGGCTGGAGGTGAGCACGGCCGTAACACATTGACAGTCCATACATTTTCTTGTATAGAAAGAGCTAAGATTGCATACAAATGAAGAAATGGTAAAAAGTTAAGTTTAAGTCAAGTTCTGAAAATTTGAGAAACGCCAAACTGAAAGTTGACTGGTCAACTTTAATTTAGGCTCCTTCCTTGTACAATGGCATTTTGATTCAGTCTTTAATTACATGATCACTTAATGTTTGTTTCACAAGATCATTTCCTCATTCAGTGCAAAGCAGTTGCCCAGGCAACCTTCATCTTTGCATTTTGAAATTTTGAGTGCTCAATTCAACAGGGTTTTGTTGTTTTGTTTTGTTGTGTTTCATTCCTCCTTCTTTTTTTAAAAATTATTTGTAAGGAATAACTGCGGCCCAGTCTGGGTGGTTTCCTTGGGGATGTACACTGCTTCTCTGGGAGGAATGAAGTTCTCTGCGGAAGCGCCCGTTTCTCCACGACCACGGAAATAATTCTTCTGGCAGCCAGTCGCTCCTCCGCTTCCCCAGCCAAAACAAGGCTGCAGACGACAAGTGCTGCTGAGACATCTCTCTCCTGAGGTCCACCAAAATGTTCTCAAACCCGCCTCCAAATACTCGAGACCGACCTCCAACCTAAATAACGTGACCACTGTTTAAGCTACCTGGTGATCCCCGGCCTCCCAGCGCCCACGCCCGGTGCCGACAAGGGATGCGGCAGCGCAGAGTGAGATATGCTCGTGGCTATCTCAGCACTGCGTTACTTACTGTTCCACCCTGGCCCCCAATTAACTCCCTGCTCCAGCCTCAAATCAATTAGGTTTATGCCCCTGCCCAGTTCTCTGTGTGCTCCAGTCTCACATCAATTCTGCCTGCAGTGATTTAGCAGTGATTTAGCCCCTGTCTCCAACATACCACTTACCCCCCATGACACTGCAATCGTGCTACATTTATTTTCTCTTCTTTCCATGCTCCTCCCCGCCCCTCCTCAATATGGGAAATTTGTCAAAGCACACCCTTTTGCCCGGAGTTGTTTTGCTTTCACAAATTAGCACTTCCCAGTAACAAAATAGTTTGCTGAACAAGAAGGGGAAAAAAAAAGTCCCCACGCAGCATCTGGTGAGAGCTCTGTGGCCTCAGCCCTCCCTCAGCTGATGGCTCCCCTCTTCAACAACCTTTCACTGCAGCTCTTCTGGCCCCCGGCACTCCTGGCTTTCCTCTGGGAGCTTCAATACAGCGACGGGAGGAGCCCCCATTTTTTTTATGATGCTCATTTTTTCAGTCTGGGGAATGGGGGAAGCTTGGCAATCTAAGCTGTTTGCATCCAATTGCACCAAAGCTGTCCCAGACAGACCTGCTAGCAAGGTCGGTGTCTCCACCGGGACAGGGTCCCAAGGGCTGGAGCTCTGCTTGTGCTGTGCCCGGGGCTCAGCACCAGCCCATGCTTCTCCAAAACTCTGTGTTTTGCCAGGAAAAGCCTGTAGGTGTTTTCGGGTAATCAAGGCATTGGTTTGCACTGGGTCAATCATATGGGAAACCCTGCAAGGTCACAAGGAATTTTCACCTCTGCTCTTTGTTCTATCACAATTTGGGTTCCTTTGGGATTCTTGGGTGAAAAGTTAGGAGATGGGATAAGAGTGATCCAGCTCCACCTCTGCTGGCCTTCATTATTCCGAATTTGCCATTTTGGGGCTAACCAAGCAGGCCTTTCCTGGCCTGAAAAAATATGTCCACAAATGGTTCATTTTTAGCATGCTGGTGCTTTGGGAAGGTGGGGGCACTAGTGTCGGGGTGTGGGATGCATCGTGGTTTAAAATGGGAAATTTTCCTTCTCCTGTCACACAAGAAAAAAGGGGTGCGGGGAAATACCTTACTTATTTTGACATGTTTTCCAGCAGTAATTAATGTTTCCAACCTCCTGACCAGGTAAGGAAGGCAAAAAGATGTTGTTACTCCCCATTTCACAGCCAAAGAGCCCAAGACATCCAAAGGCAGAGGGACAGGCATCAGTCAGCAAGGAGTGCTCGCTCACGGTTGCACAGACTTGGCATAAGCTCAGGATCCTCTGGTCCTACCAGCCCGCTGCTTCCGGAAGCTTAATGTATTATATTTCTAATGCTAAACCACTTGTATATCCCTGCCTTATAAAACATGCAAAAATGCCATCTGCAGTTAGGATGACTAACTCCAAGCACGCAGTCCTACTACAGATCCCCTCGCAGCTTCCTTCGTTTCATTGCTAAACACTTTTCAAGAAAGAAAGAAAATCCATTTTTAGTGCTAATGCCACCTGCAGGTTGAAGAAAAACAGTTGCAAGATCCCTGAAAACTGAACAAACATGCCTTTTTTTTTTCTCCTTCCCTATCTAACCACAAGGAATGTTACTGCACACCTGCACCTTTTTGTGAAGGGGAGCGATTTGGGGCATGGCAACGGAGACCTTTTCTCGCTGCATGGCTCACGTTATCTGCTTATGGAAACTTCCTCGTTACTAGCAGCAGGAGGTTCATGGGAAGGCGAAAATAAAGCATCCAGCAGCAGTTTTTACTGACATTGCTTCTGTGTCCGTAACTGCTCCTGGCTCCTGCGCCCCAGCAAGAGGTAGGAATCTGAGCCTCCAGCCTCGAGAAGATGTCTGAGCCAGGCGGATGCCAAAATCAGGGCATACCCACTGCGTTCTCGCTGCCCAGACGCTGACCGGAGATGCCTGGAGCCGTGCTTCAACGCTGCACACAAACACCAACGATGGGCACACACAACCCGTCCCTGACCAGTGAGGCTGGGTGCTCCAAGCAGGAAATCGGGAGCCCCAGGTTCCTCATTCTGGCACCAAGTGCCCTCAGCAGGGCGCTTTGGCGCTCCGTTTCCACTTCTTTAAAGTGCAGTTACTGACCCCAGCTGGAGTCCTACCAGGAGGAGCCAACTTGCTCTGAAGACATCAACCAACCAACCAACCCACCCACTAAACACCCTTAGCCAGTCCCACACCCATTACTCAGAGCTGTTGCTGGCCTCGCTGCCGCCAGCAGCCATCGCCGGCGGGGAATGAGCCTTTTTTTGAAGAATCGCCCATTTTTCCTCCACAGGCACCCATTCTCTTGCCTCCCTCCCAGGCACAAGCAGCACAGCTGTAAAACCAGCCCTTCTGCTCAACGCAGTGCTGCGAGGATCCCCACCACTACCACCATCGCTTTCTTCCGCACCGGGTTTCCAGCGAGGCCGCAGCCCCTGCCCTTGGTTACGGGGTCGTTCTTCCCCCCACGTGGATTGTATCGTGGAAGCAGTGGGCAGAGACTGATCAGTCAAGCATATTTGATTTTTTTTTCCCCAAAAAAAACAGCATTTTGGACCTACATTTTGTAACCACTGGGCCTCAGTACATGGGGCTGCACAGCCCCTGCCATGATGTAGCAGTGGGTGCGATGCCATAGTGTTGTAAGAACAGGCAGCAATAATGTGGAAAAGCCCTTTCTGGCTCTAATAGGCAGCCGGTGGCACAGGTGAAACACCTACTGCACCACTTAATAAAATTATTTTAATTTAGAAGGAGAATGAAGAAATGGAGCCAATTACCTTAGTGGATCTGACAGGCAACCCTAAACGGATCCTCAGCATCCTCGGTTTGGGCCATTTTTATCCCTATGAATAATGATAAAATGACTCAGAAGAGATGCCCGAGGAAACACTGCGCGCTCCCAGCCCGGATAATATTAATAAGGAAGGCTCCCAGCTGCACAGAAAGGAAACCTGGGCAAACGAGAGGGCTTTTGCTTGTGCCCCTTTCCCTTGAAGCTCCTGCCTGCCCTCCCGCACCGCGCCGCACACCGCCACCGCACCAAGTCCCCGGCTGGGCGCAGGTTTGCTCCAGAAAGAGTTGGCAGCACCTACGTGGGCAGAGAGAGCTGGCTGGGCTTACAAATCAGAGTTTCGAGGGAAAGAACTGCTCGTGCCATCAAGTGCAAGGCGCTGGCAGGCAGGGGCAAGGCGAAGTCCCCCCCGCGCTGAGCGGCGTGCCGGGGGCTGCTGCCCCTCGCAGCGGGGCAGGCTGGCACAGTGCGGGGCGGGGTGGACACACGGTGTGTTCCACTATGGCAACTCCTATTTTCCTGTGAAAATACGGATTTCATGGTGCAAGATCAGCTCTGTCAGATTAAATCAAAATGCAATAATCACTGAGCAATTGCCATCTGATATCTAAATACCCCCACCAGCCTTATCCTGGTGCTAATTTTAAAACAGACACCTCTGAGAAGGAGATTTTTTTTTTTTTTTCTCCCAGGGAGAGGAATAAAAATCCTCTGAAGTGATAAAAATTAATCTCAATTCCTGTTAGTTTCAGTGACAGCGACTGTAGCAGTCACACAGGCTGTCCGGCGCTATTCCTGGGATGAATTCCGCCTCTCAAAACAAGCCGGAGGAGCCCGAGGGACGCTGGTGTGCACGAGGATTATCTCCCCCTCCCAAAGCCCGTGTCCCAGTGCCACTTGTGGGGCAGGCGGCTGCAGGAGCTGCTCCTTTAAGACCAGATGTAACTTGCAGATCAAAAGGGCACAGCGTTCACCCATGTCATTGTCCCCGAAAGATCAAAACCTCCTCATACACTTTGTGCAGTATCTGTTCTTTTAAGGTAGTTTACGTTTTTCTCCTCCTCTTCTTATTTTTAATTATTTTTTGTATTTTTCTTACAGCCCCCGCTTCTCCTTCCCTCCATCTATTCTTATCACTTTCGAATTACAGAGATCTATTTTCAGATGAGCGTGCCGAACAAAACCTTGGTCTGTTTTTTTCCCCTCTCTCTCTCTCTTTTTTTTATTTCCCAACATGGCGGTACGTGCTTATGCCCGCTATCTGCATAAGTCTTTTGTGTATTGCTAATGGAGTGCTGGAATTGTGGCAGCTCTGCGCGGGGAATACATGTGAGCAACAATATGCTGACAGACCCCTCGGTGGAATCTAATCTGTTCCAGCTCATGCACTCCTCAGAAACTATTTAACTTTCATTAAACTGTGTTTGATATCAGCTAAATAGAATGCATACGGCACCAATATAGCTCATATGGTCTCATTCATTCGATCACAGCAGTGCTTTTTTCTTATATTTTCCCCCCACTTGTGTCAGTACCCGGTATAGCTGGGTAAATAGGAGACCTTTGAAGATATAGTTAGTACTCAGATTTCTTTATTCTTTTGTGCCGGTTTCTTAGTGTTGAAACAGTGATTCATGTATGTCTCAGACAGCCTCCATTAATTTCATGTAATGTAGCTTTTATCTCGTAGCTGGGACAACTATCTCCAGCGCTGTCTCCCTGCAGCATCTCGCGCGCAGCCCACCGCCCGCCCACCCCCCGGCGCCCCTTTTTCTCCAGCGACCAGCTCGGTTCTGGAGAATTTACTTTTGGTTTGTTACCTCTGGGGGGGGGGGAGGATGGAAAAAAATAAATAAAGAGGCTGAGATTGCTGAGAAGTAAGGTACAGATCTCTCCGTCCGCGTGGATGTCTTTATGTCTCACGCAGGGAGAAGAAAAGGCAGGGGGAGCAGGGAAGGGAGGGCGTTGTGGGGAGTGGGCTAAAATATCTTTGGTGGCAGCGGCTGGATAACAGTTTTTTTAACCTATTCACAGCGCACTAATTTGATTATGAATGCAGCACAGTAGGAGCATGCAGTTTCTGGTGAGCGGGAGGAGGGGGTGACGGGCGCTGGATTTACAAGCCAGGGCTGTTCAAAAGTTTGAACGGTCAAAGGCGCCTAAAAAAAATTATCAGCACCAACCCCCCCCCCCAAAAAAAAACGTCATTTAACCAAAAAAAAATAAAAAATCCCCAAAGCCAAACCAGCGAGCCCTTCAAACCGAGCCGAGCTGCTGTGGGTGCGTTCGCAGCACAAATAAACGGTGCGATTTCATTTGTAAATAAAAGGAGAGTGAAAGGTGGTTCCTTCCTTCCTGCTCGGTTTTTCCTTCCTCTTGAACGATCTGAAGGCATTAAAGACTCCTTCACCTTAAGAGGAGGATGGCAGAGGGAAAGCAACATCAATTTGATTGGGAAAAGTGAAAGTGATTACCTTATGCTTTCTTTAAAGATTTTTTTCCAATTATGTTTTATTAAGTCCAAAGGAATAATCACTTTTTTTTTTTTTATATTGCTTAAGAGAAACAACATGGGGTCCTTTGGTAGAGGGAACCCAATTATTTGGGATATTATTTTGTGAAACCTTTTCATTTTATTAGTATACCAGAGGGTTTTCACATTCGCAAGGCTAAATCCTGCCTATTATTACTTTTTTTTGGAAGAAACATCTCACCGGGGCAATTAATTTTATACATTAACACCAGCCGCTGCCGCGCCACGCGCTTTGCAAAAAAAGAGGCAAGCAAGCCTCGCGCTCGGCTCGTCCTTCGGTTCATCAGGGGGTCGCCGACGCCGGCCCAGGTAACACGAAGGGGGCTTTATGGAGGGACGACGTGCAGCACCTCTGGGACGTCCTGGCCCTGGGAATCGCGTCCTGCCTCGCTCCAGCACCCGGCCAGGCTGAGCAGAGAAGGGCTGGGGCCACCAGCCGAAAGGCTGATCCAAAAATTATTTAGATAAGCTTATTGACAGTTTTACTATAGGTTATTAATCTGATTAATAGCGCCAACGGAGGCTAATTGAAAACGTGTCGTCTATTATTATGTCAGCCTTCATTTTGGGGCGATTTTGTCAAAGTACCCTAGAAAGAAGTGATCAATACTCTGTTGTCCTTTCCCTCGCACAGGCGAAGGAGGGCAGCCCCATTTCACCCGGGGCCACCAAGCCCAAATCCTGAGGCAGTGAATCAATGGCTGTGGTTGCCGGTAGCAGGAGCCCAAAAACCTGCTTCAGTGCTGCAGGAGGAGCGTGCCCACGGCCGAGGTCAGCCTTCGTGCTGCACCAAACACAGGCTCCCCCGTCCTAACTCCTCGTGGCTCTGCTACAGGTGGGCAGCAGCAGCCACAGCCTCTCCGGATGCTTTTCTCTTCCAAAAACATGGAAAAAATATTGTTGTAGGACGATAAACTGCAAAACCCTAGGTAGAGCCCCCTGGCTCACTGAGAGGAAAAGCGGCACCGCAGCGTACTCCTGCTTGCCCTGTCCCAGGCCCACCTCATAAGGATATTCATTGATGTTCCTCCAAACTGGAGCCAGCACAACTCTGACCCATGCTACGGCCACCCTGCAGGGACTCTGGGCACCCGGTGTCCCCCAGCACGAAGCGACAACTTCATCCTCAACTTTCACATCACAGAAATTAAGGACGTTTGCCAAGTCCACACGCGCCTCACGCTTCCCTGCCAAAGGGCGATGCCGAGCACCCGCCAAACCCACGGGTTCGGGGTCCGGCCCTTCACGACTTTGAACGCCTCCAGCCCCACAGCAGCCCGCAGCGTGCACGATTCCCTTGTTACCGTCACCCCGCAGCCTCTGCTTTCACTCCCTCGCACCGTGCCGTCGGCAGAAGGTGCGGAGATGCCCCCGTACCTAACGCTGGAGCGGCCGGGGAGCGGGGCGGCACCGAGGGGCAGCCACCCCAGGACGGGCGCGCTGCCTGCAGCCAGGCACAGCTCCGAGAGACGGCTCCGATCCGCAGCCTCTGCGCAGAGCAAACCGTGGCATATTGGTCGGTCTCGCTGCCAAGCGCTGTGGCCGTGCCCTCTCCGCAGCATCCAGCTCCAAACACGCTTGACGGGCACTCTCCGGGGGGACCGCCTGCGCCGGCTGTACACGGCTAACATATGTAGGTACACCTGAAAGCTGCAGCCTGCCACTTCGCGTGGACCTCACTGTGGTACCTTTGCTCTTTTGCCACCAAGGGTTAATTTTCTAATGGCTGCTTTGCTGCTGAAGCTGGCCAAGTTTTTCATCGCCCGCAGAGCACCACAAGCTGTGATTTGGAGCCAGAAAACACCATTAATTTTCTAAATAGGAAGGATCACATATGTAAACTGTCTGGGTCTATAACCAGTTGGGCAGGTAGAAGGCACAGAGAAGGAAAGTGGATTTTTTTTTTCCAGGCACCTAAACAAATCAAACCTGAGGCCGCTCGAAGCTCCGAAGTTTCTCGGGAAACCCCGGCCCCCCCTTGCCTTCCCCGCGCCCCCACCACGCACGCTCTTGGCCTCACCCGCGGCAGTGCGCATTTTTCCTGGAAAAGGTCAGCTTGATGATTTATTGAGCAGTTATTGAAGCTTTCACATGAGGCGATATGGAAAAGCTACTGGAAAAAAATCAAGGGAGGACCAAATAAAGGTAACGGACCGCAGTTGGCGCCACCTTCCCCCAGGGTCCCCCCGGGGCCTCGGGTGCCAGTGAGCTGCCCAGGCTTGGCAGCAGAGCACGGCGTCGCGGTGGCCGGGAGGCACGGACAGCGACCGGGTTCTGCCCGCGCGCGGCCACCCGCCGCCGCCTGCCTGCCTCGGTTTCTCTCCACCAGCTGGCGTGCAGACATCCACCACAGAGGGGTGCTCTGGGCCTTAATTAATTAATTAACACCTCATGCGAGGTGCTTGGGAGGCCTTTGGTGGAGGGGACTACCATAGTGCATGATATTAAACAGTGGTAAGCCAAAAATTATGTATATATATATTTATGACCCTTTTTCCAGCAAGACAAGAACCCGGAGCAGAATTATTATTGTTATTGTTACCAAGTTCCTCAATAAAACAAGGTCACAAAAGAAGGTGATATTTTGCTACGCAAATACCAGAGCAACCTCGGGCTGGTTGGTGGCCGCCGCAGCACGGCCGCCTCTGAGGGCCGGATCCTGCCCCCAGGCGCACGGCTGCAGTCACCCCGGCCACGTGCAGCCCCCACCGCAGGACCAGGTCCTTGTTTAGCCCACTTCTCACGCCCCAGCCCCACCAACCACCGTCCTTCCCGAGGAGGGGCACGGCCCGTTCAGGGCTGCTGGGGCCCAGCAGCGCCTGCTTGGTCCCTGGGATGCTCGGCGCCTGGGCCGCCTGCCCGCCTGCACTGTGACCTGGCTTCAAAGTGCCAGAAGAGGTTCCCCGGCTCCCTTTGTGCCGCGCAGTCTCTTAATTGCACTTTTAAACACAGTGTAATTTTTGTAATTAACATTATGGTTTCAGAGGGCAGAGAAGCCTGCACTATGCTAATTACAAACTGGAGTAGTCGGCACAGAAATTCAAGGCTCCGGTTACCGGGGCCGAATGCAGTTTTTATGAAGGATTTCAAAGATCCTCCGTGGGCTCTGTGTTCTGAGTTATCATTAGCATTTGATAACATAAAGAATTTTTATAACATGTGACAGATTTCGATGTGAAGATTTTACCTGATAACTGGAAAATTTACATAAAGACCTTCATTAACTCTCCGCTCACATTACTGCCAGCATAAGAACTACGGCGTGCTGTCTCCCTGCAAGATGGGGCCGGGGAGCCAAAGAATTTGTGCTTTATAATAAAATTTATAGTACATTACGGAGGGAGGTTATAATAATCCTCAGTGATGTTGGGAATCAGAGCAATTCAAAGAGCGAAGGAGAGCGCGAGAGGTGATGGGAAGGATATTTCAGGATTGCGTGCTGCAGCACAGGCTGCGAGGACGGGCACCCAACTTCCAGGGCTCGGCAGCACAAACCACCACCACCACACCGAGCCGTGGGCTGCGACCCCTCTGGCTCATTTGCCCTGTGGTCTCTGTGGTTTGGGGTGAATGGGAATTTAACATCAGTCCTGCTGCCCCCCTGCTTGCTGCTGAACACGTGCTGCTGCATGCGGAGCATCACCCGTGCGGGACGCATCGTCCTTCACGAGGGATACGTTTCCTTTGTAGTTACAGAGGTAACATGTACCATGGAACAACATCATCGCAGATTTCAAAGTCCCCAGAAACAATTAGTAAAAGTTTATCAGCATCTCTCTTACAGCTGACACCTCCCATCTCCACAGACACTGTGGCATTTCCCAGAGGCTGGACCACTCCAAGCCATCACCCACTGAAGTCTGCCCAGCTGCACCTTCTGGATACTTTATCTTCTAACTGGTTCGTACTTATTCTCTTCTTCAGTAAATAACTGGAATTGCTCACCAGCACAGTGCCACGTTGCTCACAAACCTGCGTAAGCAGAAAGCCAAAACAAGCTGATGCACATAGCAAGCAAGGACGTGGCCGGACCTTCACAAACTCACCATGCTGGCCGACCTTAACAAACTCACCACGTTAGCCTCCTGCCAAACGGCTCCTCTGCAGCTTTTTGACGCTCTCTGCACCCATTTCTGAATTTCTTCCCAGGCCAAAAACCTCCCCAGAACCCTCAACTTCAGTTAAGGCAAAACACCTAACTCGTACTGCAGGAAAACCCCAGCAACCTCCAGCCGATGCCTAGGCCCCATTCCTCACGTCCCCGGCCGCCCTGTCAAAGCACAGCATCTATTTCACAAGCCTCCTACAGTCCTGTTGTGTGGGGAACAACCACACCGGGTTGTCAGAGTTCCCTCTGCAAAGGGATCTCCCTTTTTTCCAGTTTTGCAGACTCGGTGCTCGGAGGAACCAAAAAGCAACCTGAGATCAATGATCAAACTTTCGTAGTAGATGGCTTTTATTTTTACAAAATATTTGCTTCCAGCAGAGTGTATCTTAATTTACAAATGCAGAAATCTGTCATTAAGCTTTGACCCAGCTTCATGGCATTGTCAAATGCAATAACGTATCTTTTAATAGTTTTATATCAAGTAAGGATATAACATATCATTAGTTTAAATGTATTTGCAAGCAATTACCCCCACCAGGATATTTGTGAATGCTCATGCAAAATTGATGAAATTCTGACATGCTTAAACATTGTTCATTTAGCTCTATTCCTTATGTATAGAAAAAATAGAATAAATAATTCTGCTGCCACTTGCAAACTACCGCTCGGCATTTTCATTCTGCTCATGGTTTCTGTCCTGCCTTTAAACTATAGCCTTTGGTGATCATTTGGAAAAACAGTTTCATATATGTTTAATTTTAAATAGATGTACTAGATTATTCATTCCTCTTATTATTGTTCAATGCAGTAATTTAAACATGGACTAGATTTACTGCATGTCAGCTGCCTTTCTTTTACAAAATGGGATAAATTATTAAATGAGTAGAGGTTGTTTGACAACGGGTTTTCCAGTACTTCACAAAAGAAAGACCTTTGACATTCAGCTGTCTTTTGAAAAGAATAAAGAGTAAATCAATTAAGTCTCTACGCTGCGGTTCAAAAACACGCTGTTATGGCACATTCTTGCTTACCTCCAAGTTGACTTGGGAAGACTCAACCCAGTGCAGCAGCACCGCTAGGTAAATTATTGATTTAATTGTCAGGTTGTCTCGCAAGCAGCACTCTGGCCCAGCTACCTTAAACACAGCCATTTCCACAGCTCCTCTGCTCCTTCCCCGAGCTGCAGAAAACCATCGATGTCAACCTCTGCTAACATTTGGCACCACCTCAGAAGACCTTTTTAAAAGTACTTATTTCTGGCTGCATCCAGCGAAGGCTTTCTAAGGAGAGATGTCTTCGCTGCCTCCGCTGAGGACGCTTTGTGTTTACGAGCTTTTAGGGGAGGTTTTCAAGAAAGCTGAGGGAACGTCAGGCGCAAGACGCCGAAAGCTGCGATCCAGCCTGGGTACCAGGATATTCCCTGGCAGGGAAAGCCCTGAGGTGATGGAGAACTACACCAGCGGACCCAGTAACACATCTTTTCCTTCTTGTTCCTGTGGCCACTACTAATTGCTGCAAAGGTTGCAAAGCATTTGGGGTGCTTTGGAAGGAAATGGATTGGCTTTGGATATTATGTCAGCAAAATGACATAATTTAACCCAAACCTTTAAAAAAAAAAAAACGAATTACAAATTAGAGAATAAAAAAAAAAAAAAAAAGTCAATTTAGTCAAAGCAAAACCTAACCAAAAGCTCATTTTCTTTACCTGACCTAGAAGCAATGCACCAGAGGCACCAATTCCATCGACGGCCCTCTAACTCAGCAGTACAATGAAACACGTGGGTGCACACAGCGGAGTCTGGAGTCTGCAACCCAGCCTTGGCATCATGGAAATTTACAGATCATCACTTTTTTGGTTTCCTTTTCTTTTTTTGTCTCTGCAGAAACCAAGGGTGAGTTTTTTGCTCAGTCACAATTAAGATTTGTTTCATTTCAGTGACTGTTCTCGATCACGTCTTGTATCTTTTTGATCGTGTTTTTCCATTTCAAGCAACACAAAACATTGGATATGCTAGGGGCCAACCCAGGACATGAAGGGAAATCACTGAGGTTACACACAGTGTAACTCTGGGGTCTCCTAAGTCCCCTCCTTGCTGGTGAAGGATGCTCACTGCTTCCTTTAGGTTGGAGTCTCGTTCACTCAAGCTTTTAGCATCCCAAGTGGCAGGATTTGCATCAGCTCCCCTGGGAGACTGCTCCTGCCTGGAAGCTTTCCGTGCTATTCACCTCCAGGTTTCTATTTCTCGGCTTTCCCTCCAGGAGAAGAGCTTTTTGAGCAGCGTGACAGCTCGCACGAGGTCTCTGGGCCTGAGGACTCCCCCAAGGCCAGCTCTGCTCAGGGGTGTCGTGGCTCTGGCTGCCACCGAGCAAGAGGGAGATGCATAAATTTTAAAACCACAGATTATTTAAAATTATATGTGTATATAAAGTTACCTCTTCCCATAAATAATTTCCAGGCTGCAATATTTTGCCTCGTGGCAGAAAAACGAAGGCAGCGAATGTGAGTTTTGCAACTACGTTTTCCTGGGAGGGGATGGGGCAGCTCGTACACAGCCCGCTCGGGAAGCGGCTCGCCAGGGTTTTGCAAACTCTCACCATCCTACTTTAAAGTATTGCTCGCAGAGAAAAGGTTAAATGAGGTTTAAGTGCCACATAATAAACCTTCACTGTTCATAAAGTCGCGTGATAAATGCGTGCGGTTGCTCTGGATAAAAACGCCGAGGTCGGAAGGCGAAGTTGGGAGGTGACGGCCCCGGGGACCCAGCGTGGTGGAGACTCTGGAGCCTGCGGGTGCGATACGGGGTAACTCCGTGCCCACCACAGGCACGCTGCTTGCTCAAAACAACAAGCTTTGAACCCCAGTCCTGATAGGGAAGCGAAGCGGCGGCAGTTTCGGCACCCATTTGGGAACGGGGCTCGCCAAGACCCCGAAAGCCAAGGACGACTGCGGAGGTCAGGGCCCGCTCCTGCCGCGCGGGCAGGGAGGCACCTCGGCGCAGGGAAGGGCCCGCGGCAGCAAATGGAGCTCGACGCCGCTGATTGCGCTTCAGACGAGCGGAATGGAGCTTCAATTATTATTGTTATTTTAAAGCGAAACTCTGATTGCTAGGGGCATCCCAATTTTATCGAGCTCATTTTATTTTCCCTACGTTTATTTGAATAATATGTCCTCTGCTTGCAATAAAAAACGCCATATACCCCATCACCACAAGTAGCAGTTTATATAAACATAGCATTGTCCTGATGAGTTCAGAGATGAACCCATTTGTTTACAGAATTTCTCCAGAATTTGTAATATTTATGATTTAGAAAACAAACCGAAAGGGAAACGTCCTGTATGGTGAGGAGCTGTTGTGCCTGCAGATTTGATGCGCAAGGTGTGGAAGTGGTCGCAGGATAGCAACCGTGTTTAAATAATAAAAAAGCACAAACTTTCAGTACAGTCTCCTCCCTTTGGACCCTCGGAGACAGGGCACTTTCAGCTCTGATGGGGGCTAAAATTCAATGCCAGGGTGGTCGAAACCCCCCTGTGGCAGCATTTTAAGAGCATCAGGCTGCTTCTGTATGTTGCGTGTGATGTTGGTGCAACCACAGAGGGCCCTGGAAAGAGCAGGACCCAGAGGCTCTGCGGGGTGGACAAGGACAGGAACCCCGGTGACGTGGGACAAGAGGAAACAACCGGGTCAAGGACCCCTCGCTCATCCACTGCAGCACAGGGATAGAGGAGAGACTTTGTGGAGGACTGAAAATGCACTGAAGTCTGAAGAATGGAGTAAACGGGAGAAGGATTTCGTTCCTTAGTTACGCCAAGCCCAGATGCTCCATCTGGTGAGAAGGAAAAGGGATTTCCCCCATGGGACATCTAACAATAAGGACTTTACATCAGCAGCACATCAAGAGACGATATTACTCTAAGTGCCTTAAAATAATAAATAAAAGAGAGCCCTTTTAAAGAGGTTCCTTCATGGGTTGTATCCTTCGAAGCCAATACAGAGATAGACCTCGCACATTGCCGCGGTGCCCATCAAGCATCAAACGTCATGGTGGGAAAGATCAGGAGACTCCAAAAGGGGATTTCTTTCCCCGGCCCCATGCTGTAGGACGCCCGTGGCAGGCAAGCCATAAACCGAGCGGTTTGTACGAGGGCTGGCAAACGTTCAGTTGCAAGCGGAGGCACTGCACAGGCGAGGCGCTTGTTAGTGTAAGGGCCCATCCATAAATTGTGTTTTTACAATAATTTCCTTCAAATTGGATTGTCGTCATGATCAGAGAGCCATTTACTGGAAGCAATTGCTAATTACACACATGTCCCCTGTAGGGAGGATGTACAGCAAAATGAGTGTTTTGGAGGGAATTTCTTGTGTTTCGTACCTCCTACAATTTCACCCGTGGACATTTTCCAGCAGGCCAGACTCTGAAGTTCTTCTTCATTTGACTTCAGCAAGAGTTCTGGCTCAGCACGGCCCTGCGAGACTCCACTGTATATGTTTTGGTCAATTACAAAACAAAACATGAATACAAACACTCTTTGAATCACTCCAAAAATCCCGTAGGACACCTCATTCGTCCTGCTGACAACTAAAATATTTCCGTTTCAGCCTGTTCCCACCTCAGTTTTCGCTGGCCAGCCTGGCGTGTCTTCCCTCCATCTCTTGGGAGACCACTCCACAGATCACTAGACCGTGTTTTTTTCCATGGCATCACTCTCAGTTTTCCTTTGCTCAGTTTCATCCCATTACTCTTCCCACTTAAAATATCCCAAATAAATCCTCTTACACACTCCCCAGCAGCTTTTCCTGTCTATCCGCATTCCTTACCAGAAACATCTTTAACCCTGCTCCTAAGCGAGTTAACAAGCCAGATCTGCTAAGGATGGATTTCACTGCTTTGGCAAGCAGCTGTCTGGAGAGGTACGTTCACTCCTGATTTCAGGTCCGGTACTTTTGTACTGCTTCAGGACCCCTGCACGTTGCCTTAGCAAAGTTTTGCTGCTGCGGCGGCAGGGCTGTGCTCAGGGGCAGCCGCAGGTGCCTGAGCTGTGCCACCCCTCTCTGGCTTACAAAGGAACAGCGACGGCCAACTTTGGGTATTGCACACAACCCCAAGTGTTCTGGTCCTGCTCTCCCCAACACCTCTCCCCTACGTGCACCCACCACGTCTGCATTTGAGGAGCCGAACAGTAAGTGGTCAGCAATGAGGTCTGGAAGAGCGTTTTCCCACAGCACCACTTCTGGAGTTGGGATATTTTGCTTTTTCTTGTGAAAATGCTAGCTAGAAAAACAGCCTCTTGCTTCTTTTCCTAAATTTACAGGCAATCCACAGAAGAAAACATTTAGAAAATACATAGCTAAGGAGAACAACTAATTCCTCCTTCTCGTATGACAAAACACAACAAATCACCCTGATAATTACAGCAACATGCGTCAGGACCCGCAGGAGCTGCCTGCAAGAATGATAAGCCCTTGGCCATGCGGTTACCTTGCGATACCCAGAGAAACCCACCCGGATGAAAGCAGCTCCGCTCCTGGAGCAACCCCAGCGCAGGAGCTCCTCCCGCGATTAATCTGAGCGGGGATCTGCAGCGCAGCCCACTCGTGCTGTATTTCGTCACTGCCATAAAGAACTACAGAAGCTATCTGCATTTCTCCCCTTCGGCTGCGTGGGGTTCTTTCAGTGAGGGTATCATGGGGGAGAGCAATGAATGCTGTTATTTTATTTAGAGACCTTGGGGTTTGGACGAGAGCTGGTGAAAGCCGCTGGGGTAGAGCATTCTCCACCAGGAACTCCCATTTTTACGGAGCGGGCCTCGGTGCAGGGCACAAGCACGTTCTGACAGCATTTCATTTAGAGCCAAACTGAACCACGGTGTTTTGGTGAGAATCAACTCCAAAGTTAAACTCCATTGGAACAGAGCGAGTCAATTATTCATTGCAAAAGAAAAAGTTGTTCTGAACTGTTACTTTACATTATATTCCTAATTATAAAAGAAAAGAAACGCATAATTGGAATGAAACCTTTTGATTTATTGAACTAGAACATTTTGACTAATTCAAAATAGCATGTCCTAGAAACGTGTTTTTCACAGGCAATTTCAACTTGGCGCTTTTGTTCCAATTCAGAACAAAACTACAATTTGAAATCACAAATTTCCCAGTTAAATAGAAAAGATGATGTATGAGAAAAGCGAGCAGCTCACACAACCCTGATGGCGATATTACATGCAACTCCATTTCCAGAAACTCTGAAGTAGCTTTAGGGACTTCTGAACGGAGAAGACGGGATACCGAGCAGCACAGGAACAAACAGGTCATGTAAAGATGCAGGAGTCGGATAGGAAATACGGTGCTGTTCCTCAAATGAGATAGCATCAGTTGTGTGTGTGTAAGGATGTGTGACAACCCTCAGGGCGACCGGGTGCGACTCCAAGCTCGTAATTCAGTGGGCAGAACAAACCCTGGGCATCCCTAAATGACCCCTTCGTTAGATCTAGGCATGACTGCTATATGGAGGTTGGTTTACAGCATTCTGGCTTCGTGTCCTTCGTTATATGCTGTAGAGCTTATTGCTTTTGTTGAACCCACACTTTATCACAGCTCAAGGGTTATAAGAGGCTGCAAGACTTGACTGCAGCTTTTGGCCGTGTGTGATAGACACCCTGGTGCCACCATGGTGCCTCCAAAACATCTGTTCCTCTCGGGAAAGATGTCACTGCCTGTGCCACTGCTCCCTGACGTCCCACGCGGCTGCCTGACGTCCTGCTCCCTCCGGAGAGCAGGTCAGGGATGTCTGGAGGAAGCATTTGAGGGAGGAGATCTGAAGGGCAAAAGCTTCCTCAACGGCACTCATTGAAGACACCTCCTTCTCCCCAAAACATTCAAATATGCACATTTGCTTTAATGTGCACTTAACTTCTGAAGTATAAATGCTCAAAAATCCGTGAAGTGGAAGAACAGAGGTTCTCCTCACTCAGCCCAACTGCCTAGCTCTAGCACTTCACACCACGCAGGGAGCAGCAACAATAGGAAACAAAGACCTCAACTGAGAAAGGAAAACACAGTTAGGGACGGCAGCGTGTTTGCACTGCGGCTGCAGTCAAGCTGCCACGAGGAGCACAACGCCCTCGACTCCCAGTTACCCTCTGGACAGGTTTTTCAGCAGCTCTTTGGGGCACTGCCACCCGTGGGGCAGCGGAGGCCCCGGGCTGCTAGGCAAGGAGAGGGCTACCGGCTTTCCTCAGCCTCATGTAGAGGGAAGTCCCTTGAAACGAGATGCTTCCCCGTGCTCCAGCACCCCGCTCTGGCCCGGCAGAGCCCAGGGCGGGCAGGCG
Organism: Nettapus auritus; assembly: GCA_011076525.1. Lineage (NCBI taxonomy): Eukaryota > Metazoa > Chordata > Aves > Anseriformes > Anatidae > Nettapus > Nettapus auritus. Next base: position 15,389,720 of record CM021767.1, read on the forward strand.
ACACATTGCTGTCCCTGCCATTTCTTGTAGTGGGAAGGAAGAGCAATGACCAGGCCACAGAGTAGTTAACTACACAACTGCTACCTAATGATCCTAATTTGCATGATTTTAATAATAATGAGTAAAACCAAACTGTTAAGTTGCACTTTCTACCTCAGCAAAACCGAGCTGTAATTGTGTAGAGAATAATTTTATGGGTGAAGTGTGCCCTATATTATAAGAGATTAGAATAAAGTGCTCTAATATGCAATGTCTTAGCAGGTGCAGGCACTTACCTGGGCAATTAAAATCTTTTTAATATACAAATCACAGCCAATGAGACCACTGGCATGACAAACTGGATCTTTCAGGACATATTGTGTTTGTCTAAAATAGATTTTTGTTTGCTAGCAATGATTTGTCTAACTTTTGTTTAAAAGAGAAAATGACCGAACGCAGATTAATTTGCAGAAGATTCTTAAAATGCTTATATTATATCATTTCCGTGAAAGCATTTACGTGTCCCTATCTTTGTGTAACACATGCATTAATGCCCTTTGATTAATATCTCTTTTTAAAAATATACCACATATAACAATTGATATATTTCAATATTATATCTGCTAGGGACTACTGGGCTGGGCTGAATAGAATTTGGCCTTGAATTAACAAGCAGATCATGGAAAGCATATGAAATTTTCCTTAATTGATTGATTCATTAAGTTCATTAAATGCCCTCCTTTGTGCTCAGAGTACTCTGTAAATGTGGGCAGGTAAAATAGGTGCAATGTCTCCTGAGAAATGCAGAAGATGTGCTCCAGGTATTCCTGAGCAATTCTGAAGGAAAAAAAAAAAAAGAAAAAAAAAAAAAAAAAAGGATTCCAGCAACACCCAGACCTGCACATAAAATCCTGCTATATTCATAGTTTCAGATTCCATTCCACATGACACGATTTTGCATCCAAAGTCCTTCCGAAATTTTAAAAAGAGGGAAGGCTGAGACGTGTGGCTCGTCACCCAGGGCTGCCTCCTGTCCCAAGCCACCCACAAACCCACTTCCCAGATTTTTAGGCCCCCGAAACGGATTTTGGATGAAGACAGTAAATTGGAGTCTGAGGGCAAAACGACTGCCCCTTCCTCCTGCCTGCCTGGTGGAAAACGATCCCGGTGGTTTCCCATCAGTGAACCCCAGCCTGGCTGCTTCCCCACTCAATTCACACCTCTGCCTCTGCAAAGAGGCGCAAATTGCACCTCCTGGAGCTGCCTCCCGAGGGGATTCGTCTCAGCTCAGGGCAAGCAGTGTTTGCACAACTCCCCCTCCTCCGAGCAACCCCTGGGCCTCAGCCTTCGTCCAGGGATGGTCCCAGCAGGGCTGCGGGCTGGGTCCCAGCGGGATTGGCGCTGCTCCGGTGTCCGCAGCCACGGGACGTGCCCTGCTGCAGCAGGAGGCATTCATTCCCTCCTCCTCCTCGGAGGCTGGTGGCCGGGCTTCCCTTTTGAGGCTATGGAGAGAGACAGGCACCTGCAAACCACGAGCTGTAGGACCCGTGCTGGCCACCAACTGGGCAGCATGGTTATCTCGGGGGTGATGGAGATGCCCAGGGACCCGAGCCCGGCCGGAGCCCCTTCCCGTGGGGAGCAGGGTCCCTGCAGAGGATGCGCTGGGGAAAGCAGGGGCTGCCCGCTGTGCTGTGGGGATCCTTTGGCCGCCCCAAATCCCCTGGGCGCTTTGCCAGCCCAGATCTCTCCTGTAGGCTTACACCAGTAACCACAGCATACTTGGCTCTCCTGTCACTAAACCGTAAGCATGGGAAAATCCCTGAAGTTACCTGCGCCTTACAAAATAATAACCAGGGAAAAGGAAAAATAAAAAAGCAAGCTCCAAGCCTCCCTGCTTCTGCTGCGGAAACGACTTAAAACCAAGCTTTGGTTCATACCCAAGCTACTGCCTTAAAGAAGCTCAAAGCCCTTCAGCACTTGGGCGTACCGACACGGCCAGGACCAACGCTCTGCTTCACCCGGTCCAAGTTCGGTGGAAAATCCGCATCTGCAGCTGCTTTACATGCCCCTGCGTTCTCATTTCCTCAGCCAAAAGTCTTCCACGATCAAGCCACAAATTAATCTAATTATTTGGATATTTAGGCTCGAGTCAGCAGACAGTGAGGCATGTGCTGAGTACGGCCTGGGCAGTGTGACTGCTGGGGGACTATTTAAAGCCAGGCGCGTGCCCGAGCGCTGCGCTGAATGAAGCCTCGGTGACCACGTCTACAGGAGCTGGCTTTAGACAAACTGGTTCTAGGCAAGCAGAGAATTGCCTCTGAATAGAGAAGCAGAGCACGGGCAGGTATTTACCGGGTTTCACAAGCATGTTATGAAAGGAATAGATCGTTTTTACTAAAAAACACTCAACATATGGCTGAGGTATCTGGAATAATCATGAGAATGGAACAATAAACAAGAAATATTTTTGTAACTCATCATATGGCGACTTTGACGAGTTTGATGAGACGTGTCTCACCTTTAGCATCGCCTTCTACAGGCTGGCCACTGCTACATCGGGGGCTTTTTTCCATAGCACTGATGTGAAGGTGCGGGGTTCTGCAGGGGCAGGCATCGGGCCAGCCTCGCCTTGGCCCTCCGGTCTGCCTGTGCGAACGAAAAGCGACTCGCAGGGAGACCCTGCCACCACAAATAACAGCACGGGGCACGCGGTGCCGTAAATAGTTAAATGAAACAAAACAAAAGAGTGAAAGCAAACTGTCAGAATATCATCTTTCCAAGTCTAGCGTGGGCGGTTATACGCAATACTTAAAAATGTTGAAAGCAGCTGAATTACCCAGCCCCACTGCCCTGACGCTCACACCCCAGCAGGAGGGCGCGAGGCCCCTCGGGCCGGCCGCACCAGCAGCTCCGGGATGGGGAAGGAGCCCTCGCTCGCCCTGGGGAAGCCCAGGAGCCGCTGCAGAGGGGCACCACAGTGCAACACCTTCCTAAAGCACCTCCCGCCTGCCCAGTCGCACCGAGATGCTGGCCCCTGCTTTTCTTGCCCGAAGACCTGGCTCTGGGCCGTGCCCGGGCCAAAGGCTCCGGCAGCACCTGGCTGCGGCTCCCGCCTCCACCACCCACTGGCTGCCTGACCCCGCCGGCGCTCATGATGCATCGTCCCGTCACCCTCACCGTTTACAGCAAAAAAGCTATTTAGCCGGTGCCTGCAACCCTTCAGCCCGCAACGCCTTGACAGCAGAGGTTATAGGGAAAAAAAAGAGAGAGAGAGGGAGAGAAAGAAAGAACAATGTGCAATCGGCACTGCATTAGAGATGGAAAAAGTACTTAAAGCCTGCAACATTCATCAAGGCTGAATACATAAATGCCACATTTTGAATAAGCCAAGCAAAAGACAATGACAAAGGAAAGGCGCGTTGCTTCAGGAATCTCTATCATTTTCATTTGCTGCTGTCAGGAACCTGTTTTTTGCCTCTCACTCTATCAGCCATTATAGCATTAATGAAGTAACCTCACATAGTTATTGACTGGCTTGTCAGAGTCCCTGCCTGATCCCTTAATAGAAACCATTGGTCTTCAGTTAAAAATGGGGTGAGCTGGGAGGTGCTGTGGGCATGTGCTGAATTTCAAGTGCACTCCTGAGGTTATCAAAAGCCATGAAATGCAAATTATTATATTTTTTAAACACACAGATTTCATGCAACTGAGCATATAAAATTGACTAATACTGTACTTTATGCATTCCTAATAATGTTTCCAAATACGCTCTGCATATGATCTTCCCCCAGAAAGTTGTGGGTGGTATTTGAATAAGCAGAAATGGGCCTAGTTTTATTTTGTGAATAAAGTAGTTTCCTGGATGTTGCAAGTCTCTGTTCCTTCTAATATAAGGTAATGTTTATGCACTGTCTGTTCAAACAACATGGGTAATCCTTTGTCTGATTTTCTGTCTCAGATCAAAATCATTTTTCCTTCACCTTTCCCACCCCTCCTTTCATAAAGCATCCTAAGTCCCAGAACTGGTATATTCTCATTTACTAGAAACTGAGGGTTGGCAGAGGCTCTAGAATAACTTATTTTCCCAGAAGGTGGCAAATCCAGGGAGTAATCTGGAACACCGAGCTGTTAATTCCAGCACCACCCCGCCACTGCTCTCGGGAGCTGGGTACGTTACGGCACCGGCACGCGGCGATGCACGAACGGGGCAGGACGTGGGCACATCCTCTGGCATTCGGCACGGCAAGCTCTGGGTGAGCTTTTGGGAGCTCCACCAAGGAGGAGCCATGGCCCACGCTGTCGTGGCATGAGCATCGCCAAGAGCCTTGGCATATAATGCTCTCCAACCCTGCATCCCCGCCCCATGCGAAACCTGCTTCCCTAACTCAGCCAGCTCACTGAGGTCAAGCTGTACCTGCAGGTGAGTCTTTAAAGCTTCTCATCAACACAGGTAGCCCTCACCATCGTGCTAATCCCCTGTCTTTCTGTCAAGGAGAGTCTCAAAGGTTAAACGTTACGGCTGATTTTGAAAACAGCAACGAAAAACTCCTGTCTCACTCAGTGCAGACAGCAACGGGAAGAACAGTTGCTCAGCCAGACCTTATTCGAGATTGCTCAGACCTCCTGGGTCTGCAAAACTGGGTTGGCATTCTCAGAAGAACAGGCTCCCATAATCATTGTGGTCTCTTCTCTCTTCTGATTGGGCTAAAATTCTCTAAGAACAACTCTCATGGCACTTTCACATCCCTGGTCTGAAATTAAGCACATTGTTCCTAATGAATACTCTGTTTGTTGATTTGGTGACACTTTTTATAAGCCTGACATATCACGAAATTCCCCTTTTTTTTCCTGCTTTCCCCAGTTAATTATTTGCACTCCCTCACAGATGTACCTTCCATAAAAACAGTCGGTGGGTAGCACGTTAGGGATGTCTTTGGCTTCACCTATTTCCACACCATCCCTTTAGGCCGGTGCCATCAGCACACGGTCCCTTGCACGGTCATGGGAGAGCCGCAGGGCACGGCGAGGTCTTGGCTGCTGCAGATCATGAGAGGGGCTGGTGACCATCTGCGAGGGGACCACAGCCCAGGACGGGCTGGTGCTGACATGACCATCTTCTAGTTCAAGTACTTATCCTGGGTTCCTCCCCCATCCTGAGTGTTCCTGATCAGAAACCAAATCTTGATCATCATCGTCACGCAGCGCAGGCTCATTCTGGCTGAACACAAACAAGTTTTCTCCCTGCATATGGGGGGAAAAAAAGCCAACAACACAGCACCCCTTTCCAGTTGAGTCAAGGTCCCTGACAAAATAATCGTGACCGCAACACCTGCACTTCCTACCAAAGCTCAGGAAAACTTGAAGCTTTTCTTTTGGTCCGGTGCAAAGTCCAAGCTGCCAACAAACAGCTTCTGGGGTTGCTCGCAGATCCGCGCTTGAGTGAGCTGCATGCTAGCGATCTGGAGACGGGCAGAGCTGGGGGTCAGGGGCCGACACTTTTCGAGATCCTCACTTCCCAGAGACTGGTCTGTCCTCTCATAAACCTCCCACAGCCGCCTCACCTATGGGTTTTGTCTGTCTTCTGTTTCTTTCCGGGTTAAGCTGACGCTGTGTTTGCAGCACAACTCCAGACGACACCAGCCTGGCCCACGGCTCTGCAGCAGTGCAACGAGTGGCTCGGGTGGCACGCTGCTGCCACGAGCTCATCAGCTCCCAACTTCTAATTGTGCTTAATGACTGCTGAAAGGAACCGAACGATCACGAGTGAACTTCAGCTTCCCTGGTAATTAATATTGTTATTAGAGAAATGTTAATAATTATTGGACTCCAATCTAGGGAGCATCAAAGATTGAGAGCGTCTCCAAGAAGACCCGCAGCCTGCCCGGCTCCTGCGTTGTGCTTCTCAGCTTTGTCCTCATTTTGAACGTGCCTCTGACTAACGTCTGCCCCGGTGAGAGCCCAGAAAATCCTCCTAATTGACTGCGAGGAGCTCTGCTCATGTCAGACGCCCGCAGCCTTGGCCTTGAGACCATCTTTGTTTTGGGGACACGCTCTGTGGCCCTAGCAGAAACGCGCATGGCTTTTGTGCGGCGCAGCTGCCGCTGCGGGCGATGCCGGGGCGAGCGCTGCTGGGCGGCACGACGGACTTTCACACGAGCGGCCCAGGACTGGAATCATTCTTAAAGGTTGCTAAATATCAAATTTGCAATTGCATTGGCTGTATGCAAACAGGCCTGCTATTTTGTGCGTTTTGTTGAGAGCAATATATTTGGCATGCAAAAGCAGTGTCTTCGGGGATTTTTGTTAAATAAGTAGTCTGGACGCATTGTGAGAGGCAGAGTAATTAGCATTCACTCAGCCCAGCAGGACAGCAATTTAAACTTTTACAAGGAGTCAAAGTTCAGGATGCTGCCCTGCCATCAACTTTCTACATACAGAAGGGATACAGACTGGAATATCCAAATGTTTCAGGCTACTCTGGGTTATTTGAAGCTCCAATAGACACATTACTATGGGGAAATTGCTTAATCTGCTCCAGGATTTATTGCTATTGTACGTTCCGTACGGAGGTCTTGGAGGGTCAAGGAAGGGCTGCGCGCGGTGCAAGTATTTCATACCGTATTAAAAAGTTTCTGACCGTACCTTTAATCCTCAAAATCATCACATCCCATTTTTATGCAGACACGCACAGAAAAACACCCCACAAAGCGAAGCCGCGTTTCCACCCCACTCACAATAACCCCACGGCGTGGGGAGAGCAGCAGGCAAAGCAATTTGCTGCTCGCTGCAGTCTGGGAAATGGCAAGTTTGTTGTCATATACAGCAAATAAATACAAAAGTCAGAAGGGAAAAAAAAAAAAGCCCTACTGCGTTGGATTGATTTAAGACTAAGTGCATGCTGCCAGAGAAATGGATTTTTTTCACCCGTTAGGCAGTCGTTTTCACAAACGTACGATGTGAGCACTGATTAGAGCTCATGGAGAAAAGAGCGTCTGGGGCCAGGTTGGTTTGTTTGGGTTGGGCTTTGGCTTTTGGGGTGTTTGGGATTTTTTTGCTTTGTATTACTTTTTGCTCATCCCGCCTGTCGCTCCCCACGGCCGGCGCAGGGAGGGAAACCCAGCACCCTGAGGACAGGGGGCTGCAGCCAGTCACGGGAGGGAAATACTTTGCCCCACGTCATGGAATTCTTCGGGAGCTTCCAGTGAGAAACCAGTAACGATTTCTTTTCCCCCTTGTTCTCCCACCCCAGGCTTTCACTTATAAGAGAAGGCAAAACTGACTAGAAAGAGGAGATAAGAAGGACATGTGCAACAGCACATGAGTTTTGGAGATGATTCACACCCAGTGAAAGCAAAACAACCTGAGGAGGAAGGAAATCTGGGTACCGCAGAACTAAGTATAAATTTTTTTAAAAAGGCGGGGGGGGGTGGCATCAAAAACAATCTCCTCTGATTGCCCTGAAAAGTACTGTCATTATTCTGCTGGCTTTACTTGGTAAAAAGTGTTGAAAAATAATCACTCTGAGTTTTGGTGGCACCTTTCTGCTGCAGAGAAATGAATGCAAAAGCAAAGCGCAGAGGCACGAGGAAGCGGCACGGCAAAACTGCCGACCCCTCGCAGGAGCAAGCACCAGTTCTGCGCGTTCCCCACCTTCACGGGAGCCTCCAACTAGAAAGAAAACACAAACTCATTGTTTGCAAATACAAGCAGGATCTCTGAGGTTCTCGCCCGGTGTTATTTGCCAAGCACAACAAACGCGGAACACCAACAGCTCGGCCCCTTCCCGTGCGGAGGACCGGCGAGGGGCACTGCCTCGCGGCAGGGCTGCGGCGCGCAAGGCAGGGGCCCTCGGCCTCCTCACCTCGCTGCACGAACAAAGGCGATTTCTTGCCTTCCCGCTGTACATGAACAGACAAGGCATTAAGTAACTTCTCTGAGTCAGTAATTCTGGCTGCCCCGTGCCTTCAGGAGGAGATGGGGATGGCTGCACGGCTGCTCTGCTTCACTGACGTACCTGGCAATGCCTCCGAAAGGGAGACCAACGTGCTCCCCCCGCGATGCAAATGTGTACTGGTTTAGTCACTGGGACGTACAGAGTCTCTTTTTTTTTCTCCTTCATTTTAAGCCTACCAAACTTCCTGAGGGTGAGTCCTGAGGACTGTCAGAAGTGGCTTCCCCAGACATCGGTGTGTTAACCAAAATTAAGCAGAGAAAAAAATAAACCCACGATTAATTGCACGGGATTTCCAGACTTGGTGCTTCTAAGAGTGTGAAGATTTGGGTGTCTGTCTGACGGCTGAGTGGTAGCACTTCGTGGCACCACACACCACGTCGAGGCCAGCAGCCCTGCCAGCACGCAGGGACCCAGCACCCAGCCCCCCCACCGAGACCCCCAGTCGCAGCCCCGCACGGCGCCGTCCCCTTCGCCTTCCTCAAGGCCCATCTCCACCACGCGTTGAGACAAACCCTTACTCGCAATTTTCTCCTCCTGCCACAAGTGCATTTTCTAATTGAAAAAAGAAGCAACTTGTTTTAGTGTCACAGGCTTTAATTAAGCATAGTTTGTCTAGAATAGCTGCAGGGTTTATTTATTATTTATTGAAGAAAGGTTAGTTATTTACCGGGGGGGCGGGGAGCGGACAGCGGTATTACAACTTCACAGCATAAATCACCCAGCCCATCACTCACCCGGCTTTAGGACACTGGTGGATTACCAGCAGGGTCAGGAAAAATATTTCTTTTACTGATAAAGCGTTGCATAATGAGGGTATTTTTGGTAGTTTCAAGCCTCCCTGTAAGCAGCGGTTGTTTCTGGTCACCGTCCAAGGACGAGACATTGGCTTTGTCCTGGGGGGTGGGAAGTCCCCTAACGCCTTGTTTTGCACCTTACGTGCAGGAATGTCGCGACATCGCCGCGATGGGCACCGAGAAGGGCACTGCTGACAGCAGGGCCGTGCTGAAGGCCTACCCCTGCACATCAGGATCAGCCCTAGGGCTAAGGGTCCGCACGCGGGGACGCATCCCCCATGAACAGGTACCCACGGAAATCCTGCACCCAGAAGGAGGTTCCCACGGCCCACAGGACGTTGCTAAGAGCACCTCCTGCAACCCCACGCCAAGGCAGCGCCGGTCGCTGCCTCGTCGGAACAACGCCAGCTCACGCTCTGCTCAGCTCCTCACCTGGGTTTTCCAGGAAGGAGAAAACAGCTTCAGAGAGAGCCTTCCTCCTCACCCAGGGATGTTATCTCGGTTATCTCCTAGCCCCCCAGCACACAGAAGAGGCTAACGCTGCAGAAACACCCCCGCCACGCACCCTGCCCCCTCCTGCACATGGGGGTCCCCACAGATCCCCCCCGGCCCCACAAGCAGACGCAGTGCTTGTTGCAGAGCTGCTCCCGCTGCGAGAAGCTCCCCGCCAGCAGGGGACTGTTAACACCAGTTCGAGGGCAGGGGCCTATAAAGCCAGTGAGGGGCCCATAAAGCCAGTCCAAGTCATATTTTTTGCTTTTTTTAATTAAAAAAAAAGCTTTAACTTTCCCCTCACCACTTCTGGGCTGAATTGGTTTGATCCAGAGAGGTAGTTATGCATAAGAGTAACCACTTTATATTGAATTAGGGGATTTCTCATGCAACACATCTCACCAATTACAAGGCAGGGATGCAATTCTATGATTTATAATACATTATACTGTTAAGTAATATAACATTATAGATACAATTTGTACCTATCTCTCCATGGATTAGAGAGGTGGCACATGAAGAGTGGATCATTAAACAGCAGTGCAAGGCCAGGGGCCAAGCACTTCTGTTTAACAAGCTGCTCCAAGTACCACCTCTCTAATCCACGGAGAGAGAGAATAAATTGTTCCTGTATCTTGTTATAAATCATGTTCTTTTGGGTTTTCTTTTTTTTTTTTTTTAATTAAAACAATAATAATAATAATTTCTGTTTAGGGCCATCTCTTCCTGGGGCTGAGCTAGTTTAAGCTGAAGACGCTTCTGTTCCGGAACCAGCCTGAAGCCAGATTGTGTAATTTACAATCTGGCTGAATTTGGGGGTGGCAGGGGAGCGAGATGGCTGCACCATCCCTCTGGGTGAAGGAGATCGCCCTCCTGGCCAGGCCAGGCCGTTTGGAGGCTGAAGCACCCAGGTCCTCCCAGCCACAGCGGCGCAGCTGGAGCTCAGGCAGCAGGAGAGGACAACCGGCTCTGAGCTGCCCCAAGCAAGGCGGCTGTGAATAGCATGGGCTGGGAGGCGGGAGCTCTGGACACATCCTTGCTTCATCAGGAAGGAAAAAGGCATTGCATGGTGTCCTGGGAGCAGCCAGCAACCCATCAGCACCCGGTCTGCACAGCACATGTCCAACACGCACCCCCGCAGACATCTGGGTGACACCAACGTCTTCACGGGGGCGACTCCACGCATGCCCCACGGGCACTCCCCAGGCCATGTAATCCTACTGCCATCCCCACGCAAACACTAAAAAGCAGCCGAAGCCAGGTAAGGTGGGGGCTTCGGGAGGACAGGGTTGACACAGCGGTATTTTAGCACAGGGTGTGCACACCTGCAGCAGACGAAGGTGAGCTCTTTGACCTCTCTCCCGTTTATATTCTCTCTCCAGCTCTGCAGACAACACGATGCTTTGTAACTTTGGTGCCAATATTAGGGTGCCGTGCCTCAGCGTCCTGGTTTATTAAACTCAATTATAATCCCCTTAAGTATGACAACAGCTTTAATAACACCACAGCCGCATGGCTCCTGAGGAGGGCAGCACAATGAAGGAGGCTGGAGATGTAAGGACCCTGTTAGGCTGCCTTATAGACCCTAACTCATGGTGGGACAAGTCATTGATTTCTATTGACAATTTCATTGTAATGTCAGAACGTAGCCTGAATTCATCTTTCATCCACTTCAAAAGTAAACAATGGCCCTTGAAATAGAAAAAGGATGGAGCTAAAAAAAAAAAAAAAAATAGAACCCAGTTTTTCCTCAAAAATTAATGGAGAACCAAGACCATTTGGTAACTACGTAGAGCACAGCAAACTATTGATAGAGCACGTTATTTGACAAATTTTATCACTGCTTCAATTTTCAAATTATTCACAAACCTGCTGCCATTCATTCAATTCCTTTCAATTTATGAATCTATATTAAATTAGCATTCCACAGAAGCTATTTTCAGCCTAAGATCATCTGAGTGATATTTACAGCACTCGCTGATGAGACAGCATCATCTCCACCCTGACAAGGTGCCCTGGTTGAGCAAGCAGATCTTAAGCAAGTAGAGGCTGGGGGAGACTTTGATCAGGCCTTCGACACATTATGTTTGAAAGAGAAAGAAAAAAAGGAAAGGTTGTCAGGACTTGGCATTGACACCGCACTGCATTAGGCGTTTCTATTAATAAAGAACAGCAATCAAGTCTAGAATTATTGCGGATCTGTTCACAGGCAGAGAACGTATGTTCACATGGTCTAAAATGCAAACGACATGGCCAAGTCATTCAGGCTTTTTTTGTTTGATTACCTCTGGGCCTCAGCTCTGGTCTGGGGCTTTGCGTGTTTTTCTACAGCGAAATGTGTGCAGTTGTGTAGGACAGAGAACTATCAGCATGGGTCCCCACCGCATTTCTAGAGGCTGGACAGAATTACTTCGTGTCTGCAAAATGCAAATGGAAATGTACTAATTTCTAGTTTTCAGACACCTGTTGCTCTTCACCACCACTGTTTTCGTAGGCACGAATCTGTCCAGGGTGCAGGCGAGAAGTTTCTCCGGACTTCAGGCTCTGAAGTCCTTCTGAATTCCTCCTCAAATATCAGGCACACTGGCAGATGGGAATACTGAAGTACAGATTTCTGTGCCATGATGAAAGAGAAAGAGACCCTGGAGCCTTAAAGACAATAAAATAAAATAATGGAAACACACCTCTTCATTTCAGTTTCACAGGAATTCAAATGATTTACCAAAATTCCCTAAGCAATTTTCCTGCAGCAGAGCTCCCTAATGAAGCCGGGGAGCCAGCTTCTCTCCACACTACCAGACAGCTAGCTGGGGTGAGCGAAACCCCGCTTGGCTGGCACACGGCTGCGGCAAGCACAGAAGGCAAGCTCAGTCTTTCAAGGTGGAAACACGCTGCTGCTGGCCATCCCCGAGCCATCGGCCAGCTCCTTTTTGTTGGTGATGGACCATCACCGTATGCAGGCTTAATTTTGAGGCATTTCTTTGGGTCACGTTAAGGTATTCAGCAGTGGTTACTCGGGTTATTGTTTGAACTGGTTTTCTTGAAGCAGTCTCAAATTGAATAGCCAGGAAGGAAAACATAATATTATCAGGCAATCCGTAATTTTCTGGCCGTAATTAGGACCAAGATACTTCATTACATCATATTGGACAGCCTGGAAGCATGAGACTGAAATGCTTCATCAGTCTTGCGAGGAAAAAAAAATAATAATACCCACTCCAAAAACAAGGAAACAAAACTGCAAACAAACAAAAAAACCAACAAGGTGCTAGCTGATAGGGAATTGTAGTCCTCATAAAAACAGCGTCTTACACGTTGTCCATCTTGCCTGTTCAAGTGACATCGTCTCTCCAGATACACCTCATCTAGCTAGTCACAGGCAAAAGACAGAGAGCCACCCTTGGATATTGTCACATCCATCTCGCACAGAGGGAAGAAACCTGACAGTGCCGGGGACGACTTGGCACGAAGAAGCAACAAAGAGCAGCCTCCGAGGAGAGAGATGCTTCTCTATCAAGACTCCCCCTCTCATTCTTCTTCATCCTCCAGGCCCAGCTGGACTCCTCGTCCCAACTGCTCTCCCCATTAGGATGGGGGACGTGGGAAGCGTGCGGCTGGCAATACACCCGACAGGCTCGAAGGGATCCGAGAACACCCTCAGGTTCACACGCACCCGGAGTTTGCCAAATCATTTCAGCTCATCTCTAATTGTCAGCGATCTCTATTAGCTCTGTAGTGTGGCTTTGACATAAGGATGAACAGAAGGGTTGTTACTGGCTAGTGATAGGAGAGGAGCTTCTGGTCCAAGGAAGAAAAGCATCTTCCATGGCAGAAGGAGAATTTTTTTTCCTCCCCATGTAGGAATATGGAAGGCTAAATGACAAAAGACAAAGAGATCACTGCACAATGGGTGTCCATCAGCTTAAACTTCTCCTAATGTCACAAGGAAAAAAAAAAAAAGAGGAGAGAGACTTTATTGTACTGTACTGCTTCACAGTTTTAAGCAGTAGTAGATCCATTTTATGATCACCCCAAGGCAGCAGGGGGTAAGGAAAACAGCGCTGTGCACGGCTGGCACAGGCTGCACAGCTCCGTTTGAACCCTCAGCTGCAGGAAATTGTCTGACGGTGGCAGCGTGGCTCTCACGTGGTCGGTCCCTCCGACACCACGCACTACGGTGCAACATCCCCCATGCCCATTTGAGCTAAAGTTACGTGTAAGTTGAAGGAAGAAGAGAAAGAAGAGTCTCAGTTAAGGGCTAAAACTGCTCGGAGACCAGATTCTCTTGGATTACACCAAAATTCTGATTTTTCCACGTTATTTCCGCAAACAACAGCCCAAGTTAATAGGACCTAAAAATACCCCAAACGCATTTTTGGTTTTGCAAACAGTGTTTCATTCATGCATGTCTGCCTGGTGATGCATCGTTACAGTTGTAATGAGATAGCTGCCAGCCCTGGAAGGGTATATTGCTTGGTGTACCTGGAATGCTAAAGAGGGACTGAAGCCGTTATACAAGATGAAAATGAGTTTCACTATGTAGAAATGAGAGGGAGATTAAGGCGGGCCCGGAGCTAGAAGTTACCTGAGCTTCTCAAATGGTCCAGGGCCACGGCCACCCCCATTTTAGACACTCCTCCCCAACGCAAGAAGCAGCAAAAGCATCCCTTGGACCAGTGCTGACCCCAGGAACGACCCCAGCTGCACATCCAGGGATGGGGTCAGGCGTTCAGCTGGCACCTGCACCCACGTGCACAGATGGGTGGCTTTGCTGCTCGAGACGTACCGCAAATAGGGAAAATAAACCAACCCTAAATTAAAGTGCTTCCAACGTAACGCAATTACACTACATAATGTTTGCTTATCTTATATACACTCAAAGAGAAGATAAATGTCTAGTAAAAACCACAATCCACTATTAAACAGCTATAAAATACTTTGCTGTCTTCCCATTTCAAAAGCTCCCATAGTATAAATAGTGGTCAAAAGTTCAGTGAACTGTCTTGCAGACTGGTGCTCCATTCAAACCGTGCTATTTCCAGAGAGTCTCCTGACACCGTATCTAATTTCCAAAATGAATATGCTTTAATTTTCCTTCTTCATGCATTGTGCTTTTTCCTCATTTAAAACAGCAACAGCCTCTGGCAGTAAAGGACATCACATTTCTGTGTGAGATGAAGCTTTTTCCCCCCTATATGCGGGAGAATGGCATGGGTCAAGGGAGAAAAAATGTATGCAAAAAACATCACACCCCACTGACCCCAGTATATTTTACATTACAATTTTGCCATTTCCAATATAGGTTCATTTTGCAGTGGACCATATCAGCCGTATTTCAGGATTTACAAAAAAAAATAAAAATTCAGTACCTGGAGCATTGTCTGCATACAGTATGTCTGAATGCAATATACGGATTGTCTTATTAATGTCTAGTGTAGCTTGCAGAGAACACACGCGCATGCAGGGAATGCTTATGCATGCTGAGGAGGCAGCACAGGTGTATGTACAGCGGATTTGTACATACATTCAATTATATCTGCAGATAATACTCAAGTGCATTTTTACTGCTCGAAAAGCAGACGGCCACCCGCTGCGGGTGGAACCCCTGAAATCGGGGTGGAGGGCTCGCTGAGGAAGGGTTTTGCCCCATGAGCCCTCCTCCCCCGAGCCACTGAAGTCCCCACGATGGGGCACCTGACACAGGTTCAGACATTTAGACAGAGGCTGCCGTGCTTTCCGTGGACAACAAAAATAGCTTTATCTGCTACACACATGCAGAGGCCTGGCCACACTTTCCAGCACAGGCAGGGATAATTCAGAACCTGATTTAAAAAGCACAGGAGCTCCAGGTGACTTCTCAGGGCTTGGCCACTGTCCTTTGCCCACTAAATGTCTTAACAGAGGTCAGCTGTGACTGCCAGCTCACCACGGAGTTTAGCTGGCACACCTGAAGCTCGTGCTGATGCCTTGGGGTGGGTTTGAAACTGCGGCAGGGGAGGACAAGATCACCCTTTGTTCTCCCAACCATCCTCCAAGACCAGGGACCCCAGGAAAAGGATGCAGTGGAAACCAGGCGCAGCCCCCATTTTAAGCAGGGATAAAGCCACCAATCTCAGCCAGAGCCTAGGTGCTGCCCAAGTGTCTTCTGCACGTTTCACTTCAAAACGTTGGTACTTTCACTGAGTGACGCAGGTAAAGTTAGAGAGGTGTCTGCAGGAGTAGAGATGTCTACCTAAGAAAAAGCTACCCACATAGTCAACAGGAGCATTGCCCAAGACCATAACAATTTTGACTTCATGTCCACCGAAGACCACAATGCTCACAGAACTGACAGGTCTGACCATAACAAACGAAATCATCATCCGCTATTCTGACAGGAAATCAAAGTCTGACTTTCTTTAAAAGTACCAATTCCCATGAAATCTTGCTGCTCTCTACAGACGGTCAGCTGGGGAAAGGCTCACACGATGGGCATCTCTCTTACATACAGATACCTCATAGTTAACCTTGCTGACAAAGCAGAATCACATAAAGGGAGCTAAAAATAGGCAGGCAGACAGAAGCAAAATAATAACCATAGCAATAATAGTTTACCACCATACAAAGACAAAAATCACCGTCTTTCATATTACACAACTATTTCAACTCGCAACTATCATGGAAAGGAGCAACTTGATGTCCTACAGGCATCCAATTTCTTCTGCTTATCATCTCAAAAAACCTCCAAGCACTATCACACTACAAAGCTTTAAGACTTGAGGGACAACAGACTTACCTGAAGTTCAGAGGAGCCCAAGATGAGGAGACCCACCTGCAGTTTAGATGGAAACGTTCAGAGGGACAGCAAAGCAGCTGAAGACAGCGGTGCCTGGAAGCAGTTCACAGTAAAGCTGCATTCACCAGGAGCAAACTCCAACTCAAACCATAGTGGAAACAGTTCCATAGATGTTTGTGAGGCACTACTTGACTGCTATTAGCTCAAAGGGCTGAATATTTCCCCCAAAAACACAGAATTTCAGTTCCTTTATCCCTCAGCACTATTGCTTGCAGATGCTCTACATCCATACCCTGCCAGCTCAGCTCTCCAAACCCTGTCTCAGCATGCCCCAAATCCTGGTGCAGAAGTCCTTCTGGGTGAGATAGAGCTCCCTGGGTTATTTCAAAGCTCTGGACGAGGAATTGGAGTGAGGACTGGACAGGGCACTAATGGAAAAAGGCCTCCTTTAACAAGAGGGTACTTTAACGAGAACCTACTTTAACAGCTGGGTGCCTTGAGAAACTGGGGATGGGATACAGGAGTACTCTGCTGAAAATGAACCTAAATGCAATTGCAAGGGCAGCATTTTTTGTTATTTTAAGTAGAAAGGGTAAAAAATGCAGTATTTTCTTCAGCTGTTAGCTCTCTTAAATGTCATAGAGAGACATCCTGTTGCCTGGGAAGTTGTGGACTTGTGGCTCAACAGGTTTGCTTGCTTATCGTCAGCATTTACCTGAACCGATTTTTAATAAAAGCCTCAAAGAAAGGAAATTTCCTGCCTAGAGATGAGGCACTGGGAACCTGAGCAGGAGCCCCTGAGAATTGCCGCGTACTCAGTGCGAGTCAGTTCCAGCCCCGATATATTCTGGTCCTTCATGTTTGCAAATCCCCTCTGCAATGCTCTGCAAGAGACCCAGTTTTCTGTAAGCAGTTACTGGACGGGAACCTGGCGGCGGTGTTTACCTCCACGGTCTCAAGTACTTCAGCATCTCTGTGGCAAATGTTGCTGTGCTTCAAGTGGCCAATTCGAGCCAACGAGATGCGATCGAGGGCAGAACTTTGTCTTTTCTGTATTCATCTAGGGCTCTGAACTTATCAAAATGAACCTTGATTTCATAAAATAATAATAATAAATAATAATAATAATAATAATGTTCCCTTTGGCTTCAGAGCACCAGTTCCATTGAAGTACTGCCTATTGAAAGTTCAACTGCTAATGGCAAGCTATTTTGAAAAGGGAAAAGTCTGGAGGCAAATTATGAGGGAAAGAATAGATATTAATCATTTTTAAAGTCATTCTGTCTCAGGCATTATTTTCCTTTTCTTTCATTATTCATGATGAGTTTTTTGCTTCAAGGCCAAGTGAATTCATAGGGCCTGACCCATCCAAACACAACCACGACTGTCTGAACAATGCACCCTGGCTGAGTCTACAGATAACAAAGAGTCCAAATGGAAGGAAAAAAAGATAATTCTAAGCAGTGAATCTAAACACACATAGAACTGTAATTCTTCTTCTGATCAATTCGTTTCCTAGTGCTTGGTCGACTGTGTTCCCATCCCACCCTGGGGGATTTGCAGTATGGGAGTCCCCAGAAGCCTCTCTCTTTGTTTTGCTGTTTTTCTGCTTCTACCTTTAGTGTCTCTAAAGCCAGCTTGGCTATGTCAAGCCTCTAGGGCCTTGAGAAATCACAAAATTTCCTCTTCTCTTTCCTTTTTTAGCTTAATTCCAGAGTTAATGGAAACTCAGTCGCTTCGTTCATAACTTGGGTAACCTGTACTGCCTTTTGCTGCAGGGCAAAAGCGGACACCTGGAAGAAGTGAGCTTAGAGATATTTGCAGCTTTCTGCAGAGAAATTAAAGGGCTTAGAAGAAAACGCTCTCCCAGGAGAGTTGTTGTGTTTTGTTTTGTGTTTTTTTTTCCCAAAAAGCTCTCTTGAGAGAGATTTTTTCCAATTTGGGTGTGGAGAGCCCCAGGATTGCTGCAGGTAGAATCAAGCATTAGGACATGGGTGAACACTGTGTCTGCAGCAACTTGTTCTTGCCAGAGAACGAGCGAGACTGGGAAGAAGTTTTTGGAGTAGAAGCAATGACAATTTGTGGACCTATTTTCTCCTCTGGTAATTCTCAGCACCCCCGGATAGCCCCATCTTTGTATGTTGCCAAAGAAAAAATGGAACTCAGAGTTCCCTTTGCTTCAGGGAAAACAAAACAAAAACATTACTTGGGTATATTTATATATGTAACCGTGTTTCCCAGAAGACAGGAGCTTGCACTGGAATATCTTTGGCAACCTTGAAGATAACTGCTGTACTCTGGGCGCTCTGAATAAACTCAACAACGTGTATCCTCACTCAGGCTCTGCAGATGCAAGCATCTGCAGAACATGCTGTTAATAATTAATATAATTGTATAAACCCCTAGGTATATAAACACACAGACAGATCCTCACATTTTGCCTGTTTCCCTGTAACAAATATCCAAACTGAAACAAATTTAACAAGATACATTATAAAAATCTGCAGACAGAAGTTGTATCAAAATTTTAACTATCTTCAGCAAGAAAGCGCTTCTATTTCCAGTAACGCTGGCAGCATATACTGTAGCTAGGCAGCCACACTTATTTTCAATTATCATTTTTGCCTTTTTAAACAGCATAATGAAATGCCTGGTAAATTATACATTTTTGTAAAACACAAACTTGTCTCTTTATTTGCAGCTCAAGTCTTGCGGTATCATTTTGTCTGTATTAGTTCTAGCTCTTTATGAGAGGCCAATTACTTCTCTTAGCTGTAATATGCAGAGTGTGATAGCTTACTCACCGGTCCTCACGGAGATGCAGCCTGATGCAGTGTGGCCACACCTGAGGCTCAGACCTTTGGAGGAAAGGGCAAAGGACTGCAGCACCCTGTTGGCCATAAGAGCACCTGTGCTCATTTGGTTCCACGTTCAACACCTAAGATTTCCAACCCACCCTTTGTTAAACGAAATAGATTTTAGGGAAAACAACAACAACAACAAAAAATGTGCATAGCTGCTCTCCCCAGTCTCCCTGTAGAAAGATGATCTCCTGGCAGATGGAACTCAATATGCTGTCTCCCAGATCCTAAGAAACTCTGAAAATAAAAAGTTCCCTTCACTTACCCCAGTGGGCCATATAGATGCATATCTACAGTTCTCAATTCCCTGTCTCTTTAACTGGCACTCTGAACTACTGAACACTTCCTTAATCTTGCCCCATTATCATCCTAATAGTACCTCCCGATATTCATAAATGTCTAGCAAGACTTTCAGCTATTTTGTATGAAGATGAAATATCCAGCTAAATTGAGAAGATTACCACATCACCACATAGATCAGTGACAGGCTGCGTGTTATTACAGTTGATTTTTGTTGACAGTTGGCTGTAGGCAGTTGTGTTTCAAATGCCTTTTTTCACTGGGAAATTAAACAAAATTCCATGCAAAATGCAGCCCTCCAGTTCAAAAACTGTAAATCCAAAATTAGCATTTCATACTTTAAAAGGTAGCACAGCACAATTTTCCATTGAAAGGTCTGTACAGT
This sequence comes from Nettapus auritus, assembly GCA_011076525.1. Classification (NCBI taxonomy): domain Eukaryota; kingdom Metazoa; phylum Chordata; class Aves; order Anseriformes; family Anatidae; genus Nettapus; species Nettapus auritus. Next base: position 15,409,260 of record CM021767.1, read on the forward strand.
TGTCACAAATGGGTGCTTCACACATGACACTAATGCTACTGATGCCTTTTAAGAAAGCCACCTTTCTCTGATATTATTTTCTTCTCCTAATAATCTGCATACACTATAGTTCATCCCTATGGAAAAGAAAGAGAGCTCACTTACTTATCTCTCATATGGGAGCATTATGCTTTCAGCAATGCAGACAGATAGGCTGGATTGGAGGGGGGTGGGTTGCCGAATCCTCCACGATAACAGCGAACGAATTGTGGCCAGTGAAAGGTTAATCTTCCCTCTTCCAGTTCCTCCTTCCATCTCAGTGTAACCTGGAGAGCGAAGAAAATACAAGACTTAAGAAGTGAAAAGACACACCAGCACAAAACACCGTTCATACTGGATCGTGTTGCACTTGATATACAATGGCCGCACATGACCTAATTAAAGAAAATCATTGCGAGAAGTCAGAAAAGCAGCTTGGGTGACACGAGAGAGGGCTACAAGTTGCAGAGGATTTTCTGCTTCCTGCAGCTGCTACTACCATTTTTTGCCTCGGACATTGCTTGCCACTAAACTACTTCTATGTGGACTCTGGTGGCAGCAAATAGGCTAAGCAGCAGCAGCTGAGGTGAACCTCCCCATCCCGACATGGATTCCTGATGTCATTGGATGCTAGCTTAGAAAATGCCACCACAAGAAGGTTACAACTCTGGCTACGTATAACATGGGGTGTTACGGCAAAGGATTTTGATGTTTACTCCTGGCCACGAGGACAGACACAGAACGGGCTGCGTCAGCCAGAAGATGCTACAGGAGTCTTCGCACAAACGCTTCGCTGGCAGCTAACTGGCTGCTGGCCATGGAGAGGCAAATCTCCTCTGGTCGTTACTCCCCGGGCTGACAAACACATCGCCAGCCATTTGCACCCAGCCTGCTCTGCCCCCAGGGTCAGAGGTGTAGGGCCAGGTCCCACGTGCAGGACCGTCCCGTCTCCCGGCCCTGCCCCTGGAGGTGAGCGAAGGCTGCCGAGTCCACCTGGTGCTGTCTGATGCTCGACACCAAGCAGGAAACGTTCACGGACACCGGTGCCAGTACAATTAGGTATTTCAATCAATATTGAAATGACTTCATCTGACTTCATCATCAGGCATTTTAAACAGCTGCTTCTCTCTCATTTGCACATAGCTGGGTCAGGGTTTAGTTTTACAGCACGTGCCAAATCTTTCCCTGGTGTCGCTCTAATGGCAGAGCCAAACAAGCCATCCATGGGAGCCTGGCCCCAACCATCCACGACGTGCCAAGGTACATCACATTTTGTACTGCCGCTTAATTAGTTGTGTAGCTGACCATCTCTTGTCGTTGCTGACATTTTGTATGAAAATAGTCCCGCTTCAGGCTTGGAAGTAATAGGAGATGGGAGAGACAGAAAATTGCAAGGCTGGAAAAAAATTACTAAGCTGTTATTTTTTATTTCCTCAGATTTAAATGACAACAGACGATACCCCTGCAAAAAGCTCTTGACACTCTACTAATGATTAGATTTGCATCTGATTACAAAGACTAAATGAATTGGGACAAATCATCACAACGAGATACTGGTGGCTTACCAGTTGCCCTGCTGGGAAACAGGAGCTGGCCAAGAAGGGTGGAAAACAGCAACACAAGAGCAAACGGTGAATACAATGGAGCTATCCCGAGTTACGTGTTGAGGAGAGGATGGAAACATGCCCAAGCTTTGAGTGAACGGCAGCCTTGAACGACTTCAGGTAGCATTTGTCCAGGAGTGGAAATATTTATACTTAAGATCTGTACAGAATATTACACTATCCATAAAAAGGATTATGCCACTATGTTCTCTTGCAGCTCTGTGTGCACACATTATATCTTAACATCTGATTTCCAATGAATTTTTCTTGTGATTCTCCAAAACACAGAAGAGGTGGCCTCCTATTTCTGCTTGGCAAGCCCCACGATGGCAGCAGGCACAGCTAGTAAGGTCAATTTAAGTCTGTGACAGCAGGCTCTCTTTTCTCACTTCTCTTTTTGGGGTCTTTATGCAGTGGTCAGAAGCCCAGCTGGAAGAGCGCGGCTCACTGGGAGGCAGGAGGTTCCCTGGGAAGGCAAGGCGGTGAGACAGAGACCAAACTGGCAGCGTGAAGAGCAGTCCTCGGGGAAAACACAATTTCCCGATCAAAAAAAAAGTCCTACACAAATGCAAAGCAGTGAAAACAAAAACACATCTTACATACAAAGCTGCCTGCTCTGATAAAGATGGGAAACCGAAGTGAAAGATCACTGGGGAAAAAGGGCTGAGCTGAACGAGATGTTATGGCCAAGAATAACACTTGAAATGCTGCACAAAGATGTCTGATGAGGACTGCAGTTCCAGGCAGAAGGTGGCAGCCGGAGGACAGACAGTTTGTAGACACAGACAGGTATTTTGCAGCGTACTGAAAACCCAAGAAGTGCGGCATCCACATGTGCATTCAGAGACATGAGAGGCTGCTCAGCCCGTGGGACAGGGCAGGCCACCTGTGGGACGATGTTCCTGCAAGCAGCATGCAGGCACGTTGACAGGGAGGAGGGACAGTTTGGGCACATGTGCACCCTCACTGCGACCGGAGAAAAGCTTGGAGGGTGCCAGGGGCTGGCCAAGTAGACGTGAGGGCTTTGCCTGAGGAGGAACCCAGCAGCAAAGCCTGGACACAGCGCAGCAAAGCTAACGTTGTGCTAAGGCAGCACCAAACAGCCCTGTCAAACAAGTCAGCGAACTCACACGAAGAACACAACAGCTGAAACAAATTTATACCGACAAGATGAGGCAATTCGGGGTGGTGGGAGACATGATGCAGAGGGGCTGAAGAAGGTACACGAAGTCCACGTGGTGGCTCAGATGGTGAATGCGGCAAGTGGTGGTGGCAGAGCAGGTCACCCAAAGAGCCCGCACAGCTTTAGATAGGGGAAGTTTTCTCTTGCCATTCCTCACCAACTAATTCTTTAAAACTTCTGTGTCTTTAAAACTTTCTGTTTTGGCATCCCTACAGACGTTGTGTAATAGGAAGAGTCACTGGATTTGTTGTTTCAGCACATGTAAAGGTAAAAGCAGCCCTTCCGTCCATCTGGCGTCATTTGCTGCAAGGCTCAGGTGATTACATCTCAGCAGTTATCTTTGTACCAAACCCAGCAAGATGTGATGAAACTGTAGCTCATTTCAGAGACATTCGGCCTTGACTGAAAGGTCTCACTCGGCTTTGGATCGTAAGCCCAGGGATGTCATAAGAACAAGTCAATTATTCTGCAAATGAAGGGAAATACTTTACAAATTTCAGATGAACTAAGTAAAGAAGAGAAATAAATCTGTAAACCATCAAGCAGTGCGTCTGTTTATAATTATTATCATGCAAGAAATATAATGTTAGTTGAGCAACATAATTCTTTTTGTGTTCTGGGATTTCCTAGTTTGCATCTTTTTGCCTACAGATCTAGATCTCCAGAGCAGATAAATTTGTTTTCCGGGTGCTGCATATAAATGGATCTTGACAGGAAATTTCTCCTTTCGAAGTATCGTTGGCATGGCTGTATTCCGAAGACTCAGTTCAAATACCGCTCCTCGCTTTGTTCTTGTAACACCCAGGCTTGCTCACAAGGTGAGCTGCACTCATGACAGCACTCCTGAAGTAACGCCGGCTGGCCATCACCCACAAGGCTCAAGCCTTTCAGTCTCTCCTGACTCCAGGCTCACTGGTGTTAGCAGGTGAAGCTGGGTTTAGCTGCTGGCCAAATACCAAAGGTACGCCGGCTTAATGTCTTGAGCTGCGGTGCCCAGAAACCGTTTGGGAAAAAAATAAAGTTATAAAATAACCTAAAGGATGTGAGAATCAGAGCTCAGATTCAGTATTTTTGAACAGTTCTCACCCTTCCTCTTGGGACTGCAGCTGATCTTTGATCATTTCCCTCATTTACAAACGCTGTCATCTCACCATTCTCCTCCTACTCCGTATCATTAATACAAATCTGGAAACAATGGCTTTCTCACTGCTAAAACATTGCAACATCCAACTATTTGTTTCCTCTTCTAAAACGGATCATTCATTACAGCCCATATCCCCAAAAGAATTTTATCACTTGAAACCTGTTTGCAGTGAATCTAAAGTAGCTGGAAAACCATCTTCTCAGAAATTCCTGCGTGCGCTGGAGCCGACTTCTGGAAGCCCAATAAAGTGCCGAGTCCCTCTGCAGGCAATATCCATTTTTCTTCCTTCTGATACAGTCTCCGGCAGTAACCCCTGCAGCTGTTCATGATCCATTTTTGCTGCTGAAATTCACTGATGGGCTACGCTAGCCCTTGCACCCACTTCATCCCGGAGAGTTGCGATAATTGCCTCCTGGCTTCGCCGCTCCCACCACCTCCATGCTTATCACAGAGGTCAGCTTTCCTTTTCTCTCTCCTCTAACAAACTCGTTATGTGCTGCTTTCTCTTGCAATGGGCAGGACGCCGCTCCCTGGCTCTTGCCCCAGTCCGGTTTTCTTGGCGTTTGTGGAGCTCGTTTGAATACCTCCTCTGAAAGGGACACCTCTACCTCGCAGCAACATTGCGGAGCATTTTACTTTACTTCCCAGGGTCCCCAGCAGCAGAGTGCTGGGGTGAACAGCGGCCTGCGTCAGGGCATGTGACTGAAATACATTTACTTGCAGCTTTGGGAGCGGTGTGAGCAGGGCTTTTCCCAGAAGTCCTGGGCAGCCATTAGAATTAAGGTGGTTTTTGTAAAAAAAATCTGAATAGAGGTAACATACTTCTTTTTACTTTGTTTTTTTTGCAACCTAGTAACATTAAAATATATTAAAGCTGAGGCGTGGGACCCAAATTGGCTAACTACTGCTGGAAAAGGAAAAATGCTGAACATGAAACAAAATTCTGCAGAATTATCCTGTGGCTCTAACTGTGAAGGAAGCTACAGGTGCGCAGTATTTACCGTCAGGGAAGCTCAGACGAGGTCTTCCCTTTGAACTCTTGACAGCCAAGAACAAGCCCCAACGTCAGTAGCAGCGTGGGTGAAAATTCAACGTGTGTGACAGGGCAACCACCCCTCTCTGCTCCACGGGTCACAGAAACACCCTGACATCCCCGGAGACACTTTTAAGGAAGAGATGATGAGAAAGTGGGGGCTGACCTAGAGAACCTACAAAGGCTTTGGGAGGGGACAAACATATCCCGTTCTGCATAACAGCAGATCCTGGGCAGCTGAGATATGGGTAGCACGGGCTGGGGAGCGGCGGCAGAACCTCACTTACTGCAATCAGCCTCGAGGTGTTGCTCACAAATTGTCGCCGAAGCACTGTGAGAGGAGTGCAGACAGGGCAACTTCTGCAGAGATACTAATGACACTCGTACTTCCAGGGGCTTTCAGCAGATATTACGTACCCGCTTCTCTATTTGAAAATGTGTCTCTTGATGTAAAACAAGAGGTCTTCACATTTTTAAACAACTCTTTCACTCACACAGATTATCTCCTTCGCTTAGGTGAACTGGCCTTTGAGCGGAGGGGTGCTGTTTGGAAATAAAGGCGCCTTCTGCAAATACAGCTGCTTCCAGCCTATGTCAGTGCAATGCAGTTAAACTTCCCGGTCAATTATAAGTAATTATAACATTAATGACAACGCTGACCATGTAAACATGTTAAAAAAAAACGTTCTTTGCTGTTGCTTAATGCCGGTCTGTTGCTTCATGTCCCATGTCTGCCACCAGCCAACCCTGAGAGTCACTCAGCTTCTTTTCCCTCCCACCCTCATCTATTTACATCTGAACTTCTGTGAGACAGCGAATGTTTTTCTTCAATGGGCTGCACACGGTTCCTGCCACAGCGGGACTCGTGTCTCGTCTGGGACCTTGAGGCACCGCAGTAAGAAATAAAGCAGGAACGGCTGGCAGGTGAGCAGCAGCACCTCTTGACCTCAGCAGGAGACTTCTGATTTCAGAGGTGCTCTGTTTTAATCCAAAGAGCAAAATACACCTGGGTGCCATCCAAGTCTGAGCATCTCTTCCTAGTTCTGTCTCTTAAAATGAGTGAACAGGCAGCCCGTGCTGTCACGGTGGGGAATTCGGGCTTTGCAAATGACTTTATGTCCTCAGCCAGGAGAGCGAGTGGGGGGCCACCTTTTCATGAAAGGTCTGCGAGCCACGCCAGCTGCCTCTCACTTCTCATTTTGATGCCGCTTTTAAAAAACAAACCGTAGACCGCACAGCACTGCGCAACGGGAACGCGCAGAGGCCCCGAGCCCGCTGGGACCTCAGCCGCCAGCATCCGAGTAGCAGACAGACGCCAAAAAAGTCTCAAGAGCTACCGGGGCGTGCGGCAGCCGCTCCGCATCCGACACCTGCGATGCGGGGCCAGCTGGAAAGCCCCAGCCAGGCTGCGGTCCCTGCTCGACCCCGGCACGGAGGGGACACCCAGGGCAGAGCCACGGGGCTGGGGTGAGAGCACGTCCCCGCTGAGCTGCCGCCTGTGCCGGCTCAGCCCCAGCCTGGCCAGGACGCTCCGTGGAGCTCCTTCCTCGCAGCCACGCTTGGCGCATCGGTGAGGCCCCATCGCAGCTCGGTTCCTGCTACGCCCTTCACATGAGCAGCACGAGGAAGCCCTGCTTCAGCCCTGCACAGTTACTTTATACCTGTTTCCATCTCTGAAACGTGTCGGTATTGCCCAACGCGGCCGGCCCTGCGGATGTGAGAAGGGTGTGTTTTCAACTTCTCATCGACAGCATTTGCATGAGTGGCTGGTTTCCTCTCTGCCCGGCTGGGCAGAGGAGTTGCTCTCTCTCACTTCCCCATTTTGCCGTGATCTATAGAGGTTCAAAAGGGCAGGGACGAGGGTCTGACATCCTGATGCTTCGACTCACCCTTGTGAAAAGTTATTGGTGTCAGTACAGCCACAGCTGCTCGCCTCCCCCCTGCATCTTTAATTTCTGTTCCGTTACTGCACTCAGTGGTAAAACAGAATGAGCCTTTGCATTCCCTTGCTATCTACTTTATGTCTCGCAGTCACAAGAAAACATATATATATGTACACACAACCAATTTATCAGTTAACTTCTGGAAAAAAATACATATACACGCTCTGAAGAAACGTGTAGGTTCAGCCTGCAAGGCCTTCAACCATCCTGGCCTTTAAGAAATCTAGCACTGATGGCTATTACAGTAGCTGTTACTGGATTACCATGAAAACTTTGGCACTGAAGACCGTCTCCTTCCTCTTTTTGCGCCAACGACCATGGTTTGCATGCTACATTTGTTAGCCTGATAAAAGCCGTGTCATGCACAGTACCTTACCTGTCCAGCTCTCCTGCACAGAGCAATCTCTCTGCGTGTATCACACTCCGGTCTTCAGGTCCCAGCACCTATAAAGAGATTGCCAAGCAAGATGTGAATGCTGCTCTCTAGTCTCACTCACCAAAGCTTTGCTGAATTTGCCCAGTTTGACACCCATTACAGCTCACTCTCCTCTCCCCTGTGGGGCTGTGGAAGCAGCGAGAGGGGCAGAGGAGGAGACTCTTCAGAACAACTCACCACTTGCCCTCTTCCAACTGCGAACAAAAGTATTAAGGTTGCAAAGTTATTTTCTTTTTTTATTATTATTCTTTGTTGTTGTTGTTATTGTTTGTGTTTTGATTGCTTTTTTGTTTGCTTGCTTGGTTGTTTTTTAAATTACTGGCCACTGCGTCTCAAAAGGCCTCGTCCGTATCAGCAGCGTTAGTGACTCGGTGATAATGCGCACTTCCAGGCAAGATACGCAAGGTGAGCATCCTGCATGGTTCTCTGCTACAGTGCCAACAGGACAGCTCACTGTAATCTAGCAGCTGACTTTGTTCCCTCCTTCGAGTTTCGTTTTCCCCAAATGTCAGGGGAGGGAAAGCAAAAGAAAAAAAAAAAAAAAGGAAAATTTTTATTGCACGGAAAAATGCCTGAGGGGAAAGAACTAAATTCAGCACTAACTTGCAAAGGCAGATTTTAAAGTTGCAAAATCAGAGCATAATTTGGCCCAATATTTTGCTTCAGTGTTTGGCTCAGTGGAAAGAAAAAAAAAAAAAGACATGTTTTTTCCTGTCTGTGAATTATTGTTGAAATGAAACATGAGTTTTCACAGACGTAAAAGTATCATTGCTGCAAGCAAGTACGAACAATGCTAAATCCTGGTCATGTGTGCAACCCAACGAGTGGCCAAAAAGCTCTTCTGAGCAAGCTGGCTGCCCGCGTGCTGGGAACTTGTGCAACACCCCATGCCAGCCAGTTTTAACAGCACCGTACGTGGAAATTGCTCTCCTTGAAACAACTTCTCCCTAATTTGTAGCGGTTAATAACTAATGACACATAATTTTTAAATCCCAGCAACACTTTGCTAGTTCCTGCTTTTAATTAAACCTGACTGGTAGCACTGGGGAAGCGGCGAGCCGCAGCCTGTGCTGCACGGGGCCGGCAGCAGCGGCGTTATCCCACGTGTGCGGGCGCAGGACCTCGTCCTCGTCTCCCAGGGCCGCGTGTGAATCCCGAGCCCTGTCAGTCAGGGCTTGAACCCGTGGTACTCCTAACCGATCAAGGGCCTCTTGCCTCCTTCGGGGAGCGTTGGCCAGTGACTCCGTGACCAGCATCCGGCCACAGATCTCCTCTTGACCAAGTGAGCAGGAAAGGCACGTGATGGGAAGTTAATGATGCATTAAAATGCGTGCTAATTAATGAGATTTGTAGACTTATCCTGACATAGGTAGTTTTCTCGTGCGCTGTGCAGGTATAAAAGCGGCAGGAGGGCTGGCCACAGGCGGATACCGCCTCCTCGCCATCTGACACTGCCCTGCTTCTTCCTTTGCATCCGCAGCCAAGGCCAGGAAATAAAATCTCCTGTGTGCCACAACGTGGTCCCGAACACCTTGTGTGACAGCGGTGTGGGCATCACCGAGGCATTAAAGCAGAGACTTTTACACGGCTGAAGGAGATCCGTACCCTCACTACCACCCAGGAAAACCCCGAGCAGCCCTGGCTGAAGGTCCACGACCATCAAATCCCCCCCTCGCAGGAGGCGGCTGAGTTCGAGTGCAGAGTCTTGAGGCAATTCTCTGTGCGCTCCTGAATTTGTTTTGCAATTGCCGTATGTCTCTCCCCATGTGCCATTAAGAGTTCAATTCTTTTATTCCTCCCCCCCGCCCCTTCCCCGCCTTTTTAAAGCATCATGTTTATGCAAGTGGACAGGAGGCTCTCATATCTGGGTCACACGTTTGCTGGAGGTCATTGAAAGGCTACAAAATGGAGCATGCCTAATTCTGCCATTTCAGAAGTTTTCTCACATGTACTCAAGACAATTATGCCTATTAAATGAGTTCATTAAATTTCAGAAATCCTTTGAAAATTCTGGCATGCCAAAAAATGTGCTGAACTCCTTTATTTCTTCTAACGCCTCCTAAAAACGTTCAAATCCTCAGAGGTGCTGGGGACCGGAGCTCGGCTGCCTGCGACGTGGCAAAGAGACGACGCGTGTCCTGTCCCCATTGCAAGCCGAATAAAGCCAAGGAAACAAAACACAGCACCGAGGTCCAACACGCGACCTTTAGCAGTGCCGCTGTCATCGGCCCAAGCGCCGAGAATAATTCAGAGAGGAGAGAAATGTCACCGATGCTCTTTGAGAGCCGTGGGGTTTGGGACAGGACGGGACAGGCAAAACATTTTGAGGACCAAGAGCTGGCTCGGTGCTGTGCTGCCAACTTCAGGGACGCGGGAGGAAAGCAGAGGTGGGCTTTGGGTGTCCTTGTCAGCTCCTCTGCACTGCTCTCCGGCTGCTGCGAGGGACGTCCTGGTCTCTGCCCTCCCAGAGGAGCACAGGGGACTGCAGAAGGACATTTCCTACGCCACACACTGAGAGCGAGGGCTGAACTGAGCCCCGCTACGCATTAAGGCAGGGCACGTCCCTGTCTCGGGGTGTGTGAGGTCTCAGGAGGAGGAGGAGGTGAGGAAGAACGAGCCAGCAGCAAAGCCACAAGCTGCTTGCTAGGTTTGGCTCTGCACAGCTTTCTTGTCAGGAATTACCGTGGTGTGAGGCTGACCTGGAGATCAATACTGGGCTACATTTCTCCTTCTCTGGCCCTCAGCCATGGTCCTGTAGGGCTGGGTTCAAGAAAGCTGCATAAAAGGAAGACGCACTGCTGTTCCCTGGGGAGAGAAGAGGCACCTCAGCCCTGCTTTTAGGCAGTCTAACTCAGGGGTGGCCTCCCTCTGTTCGCAGGCAGGAGAAGCCACCGAGCACCAGCAGCATTTCTCTACCCCTGCTGCCAACCCACTGAGGGCTGGTCTGAAAGAGAACAGAGAAGCCTGGGGAACAGGAGAAGCCCTAAGTGGTCCTCCGTGCCTTCTGCGGGGCTTTACTCCCCGGGTACCACATACCCACGCTGTGCAGCACAGGAGGAAGCAGTTCAGTGGGAAGCAGCTGTTCCCACAGGGAAACATCCCAGCTCCCCAGAGGTGCTGAGCATCAGTAACTGCCCCTCAGTAAACAGCAGCCGAGGGTGCCCGCTCATTATGGGTCCCTAATCCGTAGTGCCTCACACCCACCACGTACAAATACTTGTAAGTAGCACTCTAACACGTACAAACAGAAGTTAATTTATTGGTGCAACGCTCACGCTACGCAGAGGTCATGTCACGGGACTGGTTTGGCAGCAACAAGTTCTGGAAACCCACAAAATAAATACTCTAAAACGCTGCATGGGGCAGCACGCCTCTGCGCAGCGCCGACACGCCTGCACAACTCCGAACATCCACCGCAGCCATTTGGAAATTAAAACGTACACAAGATGATGGCTCATTAAGAAGTGTTTCTTTTTGGTGAGTTAGGGAACATTTATCACAGCTGGCCCACACCAACAATCAGCTTTGGACAGAAGCCACCTTTACTAATGAATGGGAGGGAACAGTTTTTAATCTCTCTGAGATCTCTTATCAATTGATTTCGGATGATGTATGGTAGGTTTTATTCTCCACGAATTACGATACTCCTCGAGTGCCAGCGCAGACCCAATATTTTTATTGTAGGGCTTTGTCTCCTGACACTATGTCATTTCGTCTTGACACCGGGGCAGTCTCCCTGCAGACTGGCTGCTATTGTCTCCCGTTACCCTCGTCTCCCCGGACTTGCATTGTCCTGCCTTCCCTGTTGATCGAACTAACTCGGACTGAGACAAACAGGAGGGGGGAAAATAAAACAAGAAAACCACCGCATCATCGGATACCTCGGATTCGTTTTAGCCAGAAAATATTAAACAAAACGGTTTGCCCCTCTGCAGTCGGTGGTACTGAGAATTAACTCACCTAGATTGATGATGTTTGTTCTGTGCTTGCCCACGAGTCGCGCAAAGCCCTTGAACGCTACCTGCACAGTCGGAAGGCATTATACCCGCATTGAAGAGAGAGCCTTTGATCAGGTCCTCGGGAAATACTTCCTGCGTCCTCCTGAAGTGTAACTTCAGACCAGGCTCTACCAAGGCCACTTCACTCTTTTGTGCATCCCCTTGAGTTCAGTGGTGAATGAGCTGAAACTCGCTCCGTTTCCTTTACTAGATGGCATGTGTCAAGGATCCCTACGATCACTTTTATTACTAGCTTTATCTAAAGAGCTCCTTGCAGGAGCCCAGGGTGTCAGTGGTCACGAAAAGAGCAGAGCTGGGATGTAACAGTATTTTATACCCCTCCAGGCCAGACAATTAACTGAGGCCCGTTAACGTCTCAGGTCTCAGGCCTAGATCCCGAGCAATGGCAAAGACGTGTCGGTTCTCACCGAGAAAAGGGGAAAGACCGGTCTCTTTATGGGACTGACCCCCATGCCAGACAAGGGCAGATGGCAGGAGAAAAATTAAATAAAGCAAGGCATTGCACTGCTTTACCAATCTTTTGGGCCTCACTTTCAGAGGAAACCTGCCAAAACCCGGTGGCTCTGCCCCACTGTTTTGTCACCTGCTTAAAAGGAGGGCAGTGGTCCTATTTTAAGGGGTGGCTGGAAGCTCTTGGTAGCAGGTTTCCAAAGTCGCCCCCATAGAGCTTGCATAGGTCCAACAAGGGCTCGGTCCAGCTCCTTCAGAAGTCAGGAGAAACGCTGTGCCCCTGAGCAGATCCTTAGGCCTTGAACCTTCAACAGTACCGGTCCTGGTCCTAAGCAAGGATTTGGTCCCAGGTGAAAGCAGAGAACAAGAGGACAACCAAGAAATCGAACAGCTTCCTTTGGTCAGTTGCCGCAGAACTCGGGACCTGAGGCTGGCACACAAGGAGGACCACGCTGACCCTCCGCAAGGGCAACCCCCTCAGCTCCCGTCGACACCCTCGCGCGCGGAGCAGCGCGTCTGCTCTGGCACGGGGGCTCTCATTATAACAGCCTCAAGAGTAATGTCACACGAGATGTCAAAAACAAGAAGCAACATGTTAGAAGGGTGCCACTTGGAAATAAAGCCCTGCTTTTATTGGATAGCTGATCTGCTAAAAGCAGTTATTTGAAATATCTGCAGATCGCTGGGATCCGTGAATAATTGCTATCTGCACATCTCAAATTCTTTACAGTTTTGCTGTTAGACATAGCTGTGCATGTCTATAAATAGTAGAGCAACGTCGCTCACTGCATAATACAGTCTCTGTGCTTTTACAACTCATCATGAACTTCTATGTAATTTATTTTTTATTGAAGAATTCCAATTAATGGCTTCCTGGTGATTTTAAAGCCTCAAATTATCAGTCTCTGAAAACAAAGCAGAGAACATAATTATCATAAACCGAGAATTTTTCATTTTGAAGCTTATCTGTTTGTGCTAAGTATCTTGTCTGTAAGTAATTAGTGCCTTTATTTTTTTTTCAGTAAAAATAATGACCATTCTATGCTTCACATCCAAATTTTGTTAACTGCTAGATGTACTGTATATATTATATTTGAAAACGCACCACCTTGGACCAGCTTTAAAGTATTTCATCAAATGATAATGGCAACAACAAAATACATCTGTTTGTCAGAATAAATTACATGACATTTAAAAAAAGCTATTATATCTTTTTCTCTTCCTTCAAACAGCAAAAGCCTTTCAAAAATACGCACTTCTTACTTATTGCTACGGCGGCACAGCACAGGGAGACCGGGCAGCTGCTCCGCGGCTGCCTGTAACACCTAGCTGCTGAGCAGAGCGGCCCATCGCGGATCCTTACGCAGCAGCCTTTAGGCGGATACCTCAAAATGCTTTGCGGAAGAAAAGACCAAACACAGCTACATGCACCAAAGAACACGGCCTTCGTAGCTACACGTAGGCTAAGCTCTTCACTGACTTCTGACCTCATCTGGTTGACCATTTGTTTCCTTTCAGTTCCGTGGGACCATAGCCTTGTATCTCATGGAAACCCTGCAAAATCCATGCAGCTGTTGAGCAGAGCCACCAGAGAAGAGCACTGCCCGGCATTTTGTATCCTACAGCCAGCCAGGAACATTAAAGGTAAAGTCTGATCCTACAGACAGTATTCCTTGCCTGGATTTCATGAAGATGGAAGCAAGAGGACCTCCACCAAGCAGATACCCCTTGTGTAGCTCTGTCTGGTCTAACACCTTAGTAGGAAATGTGATTTCTGGGATGATGAAGAGAATTCCTCCCAAAGAACCAGCACCATTCTGCCTACGGGTGGGCCCATTCTGGCTGACCACCGAGCTGATCACTTCGCACAATAAAACATTAGCATTATTGATGCTTCTCCTTACAGGAACTATTTCCAGACATCAATTCATCACCAAATTATTCCGTGCTTCAAGAAGTCCACCAAGCACAAGAGATGGATACTCGATTTAGGGCACAGCTCATAATGGGAAAAAATTGAGAATTTCTGAGAGACAGTTTAGAAAGGAAAAGGAGCAGCAGAGGTTTTGTTGTTGTTGTTTTGTTTTAAAAAAAGGCCTCAAAATACTGCAGCCATATCTTACGTAGCCTTTTATGTTGGTAAAATTCTTCTTCAACAGCTTGACTTTGTTGGAAGCCTTGCTTAGGTCTTGCCTAGGTCTCTCAACACAGGAGTAACAGACCTAGCAGGGGAAGTGATGTGATGCAGTCTAGCCACAGAGTCCTGAACAAAGCTGCGAGCACCTGAAGCAGCATCCGACAGCCCGACACAGGAGGGGTCGCAGCGGTGATGGAGATACCTGGTAGGCTGCCCCAGACTGTTAGTCAAGCGACACTCCCGGCCTCAGAAAGGCTGGTCTCTGCCTTTTTATCATGCATCTCGCTGACTGCAGTAGACACTCCATAGAGAGAATTTCAAAGGAACCTCAGAAAAAAAATACCGACACCGTAATTTTATATCATAAACAAACATGCATTAAAAATCTGAAGTCAAATTCGAGTAACATCTCCTGTGGGTTCCCCTGCTGCCTCGCCAGCCGGGTCCTTGCTCAGTGACCCCCGTGCACCATCCCCACTCCTCGCATTGGTTGGGTGGCAAACGCCCCTTTGACACCTGAACAGGGTCCGAAGTCCCTGCCCGTGCTGATGGCGGCACGTGTCGGAGGTGGTGAGCAGAGCCCTAGCTCGTATCTCCTGCATCCTTGAACCAAGATCCCCAGCTTCACTTCTGAGTTCCCTCTCCTTTTGGCAGACATCCAGGCCAGCTGCTAAAATAAATCTTTTTTTCCCTGTGAGCTCTGAAGTTCTTCTACTGGCAAAAGGTAGCAGGATTGGCGTTGTTCCTTGGCTTTTATCCTAACTGTGCAATCCACCCCGAGCCACCTCGCCGCTCGCCCCCTAACCGCACGGGCAGGCTGCAGGACGGAGCAGAGAAGCGCCGCCGTCTGCCATCTGCCTTGCCGTCTCTTTGCTTCCAGGCACTAAGTAAATGTCAGCTTTTTTTGCTGTGTTACATACATTGCTAATTTTAAAAAGAAATCCAATATCGTTGTTTTTCATGCGAGCTGAGGTGATTCTGAAATTTAATAAAAATAGCGGAATTTTTCATTAATGGCAAGCAGGGTTTAAGCTAACTTTCTACAGCAGCAAGACAGGAGAAGAAATAAGAAGAGGTCATCCTCATCTTGTTACACTGCGACTGTCTTCAGTCACAGCCTCAATAGCGAAGAATTCAAAACACTGCTATTGCTTTACTGATTAATGTGAAAGCTGGCACAAGGCATTGTATTCAAAGCACCTACACATACTTGGCAGGAAGGGATTTGCTAAGTATCTGAAAACATAAGGCCCGGCAACGCTTTCTGTAAGGCAAAAACGCAAGGGCAAGGGAATTATGCGAAGTATGTTCCTGATCAGGGAGCCCTCCTATTGCTCCAGGTCTGAGGGGAGGAACAAATCACGGCTATCAGGATAGGAAATGTCAAAGCACCCTGCAGCCTAACCCTGCTTCAGTGGTGGCACATCCCTCGTGGGAACCCGCCCGCATCACAGAGCTGAGCTGAGCGCACCGCTCCTGCGGAAATACTTGCTGGCCTGGTGACTTTGCAACTGGCAGTTGGCTCCAAGACGTTCATCTGCAGCTCGAGCAGCAAAGTAACTTTACTCGTACTTCTTCAGCTCTTCTGAAAGTCCCTACCCTTGGAAGCTGCACTGTCCAAAAGCCTGGCAGCACAGCTCAGGCACTAACTGCGCCGCGACCTCTGACATCTGTACAGCCACAGAGCAGCCGTCGGCAGGGACCCGGCCTTCCCCCAGTGCAGCGCTGAGGTCTGCCGCCACCACCACATTAAGGAGGAAAACCAAGGGGAAGAATGTGAAAAAAATATTTTGCTTCCAAAGTATATTTTCTTTATGGCTGCTATTGGAAAAGAAAAAGTTCTCCGTTAAAACCAAGCTGTGTGGTATTTGTTCTCCCGACTTTGTTTTTGCAGAAGGGCTCCCCAGGTCTCACCCATATCTGAGGCCAAAGTAAGTAAGGTCCTTCCTCTCCCCAAAATCTTCCATTACAAAATCAGCAGTTTATCATCTCTTCTCCCAAGGCCACCGTCGAGTGGCCACCTCACAGCACGCCTGCAGTCAGCAGAAAAATGGGGAAGTCAGCCAGTGGCCATCCACACGGCACGTGGGGCGCAGGCAGCACCGGCGCGGCGCTCATCCATCCCCCGGGCAGGTCATCCAGCGATCAAGTGCCCGCCTGGAGGTTAACCACATAAAGGCAAACAAGAACCCCATCACTTCGGTCCCTTTTATATGTTAATGTGCTCGTGAGGTTGCACTGGGTGGTTGCTGCTAACCAGGGAGCAGACACCTCCACAAAGTGAACTCTCCCCAAAAGCCGACCCTGCTGCAATGTGACACACACACACACACTTGGCACCTGTATCTTCCCCTCATTGAGAGCTTAGCTTAACGAGAAAAATGGGCCATTGTCCCCTTTCCCCCCCAGCATTCAGACACCACAGAGACCGCAGCATCCACTCCCTCTGAGCAGAACTGACCGAAGTGCAGCCTGGGGTTCTGCCTCTGCCAGCACCACCCTAACATCAGCGATGGCAAACTCAGAGCAGCAATTCTGCGGGAAGACTGAAAGGTACGAGCGACTTTTTGCAGAACAGCCCTTTCCTTCTGCAGATTTGCATTTCTTAATTTTGTCTTGTCAACGTACTGCCCCCAGCGTCCCACCCCCTGCCACCTCTGAGTATGGAACTCATTGCGGCGCAAAACCCACTGGGTTTTCCCAAATATCCCCCAGTCACTGTTTCTCTCCACGAGCACCAGCAGCACGGTTCAGGGCAGAACCTCCAGCCCGGCAGGCTGTGTCAGGCTGTCCCAAACGCGGCAGCAGAAATCACTGGAAGCTCTGGAGTCAGAAATGGCAATTCAGAGTAATATGTGATAATGAGGAAGACTGTTCTCGCCTGCACTGCGGAGCACTGACCTTTCAACAGAGCAAATGTCAGGGAGAAATACACAAATGTGTTTAGACCAATATCAGGTGCCTCTCTGCGGGGGCGCTCGGCACAGGTACAGCCCATGCTGCTGTATCTGCAGGGCAGGCGCGGTGCTGCAGGCCATCCTGGGGAAAATCACAGCCCTCAGCGCCAGATCCTCACACCACAAGAATGGCACCGTGCACATCCACAAGCTACCTCAACGAGGGTGAGACACCTCGTTGGTTCCCCTGTCAAATGCGGAAGAGCTACCACTGCATTCGAGAAAAAATCTGCTTCTTCCCCTTCCTGTTGTAAGGGGAAATCAGACATCGTGACAATAAAGAGCAGACCTGTGAGCCTGGGTGTCACTTCCACCTCTCTTCCTCAGCCCGAGGAAGTCTAACAGGACACATCTCTAGAGATCCAAATACTGCACCCCGGTGAGCCCTGAAGCTAATTGCATCTGCCTCCTAACAGGAGCTGCACCTACACGCCAGGCCAGAACACCTGGTCCCTTGGCTCGGAGGCCGTCACACACACGTTAAAATAGCAGAACCAGGAATTTTGCACTGCAGCCTGGAGGACACCGGGCACCTTTTGGCACTGGCTTTGCTTAATTTGTCAGGTACAAGTGAGATGTATGTTAGTGCGCGTGCTTTACACTGTGTGAGGGGGCACGTGGAGCCAACAGCCTTCGGTCCCTTCTGAGCGACGCCACCAGCAGGGCGAGAACATCAGTGCCCAAACCTCAACACTGCAAGGGGTGCGACCCCAGCACCCAGAGGCCTGCGCATGTAAACCCACGGCCACACTTGTACCGGAGGGGAAAGCCTGAGAGGCAGAGGCACACGTAATTGGTCATTAGCTCTTGTCTCAGCCTTACCGTGGGGATGTTCTCCCTGATCTGCAGAGCATGCCCCAAGCCGGTGCCAGCGGATCGCACGCGGAGGGGCTCGGCTGGTGCGCCGGGGCCACGAGAAAACAGGACCTCTCGGCTCAAAGGGAAGAGTCCGAGAAGTCAGCAAAGTGTAATTACAGATTGTTGTTCTTCCTGAGTTAGCGGTGCTGTTAGGGGGGACAGGGGAAGGTAATAAGCAGAATTTTCTAGGAAGCACGCTGAAAATAAGGTACTAAGAAAAGTCACTGAAAATGTCAGGCAAGCCAACAGGGAAAGGTCCAAGGAGCAAGCAAAAGCACAGCATATACTTTTTCATCTATTCAATCTGACCCTGGGCCCAGTGCCACAATCTTTTTAAGGTTAGTGGTGGGAAAGCTGCCTTTTGAATGTTTGCAGAGGCCTATTAACATCCTGTGCTGAGGAACCTTAAACCCCAGGTAGTATTTCAGAGGAAATGGACAGCACAAAACACAGACTGAAAATTAACCACAGCAGACCCCGGGCCTAAATAAGTTCCACTAGCCCTTTCTGAAATCACTTAAAGGCTTTCCTTCCAGTTGGACTCCTGCCCAACCACTTTAATAGGTGCAGCAGGCGGGGGGAAGAGAGGGAGCGGGGGGGGAAAGGAGAGAAAAAATACAGGGGAAAAGAAACCTATTTGGCTGCGTCATTTAAACGTTCCTTGCAAAATAATAATAAAAAAAACGGATTAACAAAAATTGCAAGTGTAGCAGGATCGGGAGGGTAACTGGGCGAAATACTCTGCGGATGGCTGCAAACCTCTAATGGAAAGTTGTGTAAGTGGCTGAGGCCAAAGTAGGCATTAATTACAATGAAAAATCAGTTTAGTGCAGGCCACAACTAAATTGGAAGCCGGTCCTCTAGGTAAAACAAAGAAAGTGAACAGAAGCTTTAGATTTGATTACATGGCAATACAAGAAAAATGTGCTGTATGTTGTCTATTATTAAAGCTGCTTTTGGGCCTTCTGTGTGTGCCTAAGGGATTTTAATAAAAAATTAGTAATAGCGCTGCTGCCCTGGCTCACTGTGGCTTTTGGAGCGTTTGTGGGTACAAGGCTAGTTCTGCAGTACAAATTAAGTCACTTTAGACAAGCAACCTTGAAAGCATTAGGCGATAGCAAAGTTCAAACGGCACGCTGCTGCTGCAGGAGGACGCGGTCCCTTGCTGGAGGCCAGCTCTGCATTTAGAAGCAGCAATACAATTTCATCAGGGAAAAAGCTCTGCAACTGTTCTATTTGTCTCCGATTGTTCTTGGCAACGCTGGAAATGCACAGCCAGGTTCATAAACACCACGCAAGTGTATAAAACACTGCAAAACCACCGGCTAATGGCAAGAGTCACCATTAACACGGGGCTTTTTATTTGGTTACGTATTTTTACAAATGCTAACTCTAACTTTCTTTAATTTGATGTAACTACATTAATAATAATGCTTTTACTGCTAGTATCAGCACCGGGTCTTTGGCATGGTTGGATGCAACCGAGCCAGGAAAGTTCACTGGGATTAATTTAAAAACACCCAAAAAAAGGGCAAATCACACACCCAACACCCCCCCCCCATCTCCCAAGTTTGTCAAGCTGACTTCTGTAATTCCACATATAGAAGTAGTTATTTAAGGTGCAATTCATTATGTCCAGTATACCTGCACATCAGCACATCTAGTCCTGCCTCTACAACTTCCTGTAAATTAAAGGTGAAAGAGCGTGCAGAATTTTCTAAAATCCAGGGAAATATGGGCAAAAGGAACTGTAGGGCTAAAGAGGCAAGGAAACGTCCAGCAGACCGCTAGCAGCTTCAGCCCCAGTGGGTCTCCATCCCGCCAGTGCTTCATGTTTTGTGGGGTTCAGCTCCCAGCTGGGTGAATATTGGGTGTTTTAGGTGACACGCACTGACCGTTTCCTAGGAATGCTGCCCAGCGCCAAGGCCCTGACTGGATACGTTTAGCCGTACTCTCACGTTTGCTGTTTCAGTATGAGTTGCATCCGGTGTTTGTGATTTGCACTGAAGAGTCTCCTCCTCAGTTACTTTTTTCACCCCTGAGCCCATTTTTGCTGCTCTTCTTGATTGCAATGCACAGTATGGACAGTCCCAAACCCAATTCCTCTCTAAAGGTACCAAGTGAGGATTAAAAACAAAAAACAACCAAAACCGGGAAATGGAAGATCTACCATTACTTCACAAATTTCAAACCCATCTCATGGTTTTTCACGCCTGACACATGATCAAGTGCACGAGGTCATCAGTTTTGCAACTCACCCCTAAATGCAGCGTCCCAGTGAGCCGTTCGGGGGAGGGCGATGCTAACAGGTACTTGCAGCCCTGGGCTCCCACTGCTCGGCGGCGTGACATGGGCAGCGATGTCCCCGAGTGCTGCGCTGCCATCAGGCTCCTCTCCGTAGCGTGACCTGGACGTGACCCAGAAGAGCGCTGCAAAGGAAATAACTTTGTTCTCAGCTCCTTGCCACATATGAGTTGGTCTTAAAAACCCTTTCATCCCAGTTGCACGTGGCTGTATGCATGGATTTATGTCACCATGTGCTACGTGGGCCCTGCCTGTACCCACACCGTTCTTCCTTCCAGTTGTGAACTGTGTTTTGCAACGTTGGGAAAGGGTGTCACAAGAAGAACAATCCCGATGGACATTTCGGTGACTAGCAGAGCAATTTTATAGTACACAGCCCATGCAGAACCAGATTACTTTTGAATCAAAGTTGCAACACACGCACTGAATGCATGCTGAACTCAAGTTTAAAAATAAAAATTAAAAAAAAAAAATAGGCCAAAAAAGCACCATTGAAAACCTTTAAGTGCATCCAGAGCCTGGCAGCTCACCTCCACCACCAAAGGTCCCTGGGGATCCCAGGGCTCCAAGCAGTGCCCCCTGCCCACCTCTCCCATCACAGATGCCCCCCATAGGAGTACCACTGCTGCCCCCTCCCAGAAGCCGAAGCGCTGCCTCACGCAGCCTGCCCGACGCAGCCCACACCTGCCCCAGCACGAGGGGTTTCGGAGGGGCTGGGGGCAGAAGGATTTCCTGGGGAAAACCTGCTGGCACTCAGCACGGCCAGGCGCTGAGGTTGCACAGGAAAACACAGCAAGCGAGGAGGGTGGGAAAGCAAAACCACGGGGCCCAGCATTTCCCAGCAGCTCTCCCGGGCTGGACTGTGAAGACGTTTACTTGCCAGCTTGCTCGGTGACTGCTGGGAGAACCGCCTGTGGCAGGCACCAGCCTGCCGACACACTGGTGGACGGCAGGTGAGGAGTGAGGGCACCTCGCTCAGCCTGCCTGCATCCACAAACAGCCCGTGGAGCTGGGGCCTTACAAAGGAAACCAAAAAACCGTTCATGTATAACCCAGGGACACAGCTACAGGCACGTCTCCATACGCTCGCAGAGCTGGAAATGTGAGCACCCTGGTGCGCGCAGCCATCCCTTGAAGATGCACACTTGCTCCTTCCCTTTCTTCCCCAGCCTGTTTACTTGTCCTCACGAAAACCCGCAGCCTCTGAGGCCGCCTGCACCACATCTGCTCAGCGCAGGAGTGGTCTCCAGAACCAAGTCTTTCTCTGCTATCTCTTATGCTAAGATCTGTGAAAAAACAACGTGGAAAGGAAGAAAGAGAAGAAAAGAAAAAAAACTTTTGTCTGTGGATTCAAAAGAGCCCTCTTTATGCCAGATTCATCTACATTAAATTGGTCACGACCTTCCAGGTGTCTTTAAGGTTGAAGTGTTTGCTGGACCATTTAAAGCTCCTCTCGCGGGCTCGGGCGACCCTCCTGACATGGAGAGCCAGGCTTTTAAGAGTGTAGCCACCTTGTCAATGCTCAGAGGTCACTAATAGCCTGCCTTGGGCCTTCCAGCGGGTCGCGTTCGGCTTGCTAGCCCGACACAAAGGAACAGGAGAGGAAGGCTGGGGAGGGGATAATTATCATTCTCCCCCCCCCTCCTCTCTCCCTCTCTCCAGGCTGAGAGTTATGCTCCATGTCACTGTGTTAATGCGCTTGCATCCAGGGAGACACATAATGCTCCTCTCAGCCCTGTTTATTAGTGAGATCCATTTGCGAAAGGCCCTTCTTTTGTACCACAATATGAATGTGCTTTGATGGCAAATAATTACGCTAGTCCTTTTGACATGAGGATCCACAGGCTGCCCTAGTTAAGCCAGTAATTAGCCTGTCCTCCTTTTTTTTTATTATTGAGAAACTACAAATTATCCTCATATGAGCACTGGCCATTCCTTTTTCTCTTTTCTATTCTGCCTCCCTCTCTCCCTCTCTCCCTCTCCCTTGTATCTCTCAGCACTTTGGATAAGGGGAATGCAGCTGCACTAGAGCAAGATAAAGCTCCGCCATCAAGATGATGAACAATTTGGATGAAGAGGCTTCGAGATGAACACAAAAGCTGAAGAAGTGCGGCTGATGCAGCCCCGGACAGCTGAAGAATGCTGCAGTCTGCAGATGAATAGCCCTCATTTGTGAATATACAGATTTTCCATGATGAATAAAAACTGAGTGTAGGTCACAATAAATAAACTTTTTTTTTCCCTTCTTCTTAAATAATAATTCAGGTTCCCGGCACCAAACAGCTGTAAATTGAAGGTTGTGCTTAGTTTTCTCAACTCTCAAAGGGGATAATTAAGCTAAGCTCATATTGTTTGATATATTAGCGTAATGATGAGCTACTATATTCTGGCTTGTTTCGAGTTATTTTAGTTTTTTTTTTCCATTATCTTTTTTCTTAAATTACATTTCAAATACATTTTAAATGTAGAAACAGCATTTCTGAAACACAGTTGCCCTGTGTTTGGGTCTATCTGGAATGTATTCATATAACATTTAATTAAAAGATGCAACGTCCCCTTTTCCCGAAAAAACATGGAGGTAAAAATACCAACGTTATTTGACTGGTCCTGACAACCTCACTCAACCGCTGAACCTTTATCCCCGCTGGCGCAAGATAACGAGACAGGACCGTGTTCTTTGTCAACGCAGGTTGTGAACCTTCTGCAACTTCAGGACAGGTATTTCTTGGCAACCCAGCTTGCCCCTTATTTTTTCCTAATTGCTTTCAAAGATCAACGGAAGGCAAGCAATTTCTGATTTTAGCTGGGTAAGAGGCTTCAACCAAGCCAAGACACCACCGCTGAAGAACTTCTCTCCCTTTTTTCCGTTTGTTTCTCTCCCCCGATCTGATGCCACCTTTAAGGCAGCAGGCACGTGCAGTACGGCATGCAGCAGAACCACCTGGCTACAAGGCGGAACTGGGGTTCGCCCTCCAACCAGTGGATGTCTTTGTAGGATGGTTGACACGGCTCTGGGGGAGATGCGAGCTTTTCCAGGAATCGTAAAATACCTTTAAGTCTAAGAGCCATCTCGGGAAGGACAGTGAAGGAAGCTCATGAACATGAGCACAGGTGGAGGGCGACGGTCCCAAAAACCAGGGTATGCCATGGTAACAGTGCGTCTGCTAAAGCAAATGGAACCGTCTTGTCTAGTTTCTCTCTGCCTCAGCCCGACTCCGGTCAGTTAAATTGTCTCTGAGCCAAGTTTTTGCATAAAGATACCAGAGAAGGAGTCGGAAGCCCTCTCACCTTGAGGGGCACTGCTGCCTTCACCCACCCGCTGCACTCCGTCGACCCACCAGCTGACACACTCTCCAATGCATGAAGGGGAAAAGAAACCAGTGCAGGCCCGAGTATTTACACTTCTGAGAAGGAAGGGGCAGCAGAACGCATGGGTTTGGTTTTCCAAGGACTAGGTTTCAACCTGAAACCCACCCACCGCAGGGCTACGCACCAACACAACTTTTAGCTCATCTTTTTCCGAGCCAGAACCACACCGAGCCTTTTCTTCTCCTAACTCAAAGCCCACAAAAAGTCTAAGTGTCCTCCTCGCCTAAATACGCTACAACACTGCACTACATGGAGTATATTAGAGATGGAAGTAAGTGAGCTATGTACGGTGATTTGAGTTCCGGCTTTAATGTTCACTATAAACTTCTGCCAACCTACAGCAAGCAGACTCTTTGTTTTGTCCACATTTTGGGGAATTAAATTTAAAAACTGTGCTGTGAAGTTATTTTCTAAGGCTATGGCACAGCTTTATGACATGGTGAATAGACACTGCAAATGTTTCAGAAAACAATAAGAATCCCCTACATCTTGGCCTGTTTCTGGAACCAATGTCAAGACACATGTTTTTTATGGTTCAAAAATGTGTGTGAATTGTTCCTTTCATCTCTAGTTTGGGATCAAAGGGGAAACAGCCCCTCTGATATTTACAGCATGACTAGAAAGAGACTCCAGAAGTCTTCCACCGAAGGCAGTTCCTAGGAGGGTCACCACTTGCTCTGTGCAGCTGAGCTGCTGGTGAGGGCCGGGTGAGCCTTTGGGCGCCAGGTGGCTGGCTCTGCCAGCCCCAGCACCGTCCCAGCTTCCCAGCGAGGACTCCAAGCCTTGCAACCGGTTGCTTGGCCTGTTCTGGCAGGGAGGAAGCGGCCCAACCGCAGGGGATTTCAGGGGGTTCAGGATTACATCCCCAGCAGCAAGGCCTGCACTGAAGCTTTGCCCGTAACCCACCCCTCGTGCTCCTCCCACCTGGCAGCAGCGAGATTGCCTCAGATGAGCTGGTCGCAGCGTTCTTCCTAGGGACGTCCAGCTCCACAGCTCACTACTCACGGCTGCGTTAGGAAGACCGGTTAATAGGAAATCACAGGCAAAGGAAAGCAAATTGCTTCTTTTTCCCCACCTGGGAGAAATTTCCCGTGGCAGTTCACTCCGCAAGGCCATCGGAGACCACGAGTCTTTCCACCAGCTGCGGGGACTTCCCACCAGGTCATTCCCACGCTCAGTGGAAACCAAACCCCGCAGAGCTTTACAGTGCCGCGCATCAGAGCCAAGCACAGCCCATGGGTTGTTCCTCAGGGCCACAGCTCCCAGGGCCCTGCTGGTTCACTCAGGGTGGCACCGGCTGTGGTCAGACAGGCCTGGGTTATCGACTCGGGCCCAACCAGCACTTAGACCCGTGACAGATCCCCAGTCACGCTCGCGGTAACGGCTGAACGTTTATTAACTCTTTTCTCACTCATTATCTCCCTCCTGAGAAGGGTGCTCACAGCAAAACCAGGATCAATACTTGGGAAAACAGATGTTTTCTTTGACAGCTGTGTAAAAACCATGCCTTTAATTTGTATGCAGCCCTGGACAGAGCGAGTTACGCCAACTAAAGACTAAGTTCAGCCTCAGTTTACTCTGTTAGAGGATTTCAGATCTTTCAGATTACGCCACCTGATGTAAGAATGATGTGCTCGGCACAGCCGCCGCTCTTCCTTGCCTCTCGCAGAAGAGCCCAAGGAGGTAAAAGGCACTCGTGCCCCGGCGGGAAGCCCCGCTCCCGCATGCAGAAGTTAAGACTCACCCAAGGGATCATCAATCAGTAACTCACTTTAAAATTCTCTTTAAAATGTTTTACTAGCTCACTTTACTTGGCATTTTTATCACTATTTATATCTCTAAAGCAGTGATATAATTAGTAAAGCTATTAATGTTTCTTATGTTTAGCCTTACAAAAGCCACAAATATCTATAAATCTGGCTTACAGCAAAATAAATAATGACAATAACTCTGTCAAGCATCAATATAATTTGCTGGACAGCATTGTGTAAACCAAGCAAATATCTGAACCATTAATGAGCTTAATCTGTGCCATTTAACTGCCCCCCCAGTAAATTGTTCCGCAGGCCTGAGAGGAGCCCGAGGTTAGTTACTTTGCTCACTTCCCTCTTCTGCTGGCATTTGCCTTCCTACCAAAGTGACTGGCCTGACTTTACCCGATCCTAAAGGAGAACCAATGCCAAACACTGCTCCCAAGACCAAAATCCCTATCGAATGTGTGGGAAAGGGTTTTATCCCACCCTTGTGAAGCCTTCGGATTTCAGAGACGCTGATGTCCTGCACAGATCCAGGTTCTTTCAGGAGCAAAACGAAAAAACATGCCCACCTTCCTTCTGTCTCTCCATCCACCAGCTTCCAGCGGTGGGGCATTCACTCGGAACACAGCACTGCCCGGTATCGGGCTGCTCCACGTGTCAAACCACCGCGTGAATCCAGACCCCAGCGTCCCAGGGTTTGCCCTCAGGGCTGGGCTCTCTCATGTAAAGCCACATTCACGCTTCAGGCAGGAGGAACGTCGTCTCCAAAACATCAAAGCAGTACGCTGCAAAGCCCTGCTTTGTATCATGGTGTCTGTTCCTGATACAGGGATTTATGCGGACAACACCTGGGCAGCTCAAGCCTCCCAAACTTTGAAGCATGGCACGGAGCACCCTTTGTTCTCCCCATACTCAAGTTTCTTGCACTTACACCAGTTTCCTGCATGTGCGCAACCAGCAGAAAGCTTAGACCACATACTGGCATTTGCAAAGCAAAATAAAGGAAATTCCCTTTCTCCACTGCCTCTATCCCCATGAGGAGGATTGCTCCCTTCGCCAATGAGGTCTTCAGACGTGCCCCAAATTCCCTATGCATGCCTAGACCTACCAGAACCCAGGCAAAACTGTCATACAATGCTATAAAATGCCATAAAACACTGGAAGAATACGTTGTGTTTTTGCCCTCTGTATCTAAATATCATTGGAAGGTGCAGGGGCACCTGCAGGATCAGGGCACCAGCCTCTCTGACAGATTCGGAACACCAGCAGCCAAGCACCCTACAACCTCAGGGCAGCTTCCAGGGCTTGGGGAAAGAAGCCGTAAGGAGAAACACCCTTGTGACTGGTCTCCATGCCGCGGAGACCAAGCTGGGTTGACCTTCAGCAGCCCACAGAAAAAGTGGCAATGCTGATCTAAATACAAAAATAGTATCCGCGGCATTACCATTTTCAATAACAAAATAAATGTCTACGCTCACGAGCACTGAGTAATAGGCCTTTTAAGTAAAAGTATTAGAAGAATCTATCAGCTCTAAGATATAATACCAGCGACTACCACCACAGGATGGGCATTTTTAACTTTCACTCTAAAATGACTGGATGATAAGAGAGTACAATATATATTTTGAATTCAGGGTGAGAAGATCTTTTTAATATAAGTGTTTTATGATGTAGTCATACATCATTTCTAACTACAATGCTAAACAAAACACAATCCTTTTCTGAAACATAGATAATGATGGATTTTGGTTATTCTATTTTATTCCGTAAGATAATTTTTCAACCCAAACTTATTTTATTGATGGCGTAAGAAGGTTCCAGTATATCTTTTTCATATCAGAGACAGTTTCATGAGAACTGTGAGCTAAAATCCAAGTGTTGTTACAGAGGAAGAATTTTTGGATACGTGAGCATTTGTTGGGATAGTCCCACACGACGGAATTAACGGAGATTAAAGGGAACAGGTACGTTCTGCTGATTGCTTTGGCACTGGAACACCCCTCTGATCTCAGAGCAGGAGTTTTGTGGGAATTACTGTAATAATGGGGATCTTGGAAGAAAGGAGGTGGATAAGCAGAAGGGAACTAAATCCAATAATGTTTGTACTGTCACAAAGCCAGGAAGGTTTGGGATATGATTTAATCCCGTGGAACCGGCCTACCCAATACTCCTAAGCAAGAGATAAACAAATAAATAAATACAGTAAAACAGAAGCGTATCTGCAAAGTGAAATCCCTCGCCTTTCCCTTGGCTTTTTTTTTTCCAGCTCTAAAACTCACCATCAATTTGGCTGAGAAAGAATCCCAACAAATTGCTGCCTAGTTCCTTTTATAGCCTCAGTGAAACATGACATCCAAGGAATTGCCTGTGCTTTCTGTTTCTTTGCTTGTTTGCTTTCCTGTGTACTACCAAAGCAGACTGTGTCAGTACCTAGAAGGAACAAAAATATTTTAAGTACTGACTACTGCAAAAATATGAAACACCTTTTTTAGTACTTGGTTCAAACAGAAGAATAGAAGGAAGGAAAACGGGACATACCCAGGCATTTCCCACCACTTCAGAGATGTAGATGGCGGTTCACTGCACCGTTCCCTTTCCAATTACCTTACAGTGCCCACCACAATAAAATTCCCCCCAGATTCTCTTGTCCAAGAGGCAATAGGCTTGACTTGCTTATGCTGACACAGCAGCCTTTACCAAAAAAAAGGGATCTAACATTTTCTGTTTGGGAAAATAACAGTGGGGTGAAGTTGCACAAATTCTATCACACCGATGTGTTTCCAGAACGTCTGAACGAAGCACCCCAAATTATGACACCCACCGCAGTTCAGCAGGCAGCGCAGCAATGCTGAGCTACACCAGCCGATGACCTGGCCCATGGCAGACATCATCTTACCCCGCTGCTCGCTGGGCCTGCCTGCCCCATGCAAAGCCACCCAAGTTGAGCTGCTCTGGGCAACCACCCCCACCTCACCCACAGCCCTCACGGGGCTGTGGTGGCCATCCCACCAAGGCTTTCCACCCAGCTGCAGCACTCACTTCTCTATGGCAGAAAAAGTCACGTCCCAAGCTGTGGATCAGAGGTATCCCTTCACTCACTGTCCCCCCAATCACTCCCGACTATTGTCCCCTTTAAAATACGGTGAGTAATACTTGGCTTTGACAGGTCGAACTGCTCTGCATGTACCAGGTGGACAAACCTTTGCAGTGAAACCTCTGGCAAACAGCAACTGGACAGTGGGCTGTCCCAGATCATGCCAGGGACCAAGGCTACAAACCAGTTAAAAGGAGGATTGCTTGCATGGCCTAAGGGTAAAAAGGTAAAGCTCTATTTCAGAAACATTTCTACAAGATGAAACTGAAGTCCAATCACCATGTAAACGCCAAGGAGACAACAGCTTCTTCTCATCCGCTCCACTTGGAGACCTACCACCGGCCTCAACCTCTTTTATAGCAACACAGATCTGTACCGGGATTATGTTCAGCTGAGATCTACCGTGTCACAGACTCGCACTTCAGAGATAAAGATATAAACCAAAGAAAATTTATAACGAGACGCGGGTGAGCTCCACCACCAGCAGCCAGAGACTGTCTCCGCTGTTTAATAAGGTTAAAAATAGTTTGATGGGAAGCACTGGAACAGAGGACTGTGACACATCTGCAGCAGAGACCCAGGGCCTGCTTTTATAGCAGTTTAATAAAAAAAACAAAACAGGCCTGTAGTTGTTCTTGTTTTGAGTTCTTACACTAACCACTTTGTCTATATACCTCCTGAAGCTTTTGGCTGTGGTGCATAATCAGAACAATAGCTCAGAAGAAGCCAGCAGTCCTGGTTACAATTAGCTGGGACTATTTTAACTACCTGTTGGGTTGTTATAGGTTTAAGAAGGACTGACTGGTGAGAAGAGGGTTCTGGCAAAACTGCCTCTGCTGACTTAAGGAGACCTTTGGATTTATTTTATTTTGAACTTCAACATCACGGTTTGGAAAGGCTGCTTTTGAAAACTGAGATCGTGGTTCCCCCTACGTCTTTGCATGCCCTTTTATGACTCTGAGGTCTCCAAGGCGGCCTATATTCCTTCTTCATACACAGCGGCCAGCACAACAGCATCCTGTCCCTGGCTGGCCTCAGAGCTCATTTGGAACAGAAATAAAAACAGTCCGAAGAACAAGTGAATCACAGACATCAGCATCAACTTTTCCTAAATCCTGGATGAACACCACCACACCACCCTCCCACCCCCATGAAATCCACCAGGGAAAGCCTGAATGCATTAAACAAAAATTAATTTAAAAATTAAATGTGACAGAAAGAAGCTCCCTTTCAAATAAAAGGCAGCAGAGACTGAACTGTGAGAGTCCTGGTTGTAAATAAGCTTTCATTATCTACTGACCCCGGTTTCTTCCTTATGGTATGCAGAAAGCAAAGGAATTAACTGATGGGAACAGGAGCGGAGATTTGCAGGTGGGTGCTGCGGACAGACTCGTCCCGTGGAGGTGTGGGGAGGGAGCTTTGACCATGCTTGGCAAGAGGCTGAGGTGGTCTTTGCAGCACAAGAGCGCAGCGACTCAGCTAATTGCAGAAGATAAAAGGCAGGTTTTTATGAGACAGCCACTGTCATTATCACAAATGAAGGATAAAAACTTGAGCAGCTATATCCCATTTTATCACAGGGAAGTCTCAGAAGGAAAAAAGAATTATCGAAGTTTTAGATTGTTCCATTTAACCGCAAGAAAACTATGTTAATGTAACCTTAAAGGTTTAACTAATATCTATGAAATCAAGGCAAATCAGAGTTCAGGCCTCAGCTTCTTCCCTACCCCACCTGTAGCCCCTGGACCATGCAGGCCACAGATGCTGCCTGTCTGGGGACACCATCTCACAGCACGGCAGAAGGGTGGGTGGCCCTTCACAGATACGTAACTTTGCATCTATATTTTGAAGTTAGATGTTGTGCCTCTTGTGCAGAGATTTCGGGTGGTTGCATTTTCTTGTGTATAAGGATTTCCACACCACAAAGAGACATACAGGGAGACCATACTGCTGATTCTTGAAACCCCAACAGGAGCGCCTAGCACAACCCTGCACCTCTACTAATACATACCAGGAGTTGGTTCACTTTCAAGTATAAGCAGTTGATCAATTTTTAACTTTATTCCCCCATTTCCCAGCTTGCTGAAACACCAGATTTTTAATGGCCCAAAAAGACAAATGCAACTCTCACCCCAAGGAGGCCTCAGTCGAAGTTGCAAACCCTGGGAGGGTAAACCAAACTTCCACAGTGACACCGCAAGGGGATGTGCAAATCTCGGCAACTAAATTCATTATTAAAATAGCTAATTTTGGTTCTTATCAGATGAGAAAGATGAAAGGGGAAACTCTGAAAGAAACATATGAAGAAGGCAGTGTCTTGGATGGTCAGAACACTGATGTAATCTCCAGTGCCATAACAGGGTATGAACAAATCTACAGGGCAAAATGTACATCCCTGTGCTGTTCATGAGAAGAAAAAGAGCCCTTAGAGCTGCACACAAACAGTCTTATAATTTGTTTTTTGTTTTTTGTTTTTTTTTTCTTTTTATGATTTGCTTCTTATCATGAAAATATAAAAGCAATAAACAGTTTATCCCTCAACAAATCCAATATGGAACTTAACTTCCCAAAGCACAGCCACAACTGAGTTAAAAGTGCTGCCAAAGCACCCCAGACCAAATCTTTCGGAACTTCTGAATTCTCCAAATTTAAGCCAAAGCCAGACTGATTTCTAAAAGCAAAAATAAAAAATAAAAATAAAAATAAAAAAGCACCTACAATTCTTTCTGTCCCTGAAACCTGTCAGGCTACAACAGAGCCCAAGCAGGCAGCAAGAAGCACATGCTTTAATGGCCAAGTTTAAAAAGCCCTGAAAGTCTGGGTTTCTAATGAAAATACTGACAGACCCTTAACTATACAGCAGCACTCGCAGGCGCCACCATAATAACCATTTAAGCCCTCTTTTCTCAGAAAGGCTTGGCCCAGCCAATGAGGGAGGAGTAAACAGGGCTGGTAAGTTAATGACCTTTGAGCATTAGCAGATGGCCTTTTTACGAGCAGAGATTAGCAGAACATGGGAGTTTTTAATGGCCACTAACAGGTGCCAATGCTGCTTTTCTCTCTATCCTTACCCACAGCCAGTAAAGTGCAGACCGACTTCAAACTGCATCTCCACTCCCACCCCATCCCTTCTTTCTGTGTTTACAGCACAGTTTCTTGGATGACAGAGCAACGCATGTCCCACACCAACCTGCAGACGCTGTGGGTTACCAAACCCAAAGAAAAGCGCCTCACCTCTGGGAGATGGCTCCCTCGGCGGCCACCCTCACACTGTCCCTTTGCTGGCAGCCCCCAAAATGGCCGCCGCAGTCTTTCTTGTATCAGAAAGGTGTAAGAAAAGACAGCCATGGCCTTCAGAAGCACTCAGAAACAGGGAGGCAAACCAGCCCTGTGTTATTTATAACATCGTTACCTCACCAGCTTTACCTGTGACAGCCTCCCTGCTCCCCTTCCAGCCCTCCTTCAGCAGGGCCCTTCCTCATGCTGCCCTCCCTGGCTCCGCCCTGGCCAGGAAATGTTTCCTCTCACAACTTTACCCCGGCCCTCCAACAATCCCAAAGCGCACTGGGACTGCAGGCAATTACCAAACTAGCTTCTCTGCATTTATCTCTGTGGGTGGGTTGGCAAAAATCCTTACAGTTAATCTTGGATGCTGCATGATCAGACACAACCCAGGGCTTTGGGGCCTTCAAGGCCGACTGGGCCCACTCGAGCACCAGAGACCACACATGGCTGCCGGGCGCAGGCAGGCCCCACTGTCAGTTCTTGGTCAGCCGTGGGGTTGTAGAAGGAAAGCTCGGGCTCTGGAGTTGAATCTCTATCTCCTCTGTTGCCCAAATCCTCTGGCACCAGCCTGTGGGATGGGGTGAAACCAGCACCCAAAAGATGCTCGGCCTGTGTGCGAGTCCCCCCAGACTGGTCCTACATAGGATATTTATTGTCACTTTTCACACAGCACTGCACTTCTCTGTCTAGTGAGACATAATACGTGTGATTGTCAGTGGGCATTTAAGGGAAATAACAGGAAATTTGGTATTTTGGAAGAAAACAGGAAGAGCATACCTAGAGGAACAGATTCCAGTATCCTCAGAAGCTATAACACTTACCTTCAGGAAAATGTTCCTGCTCATTGCTAAAAATGCTCTCTGAGCTGCTCAGTGGGCCTGTCCTCTCCATACCATGCATTTCTGGGCCTCCTGCTTTCTACAGGCTTCCACACTCAACCTCCCAGTGGCCTCCACAGGCTGGGTCTGGCACTCCCTGGGCCTCAGCTCTCTGGCCTTCACCCTCTCACATCCTGCTCTCTCAGCCTCCATGCACCGAGTCCCCCACTCTCTGTGCATCCGCTCCTTGGCCTTCCAAGCTTTCAACTTCCCACTCTCTCAGCCACGAACTCCCTTGGTGTGCACTCACTGGACTTGCACTGGCTAGAAACCAGTTTGCTGGGGGCAAACACTATGAGGCTTCCCCTTTCTGGGCTTTCACCCACTGTGCCTTCCACTCTCTGGAAGCTTCAGTTCCTTGGGCCTCCAATTCACCGCTCCTGGCATGCCTTGGGCCTCTCATTTGGGATTTCCCACTCACTGAGCCTCCCTTCTCTGGGCTGCCATTCGCTTGGCCTCCAAACCACTTGGCTTCCCACACACTGAGACTGCCACTCTATGTCTTCCACTCTGAAACTCAATTCTCTAGACTGCCTTGTCCTCCCAAGTTCAGCCTCACACACTATCATCCTCAACTCTCTGGGCCTGTAATCTCTGGGCTCCTATTCTCTTGACCTCCCAGGCTGTGGGCCTCCACTCTGCCAAATATGGCTCTCCTAATACTTCTCTCACTTCATCTCCTGCTTACTTGGCATCTGCTATCTGTGCCTTGACTTGCTGAACCTCCATGCCAGGCCCCCCATTTCTTCAGCCTCCTTTACTCTCTGCATCCTTCTCTCCCTGCCTCTACTACATTGACCTCCTAGACACAGCTTCCTCTCCCTTTGCCTCTCCTTCACTCAGCTTCCCGTTAATGTCCTTTGGAGGTCTGGGCCTCCCACTCCTTCAGACTCCACTCCAGGTGGCTCCCATTCTGGGCTCCCATCTTTCTCGGCATCCACTCTAACAGCTGCCAAGTATCAGCCTCCAAATCACCCTGCATCCAATCCCTGAGCCTAGACTCTCCAAGCCTCCTGTTCTCCAGCCTCCAACTTACTGGTCCTCCGCTCTCTGTACCTGCTAATATTTGCCTCCCATTTCTGGTATCTCTATCTGGGCCTCCACTATCTAGGCCTGCAGCAATTGGCCTCCTACTCCATAGACCTCAAACTCACTCAGCATCCATTCATGGGACCTGCACTCACTGAACCTACCACTTTCTTCTACTTTTTTCTTCACTCCTCTAATGTCTAAGCCTCCAAGCCAACCTCCCAGTCTCTTGGCCTCCCACATCCTAGATCTCCAGTTCGGGGCCTCTCTGACTCTGATTTACTGAGCCCCTTCTCTTGGGGCCTTCCACTTAGCATCTAACTCAGCCTCTCACAGACTGAGTCTCCAGCTCTAGGCCCTACACTCTCTTGGTCTCCGATTTTTGAGCCTTCCACTCTCAGCCTCCTAGTCTAGGCTTCCATTCTCTTGGCTCCCCAGTTGCTGTGCCTCCAACTGCCTGGGCCTCCTAGTCGATGGTTCTGTATTCTCTGGGCCTCCCACTCATCCTGCAACTCTGTTGCCCATTTGCGGGGCCTCCCGCTGTTAGTCTCCCATTCTCTCAGCCACCGCTCTCCGGGCCTCTACTCTCTAGGCCTTTCACTTGCTGGGCCTTTATTGTGTTGGAGACAGTGCTGTGAGACCTGAACAAGACATAGCTGCATAATGTCTTTACTGCAACAGAAAGGTGAAGCCCTTCAGATATACAAACAACGACTGAAAGCATTTATTGACACTTCTAGTGAATAAAAAGAGTCAGCAGCTGCCCTCTTTCTTAACAATGGCTGATCTGGGGAACCAGCACCTTTTTGTGGCTTTTCCTTAACTCCAGCAGAGGAACAAAGTACAAAACTGTAGTAAAACAATGCAAGAACAGTGGTCCTCCAAGAAAGATGAAATACGTCAACCTCTTATTTTTCAATAGGAAAAAAAACAACCTTGGTATAAACTCAGGATGAAACTATAAAAGAGCCTGTGAGTAATAGACGGTTGAAGTACCGATCTTACAATTATGTGCTCTCATTAGAGAGAATATATTATGGCAGGGATTTGGGACAAAACACCAGGGAAAGGGGTTGGAAAACTAAAAAAAAAAAAAAAAAAAAAAAAAAGGAAAGAAAAAAACCACCTTGATAAAACAATTAAAATTTGCCACACAAAGGAATTAATCCTGTCCAGAATGGAGTTCCTGGAAAGCAGCACTGTGAGATGTTTCATACAAACAAAAAAAGAGCAGTAGTGATTGTGAGTGCACAAGTCAGCATGTGCCCAACCCCAGCAGTATTAGGGGAAAAAAAATGAAAAAAAAAACAAAAAAAAACAGCAATATGGAAATTAGAATATTAAACCTCAGGAGATATGGCAACTATGGACTTAGAGCAAGTGCATGCAGGTCACTCTTCAGAAGGACAGCAGAGTACCCCAAGGAGGATGTAGGAAACTCCAAGATGTGGGAGAGCTCCCAACAGAGCCTGAAGAGTCTGAAGAGACCCAACAGAGAAGCCTGACAGCCCAGTGACACCCAGCTGCAGAACAAACAGGAGTACCATAAACAGATGCTAGACCTAATGTGAAGCACTAAGGTCTATAGATCCCAACAAAGAACAGATGAACTCATCCGTGGGATGAACTCATCTGCGATCTGAGGGGGGCTGTGCACTGCCCACTGTGCGGGTACCAGCAGCACCAAGGACCCCACCCCTAACACAGGGAACTCAGCTTGCTCAGTGCGCTGATCCGGCCACCGCTGCACCAGGAATGGGGCACGGAGTGGGAGCCTGCTGAGCCCTGCGGAGGCAGCACCTTGGAAATGTTTTACACGGGAAGCCTGAGTGTTTCATCAGCTTCCAGCAGGAAGAGAGAGAAAGTCCCCAGAAGTGGGTGTTCTTCCTCGGAAAGCTGGGCCAGAGGAGGAGCGCGGTGAGGCAGCCAAGTCTGCGGACAAGACACAACCAGAACTCATTAACTCACCGCTATGGTGCTGCTCCTGCCTCCAGGGAGACCACACAGCAGCACAGAGCACCCAGAGACTAATTGAACACGGTTAATTATTAGGTGGTTTAGGATATATTTGCATTTCTTTATTGTGTTTTTGTTGTTTGTTGTAGTTATTTTTGGCTGAGGAAACCGTAACTGACGGAAACTTTGAAAGGAGGCATTTGGAAGGAACTCTTGTGTCACCCAGGGGTTGGGGTGACATGTGGCTTTGCCACCCCCGTCATCCCCAAGCCCTTTTTCTGCCTGCTGACATGGGAGAAGAGCCCTGAGGGCTTTTCAGGATGGCAGTCCTCCCCTGGTACCTGCTCTTGCAAAAGTACATCACAAAATAAATGAGCCCCATGTCTCAATCAACAGACCGGAGACAGATTTCTGCTGGAAATCTACAAAATCTGAAACCTGAAAGAAATAATTATTTATTTAGTTAATGAAAGCTGGCAGCAGAATCACAACCCCCTCAAACACCAGCCTCTAAGTACAGATACAGAGCTCTAGATTTAGCCGGCCTAAGACACTGTTAGCTGGAAATCTGCTTAGAAACATCACCTTTGTAAACGTGAGTTGATTCATGCCTTTGCACCAAGACCTGCTTACTGTTGTGGGTTTACATAGAGGAGCTGAAGTACAAGGCACGATTTAGTATAATGGCATAACCAGTATAACCACATCAAAGGCAACAGAGAAACGCTTATTTCCAGCGCAGGATGCATTCATGTGATTGCCATTTGCCTGAGATTGTGAGATTATATGAACACTGAAATTTAAAGCGAAAGGGGGCGCAAATTAAGCAGACTGAAGCGATGGGAAACGCTTGCATGTGTCTTTGTGAAGCCAACACGCAGAGGAGTTTTGTTCCAAACTATCCGGAATGTTTAAGCCCTTTCTCCTGAGTATTTCACCCACACTTTCACTAACCTGGCACAAGCTCTGAACACTGAGAACAAGGGATCCGCTCCGCAGGGAGTTGATTCCTGGCAGCCAAATTCATATGCGGTGCAACTCTTCAGACATTAGGGGTGTTATCCCCAGGGATAAAATTGGCCAACGGCATCTGTATCCAGCCTGGATGAGCAGGAACGGCTTCCTTGACTTGCAGAGCTGATTTGTGCCAGCTCCAAATTTGGCCTTGTGTCTTTCTCTTTGTTCTGTGTATAGTTAAATAGACAAGATGAAAAAGCCATGACTAATTAGACTGTTAAATTAAACTGCTTTAAATTTATTTTATGTGATGCATAAAGTTCATAAAAAGAGGTACCCAGAGTAGTATCAGTGACCTTTCTCCAGAAGCTGCAGTCCACCCGGATGCTTTTTTGAACCAATTGGCTGAAAACTCATGGATTTCTTAACACCTTTTATTCCCTGTCTGCCACTTTCAAACCTGAAGGATTTATTTTTATCAGTCCCTCACCCACATAATGACTTTAAAATTCCTTAGGTTCATACCTTAAAATATAGCTGGGAATTAGAAGTAATGCCAATTAACAAGTCAAGGCTCAAAGGCACTGATGGAGTTAGCTTGTACTTCTCCCTGGAAAACTGTCATAAGTATATATAAGAATCTGCACACCTCAGGATTTCAGTTTGGAGCTCTCTGCCTGTTTCATACAGCCTTCTCAACGATGTCTGCAGCCTTGCCACCACCGCAGTGCCATCAGACTGGGCAGCCCTGAGCCAGAGGGGTAGTGGCCGACCCATCCTGTCCCAGAAGAGCCTCCCCTCACCCTCCCAGCACCTCCGTTTGGATGGGCTTGGCTGGCGTGCCTGCGTTTGGACCCACGGGCCTGCCCTCCCCACACCAGAAAGGCAGTTTATATGCTCGAGGCATCAGCCGTTTCCTGGATCTGAAAGCCCTGAATTTCAAGACAGGCAAAACCCCCTTATTTGATATGCACACGTTACTCCCACTCCCATTTACCAGGCACGCACATAAAAGGCGATTTGGTTAGACCTCGTGAGCCTCCGCTTCAGGATTTGGCACATTAAGGAGACCTGACTTTAGTTCCCAGGTCTGTCCATGTCTTCAGGCAAGTTATTTCACTTCCCCCAACTCAGTTTCCCTGTCAGGAGCAAAGCGGTGTTTGCAGTATAAAGCAGCACGCTCTCCCTGCAGCTACGGGGCCGTGTCTGTCTTTCTGGAAATGCTGCTTTTGCCCTTCAGGGTCCCTTGTGAGGTGGGATGGGGGAACTGGGGAGACAAAGAGTAAATCGAGTCACTTGGGGAGAGGGACTCACTTGAGAATTTTGTCAGGTGAGCAAGTTTTCTTTTTGTTACCAGGAGCTCCTCGCACGATCTTATTACCAACACCTATGCCGTTAAAATGGCTGTCCCTATTTCACAGTTCATTAGAAGCGATACCGGTTATTTACATCCCAATTCCAGGTTTAGGCTTTCTGTGCATATGTTATCACCATCAGCCGAGCCCCAGTGGCCAACCCAGCCTGTACGTACCTCCTGCGAGAGCTGCGAGGAGCAGAGCTTGGCCCCGTCCAACCCCAGCACAAGGGAAGCGGTGGTGGTGACCGAGGCATGCGTGAGACCTCCTCGTGCCCTCCGAGCCCATGGTCCTGCTGCCCAGAGCTCGGTTGGGCAGGGCTGTGTCCTCGCGGTGCTGGGACGAGGCACACCAGCTTGGCGGGGTCCAGTTTTTCTTTTAAAGCCTGAGGAAGAAAACCGGGGAGGTTAGACGGCTTTTTGGAAGCCTCCAGTTGTGTATTGTGGCTGTGGCATCCCCAGCAGCACACCGCTTCCCTACTTCATACTCCTGCATTCAGGAGCGATGTATTTTCAGCAAAGGTGTGAAAATCGCTCCCTTTGCAGCTAATCCTGACACGCCAGCGGCCCACAAACACTGCATTGCTAAGCAACACTTGACAAAATCCGTGCCAGGTTGTGTCGGTCCCTTTTGATGTTTCACAGAAGCATTGTCATTTCCATCTCTGGCATTGTTTCCAGCATTTTGGGTGTCAGTGTTCCTGAAAACCATCACAGAAAGGATGTTTATTGAACTGTCAGAGGGTGAATGATTGACACTAGGCACAAGTACTTTTCATGTTCAGGTTTTGGCATGCCACAATTGGATTATTTCCTGATAAATGCCATCCAATTCTACCAGATGGACCACTGAGAGATATGCCAACCTGTGTGAGAAATGGAGTAGATGCTCAGTGCCACTTATTGGTAGATGTGTGCTTCTCCAGCCTATCCTTTTGTGTAGCTGCAGGGTATTTTACTGAAGCAGTGGCTTTTGTGATGCTCATAATTAGAACAGCAAGGCAGTTCTCATCGTGGGAAAGGGGAGATTTCGATGCCCAAATGTGATTTCCTCCACCTGAGTGCGGAAGCGTGTTACCTGTTCCTCTCCTCTCAGATTAACGCGTGCTCTGTGACTTGAGCATTAGAGAGCCGTGGATTTTGGAAGTCGGGTATTTCACGTATATAAATATTTTCAATAAACCAATCCTCTGCCTTCCCGTTCATCTATTCCTAATGGCTCGTTTACAGATCCAAATGCAAGGATTGTGGGGCGGGTCGAACATCTAAGGGAATGCATCACATGCACCTTCCAAAGTTGATCAAACAGCTGAACTCATCTCGCTGGTGCTCAGCCGGGGAGCGGGCGGGTATCCGTGCTCTGGGGATGAAGGAGGGGCAGGCGGCAGCAGCAGGGGCTGACGCAAGCCGGGGACGGATGTCTGCGGGGGGTGGTAGGCTGAGGCTGCCAAGTCGTCTCTGGAGCTGTTAGGGGTGTGTGGGGAAGGGGGACTGCGTACGAAGAGCCCTTCCATCGCCGCTGGTGCCCATGCTGAGCAGCGCGGGGAAGGCGGCCCCCCTCGCACCCCCTCACGCAGGCGCTGGGTGAGGCGTTGCCACCGGGCACAGGACTCTGCTTTACCTGAGCTTGGGTTTGCTGGGTGCTGGGGGGGAGGAGGGGGAAGTTGCCTTCTGTTTGTTTGGGGTGACACAGGGTGAGATCCCTAATTCTGGAGGATGGGAAGTCGCAGGTCCATGAAAATACAGTTTTTTCTGTCTGAACTGACCCAGTAGCGAGACAAAAGAAACATTAAGTTATCTATTCCTGTACTCCTCGGCACTTTAATATATACATAAAAAGCAGAGCCTTTGTACTATACCTAATGAGCAGAAGTGAATAATGTGGTATAATTAGCTTCCCTTTCTCAGGCTGCTCTCTCAGATATCTCAGCACACTTCTGACAACAGCACGGTACAAGTGGTGACTGGTGCCTACATTTCAGATTTACCATCGCTTCATTGTTCTGCGCTAACACATTTTTCATCTTTGCCATTGTGAGGGCCTTTCTCCGCCATACCTCTGCGTTTTAGCCGTTGGCTTAGTCACCGCCGGCTCAAATGAAACCCCGCTCGGGCAGAAGCTGCGGGGTGGGAGGCTGTTACTGCACCATTCCTCCCCAGAGACCTGTGGTCAAACCCTGGGTGCGCACACGCGCACCTAAACGTGTGTCTGCTCAGCCCTGCCGTCACCTCAGAGTAACGCGCAGAACAACAGGCGGCCCTGTCCAGATGGCCTTGGTTAACTAAGGCCTTGATCCTGCAATGGTTTCCACATCGGCCAATTTCGGTGTCTCTCAGAGCTGCTAATTTCCAAAGTTCACAAAACACACAGAATATATATACAAAATAATATAGCTTTGTGCACCCTCCTACTATTCCAGAGCAAAACTCCGAATGATAGCCTCTTTTGTTTTGCTGCTCCTACGAAAGGGAGTCGAGAGACAAAGTGATTATGCAGGGCTTTAAAAAACAGACAGATCAAACAACTCCAGCTCCCAAAAAAACCACCCTGTAAAATGATGTTACTGGGGTTACTTCCAAGAAAGTAACTAAAATTTTTACTGCAGATTTGTTAGTAAGCTTGTAAATCAATTCAAAACCAACGCTGTTTAAAAATCTGTTATGCACAGACGCAGTAAAACGAAACACATGCAGGTAATGCCGCTGGTGCTGAGAACTTCAGAATTTCCTTAAAGTAATAACTTTAATTCAGTTCTTTCTGGCATAAACTTTTTCATCCCATTATGTCAAAAACTGTATTATCCATCCATTTGTCTGTCAGAACTATTCCCCCCGGGCCCATATACCGGTGGTTCTTCTATTCTAAAGCTCCCCATTACATCCTGCTATCAAGAGTCACAATTTTCAGTGAAAGTCTCTTGTGACTTTTGACAATGTTTTACAGTGAAGTAGACCAGGAAGCTCAGAGTTAAAGGAAATCTTCCATTCTGGCAATGAATATGTAATAGGCATTACACTGTGCAGTATACCAAAAATGTAAGGTTCATTAAGTCTTTCAAAGGCAAGAACCTCCATGTAGCTTTGAATGAACCTGTCTTCGCGATGGCATTAGCAAATGATATTTGGGGCTAGGAAATATTAATACTACGCATTAAGGAACGGATTTGTTTAAATGTTCCGTGGCTCTGCGTGGATGCAGATGATCCAGGAATAAATAAAAAGTGAATAGTTGTCCAACTTTATATGTAAATTGTCTTCGGCTTATATGCATAAGAATGCTCTTTGCTACTAAATTCCTTCATATTAACAAGTGGGAGTGTAACTAATATATAAAATAAAGTCATTCTCTTTAATGAGAATGCTAAATATTTTAAAGAAATGCACAGCTATGAAATATTGTCAAGGGCATTTTTATACTTAAGTTTAAGAACACTTATGACTTAACTGTTGAATAATTTAACACATTCAGCCTTGAAGTACTATTTATGTATGTTTTTTAATGTTCATACTTATGTTGGCTTTTCTTTGCTAAGGATTTAGGACCTTTGATTTCTGTTTATAAAATTTACATCTTTAATCTCCCAGCTCTGTGCATTTCCCTACTTGACTCCTGCAACAATATAGGCGAAAAACGCTGAGAGGAAAATGGAGCTGAAAGCCTCGCGCAGCTCGGAACGGGGGTTTTAGCAAGCACAAGGAAAGGTTTTAAGGAAATGAGCTCTGAGTAGAAAACCTCTATAAACATCAGCCACCTGTACGGCTCGGGTGGAGGATTTGCAAACGGGTTTCCGAGCTTTCTCCGCTAGGCGAAGAAAGCCCCACCGAGCGCCCCAGCCACGACTTGCATCACTCAGCCCTTTGTGGGGAGCCCCGGGGCATGCCCGGGGGTGACGGGGAAATTCCCCACACGGCCCCGGCGTGGGCAGGGGGACGCAGCTGGCCTGGGGGAGGCCCTAACCCCAGTAGGCGTCTGGCTCTGTCCCACCACCGCCTGCGCTGGGGCATGGGGCAGCTCTGAGCGCTTTGCAAACGCTGGCTTGAAAGATAAACTATGCTGGCACCCAAAATGTTGGGGGTGATTTGGCTGACCACCCCGGGCAAAAGCTCTGCTGCGATATCGCATGAAATTCGCCCTGGGATAAACAAAAACATCGACCGAAACTGTTTACAGTGTATCTTGTCGCCTTTCATTACTGTGTTTTGCAACACGCTGATGCTTCGTGACACGGCAGATGTAACTCGACGTGTCACACACAGAGCGGCTTTCAGGAATTTCGGAGACACGTTTCTTTCAAAAAGCGGCGTCTCGGCCCAGCAGCTGGACCGCGAGTGCATTCAAACCGAGGCTGGAAGAGCTGGGCTGCGATGCAAAGAGCGTCGCACGTGCAATATTCGGTCTGACTTTTTGTCTGTATTTTATATGCTACAAGCCATAGGCAGGGAAATGGACAGATCATCCAGCACGATGGATGAGCTGCTGCCAAGCCGATGTTACTGTATAGCTATGGGCCCCTCAGTACCCATTCTGCCTCTGATAGTCATCGCTTGCCAGTGTCCAAATGGATTATATATATCTGGCATGTTTATGGTATAAAGGAAGATGAATCTGAATATCTGCGAACCTTGGGCTCACAGGATGATGCATTTGGAAGGGAAAGCAAGTTTTTCAAGGACAAAAAAAAAAAAAAAAAAAAAGTTGGTAGGGCTTTATCAAAGGTAATTAACCTACACCTCCTCGCATCGGGCTGCACTGCCACAACACGAAGAGATCACTTAGCTGGGCAGGCAGAGGACAGCGCTAGGAGTAAGAGCAGAGCCACCGCATATTTGAGTGCAGGGACGTCTTTCAGGCTGGAAGCCGTACGTGGTGGTCACTAGCACAGCGAGCTGAGTAATTTCTTCAGTGCTGATGTTGATTCAGACAAGGAGATAGGCGGGAGCAGTCAGAGGGAGCTGGTCCCGTGGTGCTCACAACGTCTGGGTTGGTCGTGGCTGAGCAGGACACCCGGGAAGGAGGAGAGCTGGGGGTGCCAGCCTGCCCTGCGAGGAGCACTTGGAAGAGGCGTCCTGCTGAGCAGCAGCGGCTGCTGGGGCACGTCAGCCTTCCCCCACGAGTGCCTCGGGAGCGGCTGCTTTCCAGGGCATGGGCACTCTGCGCCTGGAGAATGAAGAAGCCTGGACAGTGCCGTGAGATACAGGCTGATGTAGGGTGAAGAGGAGAAAACTATTCCCGTGCAGCCCTGGACCAGATCCTCTGGCAGCGGCGATGGGGTCTCGGCGCTGAGCCCATCTGCACCAGCTCAGCATCCCTGCAATGTAAGTACGGCCCCGCTGGGGTCTTTAACTCAGCACCGCTGTCAGCACGGTCTTTGCATCCTGGGAAGGAGATACCTAATTTGCTCAGAATCACCGCTTGCACTCTGCCTTCCCTTTCTGACAGACCTGAACGAGGAGGTAATTTTGTTCCACAAAAGCAGCATTAAACGAAAATTTGTAAATAAATTGAGAGAGAATTGGAGAGTGAAAACACTCGTCATCTTCCTTAAATTAAGCAACTCAGCGTGTGTCCTTGGGATATCGGCAAAGGGATCCAGAAATCTCAACGGGAAGTCAAGATTTACAAGAGGAATTCAAGAAGAAACGAGTGCTGCAGCTGTAATGCACAAACTCACAATCTTCCCAGGCCTCTCCCCTTTATAAAGCAACAAAACCCAGGGATCCTGTAGCTTCAAGGACCTCTTTTCCGAGAGTGCCTCCCGTAAAGCTTTATTTCTTTTTGAAGCCTGCTTTCTATTTTATTCTGGGTTTGGTGGTGGTGTTTTTTTTGTCATTAAGAATATATTTCGGTAGGAACTGGCCTTTACATCCACAGACACCGTGGCTCTCAGTCAATCTATCAGTAAACCGCTCATGAAGTTCACTAGACAAAGGGTTAGCACAGCTAGTACCACAATAATGTAGAAACAGAAATATTACAAAGTAAAGGCTTATAAAATAATAAAAATTCTACTTAGTTCAGATACCTCCCAGTGCCTTTGGCAAAATACCTTAAGCATTCCACATAAGGCGGGCATTGTCTTTATAAGATGGCACCTCATAAAATGGTATTAAATATCACCAACGGGGCTTCATATTTCATCCAGCAGGGTTTAGGCCAGACATGTTCTATATCACACATTATTAGAATGACATCTGCTTTGCAAGTTGTGTACCCAGGAGCATACCTTGATAACTCATTTCAGCACTCATTCTCGAGGCTTCTGTGGCTTCGTAATACCTAATATGTTTAACTCATTTTGAACAGAAGTCTAAAGCCTGTCGTGGCCCTCTGGCCAAAACTGTAGCTGTCAGGCAACGGAGCCAGCTATCAAACATTACTCATTTATCATTAGCGGTGATGCAGCTGTACAGAGAAATGTACCCACTGAAGTGAAGGGCTGTCAATTGTTCCCTGTATAATACTCCTCTTCTCAACAGGGCATTTCTCCATGGATGTATAGCTAGTGCACTTCACTACTTCCCCATAGCACAGAATTTATAGTAGCAAGGAAATGGGTAACATATTTTCATTTAAATGGGTCTGCCACAAGACGAATAAAGCAATCAT
The DNA here is from genome assembly GCA_011076525.1 of Nettapus auritus. NCBI lineage: Eukaryota > Metazoa > Chordata > Aves > Anseriformes > Anatidae > Nettapus > Nettapus auritus. The sequence goes on from CM021767.1 coordinate 15,453,632, forward strand.
CAATGGAATCTATAAGCAGAGAGAGATGCGACGCGCTGTTTATAAACATTACACATACGTGTGTGTGTGTAAGCGTGCGGACGCGTGTGTGCACACATTCACACGCGGTGCTTATAAATGAGCTCTCTAGATCGGTATCGGCATTTAAAAACTGGCGCATGTTCAGTATTAAGGGCTCCGCTTCCTCTTTGCTCACCATTGCCATAAGAAGACTGGAATGTGCAATTTAGGCTTCAGATTTCCATGTCTATTCTGCTTACAAAACTCAAACACGCTACCTTGAACTTCGCTATCCTCAACTCTGCTCCCCAGGGAAGAAAGCAGCCAGATTAAATCTATATGAGAGATCTCCTGACTGCAGACACTGCTGCCTTTATTCACAAAGGCAAAGCGCGGCAATGGTCTGGGAAAGCACCACAGTTAAGATAGTATCTCAGGCTCCTTTGAACCACTGCTGCATGCAAATATTTGTACACACCATTATGAAGGAAGTGTGGCACAAGTCCCTGAATTTTCACTTATCTCCACGCAAGCGAGATACGGAGGAGGGAGACAGACTCCGGTGGCAAAGAGCACAGCGCCAGGAGCACAGCGCCGGCACCCGCGGCTGCCTGCCCACTCACCCGGCGGGGCTTCTCCCCTGCGGCACAGAGGGGCCGGGGGAACCTGCCCATTGCTTTCAAGGGATTCACACAGCTGCGAAAATCTCAAAAACGGGCACTTAAAATCAGGAATGCAAATCCATTTCCAGTGGGCAAATGGAACATAACTGTTACTCGTATCTTCAGTTCTCCTCTCCGTCCACTTATGCCCAAGTTGCTGGAGAACGGAGATGGTCGTGATGCTCTGTGCCTGCAGCACGGTTTCAGATCGTTTGAGCAAGAAGCGACTACAAACATCAGTCCTGGGAGCTGTGTGCTTCTGAGCAGGCATTGTGCAAAGCCTTGATTTTCTACCCAAATGGCTGCCATCCCAGACTCTCCCCAAACTACTCTGCTGAAAACTTTGCGAACTTTCTCCAGAGAACTTGAGGAAAGCTTTCTGCCCAGCATGATGCAACTAAGGGACTGTAACTGGTCTCGTTGTGCAAAGTCCCCATGAATTCTACCACAAGTAATGCCACCTGGTTAACAAAACAGCAACTGAACAGCTTTATATGTATCACTACACGTTTCCGGAATACTTACAAGGTAGGTATAGAAACCCAGTGACCAAAACACAGCCGTACTTCAGTGCTGCCCCATGTTTAAACGCGGTTGCTGGCATCAACGTGATTCTCACCCATTAGAGGATGAGATATGTGGAAAGGGAGGAAGCATGCAGCCCTGAATGTTGCAGACACCATGGGACTGCTTCTGGGGAAAGCTCCTCTCCACCGGGAATGAGCCAGCTGTAGACACAGGCAAAGCTGGAGTTGCCTGGGGCAGTAGTCTCTTGAAGGGATGCCGCTGGGAAGGGGAGCCCGAGTCCCACAGCCTACTTTGTTTATGCTCGGGGTCATTTTTTTCTCTTCTTCCCCATTTCTGAGCACGACTTACATGCCATGGCGCAGAGACTGCCCACTGCCTGTTCCTTCCACCCTGGCCCCGGAGCAGAAAGCTTTGCATTGCTCTGGAAATACAAGCACATTTCATGCACAGCTGAAAATGAACACAGCAGAAAGGAAGATGATGAATGACAAACTTTTCCTGGCAGATGTGAGCTATAAAAAAGATCATGATGTGGTAAAACAAGTTTAACCAATGGGGTTTGCCAGAAACGCAGTGAAACAGGCTTCCAGCGTAAAAATGAAAATGACACCACCAGATTCATAAAAGGAAAAAAAAAACAGAGCCTATCAAACAAGCAGCAACTTGGGATGCAGTGGGACAGTGGGATACGAAGAAAAGTGGGAACATGAAACCATCCACTTTCGTTGGTGTAATTTCCTTCATTCTTAGCCCCTGGGCTGGGGCTCATCATGTGCCACAGAGCAGGACCACAGCTGCTGAGCCTCTCTCTTTGACCTGATGTGATGTTATCTGCATTTCCAGCCGCCCTTGGAGCCTCACGTTCTCATGTTACCACGGGTCTGCACCTACTGCTCTGGCCCACAATAAACCTAGACACATTTGCGTTCGCTCATTACCTTCCTTATTTAATCAGGGTATGTGCAGAAGAGCACTGAGGGGAGGTGGTAAATGGTGGTTTCAGTAGCTGCATTTTATTGCTAAACCAACAAAACTCACCACTTGAACACAGACACTCCTTCTTGTTTTCAGCCGAACCCTGGACAGAATCCATCTTTCCAAGTCGGAAGGGATATACAAGACTGTGTAAAATCCCAGGAGCCTCTCCTCAAAATAGCCACAGGGGTTTGCAGACAAACATCCACTTCACCCATTCCCCCAGGGCTAAGCAAGCTGTCTCTGCAACACTCCCAGCTGCTTTTTGCTCAGAGGGCAGCGAGGCCAGAGCGCAGACCTTTAGAAACATACTACAACTAGACCCTGTAGGAAAATTACTGACTTCTAAAAAGTCATTTTTGTAACATTACATGCTAGTAGAAATTACAGGTTCAGTTTTGACTACCAAGTTAAGCAGGGGCTGGGGAAGCAAGCTGTCAGCCCACACGGGAAACAGCCACAGCTGAGTTCTCTATGCTAAATTGCATGCCAGGCTGCAGAGGTCGGAAACTGCTCCTGGAAGAAGACTGCCTCTCTCGGGGATGCGCACCTTCCTCAGGTACTGAAGAATAATTTCTCCGTCGTGTCCTGGAAGAAAAATGTGAACCTCTGCCATGATTCCTCTGCAATGCTGAGGCTGGCAGGGTGAGACCGGGCTCCTGCCCCGTGTGGAGGGGTGGTTCACACGGTTAGCAACACAACCTGTGCTGAATCTCCTCCAAAAAGGGAGAGAGGAAACCTGTTCGATGCACACCCACAGGACGTCTGGGAGTTTTATGCTTCCTCCTAATTCTCCCAAGCAAAGCGCCAGTCACCACTGCTGCTCACACGCGAGTGGCTGCACCTCACTGCAGTTATCTTTGCTTACTGCCTTCACTCAGGTCCCAGCACAGCACCGTGCCCTGCGGCATCAGGCCTTACGTTGTCCTCTCGGACGCTTTTTCCGCCGTGCTGTAGGTGACAGTGTGGCTATGGACCAGCGCGAGCATGCGGCTACGCTCACCGCCTGTGTGCGCACTGATTCATACGTGATTAAAGCAGTGTCTGGGCAAGAAGAGCTGAATTCAGACAGCTTTGGGTGACTAATTTCAAAATGAATATCTTCTTATTATTGCACCGTGGCTTTTGAAGGTTACATTATTTCCTGCGGGAGACCCATCCTTGCTCTCCTTGTAACCCCACGGCACCCCACGCCCCATCTGTTTCCTAACCCAGATGCCTTCCCCTCTCCAGACTGCTCTGTGTCACCTCCTCCACTTCCCGGGGGAACGCGGTACCTGCAGAACACGTGGCAGCGGCCGGGAAACAGTGAGCGGCGGGCAGGAAGGCTGGGTCCACGCTGTGCTTGCGCTGCCCCGGCCCTGCAGAAGCCCCCTCCTGCGCTGGGTTTCTGTGCGAGCCTCGCTGGCTGCGTCGTGGGGTCAGTGTTCGTTTGGAACATGCCTCAGTGCACCGCTCCTTCCCACAGCTCTTCGAGGTCTGCATTACGATACAGTTGGTGAGTCATGCACAGATTAGTCACGGAGGAGATTTATTCTTGTCTGCAGAAAGTCCAGCATGAGTAAGGACAACGTGAGTTTGGCACCGGCTTGTTTCGGTTCTTGGCCGGTGCCGAAGGTGACTTTTGTCTCTTGTGCCCAGGTGTGCGGCTCCGACTGGCGGGGCAGACAGCATGCATCCAACCTCATGACCTTCTGCTGAGACCAAAGACTTCACCACAACCAGCTCAGGATGGGACCAGCTCGTCTGAGATGCCCCTCTGCAGGCCAGACACTGGACAGACTCCCACCGCTCATGGACCTTTGCTGGGCCACACCACCGATGCGTGGAAAGCTCCAAGTCCTGGTGAAGCCTCCAACCAAAGCGTACTGGAAAACGACAAGCTGGATGAGCTCTTCATTGAGCTGAGAGCAAAATGGCCCTGCAAGGCTAGAGTTTTACTCTGTAGTGATGGAATTATGCAGGTAGCTAATTTCCCTATAAATCTACCAACCACAGAGCCAGCACTCTCTACATTACCCATGGACATTTTTAACTGCAAAAATTGCTTTTTTTTGATTTCATAGGAACAAATATGACGTCCAGCAGTAACAACACTTCTCTGACTGGGAAACTCTCCGGCATTCAGTTGCCATAATGGTAATGTATAGCTAATTATTTTTTTTTTACATGCTGAATGTAAGTCGTAACTGCTGGCTGCAGTGGTAGTCACAGGTCTGCAGGACGCTTACCCAGAACCTGAGCTTCTGAAACGAGGAAATGTTTTCATTCATATTTTAAAATTCCATTCATTAACAGGTGTATATGGTTTGACTTCTTCAAAGTATGCTGCAGACACAGCCTAATAAATCTCCATGACACCTCACTGCATCTCCATTTTATAGATGTGGTGATTCGAATATATCCAAGTGTAATGACTTGCCCAAGGCTAATGAAGGAATCAATGTCAGAGACAGGATTAAAAGTAGAAAAATTCCTGGCCCCCAGTCTCATAACCTAACTGTGGTCTGCATCTCACTCATATGAAAACAGGAAACGCATCTATTTTGAATATTGTGAAAGGTAGTTCATAGCAGATGGGCAGCCTGATGTTATAAAATTGCTTTACCTTGTCATAAAATACCAATAATACACAGGATGTGGTTCTTGTCCAAGACTACAGCAAGGTGTGAACGGCACAGAACGTGTCACTGGTGGCTTTTAGAGCAGCAGAGGTTGCACTGGAAGTGTAAAATGGGCAGTCTTTGAGATGTTTCTCCTGCCCTGTTCCTTAAAACCTATTTCTTCCTGTGTGTTACGCAGCTGGCAGAAGCTGCTCTGAAGCTGCCGAATACCAGTTCAGTACCGAACCTGCAGCAGGATGCCTGTGGCCCCCAGCGGTGGAGCAGGAGGGGTAATGCCCGCTTCTCAAATACACAGGCAGTGCCCGCTGACGCTTTTTGGCGGCTCTACACACCTATTTCTTAGACGCTGACAGAGAGCTGGGCAGCATCTTCACTGTTGCCAAAATGTAACGGGAAGACAATGCACCTGGCTAGCTGTGTAGAAGAATAAATTAAAAAAAAAAAAAAAAAAAAAAAGGTACACTTGTGTCATTAAATATTGATGAGCAAGATTCATTGACTGAGTTAGCGACAGTAGGATATGGCTTGAAATAAAACCCCAGGAGGGCCACACCCCCTAGTATGCCCAGGGCCATCCCTTTAAAGGTAGGACAATTATAATTAATTGAGCAATCTGACAGAAAGCATACATCCATACACTGGAGCAGAAAGTGACACTGTGCACAGAGGCATCCAGGACACTTGAAGGGTTAATACTAGTTCACTAGACCAAGGACAGTAAATTCTGCCTGTGGCTACCACCAGTCTATTGTATTATTATTGCAGGCTTTAGAAACAGCTTTTAATTTTAACCCTTTCCAACCCTCTCCACTATCTTCTCTTTACATAATTGGCTTGGAGTAAAATCGCACAGAATTTTCCTAGTCGTACCTCGCAATTCTTTCTTTTCACTTGCAGCATATACAATATTGCACAGAAAAAAAAAATCCCAAGAATCTGGGCCTTCTTCACCTACCACTTTTAACTCTGAAAGACCACAAACACTGCCAGAAAACAGGGCCCCTTTCATTCTGTTGTGATCGATCCCCACTGTCTGCTGCAAGGATCGCGGGAGGATCCCATCCACTACTGGGAACCATGGTGCGAGTTCCCGGAGTTCTGACACACACACAAACCACGCACAGATAACCTTGTCCCTCTTTGTCTTCCCGATACCTGCACTCGTTGACCAGACCGCATTTTTAAGGTGATGTACTGGGAGTTGTTCACGCCTGTACGATGACAAATCAAACACACGGGACCTATTGGTTACCTCTAATGAAAAGAAATCTCAGTATTGGTAACACTTCCAGCAATATGCTGCGCACATCATGAGCCACAGACAGGCTGGTGAAACGACCGATGGAGAGGGGATGACACGAGGTAGTGCGGGTGATAGCAGAGGACTGACTCGGTGACCCGGGAGGTCCTTTCCAATCCTACATTTCCATGTTCATGTGTTCATATTGAAGTTGATGGGAGACACTTCCACCAACTTCAAAGGGCTTTCATCCAGCCCCAGTTTCATTTCTTTTCAATGTATAGATGCAAGAGTAATGTCACGCATGACTTTCATGAGACGTGTTAATGTACGATCAGTTCTGGGAGAAGCAGGTAGATAAATAGTTCATCCCGAAATGCTAAACATGCCAGCGTCTGAAAAGTACATCTCCTTCTATCTAAATTGCAGGTAAGTCCAGCAGCATCACTATTTAATTTCCAGTCATCATAAGCCATAATCAATTATGCCAAACAAATATTATCTATTTGTACTTTTGGCAAGTTACGCGGACACGGTGAACAAATGATTAGGTCTGGGGACTGGCTCACCGGGGCTGGTCCACCCCTCCAGCAGCAGCACGGAGTGCCCCAACCTCAGAGTCCCACTGTGAAACCCATGCCCAGCGTGGAAGGTTATTTACTGGGTACGGGACAGCACAGTTAGCCAGAGGAGCAGGCCACAGAATGCTCCGAGAAGTACAGACATCTAACGTGGATGGCCACAGAAAAAAGGAGTGAGAAGGTAAGAGCTGGGAGGCTGTATAATTACACTGTGTTTTCTTCTCCTCTCCTTTTTTTTTGCATTTTTTTTTACCAAGCAGGCATTCAGCCTGTTCAATAGAGCCACTCCAATATGTTATCTAATGGCTTCGTCTTTACTTGTGAGATTCCCCATCTGTGGCCAGACTGTGCCACTGCCTCATTCAGCTGAGCAAGAGAACAACATTCATTCACTCGCTCAGATCTTAGGAGACAGGTCTTGCTCTAGAGCAACAAAAGATGAGCTGCTTCTTAGTCAGGTCTGAACCTTTGCACTTAAGCCAGCCTTTGATGAAACTTTCCTCTGGATTTCAACGCTGCTTTTTATAGCCGGGCAGTCGGCTCGCTCCCTCTGGCTGCGTCCCTTTTTTTGTTCTTTACAGTGGTATCGTTCTGATCTATGTGGTGGTCTCACGTTTTCCTCTTGAGTTTCTGCATCAGCCTTGTTTTCAAAGCCAAATAACACAAGCAATGATTTATAATCTGTAATTGCTTCGGAAAGATGGATGTTCAGACATAATCAGTCCATTTTGTTATTTTTTCACCTATTACACAGCAGCTGCTTCTCCAGTTTGGATGCTTCTTTACTCTCCTTTTCTGTCTCTCCTCATAATGTACCGTAATACTTGAAGTGATTCATAAAACATGGAAAAGAGTATCACGTCCAGCTTGGTTCTCCTAAATGACAGTCATTTCCTCCTACTGGGTTCATGGTGTCTCTGAGGAGGACGCCCCATGGATGGATTCAGCCACCGGGGGCACTGATAAGGCCACCTGCTACAGCTCCTCAGGTGCGGTGGGTCTTTCTCATGACCAGCACAGAGAAATGACCCCAGTCCATGAGAAAAGGGATGGTCCAGATGCTAAAGGCACTTGACATGCTTCATGGCTGTATCTGTATCTTCACACATACCAAAGAGGTGTCAACCTGCTGGAACCTGCCGTGTGTCCTGTGGGTATCTTGTCAGAAACCCAGGTCAGGAAAGAGAAGGGAGAGAGACTGAGGCACATCTGAGCTTCTGCTCGGTAAGTACAGGGAATGCATCTAGGAACAGCAGAGGCAGGAATGGGAAATCAGCTCCTCATTGTAATACGATTGTAAGATGGTTTAATCGGTTGTCTTCTACTCCATTCAAGTGCCAGCTTCAAGTCATGGGTGTTAAAGGCCCACAGCCAACAACAGAGACCTTGGGGTCTTGCCACGGCCTTGCTGATGACATCTGAACAAGCAGGGGAAATCACATGTGACAGGTTGGCAACAAAACAGCTAGTTTTGAGAATAAGGGCTTAGTCCTCACTCCACTGTCATGCTCTGCAGACAGCTAACAGCAATCCCGAGAGACCCCTTTGTGCCTCAAAATGAGCGATGCAAGGACGCTGACAAATGCAGCAGACAACCTGTACGCGTTGCAACACTCAATATCCAAAGCAGAAGGGTCTTGCATGAGGACCAGCGGAGTGTCTTCGTTTCCGAAGCCCCGCACGCTCCCAAAGCAGCCTGGATCCACAGGTGGCACAGGTCTGACGGAGTTCCCGGACAGCCTGTATTTGGGTGCAGAGCAGCTCAGACAGACCTGCAGAATTGCTCCAGCTGACTTCATGATTATCTCATCAGCGGCCACATGTCACAGAGGAAACTCAGTCATGGTTTGCCTTAATTTACAAGTGTCATCTCCTGCAAGTGGAAAGAGGAGCATGAGAACAGCAAAGCTGAACTGATTTGTTCTGGCACCAGTACTGCAATGTGGCAAGATATACCTATGACTGTCACATACAAATTTAGTAGATAGCATGCTTGCTTTTTATTTGATTTTAGCAGGTCTCTCCACAATAAATATAAGAGCAGAATGCATAAACAAAACACTTGGCACTTACAGTTTATCTTGGTGACGGAAAATTTGATTGATGAATAATAAGTTCAGAAAGTGGCAAATGTTCAACATAGGGCTAAATAACCTTTTGTTGCTTTTTTTTTTTTTTCACAGCTCAGTTTCTCTTAGCTTTTACTCTTCCTGCCTTGAAGTTGTTTTGTTCTAGTGCTTCATCAGCCAGTGGGAAAAAAAACCTGTCCTATTTGTTTCTTATATTTTTTCGCTAATCAAGTTGCTTATTGCCAGGAAAAGACTTGAAGAGAGATCTTCTGCGTGTCACATTGCTTCCTCCTTTCTCTTTCACTTCACCGGGACAGAGCCTGTGAGGCAGACCTTCCCGCTTGCAAAATGGTAATTTTTATCCCAGTTATCATACTGCAATACCAAAAGAGGGGAGGGGAGCACACAGGAAAGCAGAGCAAGGTGGCTTGGAGGAAATTCCAGTCACAGTAGGCTACGTTCATAAAGCACAGAGGAAAACAACTACTGTACAGAGAGGGAAACTGAGGCACGGAGCCTTACAGCGCGTTGTGTCCAGGAGCATGTAAGGAGGGGAGTGGCAGAAGGCTGGAACGCAAGCTGGACCGCGTGGCTCCCGGTCCTGTGCCTTAGCAACGAGGCCACTCTGCCTCTGCGTGCAGGCTCGGCGAGGAGAAGGAGCAACCTTCCAGGAGGGAAATCCTTGCTGGGTTAAGCACTTTGCCTGCTTTTCTCTTCTCACCCCTTTCCTCCTTCAAAGCACGGAGGATGGGGAGGGGGCAAGGTGGCGAAACGGCACCCGTCCTCCCCCGCTCCTCATCCCACCCCACTTCCAGCGGGGTATCGGGGCTCCTCAGCGGTCCCCAAAAGCTTGCACCCTCGGCCGGGGAGGAGGGATATGATTTGTAATTGCAATACTTTCATTACCGTCTCTTAGTTCTTTGCACACTAATGTCAAGAGCTTTGTCTTTGTAGTGTTATTGGCATTTTTCATCATATTCATGAAGTGTGGGTCAATTTTCTTCAAAAGGCTCACTTCGCCAACTTGCCACAAAGACAGACAGTAATAAATTCTACTAGTGCACCGCGAAGGCTTCGTAGCTGCAAGCAACAATAAAAAGCAATGAGCTGGGTGTCACTAAGTAACTCCAGTTTACACTGCATTTTCTTCTTTTATTGAAAACTCAGAATATGAATTTATTAATGAATACACAGGCCTACTTTGAAGGGGTGTGGGGGGGTCCGAGTCAATTTATTTGGTATTCACACAGTGTGTGCCTACATTGCATTGTTTCATCATTTTATGGCCAGGCACAGCTTGTTAGGCTGTGGCCCTCCAGAAAAAAGCAGGCTCATATAGCAACACCTTGACGTAGATGTACAGCTGCTTTCACTGTGGCTGTCTCACCTTTAGCCCCGTCTGTCTACTGCCGGCTTTCATTTTCCGCATTCATACATCAATAAGCTTTGCATGCTGACACCTAATTTTGCAGGCTACTTTGGTTATGGAGGCCGTGTTTTGCATATCACTACCCACCCCCTTCTGACATCTACTGCCTTTAAAGAGGGAGAGAATAGAGAGAGCACGAAAGAGGGATTCTTTTCTTCTCAGCCTAATCAGAGATTTCTTTATATTTGTCAAAAGCAGATCTGCCAAATCAACTTTAATTGATTCTTCCACAGTTCTCGTGTATGATTTTTGAAGGACTGGGCTTGTGTTCCAAGACACAGTGTTGTGTTTCAAACAAATATGAGGTTTCTACAGCAAATCAAATTTGGATGCCAATTAGTTAGCATTTTCCATTCCAATTAAATTTGAGACCTTTCTGATTCTGAAAGACTTGTATGTCTACGCATGTGTGTATGTATGTATTTGTGTGCACCTATCTGTATCTATTCTATATATACATAAAGATGTATACGTATAAAATATTTAAAGTGCCCTCGCTGCTCTAATAAGCAGGGAGGGGTTACATCCATCCATTTAAATATACATTTTGGAGGATTTTTTTTTCTACCTTGTTTATTTCACAAGGGCTTACCAGCCCATTCTAACCTGTTATGTGACACCGCAAAGGTTTTTACTTCTCAGTCAGGTGGCTAATGTCATTATATCGTTGACAACTCATAAAATGTTATAATCTAATAGGGCTTTCCCTCCCCACACGCACCCAGTGAAAGCTCATTGTAGCAAAGAAAGGATTAGGGGCAAAGGCAAGATTAATGGTTAAAAAAATGGAAGCAGGCGGAGTCCAGATAGAATACTGTAGCTTAAAAACAAATATAATTTGTATATTAAAATGCATCTTTATCTAACTAGATTTACTCTAAATAAGCCAAGCACACTATATAAGGCATTTCCTACTGGATACTGCACATTTCAGCAAAGCCTATATATTTGTTTTGAATGAATTTTAAAACAAACTCCTCAAAAATCAGGTTTTAGGCAGGCTCCTATCAGAGACTAAGACTGAATCCAACACTACAGTGATGGGAAGGAAACAAAAGCTTGTTTAGATCACCTAGAACTAACCTGCGCAGTCACCGTCAACCATAAAACTATCCACGACAGCACTGTGCTGCGGAGGAGAAACCTCCCGGGCACCCGGGGCTCCGATTGCCACACAAGGCGCGAACGACCAGCCCGGGAGCCTTACCCTCTGGGGTCCCCAGAAGGACCTCGAGACAGACGGACAACCCAGCTCCAGCAGACTCAGGAGCAGCCAGCCTCACTCCTGTACTCTTCCAGGGCCTCAACGGCGCCTCAGCCAGGAATTCACCCCCAGCAAACCTCAGGTGGGAACAAGCACACGCCTGCCTTTCTTTGGCAAAGAGATTAATTAGTTTGTTCCTGTTATAAAACTTAAGGAAAGGAACAAAGACCTGAGCTCAAGAAGGTGAGAAAACGCAGACATACTTCAGCAGCAGGGAACAACAACCAACTTCAGGGAGGTTGGAGCGTGTGCTCCCTGCATTCTGTCCTCCTACCTGCGATACCAGCCTAGGCAACCAAAAGCAGCAAAATGAGAAATTATGATGGCTACTGAACACTGCTCACAAATTCACAGTGTCGCATCCGATGTCAATTAGCGTGCCTGTTTACATAATTGTTATACAAGGGGAAAATCCACAGTGTTAAACAGCCCTCAGATTCGCCTTTCTGGATGGGCTTTGTTTTGCGGAGTGTTTAGCACACATAAAATAAAATCCGTGGGAAATCTGTCTGGCACGAGATCTTTGACGGATTCGTATTAGGAGAGGTTTTTTATGTGGTTTTAGGTCAAATTTTTCAAGAGAGTTTCTCTTTACACCTGGGTAAAAACAAGCCTTTTGGGTGAATGTTCAGACTTGCTGATAGCTTAAATTTTGATTTGACTGAATGGACAGGTTGAGAAGGGAAATTTCCAACAAGTATGCAAACATTTTGAAACTTTCAAAACCCAAACGTCTCAAGCCTTTCATATGAATTCTCTTCTACTGTGATATCCTTTAATTGCTGGCTTGCATAAAAACAAAAGAGGTCAATGCTGAAATAAAACTCCGAAACCAATGCTGAATGCTAAACTGGCTTTTTATGGTTATGGTTATGTTATATATTTTTAATCAGAAAAAGTCCAGAATTTCATTTTTGGTTCAGCTAATGATCAATTTTTCTTCTATATTTCCGGATGTCTGCAATAACACGCCAAATCCTCTACTTATCTCCCATTGTGCTGACTTCTGTAAAAAATGTAGCCCTTCAAGCTACAAAACGATACAGGAAAAATCAGAGAACACACAGTAAAGTCTATAAAATTATGAACAGTATAGGGAAAGCAAACAGAAAAGAATTAGTCATTATTTCTCACAGCATAAGAACTAGGGTGCACCCAATTACAAGGCAGCAGGTTTAAAATAGCCCATAAGAAACACTTTTACAAAGAATAACTAAATTATGCAACTTGCTGCACAGCATGTTGCAAAGGCCAGGAATATAAAAATGGATTTCAAACGCGATTAGACAAATTCACAGTAGAGGCCTGCGGAGGACTGCTGAGCACCACGAGCTGCTGCTGCCTCCGCTTCGCAAGGACCGAGCACGCTGCCTGCTCCGGGCTGGGCACCTTTCCTCTCCGTGCCCCGTGTCCCAGCAGCGCCCGGCCATGCGATCACGACATCACCCTTGCAAAGAGAGGACGCCCACGATGCGACCTCGCGGGGAGCCACGGGTGCCTCGGGGACCTCCTTCGCCGGCTGGCTCTGGTGGCAGACCCTAGGGGTGGCGGCGAGGAGGGCTCCTGGCTGGAGCAGTAGCTCCAAACCCTGAGGTAATCACACCTCTGCCAAAGGCATGCGAGGCCTCGATACAGACCACACATGCAGCAAAAACAATAGTGCTGATGAGCGATTAGGTTTCTTTGTCTGTACAGTGCTCATACCAAGGTGCACTTTGTATCTGGAATGCAGCGGGGCTGTACATTCAGGTCTTTATATATTTGTCTCTTAAGGATACTTAATTGTAGGGTAAGCACAAAACAAGAAAATTCAACGAGGGCCACAGGCTGTTCTGACAACAGCGACAAGAAGTGCCCTGTTCAGCTGCGGGAACGGGACTGAGACACCAAGATGGGCACATGAACGTGCCGGGAGTGAGCCGGCTTTAACCACTGGCAAAGACCGGAGCAGAAGTTTTCAACCTTTTTTCGGTTTATGGACCCCTAACACCTCCAGTGGAGACATGATTGCCTGCAAGAGGGAACCAAAGCCTCCTGCAAAAGGCTTTTTTCGGTTGCCTTTCAGGCACCCTCTAGAGAGGTGGCTCAGAGATGCTCTGGGAGACGTGGCCCACAGCTGGAAACCTACCGGCAGAGGAACGAGCAAAGAGATGGGGACACAGACAGGGAGCGTCTGATTTGAGGTTTGGCTTTACCACCCGTCATTCCGTTTCCTATCTAACCGTGGTAAAAAATGATAGAAAAGACCTTCATTTTCCTTCACAGCTTTAAGGTTAACAAGGACTATTAGATCATCTGTTCTGACCTTTTACATCCAGAGGCCATCAGATTTCCTCCAGTTTATGAGTACCTCCATAAAATAACAGCCTATATTAATTTCAATCATCAGTGAGGGAAATAAACCCGCTCCAATCAGAAACGGATTTGTCTGAGGTGCAGTATGTGCCGCCATGGGCACTCTCATTATTCACATCCTTTCTAATTACTCTGCTATTTTCCCTTCATATCCACAAACACGTTGTTAAAATACTGGGAATGTTTAAATGACAGTGGTATCCCATTTTGGTCACACTGCGACCGTGGCAAAAAGGGTCCCCAACGGGAAGACTTGGACGGCCCAGCCAGACAAGGAAAAATAAATAAATAAATAAATATAGGGAGAAATCATCATTCTCCCGATCTCACATAAGCCCAAAGAGATTAAACGATTAGTCAAAAGTCGCCCAAAAGTTGGTGGCAGAGACGGAGCTGAAATCTACTTTCTCAAGTCAAATCCAGAGTTTTAATCACCCGAACACCCTTCCTCTCCCTTCATTGCTTTCATTTATCATTTCAGGCTAGGCAGACTCCATCGAAATGATGGCTTTGTGAAGCATAGAAACACAGTTTTACGGGCAATAAACAATAAATATGAACCTGAGAGACTTCTCCACGAAACCTCCCTTCCAAAAACGAGTCCTTTTTTTTCTTTCCCCAGAAGCCTTCCCTTCCCCTCCCGCCCGCATCCCTCCGCCGGGCTCCGCCAGCTCCCCGGCACAGCACGTTGGCTGTGGGATGGCACCAAGCTCCCTCTCCCTGCCAAGATGACAAAGTCCTGGCTGGCTCAGCCGCCTCCTCTGCCAGTGTACCAGAGAATCGGTTGTGCGATTTCATTTAAGCGCTGCTAACTAATTATTAACTGTAGGCTCAGCATTCAGGGTGCAGACAATGGGATCAGCCAGGCACCGCTCCACTGGCGGGGGGGCACCACCGTCAGCACGGGTTTCTTTTTAATTATTGTGCAGTGGAATCAGTCCCGGAGAAGCGAATTGAAAAGTATACAAAATTCTGATTAATAACCAGGGAGGCTTTTTTTCAGTTCTTCTCCAAGTTCCCGCCCACAGGACCCCAACTGTCTTTTCAGCTGTAGTACCAAAACCCGCGTGCACTTTAAAAACTGGGATAAATCATTTTGCCTTACAGGGCTGCTCCGCGGCCATGAATTGTGCAGAGCTGAGCCCTAAACCAGCCTCTGAATCCAGACTCCTGTGTGTGGAACCAGATTTGAACTCTGAGGACGACTCCTGGATGGTCTTGCTTTTTGGCAGCTCCAGGCAGGACATAAACCACTTGACAGGTTGGAGAGGCTCTGCTCAGGACTGAGGCCCAGATTTTGCCGTCTCAGGCCTTGGCTTGACGCTACGCTTTGCTTTGTGTAAAGGCTGAACCCGTAAGGTACCTATGTGGTCTCCTCTCCCAAGGAGAGCCACACATCCCCAAAGATGGAAATCTTTGTGATTTAGAAGCTGTAAGGGTGGTTTAGGACTTGCTGCTTGTATTAACAAGTCTGTGTTGCTGAGATAATTGTGGTTGCACTTCTGTTAACATCCAGTGGGGCAGTTCAGGACTTTCTGCCCCCCTCCCAACTGCACTGAGTAAGGGAGGCTACTCTGCCACCAATGGCCTAGCCCTACTTACACTTACATCCCTGAGAATTTGACTCTCTCTCCCCCTGGGGTTAGTGGTGGTTGTCTGGAGGTGTCACTCCTGCTGCTGAAGGCTGCACTGGAAACCACACGAGTACCGGGGAGGCTGTAGAAATCTTCTT
Organism: Nettapus auritus; assembly: GCA_011076525.1. Lineage (NCBI taxonomy): Eukaryota > Metazoa > Chordata > Aves > Anseriformes > Anatidae > Nettapus > Nettapus auritus. Next base: position 15,469,091 of record CM021767.1, read on the forward strand.
TCTTTTCATATGGGTTCAGCTAATGGCCAGTTTTCACCATGAATCCGAGGAAAGTAGTAATAATTTGTCCAGGAAGCATTGACTTCTATATCCTCTAGCGTTCAAGTCTTACTGGCTCTGTTACCTTTAAACCGCCACACTACGGACCAGGTCAGGTTCACTGTGAAAGTGGTTGCAGCCTCGTTCAGAAAGCGGGTGCAACTCCAACCCTTAGCTTGACTTTGCAAGGTGTTTCTTCGTTTCTGGCAGCCTATTAGTTAACATATTCTCATCACAGAGAGAAAGCCAAGTGGCATTTTTATTCAAAGTAATAGGAGAAAAAAAGGTTCCAGGCCTTCTGATAGAAGTGCTTCATCCTGGGAAAGCTTCGCTCCACGCAAGGGAATTCATGAGCCGCGATCTCCGCTCGCTCCTGTCAGAGGCGGCACCTCAGGTGGCAGCTGGAGTCTCTCCTCTCTCTCCTCCTGCTCAGTCCTTCTAACAGTGGAAACACACAACGTGCACGGCGTGCCGCTGGGCCCAGCTGAGGGCTTCGGTGCCGAGGAACCGGCAGCCCCGCCACGGGCTGAGCAGCAGCCGGGAGGCACAGCTCCTCCCGGACGTGGAGCACACCAGCAAGGGCTGTCACGACCAGGGATAAGGAAAAGCGCATTGATTAGTGCGGTCAGGGCAAGGATTAGAGTAAAGAGGCGGCTGTATCGCACAGAGCGAGCGTGTGTGAGGGTCTGAAAGTGAACTCAGCCCTTTGGCGTGGCAGCCTGTGCCATACCTGCAATGAAACCTTTCCTGTAAATGGAGACATCAGAAGGAGACGACATTCCCCAGGGGCAGGGAAAATGTTATGTGAATCATGCCTGACTCTGCTCAGGAAACGTCTCTCTTAGTTCAGAGTGAAATTCTATACCAAAGACATATTTTTAAATTAATACTTCTCGTCCTTTCCACTTCCAATACCTTTGTAGTGCTTTTTCTCTAAGCACTTATTAAAAAGAAGGAAGACATAGTCTTGCATTTGGCTAATAATTCTTCTCCAACAGTTCTGCATTTACCCATGCAACACTCCGTCTTCCTCGAGCCTTCTGATTTCGAGCCATGATGCATTCCGACCCCGCTGCCGTGCGGGTCGGTGTGCAGCAGGGACCCCAGCGCACGCCTCGCCGAGGTGCTGGGAGGAGGAAGGAGTCCTCCGAAACGGGGGTGGGAAGCACCGCTTCATTCTCGGGTCGTGGCAGCTCTTACAGGGCCATCTCTCACACTCAGGCGTGGTGGGGTGCCGTGGGATCCTGTGTTTGACTCTCAACAAACCGTGTTGCCAGGACGACATTTATTATGATACATAATGCGAATAAAGCATGAAACTGTACACAGCGCGCTGATTTGCTATAACTGTCATCTGCGATGATAGCCTCTAGTTTATACCTCGAATGAATCTTGCGTGGATGGTACCGATGCTACCAAGAGCTGCAGAGGTGTATTTCACAAAGCTGCCTGGGCCTGGCACGAAGATCATGCCACTTTAAACAGCGAATCTGTTATTGTGATGTTTGTGAGAGGAGAACAAGTGGGAAAGTCACTTTCAAGTGCAGCTCAGTGCTCTTTTAATGAGGAATGGGGTCTTCTTCAGAGTCAGCCAACTACTGAGGAGGAGCTGACACCCTTAGTAGTCAACATCCTCAAAACAGCTGACAGCTCCAGATAAATCAGTTTGTGTACTTCCTCCCCTTCTCATATCACCTGCAGTGACAGGAAAGCACTAATTTCCTTTGAGAGGGAGAGAGATGGATGCGCGCGTGCATCCTGGGCTTGTTGATCCTTCAGTGTAAAATTAACAAAAACAGAGGCCGGGGAGAACTGGGAATAGGCACGGCACTTTGTCAAGAGGAAGGGTTCGCCATGGTACGGCCCCGTATTCATCATATGGTAATTTACAAATATGCATACGACAGAGTCACATTGCATTAGCCCCTGCAGAAGCAGCTATGACAAACGCAGGGCGGCTCGCAGCTGGAGCTCTGCCCCTCGCAGCACCCCACGAGCAGCGCCGCCCGCCGAGGGGACCCGGGGCCCTCAGCCGCCATCCTCTCCAGCAGGGCTGCCCCGTACCAGCAAAGCACTGAAAAGCCGCGATTGCAAATCGTGGTCCCAGTCCCAAACCCAAACGACCAAGTGCCTTAAGGACCCTTTGGGGAGGCACTCGCTTGCTCATCCGCTGCCCAGGGCGATCAAAAGGGAGTTAAGCAATGAGCGCGCCCGCTCACACAGTCCTCACCACGCACCTCCTGAATTCATTACTCTGACGCTGGCACACGGCTAAATGATGTTATAAAAATTAGATACTGCAGGCCATTAAAAGCAGCGCACACTCTGTTCAGAAACCTCCTGACGAAGCCCGCCAGATAAAACCATCGCGAAATCTCTCCCCGGCAGCCAGTGCAGCTCCCAGCTCCCCCGCCAGAAGCCCCGGGCAGCAGTTTTGGCAGAGCTGCTCTCCCTTCATTTTGTATCGCCACTTCTGAGGGCTGGCTCGCTCCAGCGTGCTCACCGACCCGTCACCTTCCCAGACACAGGCTCTGACACGAGGCGAGCTGAAACCAGGCAGAAACAAAAGCAAGACACCCAACCTGTTTAAACAGGAATCCGAACTGCTCCCAGCGACCCCGTCCCAGGGAGGATCCTGCCCAAAACCAGACACGCGCTGTCCAGGACTGAAGACAGGCCGTCTCCCCAGCCTCTGCTTGACGCACACTGTATTTCAGCAGCGTTTAAGAGTCCGTTTCACCTTTCAGTGAAACTACAAAAAGAAAAAACCCTCCAAAAATATGTATGAGAATCTGAATAATCCCGTCTCTCGGCTTCTGTTTTCCTAAGCTGACTATAACTGTGGTGGTGCTGCGATGCATCAGGTTACGTTAGTTAAGTCACCAAGGGTTTCATCGTACATATATATATTATTTCATATATATATACAAAGGGACACGATTGACGTGATCAAAGGAGACAATCACAGCAGTGACATGTTGGAGCAAGAACTCTAAAAGGAGGCATTTGCCTTACAACCTTTTAAAACCAATTATGAATTCACATTTTAAATAAATACGTGTATCTATACACGCACACATAAAACTCTAAATACATCTAGACATGCATGCATGTGTGCACACACGTGTGTAATTACATACACGTGCTCCTGTGGTTTCCAGCTAAACTACCGCCACGTGTCGTACGTTGCCCCAGGGCAGAAGGCTGGAGCCCACCCCTGGGGTCACACAGCTTCTCCCAGAGCGGCAGCCCGGAGAGCCGCCCCACGCAGCGACCCCGCAGCCGCGGCCGGAGCGCAGAGCCTTGCGGAACAAACGAGGCCGTCCCAGGGGAGGCAAGCCAGGAGTGCTGCTCCCCGTCTCCTGCTGCGTGCCAGGCTCCTGGGAGCTCACGGCCTCTGCAGCCGAGCGGCCGTACCCGCGTGGGTGACGCTGAGTTACACGCTTCGGGGCAGAAGCCCTCGCTTTTGTTACAGGTCCATACTAAGCTGGGTGGGTTTTTTCTTACACTGTTGAGTACTTCAGGGGAAAAGCTCTTTTGTGTGTAAATAACTATTAGTTGCTTTTTTAAAAAAAAAGCAGAGAAAATTCATAAAAAAGGCAGACAGAATTCATTTATATGAAAAATAGAGGGATTAAACATAGCCAATAAATTACAATAAACTGTCCACAGCGAACAATGCCACCAGATGACCATAATGGAGATCCAGTGCTCTTGTGCTTTTATTAAAAGAACAAAGCACTGCAATTAAATGTAAAATCCGGTAATATGTCATCGTACCTTAAGCATCCTTTTCTCATTCATTGAACACTGTCCTCTGATTTAATTGAAGCCTCTGGTCCCTTTGAGACAGCAATAGTCCTTACTCTAGGCCAAGTTTAGCATTTCATTATTTAGTAATCTGAGATGGAGTCATGCTATTGACTCTCAAGCAATCCTCTTTGCTTCTTATAACAAAAAGGATGCCCACAGAAATAATTGATACCACATTCTGCTCTCTAGTAAATCGTCCCTTAGTGGATTGTGAAAAGAGGTTTTTGATTTAGACTTAAGAATAACAAAAGTTGGGTATATTTTTCACTGATGACCCCCATATGACATGTCCATAACCCCTTTCACAGCAGGAATGTTGGCCTAAAGGCATTTTAGCAGCTAAAATGAGTGACTAGAGGCTTTCCAGGTTTTGTTATATATATTCCATATATAAGTGATGCCTTCATACAGGAAAGCCATTTCTTTCCACAGAACGACTCGCTGCAGCCCTGATCCGGCCAGGAGTCGACACTCTCCTGGCCAGTATCAGGCAGCCATCGGCGCTTAGCACCTCATAAAGGCAATCAGCAACTTACAGATTCATTACGGTTTTGCACAGTGGAAATGGGCTGAAGCCGTGTGGGGCCTTTGCTTTCCTACGTGAAACAAGCCAGGCGAGTCCAGCACCGGCTCCAGGGCCGCGGCCCCAGCACGCCCCTGAGGTCGGGGACGGCGTTAACCTGTTTCCCAGCTCCCAAACACCCTGTCCTCGGCCACACAGCCTCTGCCGGTCCCTGGCCGCTGGCACTGAGCTGAGCCCACCCGCTTTTCCTACTGGAAAAATGGTGTCGGTTTGTGGGATGGCTTCAACACCCGGGAAGGTGGAACTCCCCTAACTCCTCTTGCTTAATGTGCAGGTGAGAACAAGGCAGGGTGGTGGTGATTTGTTACGGGCTCCTTGCTGCGACTATGAAATGACCAGCACTAATAATGAATGCGGGCGCATGAAGTTAGTGATCCCGTACACCGAGGGGAAGCCTGCCTGGTCCGCTCATTTGTGTTCAGCTCGCTGGTTCTGGCACTGGGAAAATGTAAAGTTGGTTAGCAGACAGATGAGACGTAGAGACGGGGATGCAGCCAGGATTAGGACCTCAGCCCTCCCATGCATGACGAGAATCAAAAAGGAAGGCCTACCCTGACGCCTCCTCGCTTCCACCCTCCGGCACCTCTTGTTCCTCAGAGCACAGAACACAGCGAGTTCTCACCAACTTCGGAAAACCAGTGCCTATTAATCAGAAATGGCCGTTTCCTCTGGAAATCTGCACCATTGCTCCCAGGTGATGCACGTGCAGCGCTAAGCTGGGGGGAGATAATAATAAACGCAATAAAGCTGCAGAGTTACCACTCACGCTGGTGGGAATTACACAGGTGGGGGGAGGAAGAGCCTCCCGGTGGGGCTGCAGCTCAGAGCCCTGACCTACGCCCACAAGCCTGCGCTCCAACTCAGCTGCATGTAGTTCTGTAATCTGTTTGCCACGTTAAATATTTCAAATTTTAAAATGTCAGGGTCAGAGCCAAAACAAAGCATTATAAGGGAGAGGATTTTAATTCACCCGGTCCTGCGGGAGACACGGGGAAGGAGGAGAAATTCATGCCAATTATTTTGCATTTGGGGCGAGTTATGTGACTGCGGGGCCAACCCCTGCCAGAGCAGTTTTCCGCGAGTTTTGTTTTGTTTGTTTGTTCCTCTTCTCCCAGTACTCAAATTATCTCCAGGTCCTTAGATCCATTAGACTAATTAATATTAAGAACATATGCATATGCAAATGAGGCCATGGTGCCCATATATTTCACTTTACATGACAGCTTGAAGTGTAGTTGTGTGAGTCAATCAAATGCCATAAATTTGCCATGCACAAGAGATCATTAATATTAATTGGGGCATGGGCACTGTGCAGTAGCCCATGCCACCATTAGAAATGGACCCCTTGCTTTAATTGTTCAGCAAATCCCTTTTTTTTTTTTTAAACCAACGCCTGTGTCCTGATTAAAATATGTATTTTTTTCCCAGGTAGTCTTCAGAACAGTTCCGAATTGTATTAAAAAATACAGAGCAGACCTTTTCTAAGACAGATGGCACACAATGAGGTTAAAAAAAGTATCTCGAGATCCAACCAGCAAGAACAAAAAAAAAAATTGCTTGCATTGTTGTTTTCATTATCTTGCTTCTGTCATTTCATGAGCTTTGTATCTTGCAAGGAAAGAAAGAAGGGAGAAAAACTGTGAAATTAATCTTTTGTGCATGGCCTGATAAAGAAGAGACATGCTCAGACAAAAGATAGACTGAGAGAAGGTACCGTGATTGATGACTAAAGTAAAGGTGTCAGAAGAGTATTATGTAAATTACTGGAGGCACAGACCATTTCAGAGAGAATGAGAGGGAGAGGGGAAGCCAGAGAGAGAGAAAAAAAGGACTGCAGAGTCGATGTCACCAAGACACTGGTCCCCAAGCGCCAATTTCTTGCCATCTTTCATCTGCTCAGACAAGCTCACCTCACTTTCTATTTGGTTCGCACAATGTAACAAAGGAGGAAAAAACTGTCAACATTAGCATGAATACAGCCCAAAAGCGGGGTTCGAGCTCACAGCGTCTGAAGTGAATCGGTGAGACGGGAACTTTAAGAGAGGCAGCCTCAGCGCTCCTACGCGTGTCGGCAGCAGCGGCGGCTGGGAGCCGATTCGCTCGCTATTTTGTGTCAGAATCAGGATTCGGATAAACGGATCCGAGGTCTTTGTGCTTAACACCCAGCTTTGTATCTCTCTGCCCTTGCACGCCCTGGCACCCAGGCACAGCCTGCGCGGACCCGCCGGCAGCCACCTCCAGAACAGGCTGGAGCTGCCCACACGGCTCCTCTGCCCGGGCACCCTTGTAACCAAACCCACGCACGCGCCCGCAGCTGGGCAGGAAGAGCAGGGAGAGCCGCAGAGCTGGCCCCCACCAAGCTCTCCCCTGAAAACCCCTTGTCGCCACCGCCACGGCCGCACACGGTGGCCCCGGCACACCCCGTGGCCAAGGACAGTGCAGAGCTGAGCCTGTCCTGACCGCTTCCAGCAGGAGTCAAGGAAAGCACGCTCCCAAAGGACTTGCACCAAGTGCAGGTAGGTTTGGTGTCCCATGCCACTGGTCTGCACATCCCAAGAGGATGATGTAGTTAATTAATGGCAGGAAAAAAGATAGGTGTTTTTGTAAATTCACCTTTCTCAAAACAAAAAAATAAATTTGAAAAGCACAGTGGGCTTTCGGGAAGTTTTCCCGTGGCTCCTGAGCACGATTAATCTGGCTCCTGCTTTAAAACTAGTTATTGCATATCATCTTCTGAATTTCACCTCTGACGTATCTTCGCCCCAATTTAACTCGATCACTGGCTTTTATTCAATAATTTCATTTTCCAAGGAAAAAAAGAATTACAAATGGACACCTATCACCACCACGGTAAGTGAAAGAAGCATTCAAGGGGAAGAAAATACCCAAGGGGTGTTTGATGAAGCGCCCTATTCCACCGCACACATACTCCTGAGACGCGGGGCTGAAGGTACAGGGTGTCCTCTGCACGCCACCCTGCAGGGCGAATCCCTGCTTTGAAGGTAGAAAGAAGAGGGCCTGTGAGCCGAGCAGCCAGCACACGCTCCCCTCCCCAGACGCTGCCCACGGACCAAACGCTGCAGGACTGGGGGCGAGGATGGCAGACCCGGCACGGCTCCCGGCAGGAATCGCCTTGGTAGGGAGCACAAGTGTGCAAATGAGGCTGCCTTCCAACTTCCTGCCTTCTGACTCCATCAGCTATCACATGGCTTTCATTTCGAGTGTTGAGAGACATTATAATGAGATTTAATAACAAATTGTTTCAATTTTGTGTCCCCTGTAAGTTCTGTTGGCCAGGCAAGATAGGCCGTGGAAAAAACATTTGTTTCTTCGCACTGTTTTTTTCCTTTTTTGACTCCTTTTGCACCATGAGCGCAACAGTTGGAAAAAATCTAAAATCCAAAAGAGGCAGCTATTTCTGTAACATCAATTTGTCCCTTAAAGAATGAAATGATAAAATGAGTGGGAAAAAAAAAAAAATCAGATGTCCTGGGCGCCAAGCTCTGTGCAAATCAGTTTTTAAAGTATCGGTGAATTCACATTTTAAAGAATACTTTAGTTTGCAAGATTGAAATTCTTTTTAAGAAGAAACTCTCAAAGGAAGTTGTCATTTTAGGCTGCACAAACCCAAACCCTTCCAAAATCAGGTGCTTAGAAAAAAAATTGAAGCACTTTAATAATTTAAATTGCTCCCCTTTGCACATGCCCAGAACCCAAATCCCTTTTCTAACTGAAGTGCTTATATAAAAATTTGACAGCTCTTATAATTTTAAATTGCTCTACACTGAGTATGCCCAGAACCTTGATCACTTCCAAATTCAAGGGCTTATAAAAATTTGAAGCACTCCAATAATTTTAAATTGCAATGCACAGTGCAGAGTGATTTAAAATTATTGGACTGCTTCAATTTTTTTAAAAGGTCTTCAATTTGGAAGCGAGTCAAGCAGCATTCTAATACAGTAGTTTAAGACATACTGTACCGATCTAAAATTTAACATCTAAAAATAATGAAAATTAAACCGAACACACTATTTAAAAAGTGCGGAAGGTTTTCCCAAACACACCTAGGAAATGCGGCAACCCACAACTTCTGACTCCTTGGTCTTGCCTCTCAAATGAGTCGAGAGCGAAGAGTTAAGAGGAGAGGCTCAAGACGAAACCACAGATGTAAGGTGAGCGGGCTGGACACCCCAAAAGCCCTGCTGGAAGCCCCCGGGGACAGGGAAGGGTGGGACGGCAGTCTGCCGCGTGACAGCAGGTCTGGCAGCCGTCCCGGCAGCCATGGGGAGAATTCGCCCCTGCGAACCTTTTCCCTCAGGTTGGAGAGGGGCACGGGGGGTGGGGGCTGACACCCCAGGTCGGGGACAGGCACGGCAAAGAGTAGTCGGTCCCCGGAGCGACGGAGGGGGTTGGACTATTCGCAGATCTGTTGGTTATAGACCAGCGATTTTTTGGATGGTGTTTCTGTTTCCTCTCAAACCATATGCTTTCCAGTGAGGATGCACAGCAAGTGTCCCATGCGTGGTTCAAAGCACTGACTCCCCACTGCTTCGCTTCACGAAGAGTGGAAATACATAATTTCCACTAGGTTTAGTGTTAGACACTGGCTCTGTGTGTAAGTCTTCTTGGCAGCTGTTTGTTTCCCTTTCAAATCTTGCCCTTTTTTGGAGGTGATTTATATTAATAAACTGTTTCGGATCAGAATTGGCATGATATGTAAAATCCATGCCTGTTTGGTATTTCTGTTGTGTATGCTCAATTTGAATGGTGGGAGCGAAGAAGACAATGCTGCTTAGTTGGCTGGAAGTCTTTTTTTGTTCCAGACATGCAAGTCTCTTCTCAGGAGTCAACTCTAACTATTATAGAGTTTCTTCAAAAAAATCAGTTTTGACATCCTGAAGATAGGGAACGAAAAGAGATTTGAAGTCACCACATTTTCCATGCATTCATGAACATCTGCAATGTAAAATCGTTTCACAACAGGGGCCAGGCTCTATTTCATCTCGTAACGAGTTGGGAATCTTGTCTGTTTGCAGCTTATTCAGTCCGTTTGATACCAGGGACACCAAGTCTTCGGCGGCAAGCTTCGTTTTGAAGCTGGGGTCTTGTGGCCTTCTCTGTTGTCTTTTGTTTCTTGTTAAGTTAGAGCTCACAGGAGATGACACAAAGAGTCCTTATGCCTAGCTCCAGGGTAATAAGGGAGGCTTGTTAAATTTTGATTATTATCTATTCAAAATGAGCATCCTCGGACAAAGAGAGAGATGGCACCTAGGGCAGCGCGGTTTCTAACGTGAATTTCCAGATGAGAGAAACTGTTGAAGTATGGATTAGCTGGAGTGAGCGCAACAGGCAGGGGAAGTTTGGGCAGAAAAGGCAAACAGATGCTTTCAGAACTGAGGGGTCCCTTTTGGTACCGACACTAGCTAACGACGGAAAATGACTCTGTGCTGGGGAGGAAAGGCCCTGGGAGTGCTCCGTTAAACAAACTTTGCAACTTTTCCTTTCATGTTCACAAAGCCTTGTTCTCATTTCTTATTTGCATCTCCCTGGTCAGAATAATTGGTTCTACAGAGCAGGGTCAGGGCTAGAAGTTCCCATCACAGCAGGACAAAGATAAATGGTGTCCACCCCGGTCTTACATGACGAACTTGCACTTCCACGCAATAGATTCATGATTTATCGTGTAAAAAGTATCTGCTTTGAAAAAAAATGGTGCAAAGAGGTTTTATTCAATAGGCTGTAATGGTGAGCTGTTATGGTCTATCAGGTGGATAATGTGCATCTTAAAATACTGTGTAAATACATATTTCTATAATAGCCTGTTACATTTCCAAAGGAGCCATTGCAGCCTGCATTTGAAGTGAGAAGGAGCTCATAGGAGACAGGCTCTAGCACTTTTTCCCTCAGCAGGAGGTGGGCAATGACAATTTCTCCTAAATGAGAGAGGAAAAATATTATTTTCTGATTCACAGGAACAATAAAAAACAATGGAAAGCAGCAGCTCAGAGAACGTTGACTGGAAGGAAGGAAGGTAAGTGTTAACGTGATGAGAGCGCCGAGAGAGCTTTGCTCTCTGCTACAGTCAACAAATTTCCCTGCACCCCAGCTGAGACGGCAGCATTACATGAATGTTCTCCATATTTTCTTCCCAAGAGCTGATAGAATTGTTTGTTGTGAAAGCATTCATAGGAGCTTTGATCCCCAAAATGCCTATGTATGCCAGCAGCTAGACACCTGAGAGTAGTTGGTTTGTTTTCTTTTTTGTTTTTAGTGCACCAACATATCCCGAAGTACTACAGATATATTCATTACAGAAAAGTAATTATTAACATGAAGCCAAGTTAGACAGTTTTATTTGCTTGCAAACGGCTGCATCAGATTATCGGCCGCCGGTAATGCGTGACTTGTAATCCAAGTCAGACACTCTTAGTTTCAGCTCCTCGACAAATGGGAGTTTCAGAGCAATGGATAAAAATCCAAAACTGAACTAATGCACACGAAGTGGGATGGAATTCCTGGAATTTGCAAAATTTCTCCCCACTGACTGAACAGAAAAAAGCCAGGGCTACTGTGGCCACGCAAACAAAAGCAAGATGGGTCAGATGTTTCTGTTTAAAAAGGGCAAACGACTTTTAACTCAATTCATGCATCTCTCTTTCTACCGTAGAAGACTAAAAGACGCCACCGTTTTTTTCTGAGGACCCGCAGTCCTGCAGGCCATGGCATGAACTAACGCACAACATGGGCTCTTACTCTTCCCTTCCTCTGCAAACCACCGTGCGCGACACACCTCCGCGGCGGGCCGGGAAGCAGCTCTGAACACGAAGAAGAAACAAAGACCGAGCGCCAAACAGCGCACTTCCCTTCCTGCCTCTCTGCCCGTATTTTGGTATTTACACTCCGTGCCATCCCTCTCGCGCAGTACATATATAATCCTTTACTGTAGCGCTGGAAAAGGATTCTCTATTATTTGCAATTATTTCCTAATTTGGCCAATATGAGAGGTTATTGCTGCTGAAAAGAATGAATAAAAGCATATCTGAGGCAAAAAAGTGCTAGTAGTAAAGTTTAAAAAGAGCACAGATGAAGATTAATAACCCCAGAACTCAGGGCCTGGAGTACTTAAATGAGTAAGAAGATATTATGGAGCAGGAGAACGGAGCCAAAAGGAACTTTTGTTATCACACCCAAAGCCACATGCAACGTCTCAGGCCATGCAGTGCTAACTCTGCGAGCATGCCCAGTGAACATGCCCCGATGTCGAGGAAATGGGGCTGATTTATAACTCCTTTTTTCCTGCAAAGCTTCAGGTGAATGTGTTTTCTGACTTAGCTGAAAGTCACAGAGAAATTCAGGGAGTACAAGATCACAAATACTAGAACCCTGCAGGGAGAGAAAAACAAAACAAAACAACAAAAAAAGAGGGTTTGTCATTTAAGGTGGAAGAAAGTCTGGATGCAGACCCTTCAGGATGAACAAAGGACCATGAAGCCAATGGGAGCGTTTCACCTGAGTTCAGTGGCTCTTGCTCACGTCCTAAGCAGGCAAAGAGCAGCCACAAACCAAGCGTGGCTGTCCTGAAAAAATAAGGCCAGCTGACGTGCGGAGAGGGAAGGCCATGCGCATGGAAACTTGAGGCCCGCCTGTGACCGCTGGTGCCTGTAACCATCAAATTCTGCCGGGTGCCAGAGAAGTAAAGGGGACGTTCTGCAGGCGGCCAGCAGATGTATGCAGAGCTCACACGATTACAGGAAGGGGCACAAAGTCCTCAGCCGTGGATACACTGCCTGTAAAAGGAGCAGGCACAAATATTTGCACCCACTAGAGTGGCTGCCGATACTGCAGAATAAAGCAAACAGGACTCAGAAGAACTGAGTTAATAAAGGCAATGGAGAGATGATTAAAAATACTTTGCTAAGGAGAAAACAGTTTTAGTCACATGCATACGGAGATGTCACCATTTAATAAAATGACAAAAACTATCTATCACATATGCATGAACACAGAACAATATAAAGAGGTTAACAGAAATTGATGGCATCCCGGCTTTAATTTTACACTGAATCGGAGTCTTTGGTGATTGAAATAGACAAAGATGTATAGGGTTATCTTGTTGAAGAGGCTTTGCTAATTACTGGCACTTGTCATTTCTCCATAGCTTTATCTAAGTCAGGAAGGCTAACTAGCTCTTTCTCCCCAGTGTGCATTGTTTGTTCAGTAGGCTTTGTGCTGAGAAAGCCTTTTTCATAACTGCACCTCATTATTAACGGGTTCATAAATAAATGAGTCCTAATATTTTCCTCGGTTAGCATTTATGATAGGGACATTTGGACTACAAAAGATTACACTTGTCTTTAATAAAAATAGGCACTTATACATGAAGCCTATTACGGTCCTTGTTACGCTGAAGAGGAGGAGGAGGAGGCAGAAAAGGGGAGGAGCAGGATTATAAAAACAGGCTTTATAGCGCTATCATATTTTTCATGTGATTTTAGTAGCTATTTATTATCTTACATTAGCTAATTATGGCTCTAACCTGAAATGGATTTCGGGACTGCATACTCCATCCTCTCTGTCCTGCGGTTTACCATATTTTGCGCTCTCAAACCAATTTAGCAAACACTACAAACCAGGCAAATACCTTCAGACCTGAAAAATAGGAGGCAAAAGACTGAGCCTACCCCAGTCATGAAGCTGATCCTCAGCTGCAGCTGTGTCCTCTGCCAGGTTTGACAGACCTTGTTTCTGGAGCTGCAGCTCAGCTCACCACGGAGATCGGGGTCAGAAAGCTGGGAATCAGCTGCGAGGGTGGGGAGAGTTGCATTTCAGGGGGCCAAGGCAGCTGTAAGGCTGCAGGAAGATGCCTGAGCAATCCTGAGGAGCACAAGGCCTCTTCCTGTGTGTGTGCCCCCTCCCTCTCCTCACCTCCGCCAACCTCCCTTCCACAGGACCATCCCCGAAACACCCGTCTCCAAGCCAGGAGGACAAGAGGGAAGAAGTTTGTTCTCCCCACTCCACTTCTGGCACGAGGGACATGCAGGCACACAGCTGAATCCCCACATCCCAGGCCATTCTTTTAGCTGTAACATCAGCTTTTCATTTTGCTTTCAAGGGGTGGGAATGGTGCCTCCTGCGCAGCCCACCAGTGCCTGCTGCAAGCCAGTGCTGCACACCGAAAGGCAAGTGGAGGAAGCCTGAAGAGCAAGCAAATCTTTGCTAAGAAACTATTAAGTGGGATATGGTTTGTAACTCCTCATGGCCAAACCTGATTCCACCCTCCCAATGCAAATGCCAAAATGTTGTCAGTTCCCCATGGTTTTCCAACGGTCTTTGCCACGATTGAGCTCCCTGTTAAACCTCAAAAGATTTCACTAGTGTTAAAAAAAAAAAAAAAAAAACAAACTTAAAATAATTACATCAATTCTTTTCAGAAGAAAGGACATGCACTACATTGTCAGCCAGGTTTAGAGCATTTCAGGACTCAAACAATGTTCTTTTCTTTTATAGTTACTGTGATGCACCTTTTGTCAGCTATTTATAAAACGCTCTGTGGTCTTCTTTAAACTTAATCTTTTCAAAAATAACTTCAGATCAAACAAGCTGTAATGGACGATTCGAGACGTCAGAAATGCATCTGTCTGAGACCACAAAAATTTCTGTCTTTCTCTTAGGAAGTAATAATCTGAAAGCAAATACATCGGCAAGCTTCTGCTGCAGTACACTGAAGAGTCAACTCATTTGGCTTTGTGAGACAAGTTCGAAGACCCAAAAGCATTTATAACGTTTGGTTTTGTTTTTCCAGTTAGGTGTGGCTTTCGCTTTTTTCTTTCATCCTTTTTTTTTTTTTTTCATTTCACCTGATGCTAAAGTCATTTAAATCAAAAAATCAGTTAAATATATCTGGCACGGTTTTTTTCTAAAACCAAAATGAAATACACAAAACCAATTTAATCACCAGAGTACCACTTCCTTCAGGATGTCAGTAATTCTCAAAATTGCTTTAGATATTTGCTAGATATCAGAAATGGGTAATGCAGCATTTTAAGTGGCAGAAATGCATTAGTACTATGTAAGTACATGATCCTTAATGTACTAATCTCAGCAATATGTGTAATGAGAACTTTCAGTAACACTTTATTTTAAGTGTCCTCTGAGAAATGCTAATTTACAATGAAACACCTATGGAAGTACATGTGACATCTACATGAATACCAAATGAATTCATTTTGATCAATGCTATTACAATGAATATGATATGAATTCACAATGATAGGGCGTTTAAAGAATTACCAGATTTTCCTTTAATATTACATATGTTTTGAAGATTAGCGTATGTTAAAAACCGCATTACAAGTTCATTAGGAGGTATATATGTTACGACGTGCAATAGATATGCTGGAGCACTGTTTAAGCACATTTGCATCATGTAAAACACTAACAAAAACACCTGTTGGGAGCGGATTGGATTCTTGTTTCATTTCAGTAATGGGATCTGCTGGGTTCAATGAATTCCTGGCCTTGCATTTGAGGGTGGAATCTCGAATGGCCTGGACTTCGTCCTCACTGCTCATCCAGCCGTAAAATCACTCACCCACCCAAAAATGTTAGTACAGTCTAGTACGGAGTGTTTTCATACTCAAGAGTAATGTGCCTTGGGCATTAAACTAACTGGTGGGCCCTTTTAAAACCTGGCCGTTATTGTCAGGAAAGGAACCGCTGGAACTTGAGGATTTTGTAAAAATGGCTCAGCTTGAGTGCAAGAGCAGGGTCTGAGCTTTCAAAAATCTAAGCCCCACCGCTATGGGAAACAAACATGGTCAGAAGATAGTCACAAATAAAGCAGGTGATCCCCTCTGCAGGTGTGCTGCTACGCCTCCCATGAGCGCTGGTTGCCATTCCTTTCGCATCTGTGAGATTCAGGGTTCTGGCCACAGGACAAACGTGTTCCTCATGGACCACAGCTCCCTAGGCAGAAGGGAAGAGTGGTCCGCAAACAAGCCTAGAACCTGCTGCAAGCTGATCTGTGAACTCTCTCTGCTCTGTGGCAGAGGCCGCAGCCAGTTACAGCTGCTCTGAAATGGTCAGTGAGAGAGGAACGAGTGAAGGGGGAGAAAAGCAGACAGGAAGGCAACAGGAGAGCTGTAATAGAGCTTTACCTGCCTTGGAAACCATGACAAGGAGTGATGGCCCAGACCTCAGCAACAAATGCTCATAAAAAGCAATGACCCTGATGTACTTGTAGTTTTATTTCACTTGAAGACCCTCACACAAACATTTAATACACATATATACGTGTATGTATACATACGGCTACGGTGGCCTTCTCTAAATGCGGCTGTGTTTACTAAAGGTCAATAGCGGTCACAACACCACCGTTTCATTAAAGCATTGGACCGTTTGCTGTCGTTGCACACCAACCTTGGCTGTGTTTATGTGGGATCGCTTCCTTTTACATCTGGCGGGCACCGTAGTCAGTGGTAGATGCCAATAAGCAATTGCACTAATCAAGGTGCACCACCTGCCAGAGCAGAGGCTGAACCAGCAGTATGTGTTGGCTGAGCGCTGAAAGATCGTGCTAATTGCCAGTGTCTGGCCTTTGGCTGGTCTACCAGGCGTCGGGAGCTTTCCGCAGTGAGTCTCGTGGCTTGGAAAGCATACAGGAATCTTCTGACGGTGCTGAGGGTCCCTCCTCACACAGCACCCAGTCCCCTGCACTTCCCAGCACATCCCCTCCCCGGCAGACCCACGGCACGAGCTGCGAGGCTGACGCCCAGCAGAAAGGACTGCCTGTCATTCTCAAGTCCCGCCGAACTGCCCTGAGCTCTCTGCATCACCGCAGAATTACCAGAATTACCAAAAAAGTCACAGTTAAGAGTGCATGTGTCTACAGAGAGAACGTACACACTCACACGAGCACATGTAATTACTCAAAGCAGGCTTGTCATCTTCCCCGTTAAAGCATCACAGAAGGGACTGCCGATTTGACCAACAATTACAAGTTTAATGAAAGCGTGAAAGAGATCCTGAACTATCGCGTCTGTGACGGCGTGAGCGCACTGCTGCAAAGCACTTCACTTGTCAGGAGAAAAGGAATTGCTGAAATTGTTTGATGTTTACATTTAACTCGTTCTTTTAATATAGACAGGAAAACAGAGGCCATGTCTCAGAAGAGCGGTAAAAGAAAACACAGCATTTCATCTGTCAGTTGCTAGGATAAATAACCCAAATAAGAAATAAACTTCAGATAAAAAGTTTAAAATGCGATTTAGTATAATGACACCATTAATAGTGATTCTCGCGCTGTGTTTGCCCATCTGGGCCTCCTGACTTTTGGTACGAAGTTGGCGCTGTAAGATATACATAATATTCGCGTTTTGCTTCATCATTAGAAGTCTGGAATTCAGATACCAAAAAAAAAAAAAAAAAAGGAAAAAGAGGTGAAAAATTGAAAATTTTTGTCAGAAAATTGCCTCGGAATGAAATTCTGCCCTTTTCTTCTGCTCCAAGGAGTCATTACCATCTGACAGCTGTTTAGTGGCATATGTGTGTTGGTGGTACCAGTCCAATTCCTAGTGGGCAGGTGTCTGCATCACAAAAGCCACCATCACAATTGGCACTAATTGGCACCCTTGCTGGCAGCCTCAGTACAGAAAATAAGGACTAGATGGCACAGAGATCAAATTATGCTGTCACCACAAAGGTGATCCCCCTTCAGGTCAGAAAGGCCTGTTGGCAGGACAGTTCGGGGAAGTTTGCACTTCCCAGGCTCTTGTTTTGCCGGAGAGACGTGAAATGTCGGAGTCTGACGCTGGCAGCGAGGCACATTTCACATGCGCTTCCACTTCACATTTTCAGCTGAATTTCATGAAGAAAGAGAAACACACCACCCAAACTCAGCGCTCAAACAACAAACCAGAAAATTCCCTCTTAATTTGGACAGTTTCCGATCCATGCGAACTTGCTGTTTTATGCAGATAGGCACCGTATTGCTCTGCCGTGCTACCAGTACGGTTAGTATATTAGATGGCTTTCTTTGTACGGTTTTCTTTTTTTTTCCGGAACAGCATGCAAATTCCGTGATTTTTCTAAGTATAGGGTGCAAAATACCCTGGAAAGTAGGGGGGAGGGGGCATGTCTTACCGCTCAGCGAGCTTTATGAGGATATTCTCTTAGTTATTGAGATGAGTTGAATAATTCTCCACTAATTTATACACCAGTGAAACTGGCCTGTTGGCAAGTCCACAATTAATGCGAATGCCAAGTGGGATTGCAGCTTTGTTTCATCTAGGAAAACACTTAGCTGAACAGCAGCTTTCCCAGCTGAAAATGTGTGTCTGTCTTTAAACTTGCAACAGAAGCTGGCATTTCTTCGTTTCCATTCACTCTATCATTATGATGCATTATACAATGTAATGATGTAATACGCTGGAAAGCTGAAACGCTAGCTCTTTGCCAAAAATAATAATACAAAAAGTGTACAATTATTTTCATCTATGAAAGCCACTCTCACCACCATCTCCAGCTCCCCAGTCAAAGAGAAAGCTTCCCTAATAGCAGATCATCTCTTTCTGCTCGCGAATCCAACGTGAATGCGAAAGGGGGATGCCAGCTCATCCACGCCGAGTTACAACTTTGAGGAGATGTAAACACATTTACCACTTCAGCGTGGCGGCTCAGCGCCGCACGGCCCTCATGCTTTCTTTTAGCAGCATCCCTCCCCCGGGAACGAGCCCCTCACCTGCGGGACGCCGCGTTTCACTCCGCCAGAGGCTGCACTGGGGCCGAGCAGGAAGGGATTACCCCAGGCAAAAGGAGACCAGGACCTGGACCACGCTTAGAGGATCAAAATGCCAGGAATTTTTCAGGCCCGGTCTTACCACTCCTTAATCATCCGAGTCATGAGAAGATCAAGCTCATGAATGCACTTACACAGACGCTGCAGGTCCAGGCTTCAGACAGGCAACCTGAAGTGCCTGCAGATGTAAAATCGCCCTGACCATAGAAAAGGCAGTGAGAGAGCAGGAAGAAAACACGGATTGCTTTAGGTTAAGCGTCCGCTTCTCTGCTCTATCTCCCATTGACTTACTCCCATACAGCCCTGGCACACCGCCACATGCAGAGCCATGAAATCAAAACCCCCTAGCCAGCAAGGCTCTCCCAGGGTCAGGCTGCTAATATCCAACCAGGAAAGTTGCTGAGCATCGTATCTTTTGATGGGGCCGCGCAAGAGCATGGAAGCGTCTCCTCCTCCAACCAACCAAAGACGCCTGGGCTCTTGTAGAGCTGCAACGCCCTCAGGGTGAAGGGCATGCCTGCGGGACTGTATGCACTGTCCTCTAGCAGCAAGGAGCTGCCTGAATTTGTTTTCAGAAGGACATACAGGAGGAGGTGAGGATACAAAGAGGAGTTCCATAACAAACTGTGGTGGTTTTACTCGTAAACCAACTACACAAACTCCGCCACCAAAGCATTTCACGTCCTGGTCACTCTACGTTAGCTCCCAGAACAGGGATTGCTGCCAGCAGCAAAAGTCACTGCCAGTGGTGCAAGGGCAAAGCCAAGACTGACCGAAGCTCCTGTCCCCTCCGAGGGGCTAAAGATGGTCCTCCAGGAGGAAAACTGAGAGCCAGCATAAAAGAAAGGTGACGGGGAGCAGCACGCTACTGAGCAGCGGGGCTGGGGTGTGGAGGCGCATGCCATGCCTCAGCCAGGCGCAGGTCTGCCGGCGGAGAGAAGTCTGTTCCGGCAGTGATATACAGCCGCACAGTAAGTGTATCTTAATAACACAATAAAGTGTTAGCTCTGATTAGAAGAGAAAGATGAATTCTTCTGCTAAACCAGGGTAACCCTAAAAGCGTGTTAACATGAAATACTAAATAAAATGCTACTCATCTATAATAAATCTTATTACACATTTTGGCAATTTTACTACTAACATACCGAAGGTTTCAAGCAATGTTTGAAAATAGAAATCTTAAATTGAATCATTGTTGCATGAATATATGCAAAATATTCATTTCTAGCACTGTGAGGGTTGAGTGCTTTTAAATTGGAGAAATCACTCATGACTTCACCTTTTCATGCAAGATAAAGTTGTATGTGGTAACATCATTACAATGTCATGAAAGGAGTGGAAATCATACAACAGTTCTGCCTAAAGCTAATATACAAAAAAGTACTTCTATATTTTTCAATATTGTTCAATATTTAAAGGTGCAGTACAAGGCTTTAAATATATAAAAAAAATCATTAGGCTTCAGATGTCAGTGTGGCCTTCACTGAGTACTGAGACTAATAAAATCATTGATGAGATCTCTTTAATATTTAACAGAATTCATGTCTTAGGTACCAGCCTATTTTCAACTCCAGTCTCTGTGGAAGGGACTAAATATAGAAATAATAAAAAAAAAGCAAACGATTTATGTGGCGGTCATTATAGATTTTTTTTAACTAGAGCACTAAAATTAAACTATTTACTCGATAACACTGTCATAACAACAGAGAAAACACCGTGACATTTAAATAGTATTTCCTATAAATCCTTTAGCAGGAGATTACTTTAAAAGTACCTAACACTTTCATACACATTAACAATCAGTAAATTCAATCAGTGAAAACGAACGAGCGCACTTCGCAAGGAGTTGCCGCACCATGAATTGCCAATATAGAGTTCGGGAGACTGCTGGAATCTTAAAGGTGCTTTAATAGACTGGGAAAGAAATAATTGGTGCTTATATACTTCTTTGCCTTTTCTTCCCTGTGATTGAAAAAAAAAAAATTACACCTCCAAGTTCAGCCTTGGAAGTAGAAGTTACACTAAAAAAAGCCCACCCTGTAATATAACTACATTATTTTTATAGCACATATGTGAAGGGAAAAAAAAAAAAAAAAAGAACAGGGTAAGGCAATTGCACAATGTCAGGCGCAACTTCAGAGCCGGGTACGCATGAAATGGATAGCGCCATCTCCGCGAGGCTGTCCCCGCTCTGGCGCCTGGGCTCAAAGGGAGGCAAAGCGAAAACGTCTCCGCTCTGGATTTCAAACCCAGCGAGGAAACACTCCCGTTCATTCAAACGAAAACGCCAAGCCCTCAATTACCGCCCCGCTCCCGCGTATGAAATGCAAGCCCGGGTCCCGCCTGCCGCGGCCGCGCTGTTGCTAGGTGACGGAGGCAGGCCGGCCGAGGCTGGAGGGATGGAGGCCAGGCTGGCCGGAGGCCGCCCCACACAGCCCCAGCCCCATGGGTCTGTGCAGCCCCAAGACGGTGCCTGGGGCAGGTGGCAATGGACACTTTGGCGAGATTTTGGCCACAGAAGGGTCGGGATGGCCAGAAGGGTGCTGGCATAGCACCTGTAGGGTTCAACGTGCTTTAGTGGTGATGCTAAAGCCAAGGAGGGCATGAAATTGAGCAGGGAACAAACAGAGGCTATCGGCAAGGCTATCTACAGTGGTGCTGTGGTGGGGGCGAACCTGCTAGCAGGGCAGATGCCCAAAGCTGATGCCCGTACCCTGTCCCCGAGGACGGGCTGCTGTCTGACCCCGTGGTGGCTCAGCCTGTCCCTGCTTTAGATGCTCCCCCTGGCACGGGTCCCGGGGTGCTGCGCCTGTCCTGTAGCCCCTCTGCCCACCCACCGCTTCTCCACCTTCCCACATCCCACTGGGGCGTGGAGAGTGAGGGACAGGGCCTTTTAACCAAAAAACATGGTATGTGAGCCATGGGCGGGTACCAGGCTTTGTGAAGGCTGGCTGGCAGTAAGATCCCTTGCACAAGAAGGGCAGCTACCCCAGAGAAAACCCACGAGCCACCTCTACCCCTGGCAGGGTGCTGAGATGCCCTGACCATCACGGGGTTCATTTCTCCCATCGTGACCACTAATGGGAATTGGTGATACGTAAGCCCCATAGGAGCCCCGGGAGCTGGGCACAGATGAGAATTTCTCCTTTCCTTGCTCGCACCGGCACAAACCCAGCCTGCTCCAGACCCCACCTCACCGTGCCTTCTGCGCGTTCATTTCCTTCAAAAATACACAGAGAGCACACGTCAATGCAACAAACAATTTGGTGGTGATAATCCATAGATTATTGACAAGACGAATGAGATTCCTTGGGTCTAATGCTCTCTGCTACTCAAGGGCTAGCTAAGCTCTCTTTTTTCAAATACGTGGATTTTGAAATGATGGATCATAATAACAGAGCTGGTGCCTATGAATGGGGATTGCAAACACTTAATATTTCAATAGAAGTGTGTGCAACATGATCCAATCACTCTGAAAAATGTACAAAATGGAAATATATAAAGAAAGCAGCTGGCATGAAAGAGAATAAACAAAGAAATATTGATAAAACTCTGTGTGGATTAGGCAAAATATATTCGTGTTGCATTTGAATAATCTCATATATATTTATGCATGTGTACATATACATTCAATACACAGAAAGATTTCTTACCTCATCATTCCCCTGCTCTGAAGGACAGGGCTCTGAATTAGCACCATTCCCCTGCACATCGCGGAGCCGTGCGCACGAGACGCCCGCTCCCCAGCTCCCGCAGGCGCCCCGGGAGCCCGCTCACCCGGGGGATGCTGCGAGGAGACGGCCACCCCTGCCCCAGCTCAGGGAAGTGGGTAAGCACATGTCTCGCGTTCGACTCAGGAGGGACCCCTTGAAAGATCCATCTTGTCATTCATTAGACTAATTTTTTGCATGCTTTTATACGGCACACCCCAGTGATTTCAGGATCAGGCCGGGAGAAATCATTTGCATCACACTTACACTAGGGTATTCACTTCCCTGTGTCTCAGCAGTAAAAACAATCTGACCACTGAGAGCTGAAGAATAAGAATTAAGCAAATTTTAAGGCTGAAAACGCACTATCACAGCGCGCGGCTCCCTGCCCCGCTGCACGTCCGTGTGGCCGAGCTGGAGTAACCTCTAGGGCCACGCACACGCATTGAACCCACGCCAATGGGAAGGTAGCACAAGCTAGTTTAAGCCTCAAAGGAAAACAAACAAACAAAAAGTTAAATCATTTTACAACTGTTGCAGGCTAAGAGGACGTACGTGAATGGCGCCTACCACTCAGATGATGGGTGGGAGCCTTTTATGCTGCAGTAACTTCCTCATGAATCTAAGCCCCAAGATATTCTGCTGTGTTAGGAAGGAAGCAGTGGTAACAACCTCCTCTCCTTCTTCATTATTTTCTGCTTGCTTGCCTTCCCTGTACTTTTACCACCAGATCATCACCAATTTCCACAAGGCCACCCTGAGCGATGAGGAAAACCAGAGCTCTGTCCCCTGGCTCTCCAGCGTCAGCCAGCGGCAATTTATTCCATCGGGGTTGCGCTGCGGGGATTTCCCACCATTTAATCTCAGCTGCCCAAAAAGCCACCTTCCTTCCCCCCAGCCACAGCAGCCTACCTACTGCTGAGATGCTCACCACAACCAGCTTTGCTGCTTCATTTCTGCCCACGTGACCGCTCCACGACCAGCACAACCTCCGAGATGCTCTCCGCCGGCCGCGCCTGCCCGTGAAGGAGGACCGGCCGGTCGCTGGAGCACCAGGCTCTGCCCCCGGGCAGTGTCTTTGCAGGCACAGTACGGCAGCTGCCTGGTCTCCTGCACTGCTCGCCGCTCTCCCTGGCTGCAATCAAAAGTTTTATTTGGGTTTTATCCACGCCTGGTTTGCTCCTCTCTCACTTTGTCAGCCTGTATCTGATCACAGTCCCAAATTCCAAATTGCGTGCTGCAGGCTGAATTTCCCCCGGATTTACATGCCACTGCGATCCAAATCTGTTGCTTAATACAAGACCTCTGTAATGAGCCCGAGATATTCTACCGCATGCTGCATTTCTGACTCACACGAGGTGCGGTAACCCAACGAGACACGCGCACACAGCAGAGCAGAGGTTTGAAGCAGCAGCAGCTCTGCTCTTGGCACAGGGCAGGGGCACTCTGGTTTCTTGAACAGGTGGACTACCTGACAAGCAGCGGGTAGCCTTGCTTTTGACTAGTGCGTTTTGAATCAGGGCTGTTTGGCAATTCATTAGTGTCTGCTAACTATTAAACACAGGAAAGTTCAAAAACATGCATATGTTTTCCTCCCTGCCTCCCAGGTGGTATCTGTTTCCAGCAGCAACCTTTTCGCTCCCTGCATAAAGACTTGTAAACGTCCCGTGGCTACACCAGCGGTTCCTAGCCAGGTGCCTGCGCTGGAGCCGCAGTCTCTGAAGAGCAGCAATCTCCATATGCTGATCCCCGGCTACGTAGATGCCATTCGTTTCTCCTTGAAAGTTTATTGTCAGAATTGCTGGAATGTACACAAATGTCTGTATTTGAAGGTGAAATTTGGTGGAAAAATAAAGATATAATAGGATCCTTTCTTATATAATTTCCTGGTGTGATGTCTGTCTAAAAAATGAAGTGAAATTATATGATGTCAAAAAATCATGTTTCAAAATGATTGACAACATGTGAGTGTTTTGCATTGTGAAATGAGGTGGAAAATTTTAATTGCATGATGGAAGGACATAATATTTATTAGAACCTTGTAACCACACTGGATTGCAGCGAGAGGACACAATTTAAAATTTTGTATTAATACTTCAGGCTAAATCTTAAATGAACACACAGAAGCAAAATTCCAACTCGGAACCTGTGAATAAGTTTTAAAGCTCTAATAGTGAAATGGCATCTATAGGGTAGGCACGTCACCACAGTGACAGGAAGGTTCCCTGGTACACGTCCTGCTCTTCTGACCCGAACAATAGGCAGTGCCCCGCTCCCAGGTCGCAGAGGAAATAGCTGCTCTGTGCACGCAGGGTTTTGACAAGGTCTAAGGAAGATCGGGGCAGGCTGAAATTCTTAGAAAGCCAAAACCATTCTTAAACCCACTTCCATCCTTCCCAACGACAGTAAAAGAAGGGTTTGCATCCTCACCCGGATGCAACCGACCCAGGTGCTTGCAGACAGGTGGGAATAAATCCCAGAATCAAAGCGTATTGGAGGAAATCCCAAGTTAGCAGCACCATG
The DNA here is from genome assembly GCA_011076525.1 of Nettapus auritus. Lineage (NCBI taxonomy): Eukaryota > Metazoa > Chordata > Aves > Anseriformes > Anatidae > Nettapus > Nettapus auritus. The sequence goes on from CM021767.1 coordinate 15,493,554, forward strand.
GTAGCAACAAGCTCAGGGAGAGTCCTGGCTGGCCCTGGAGCAGTTTTACTGTCGAGGTTGGCCACTGCAGCACCTGACAGCAGTAATTTTCAAGGAAAGTGGTCTAGAGAAGGAGAGAAAAGTGAGGTAACGTGAAAATGGAGGGAAAAGGAGATATGTGTACATGGAGGTAACTTGAAGCGATCCATCTTCACTTTAAGACATGCCCTGAATATGTCTTATGCCGGTAAGGAGTCTGAGGGGGCCATCTATTTAAGGTTCTGCAGTATTAGTTATATTTCTTCTCCCTTCCTCTTTCCTGGCGAGACAGGATCCTGAAGCACGGAGACGTGGCGAGCGAGGCTACTCCTTGCCCAGCAGAACCCTGGGGGAGCTGAGCCCCTCGCTGAGCCCACCGACAGCACCTGGCTGAACTGAGCGGGATGGCCTTTGGAGACCTGGCCTTCATTTGGAGATACAGCTGAAGCTGGTGAAGTCCATACTCTGCTGGAGTCGACTCCCCAGCTTGGCCAGGTCTCCAAACCACCAGTGACAGGTCAAAACCCAAGCAACCCTCACATACCCAAGTGACATACAAAGAACAGAACAACATAATTCTCTGTGTAGGCAAAGTCAGCCACAATGAACTTGGAAATGAAACTTTTCAACACTCTGTAGCGACTCTCACTTTACCAAGAAACAACTGTGTAACCAAAATAAAAGGCACACACAAGCCAAAAGTCCATAAGGAAATTGTGAGAGAAATGAAAGCAACTCTGAGACCTTTCTGTTCACTGTGAGAGACGGGGGACGGTGCTGTACACGTCTACGTAGAGCCGAAGAGAATGGTTAAAGTTATATCCATCAAGCCTGAATGAGAAGTGCAGGAAGCTACACAGGGAAAACAAAGAGGCCGGCTCTGAATTCTGCCGGTGGCTCAGTACAGCAGTAATCCACAGAAATTTGGCCTGGGACATAAATCACAGCACCGGAATCCTAAAGGGTCATTGAACAGGTCTGCAGCTAGCCAAGCAGAAGAGGTCAGAAATTAAAATGGTTAGCAATGAGTAATAAGAAACCTTAGATCCTTAAAGAATCATTGGAAATATCTATTTGTGCTCCTCTCTGAGGAGGGGAGAGATTTTTCTCTTCTCTACCAAATTATCTTTGAGTACTGGGACCAATCTTCTTTTGCATATTCTCGCCAGCTTTCGGACAAGGCTGTATTTTACCCGTGCGCATCCACTGAGCAAACCAGCACGCGGATCAATGTATGATCCCCGAGAGGGGGATTTACACGTCTTTGCACGAGAAGCACTTGCACCTTCCTCCAGGCCAGGGCAGAAAGCAGTCAGAAATGGCTTAGCCCCCTGACCACAGCGAGTTGACAGAACCACAAAACCCCGTGGCTAGCCCGTGTCGGATGTCCCCGGTCTACCTGACGGGGGCACGGAAAGCCCTGTCCCAGCCTCTCCAGCCCGGCTGGTGTGCCAGGGAGGGGTGACAGCCCTGACCCTGCCGCAGGACTCGTGCTCCACCCAACACGCAGCCAGGACTCTGAGCCGAAGCCTGACGCCTGGGAAGTCTAATCGATGGAGTGGGGGAAAAAACTGTAGAAATGTATGAGGTATTTCTGAATAACAAATAAATCTGAGGAAATCACAATGCGCTCACAGCTATTCCATGAGAAGGAGAAAGAGAGCCAGATCAATTATTCATTTCAAGTTACTCACTCGGCGCTCCATCAGGCTCTTTTATAAGCAACAACTGTTACAGCACAAGCACACCTCCGAAACAGATCTCTGCTCCACCCTCACGCGCACCCGGGAAGCCCCCGTTCAGGGAGGGCAGGGGCACGCACCCGGCCCCTCGCCCCGCTCCGTCCTGCCCTGCTGCACCACCCGGGGCTGGAGCCCCCAAGGATCGTGGATCGTCCTTCCCCTCTCCCCTCCGCGCACACGCTTTTGCAGTCTGGGGTTCCTCTTACAATAACAAAGCAGAAGTGCAGAAATGGGCTCTGACCATGCCCAGTTTTTTAAAACAACCTTTCAGAAGCTGAACACCCACCACGTTCAAGGCTTTGGTTTAAGGCCACCAGTAATTCAGGTGGAGACTTTCTTGGATGGAACCTGAGCAGGTTATGGCCTGATTCAGCAGTGAAGACTCCGCGATCTGAAGATTAATGCTCCCCAAATAGCTCTTTGCTCTAGTCATTCCGAAGTGTTTATGAAATGTTTGCATCCCATATCTGAGTATTAACAAAACCATTTTAATAACAATACATAAAACACCTGTGTCCTTGTGCAGAGCAGAGAAAATTATTGCAACGGTGCGAAATGAAAATGGTGGGGTCCTTCAAGTCTTAAATCACCAAAGACCGATCTGCCTCCCTCCACCTGTTTGTATTGTTCGGCTTTTTCTGTTCAGAAAGGAAATAACCATCCCTGAGCAAGCAACTACAGAGTACATAAGAGCATCACAAAGTAATTATGACTTTATGACATCATCTTAATATTACTAGGGAGAGACCGAAAGACCCAGGAGAAACTCCAGATTTCCCTTTTGGGAAAACGTTAATGGATGCTTACAATCTGTTTTCCTTTGTTTGGATGTTACAACCAATAATACACTTTTATGTCTATAAATAAAGACTAAAGTTGAATAAATCCAACAAGCTCCTGAGCCTGCGGCTCTGAAACTTGATTCACATTCACAGTAAAGATTTATGAGTCGCTCACAGAGAATAAGTTGAAACTGCAAGATTTGGGGTGAAATTATTCAAAGGGGTGATTATTTTGGGAATGATTACGCACGCACACCTGATCAGGGTGTCACCTGGGCCCCCTTGTCCTACATGATGAAATGTGGCAATTTTTCTGCGTTTCTCTTTGCTGGCACAAAAGCAGAGCATGTAAGAGCAATCAAACTGTTTATTTTTGCATCAGATCATCTTGTGGAAATATTTTCCCTTTCAATTAGATCACAGGACGCGTTCTTTAAGCGATTCACACGAACGTACTGAACTCACTGATGACTGCAGAGCAAAGAAATAAAACTGATTGCTGTTCCCCGTGTGTGGGCGTGTCGCTATACTCCTGTATGTATGTACGTGTGAACCAAAATACCTCAGCATGGGACGCTGTTAAGCACTCAGGCTCTGGGAGAAGCAGGCCCTGAGCTGTTCCTGCTGGGTGCACCATGGGCAGAGGAACTGGCTTCCTTCCTTTCGTCCCCTTCTCTCAATCCGGCCGTCATCTTCACCCAGCAGGTTTGCAGCTATTAACTGTAGGAACCACACGCACCACCAGATGAGGCCATCGATTGCGAGGAAGACAGACGGCATCCATCCCTATGTAAGGCCATTTGCTTGAGTCCCTCTCTTGCTTTTGACACCTAGATAGCAGTTTGGTTTTTTTTGTTTGTTTGTTTTTCAAATTATTTGTCTAAATTAAATGAGTTTTGTAAAGTATAAATGAAACAAGTTGGAAAATATACTCGTGTTTATATTCTCTCTCTGCCTGGAGAATGAGATCACTCCACAGCCATCTGAAGGGTTTTCAGGAGCCTCCCTTTATAAAATTTTTGTGGCAAACTCTCAGAAACTTCATTGTTAGTCACTTCGCTCTCTCCATGTTCTTCCTGATAAGATGTTTTTCTCCTGCACAACATATGTTTCTGCCTTTTTAATCCTGAAGCTTTTTTGCTTTGTTCAGGCAATTCAAAGCTGATACAAACTTTTTCCTTGATCTCATAATGATTTGGCCTGAAACAAATCTCCTGAACTTGGGCAGGCGCAGGTCAAGCTCCAGATTTGGTCCTGGGTGCTTTCCTCTGAAACTGGCTGAACACAAGTTTGGGACGCTCCTCTCCTCCCAGCAGAGGCACAAACAGAAAGGGACACCTCTCCTCCCAGCTTCCGCCTCCTTTCCAGAGTCTCTACACTGGACCAGACTTACAAACTTCATGACTGTGCTGGCAAACCGCAGCGATGTGGGAGCCAGGCAAATAATCACCGTTTTCCAAATGGCTGCTATTGCAGAAAGGCGGGCTGTGCTCTGTGCCTACGTGGTAACCCTGACGAGAAACCCCGCAAGCTCAGCCCACTCCTTCTCTCATAGATCCTCCCAGTCTTTCCATTAAATTATCACCCATGCCTTCGTTACCACTAAGCCTGTGTGACCTTATTCTGGCAAGAAACAAAAGCTGCTATAAGAACGAATCAAAACCTTAACTCAAAAACGCCTTCAACCCAGATTTGGTCCGAGACCAGAACACAAGGGCAGGTGTACGTTTTTCAGAAGACACGTCTCTTTGTTACAGTCCTGGATCTGCCAAGTCCCCCCCGCTCTGCAACGACAGCAGAGCTCCGAGTCAAACTCCCTGGAAGGCCCACCGACGCCTGCCATGTACAGCTGTCTGCGGCCACGTGCGCCTTGCTACCAAGTTGTTACTCTTTCGTTCACCAAGAAAATGAAATTTCAAGGAACCAAAAATATTTGCCATTTCAGGTAAAATTTGCTAAGTAACTTTGACTGAAAACCACTTGAAAACATTCAGAAAACTCAAAATGTTTTGTTTGACATTTTGAAAAAGCAAAGATGTTTTGATTTTTCATTTCAAAATAACCTTTTGTGCTTAGAAATTTGCCAACCTTAAACAATAAAAGAGGGTTTTGGAATGAAAGAAAAACTTCATTCAGCTAAATAAAAATATCTGTCTTCCTGTTTCTCTGAGAAGATAAAGAGATTTTGTTATGGGTTTTCCCATGATGGTAATTCTAAACCTCAGTTTTGTTTTGTGATTTTTTTTCCTTTTGACCAGTGAACCAGAAATATCAGTTATTTGTCCTCCGGTGTGCACAGTGGCACTTCCCTTTTCTACGAAACCAGCTCCAGAAAAGGAAAGGTGGCTGACTCATCTTTCCTCACACTATCGCTTCTCCCAGCCCTATCACTAATTCTGTTGAAATCTTTCTTACGGGACATTAAATCAAGAGTGAATTTCAACCAAAATCTTCTCTCGTGGTCCTTATGTCACCTCTGAAGTCCTCCACCCTGCTCCTGACTCGTTCTCCAGCTCTCCCCGTGGCCTTGTGATGGCTGCTCCTCACTTCAGCATGGCTCGTCTTGAGATGCAGACAAAAACGGGCTCCTTGTGTCGTCTTCTTTACGGTGTACTAATGCATGGCCAGTTATAATTTAGCCCTAGGGTGGCATCACGCAGTAAACCACACTACAGTAATTACTAGCTTCTGCAGTGTTATTTACGGGACTAGCGTACTAGGGCTATTTTATAACATTGTTATAGATTAATAGCGATACCGCTGCCTTCGGTGCGCAGACTTCGCTATGGGTTAAGACCCATGGAGGCCTGTACCATTCAAGAGAGCCATGCAATAAAAATAAAAGAATCATTTCTAGTAAGTTCTGACTCTGATTAAAAAACAATCTTTATGAAATAGACGCTAATAAAATTGCTTTCCTAATTACCCAGAGCTAGTTCATTTCCCAGCAAATATAATAAAACAGAGTTACTTGGCTCTGATTCACAAAATCTGAACCCAAGCTCATTATTAAGGCATTTAGCAGTGAAAAAGCATGTGTGCATAAGATGCTGTCCCGTCAAGCAGAATGCAAGAAATCTTTTGAAGTTAGACCTTTGAAGTCTCAAGTTATTGCTGCATTTTTTTAACGCAGGTATTTCAACAAGAGAAAATCTCTCTGTGTTATTTACACAGATGGAACAGGGCACCCTATTATACCATCATATTCAGTGGAGACTTCAGTTAGAAGCAGAAAGTCTTAATTTAAAGAAATATTTAGAGCTAGTACATAGCACTTCTTAATCTGTGGAACCATTACAAGGCTGCAAGACTTTTACATAATAGAATAGACCAGCCAACGTCCCAAGGCTATTATTGCTCTGACTTGTAACACACTGAAATCTCTTTCATCTGCCTAACCTGGGATTTTGATTATTGTAAATGCATGAATATCTTTCAGTTTAGGGGGTTATGTTTATGTTTTATTTATTCGTGCTTATGTTCTGCTTTCTTCAGAACTTTCTCCGATTGCTAGACGCGCAGATGTTCTACCAAGCTCTGCTGTTCTCCTCACTCTGCTAGGAGCGTCCGCAACATCCTGTGCCTGACTCCCACACTGACTGCAGGCTGTAGCTCCGTATTTGTAAGAATCCAGAGTGCTGGGACAGGACGGGGCAGGACACCAGTTTCCCCAGTACGGGAAGCACATGGAGAGAGAGACCTGATAAGCACAAGCTACGTTGGCGGTGGTGCAGACACAGAACCTCAGCAGTACCAGGGTACGAAAGGCCCAGAGGATCAGAGCTCCCAAGTCATGCACAGGCCGAGGGCACTGCTGAAGGCATCTCTGCAAATCCATCCCATCATCTTGCACTCCACAGCAACAGTGCCTTTATCTGAGTTTGACTTTTGTACGTATTTACAGAGACCTGTTTTCTTCTCCACACTAAATATCTATGATACACCCAGCTAGGGGAGGTATCCTCCAGTTCAAAACCTGGGTAAAATCTAATATTACTGAAAGCATCTTAAAAGCATAAAGAGATCTTAGGAAGTCACCGTCTGTCTCCCTGCTTCATGCCAGGAGCATGTACACCTAAGCCCTTCCCAACAGCTGCTTCCTGAGAGCACCCCTCTTGGGGCACAGCCCCAAGCCGCTGCAGCTCCCACACGTGGAGCGCAGCGCGATGAGTGCTAACTACGGGGAACCACCAAGTGTTTGGGGTTTTCACACGAGGCAGGGCACTTGCTCCCACCCCAACCAATGCACGGAGGAAGTGCCTCGATGGCACCCGTGTACTGTATCTGCCTGGTGTGGAGACGATCACACTGCAGACCAAATGCCCGTCCTGGCAGACGGACAGACACATTCCCCCGAGGACAGGAAGGAGGAGGGAAATTCACCCCTGCACACCCGTCCGCAGGGCTGCTCCCCAGCTAACTTTTGGTCTACAGCTTGTGCTTCAACAGAATACGCAGGGCTGTAAACCCATCCTACACTCATCCATAGCCAGACCTCCACCAAATTAGCAATTCTAAAGACACTTCCATGCCATAAAAGTATCGAATTAGTACTTGTCTTGGTTTAAAATTGTCATACTATTTATATTTGAAGAAAAACAAAAAACTTTGAGAAAGAGCTGTCAGCCTACACCCTGTGGATAGGGAGTCTCACTGCGGAAGTGAGCTGCTTCTCCTTCGAATCACTGTCTCCAATGCCCTTGGAAGTGACCGCAGGACCAGGGCCCTCGGCAGCAACGCTCTTGGTGCTGCACGAGTCAGAAAAAAATCCAGCCACCTCTGCAGAGCACTATGGGTCCCACTAAGCTCCTTGGGGACACAAAGCAAGACAAGCTTATTTCAGTCAGTGGATTAAGCAGCTACGACTCAGCACTCACATCAGAGGTGATCTGTGCAGTGAGAAGGTGCCACTTCTACACAGTCCCCCTCTTAACCACAGCCGCGCCGCTCGCCGCAGCCCGCGCACACCTCCCGTCCCTCCTGCCGCTTGTGGTGCCAGCTGCGATGCTTCGGCTCCAGAGGATGTGCTAAGGATAAAGTTTCTATCTCAACTTCAGATTGCTCTGTTTTTTGCGGTGGTAAGTTAGGTCCTTAACATTATCTTAATGCACTTTTTATGGTTTAATTTCCCCTTTTGTGGTGCTGTTTTCCTCAATAAGACTCTTAAATTGAAATCAGATTTCCTCTGAAGGAGCCAGCCTGATTTTCTTCGAAAGCCCAGTACAATACAGTCATTCCGCTGAGACTGACAATTTTATTATGGCTGCATTTCCTTTTTGCCTACAAAATGTTTGTTTTATAAATAGGCCTTTTTAATTTAATGTAATTTTTGTACAACAGCAGAAACAGTCAAAAAAACACACAACACAGCTACAAAATTTTGTTTTTCTTACACACGCCTTCCTTAATTTACTTTCTGTTGGCTGGGGAGGGGAAATCAACTTTTTACCTAAGGCAAAATGCATGTAAAATATCAATCTAAAGTAAAACTCGGCTCCCCTGCCTTCAAGCCATATATCGCTGAAGATGTAGTCTTGTAATTAAAAATAGCAAACAAAAAAAAGCCCTACAAACAAAATAACTACATTGCACTTTAATGAATGAGACAACTACAAGCAGAAACATGACAAGGACTATGGAAACTAATCAACCGACAATTGCTTTTACAATTTTTACACCACTCACGATTTAACGAGGGTGGTGGGCTTTTTTTCATCACATGCTTAATTTTAAGCATGTGAAAAGTTCCATTGGTTTTTTATACCTTTAAGAGTGCCTAAGTGCTTAAGCATCTTGTGGAATTACGGTCTCCCTTTGGACTGTCAAATTATCCTTATATCCGTTTGCTCCGAGGGGACGCAAAGCGTGCTGCTGGGAGCTCCAGCTGTCCGTGAAGACCCCAGTGCACAAATCTAGGTCACGCAGCACGAGCGAGTTCATCGTCCCCATCCCCGTCCTGACCACCAGCCGGTCCCACACGCCCAGCTCCTCTCCCTACAGAGCCAGGGAGGAAAAGAAAGGGAGGAGAGGGAAAGGTTTGTTGACCTCGTAACAGCACTGGGAGGCAGCTGAACATGACGTTGGCCGCGGGGGCTAAAAGCGCTGGTTAAACTGGGAGCAGTCTTCACCGCCCAGCTTGGTGTCACGTTTTGGGGTCTGCAGCACGGAGCGCGCCCCTGCCTGAATTTATGCTTCCCCTACAAGTCCAGACAATTATATGGCACATCCGTTCAAACAGCCACCTAATAGAAAGGGAGGAAAGCCTTCCTGACACACGCACCCAGATTACTTTTTATATTTCTGTAGTCATCAACTACTGGTCTGAATTGCTCTTTAATGGCTTAAATTCTGGTAACAGGTTTCATATGCTTGCTATAACATCTCAGCGTATTAATTAGTTTTCAAGACCCCCAAGCAATAAAAATGTAGCCATTCAAGGTCACAGTTTGACTTATTTACAATTGATGTATAACTTGGCAAACTCTGCATTCAGCTACTTCGTACAATAGAAAATATATTGTCATTCAGGTTAACAAAAGACTCTTTTCTTTGCCACCTCACTACAATGGCCCTGCAAATGAACATCGCCTGAATAAAATCCTAACCACATTTTCACTCTCATTAACCACAGTAGGGTATCACACAATTTGCCTGGCTCCTACTTAGACCACTGTGCACCATTTTACTAGCAGCAGTTTGATGGGTTTTATGGCAGGTGATATATGGAGTGGGAGTTTCGGGAGTCGTAAACAGAAGCCACAGTGTATCACAATGTGGTTTAGGGATATAATGACTGTGTTGTAAAGCAAAGGATGACAATACTGCACTAGGCTTGAGGTAGTGAACCAATAGACCAAACAGCTCAACATAATTCAAGCTACAAACAGAGGATCCTAGGTGTGTGCTGGCCTTCCTATATCTTTCATTAATTACCCCTGATGAATTTGAATACAAACTACTAAAACTGAAATAAATCTGTATCCAAGAGAGAAATTATGGAGCATCTCCTTGTATTTCTTGGAAGAAGTTCCTCTGCCCCAGTGCACAAACACACATCCCATACCAGCAGCTCTAACCAACCTTTTGCATCTCCTTTGCTGCTGGGGTATCATCTTATTGCCAAGCCAGAACAAACGCAGGCCTGGAGGCCTTTTTACACATGCAGGGGGCAGGTTCTGCTCTCAGCTACGTCTGCAGAAGCTGGGATGAACGCTGCTCTGAACAGAAAGACCCCCCTCCATACTTCGTTAGTATTTATTCATGCTCTGACATCAGACAATGCTCTGCTTTTTCCATGGAGCACTGCTGGGTTCTCCCAGTCCTACCAACGCTCTTAATTCACATCCTAGCCTGATCACTTGTGTGGCCGATTCATTTGTGCCTGGCTGACCCTGCTGTGCTGTATTTGGATTGGGATTTCCGCTGTGGTCCTGTACTCGTCAATCCCCACAAGTCTTGCAGAGGTGTGGTTTTAGTGGGTTTTTGTCTGTTTTTGTTGTTGTTGTTGTTGTTATTATTATTATTATTGATATTATCTGATTATCAGAATAAGAAAATCGTCTACCTGGTTCCCCAAGCTGTGTCATTAGCCACCCTGTGATAGCTTGGTGTCGGTGACAGAGCTCTCTCCCAGCATTCAAAGTCTGCTCAGTTGCGTTCAAACTAAATAATAATACTTAGCGCATATAGCGCTTTGCATATTCAAAGCGCTGTACAAACATCAATTAATTAATCCTCATAACATCCCTGTGAGGTAGGTAAGTATTATCTCAGTTTTACAGGTGGGGAAACAGACACCGAGAGGTTAAGTAAAATGAAAAACTAAAGTGGAGGTGTGCTGGTTAGTTCGGAATTGCACTTTGTGCCGTTTGAAAAATTAGAAGGTGCTGCACCAGATCGCCATTACTCTGCCAGAGAAAGCTACGTTTGGATGCGCTGACAGGAGCCGCTGCCACAGTCAGGTTCCCCGAAGCTGGACCTTCATGTTCTCTGCATGGGGAGCACACATGAAAAATTCCCACTACCAGTATCCTTCCGCCCCAAGTAAAACATAGGCAGGTATCTCCTGCTTCCAAGCACATTCCGTAACTCTCAGAGAAGATTTTGAGATAAATAATCTATTTTGGTAAAATCACGAGGAAGGAGCTAAGACATGACCTGCTTGGAGGGCTAAGAATTATTATCCCCAAAACTCTAGACAGTTGCCCTTTTCTCCTGTTACTTGTACTGCCAAGTCACCGACAACAGCAGGAAGGACAGGCCTCACGCTGCATAGCAAGGAGAGCCCAGCCCAAAGAAGCGGTGAGCACGCCTTAACTCTGAAAAGAAAAAAATACAAAGTGCAAGAGACTTACCAGCTTGAGGAAATCACCCAGATTTGCTAAAGAAGTGCAAGTCGGGGCTGTTTTCCTGTAGCTTAAGTGCTTTTGACTGTCAAAGGAAGAACCATTAACAAAAGCCGAGTCCAATGTTTTACTATCTAAACCCAAGCCTGTGCACTACTGCCTGCTTTTGTGTACCTGCTACGTTATTGTATGCTTGTTATTTTAATAAAGAACCCTTCTCTTCCATTTGATATTCAACACTCCCTCGGTGTGTGGACTCTATTAAGTAGGAAAAGCACAAAATTGACATTAAGTGGATTTGGGGGCAGGAGGAGATGGAGGAGGTGTTCGCTCCATCTACCCTGTGCATTATCCTACACGAGCAGTGAAGAGGGAACAACTGGCAGGATAGCAGCTCCACAGAACAGAACCCGGAGGACTAGGGGCTGTGGATCACAGGCTCAATGTACATTGACAATAGTACGCAGCTGAGAAAAAGGCAAATGCCATACTGCGATGTTTAAACAGAAGCAGAGTCTGTGAGAGTCGTAAAGCGATGCCTGCACTTTGCTGGGTGCCAGGGAGGCCTCGCCCAGGGCACTGTGTTCTCCTGCAGGCCCCACGCCTCACGAAAGGCATGGCCCCACTGGAGAGAGTTCAGAGGAAAGGGAGGAGAGCGATCAGAGGTCTGAACACCATGACTTGTGAAGGGAGATTGAACACAGTGGGGCTGTTTGCTCTAAAGAGAAGACCTGATAACAGTCTTCCAGTGTATAAAAGGCTGCAGCAAAGAGGAAAGGAACAATCTGTTTTCCATGCCCATGACCAAAAGGACAGGAAAAAGCTGGCAGCAAAGAGGATTCAAGTCACGGATGAGGAAAAGGCTTTTCAACAGCAAAACCAGCCAAGCTCTGGAACAGACTGGCAAGAGCCACGTGGGGTTTCTCTTGCTAGAAGTACAGGAGATGGTGCCCTAGAATGGACAGATACGCACAGTGACCATCTCCAAGGTCCCTTCCATCCCCGTGTCCTGTGCTAGGAAGAGGAGACGCTCTGAAGACACAATCACCTCTGCTTGGCAGTACCCAGTGAGCCCAGTCTGCAGGCATGGCTCGGCCAGACCCTGGGCACCTTAGTTATTCTCTGAGCAACACCTTGTGTTTTTTTTTACTCTTCCTCCTCCCTTCAGCTTCCCTCGGTTCTTTCGACTGTGTCTTTTCTCTTCTTTAGCCTGTCGGCTTCTTTTCATAATCTCTTTTAAACAAAAAGTACATCCAGTGCACTATGAGTCAAAGTCACACACATAAAATGTTTAACTGGGAACAAAATAAGAGAAAGGAATCTGCCAAACTCTGTTGGGTGTTGGATGCCTTATCTGCTTTGTATTTAATATGCTGCTCTGAACATCCCCTCTAGCCTCTTCTGACACAAAACGATGATTTGTCTGAAATTGTTTGGAGGTTGCTGATCTTTTGGTGTCTGCAGAGACCGCTAGTTTTTGGAAGTGGATGTCTGATCCCGAGAACATCTGAACTGTGAAGGAATTCCCCTCTCTGCTGGCTCCGCTCTCTTGCAGAGCGATCACAGCACTGGAAGCCTTCTAAGATCATCACTGTTGAAGAGCCATCAGTAAAAATATTATTCATTTTAAAATGTTATGGCAGGTTTACACTTCTACAGTTTCAGTACTTAAAAAAAAAAAAAAAAGTTGTAAACAATAAACCCTTTCCGCCCATGGTCCTGAGCAAACCAGCCTACTCCATGCATTATTTGCAGAAATATTTGGCGTATTTGGCATCTCTCTTCCAGAGTTTTTTCTTTTGCAGTGGTATTTTGATATGACGGCCCTCTTTCATCCTCTTTGAACAGTGGTGCTGGCTCGTGCGTGTGAGATTAGGTTCTGCCTTCTTTTCAAATGCCTGTAATTTCAGGAGACTGCAATCGTTCCCGATAAAACTTCCTTTGCCCGGTTTTGTACAAAGGGCAAGCCGGAGGTGTCCAACAAGGACCCTGCTCCCAGAAGCCTGTCATACAAGTAGGGGCCTGTAGTGCCCTTACACAATACCCTACACAGCACCTCCAAATCCGGCCTCGTAGAAAAACAGGCTCTCACATCCGAAGCCCACATCCAGGGAGATGGGAGGCAAGATTTGCTCCGGGTGGCTTTACACAGCGGCACGCTGAGTTAGTCCTAGAGCTGGGAGCAGCACAAGGGTGCCCTTCCATCCTGTCTCCTACAGGAATCCTAGACAGCCTGCCCTCTGAATTAAACGAACAAAAAAAGGAACAGGAGTTAATTAATTTGCTGCAATATTGATATGACAAAATGAAAGCAGCATGTGAATGACAAAGAAAACCTCACTGTCACTCACAGGCTAAACAAGGGGCTGAGCAGTTAATAAAGGCTTATACAGCAAACCCTCCTATTTCCCTGATGTTAGAGAAACTGCACAAAATCAGCTCAAAAGACAAAGACAGCACGCGGTGATATTTTCAACGAAGCAATTTAGGAGTGATAAAAAGGAGCACTAAAACACATGCAGCAAAAAATGAATGCAACACTCAAAAAAAAAACCTATGGGAATAACTCCAGGCAGATGGCAGGTACAAGCAGGGTGTCCCACGGTCTGAAGGGGGAGACTTTCTTTGAAACTTCTAGTTCTGTGGACCTGAGGAGTTCAGGTAAGCAGTGGAAATTCGAAACAAACCCCAGCTGTTCTGGTTTGTCTATCTGTGATACTAACCTAGTTCACCCTAACGTTTCACTTCTTATAGCTCATTTTATTTCTAGCACGTGTATGGTGTCCCTATCCATGACTGGTTCTTGACGCTGTCATCACAAAAATTAGTATTATTTTGTAATAGCACTAGGGCATTGCAGTTATTGTTGAATTAACTCACACCCGTGAGATGGAACAAACACCTTTTAGCAGAAGACATGCTGTAATGTCGTTGGTCTGAACTCATTAAAAGGAAAAGCCTCATGTGAAACAGAGTTGCCGCAGGATCACCACACCTTGTTCCTGCGAAGGGAAGAGCCATTTGCCCAGCACAGACAAAAAGAACCCGGCTTGCCATGGCTTTTGTTTCTTGGTTGACAAATCAACGGCTGAAGCAGACCCAGTACTTGTGCCCGTGGAACATGGGCTATCCGGGACGCTGCAGGAAGCAGCTGAAACCTTCCGGGGAGATGATACAGTGATCTAGCTGGCCCCTGCAACGGGCGGCTTCACCAGTGCTGGGCTGACCAGAGATTTTAGGAAGCATTTCTCTTCTGTCTGCTCAGAGGGAAACTGGAGAATAGAGGGTATGAGAACTGAGGCAACTGCTTCTGGGGGGCACGAAGCTAAACACAAACCTCACTACAAACATATAAGCCAGAAAAAATAATAATAATAATAAAAATAATAATAATAAAAAAAATAGTGCCCAAATGGAAAGGATAAGCTTTACTGGGCACTCCAAAAAGAAAAACGAAACAAAAAAAAAGGGAAAAAAGAGAGAGAAATGGAGAGAGAAGGATGGATAGAAGGAAGAATGGAAAGAAAAGGAAAGGAAAAAGGAAAGGGGAAAGGGGAAAGGGGAAAGGGGAAAGGGGAAAGGGGAAAGGGAAAGGGAAAGGGAAAGGGAAAGGGAAAGGGAAAGGGAAAGGAAAAGGAAAAGGAAAAGGAAAAGGAAAAGGAAAAGGAAAAGGAAAAGGAAAAGGAAAAGGAAAAGGAAAAGGAAAAGGAAAAGGAAAAGGAAAAGGAAAAGGAAAAGGAAAAGTCAGCTGCAGCTATTTTCAAACTTAGCAGGTACGCTTAGCTCAAAACATAAATTCCCACTGATCATCTACATCAAGGCAGAAGAGAACAAGAATTCTCTTTATCCTGTGGCTTTTAGGAGCCTGAGCTAGACAGGAGCAAAGACAAGATGCCAGTTGTGGTTTCTCCAAGCTCTGCAGCTTGGGGACACTTCAGAGCGCGGAGTTCAAGAAGGTCACACAGTACGAGAGCAAATGCTCCACATCAGCAATTGGCCTCCCTCTCCCCATGCAGCATGCTTGTTCATAACCCCACTAAGATGCTGATGTTGTATCACTTCTCCAGCTCTCCCATCGTGTGCTGCTTATTTTAATTTCTTTCTGCAGACGTTTTTGCCATGACCTGAATGACAGCTTCCTGGAAGAAGGGCCTTTACCTCCCTTCACAAGCGGAGAATTGCCTGGGCTGCACAATTGGTTTGGGCGCTAACGGCGGCTGGGAGGAGAGGAGCCTGCGGGCACGGGCACCCTCCAGACGCGCAGCAGGGGCCAGGTCAGGCACAGAGACAGGCTCAGCCCTACAGACGGAGAGGAGGTTTGGCACCTCCTCCAAGCACCACCCCGGCTGCACCGACTCACTCGTGAGGCCCAATAGTGACCGGTAAGAACAGGAGAACATTTGAATCTGCTAGAAAACCACAGATGCACTGCTGCTCCAAGAACCCCCAGCAGCACAACTACACGAGCGATCCTCGCACAGTGATCCAGATGCCTGAGTGCTGTCACCACCACTGCTCCCGGTTTTGTGGGGCTTTGTAGCCCCTCTTACCATTTGAGGACCTTTTCTCTGGGGCAACTGGCTATTATTAGCATTAATAAAGGGCTTCACGCACACTTCAGGTGAGGAAAGCTCCTCCAGGGTCAGCGTTATTTGTTAGGCCACCTGAAAAATAGAACTTCCACATGTGGGTATCTATTGTATCCGGTGTTAAAATTCCTGCTTTGCTCTGAAGAAAATGATGATGCCTTTGCCACTTTTTGACACAGACCTGAACTCGGTATTCTGAACAGGACTATGCAGAATTGAATTACATTTCATCTCCTTCAGCAATCCATCTTTTCCATTTCTGCTCATTTGCTGTAGCTGCACAAGTATTGAGTGCTGCAAGATATACTTAGTTTTCCAAACCATGCAAGTCATTATGAATGGCCTTGTGTCCAGGTAAAGGTTAAGGAGGTCCTTTGTTGTTCTAGTTTAACTTGTCCCTGACACTGCAGCCTAATCATTCCACATAATAACAGTCCTGATACACAGGCCTGAGTCAAAGTCACAAGTCAATAAATCCATTCCTTCCTCCCTTTCAGGCAAAGTGTTGAATAGCACTGAGTGTGCAGTGTCACAAAACCCTGCAGTCTATCACATCAAGGTCGTCTGGTGTACAGCGCGGAAAACTTTCTTTCCTTAAGTGCCTCGCACATTCAGAAGGAGACGATACGTTGCATGGGCTAACGAGTGCGCTTCAGATCGTTGGGAGGAGATTAAAATAGGGCCCTGACATAAGAACAGTTTTAGTTACACTTGCCTAATCTCCTGGCTGGCGATGCTCTGAATTTGCCAGGGGGTGGGGAGCCGCGCTGATGGTCGGAAAGGCTGAGCCACCTGCAAAGAGCCCGCAGCCCACCGCCAGCTCCTCCGTCGAGCCTCCTCATACGTGCAAAGACAAGCCGTAGCTGAGGGCTGCTGGATTTTATTTGCTGAGGTTCACTGTGCTTTTGAAGTCTATTCTAATAGTCTAATTCCACTAATGTGAATTGTTTGCCCCTGAGAAAAGAGGCACAGCGCTATATACTGAATCGTCTCTTCACCGCTAGTTTAAAAGAAAAAAACAAAAAACACAAGCCAATCCCCAACCCCTAGGTGGTGGGTCTCTGGAAGAACACAAGGCTGAGTTACAGTTTGTTTACTTTGTTAAGGGACTTACAGCTCTTCCAGGTTCATAAATTCTTGTGGTGGACTAGGACAGTGAGTGTAAATTAACTTGAATAATAGGACTACGTGTACTTTCCGATTGTCTAACACATTTCCCAGAGACAAACTAGTCAAGCTTCTCAGCTGTCTTTTTTCTTCTTATTCCTTAATTAGTGGGTACATTTGGCGTATAACAAGCGTGGGCTTATTAGAAATACCTAGATGAAGGTGTTGTGCGTTTCTCCATGCCTCTCTGCCTTCTACCTCAGCTCCGTTCAGTGACAGATTTCCTGGTCTAGGCTTGGGCTCTGCTTTCCCAAATTGTACAGTGGTTTTCTGATACTGCCATACATCCGCTAAGAATTCAGAAAGAAACTATTAAGCCCATTTTCACATCTGCTCAAACGAAGAACCTGAACCCTGGACTCCAGCCGTGAAAGGCTAATGCAGTAACTCACGGCTCCATCCCGCTCCCCCTGCATCCAGCATCTCAACCTGTTTGCGGTGCCAGGGAAAACAGAGGAGGCCATACCCAGCTGATCCAGGGAAGCAAGAGGCTGCCAGAAAGCAGTCACAGATACGAGGATTGCAGAACATCGTCCTTCTTGAAACCCAACTCTACCGAGGCTTTGAGGGAGCAGAGGCGGCTGAGAGGACACGAAGCCGGGAGGAGCCTGCTGTCCTCCCAGAGCCGCAGCTAGATGCCGCGGTGCAGTTAGAGAAAAGTCGCCCCAGGCTCCCGCCACAAACCAAGCAAGAGGCCCCAACCCCACTTAATTCCCCCTCCGTCGGAGTGCCCGTTTTTGCCAGAAAATGTTACTTTCTCATGCCTCTTGTTTCCCATTGTGCCTCCTGGCAGGTCCAGAAGCTGGGCACACGTGCACCCCTGTTGGCTACGTATCCGTGCGGCAGGCAGGTCGGCAGGAAGCTGCTCTGGGCTCTCCTCAGGACCCTTGCTAGGGAAGTTGGGAAGGTGTGCTGCAACACACGCTTGCCCTGCCCTGAAATGCAGACACAGCCTGCACAAGTGAAATTTTCAGAGCAGTGATGAGCAGAAGAATAAAAAGTGTTAAATTCTGATGTGCCGAATGGAGTCATCACCCCACGCCCCCTTTGGGGTCTGCAGACTTTGAGCTAAGCAGCAACTGTCCTCACCTCGCAGCAACCCATGGGCTGCAGCTCTGAAAGCTGAGCAAAGGGCGGGAGTTTATATCCATGCTTATTACAATCAGTCGTAATTATCCCAATGAAAGCAAAGTAAATCCTTTCCAACAAACACCAGAGCTGAGCTCTCGCATCATTGAATTATTATGGATCTTGTATATCATACCTGAGAGAAGGAGAGCATAACCCCCGTGACGGTCTCTCCCCTCAGCGGAGGAGGTTCACCAGTGCAACAAAAAATTGGAGACATGATGGAGTTACCGTCCTACCGGAGAAAGGAAACAGTATAAATGAAGCCCACGTCGTGCTCGCGGGGCCGTTTGTCACGCTCTCGTAACCAGTACAGAACACACTCGTTACATATTGCATTCCGTCACATGTGACACTTTGTGCAGTCGCAGAACTCTCCGGACTCAGCCCTCACTTTTTGATTTACACCGGCCTGTCTCCATTTTTACGCATTTCTGTGTCCTGGTTGGATGACTGCGCTTTGTAACAGGAAGAACATTTGAAATGCATTTCCTTCGGAGCTTTGAAGCCCTCTGCCGCGTGCAGATGGTGAGTAAGGTAGGGCAGGTAGCCTGCTGGCTTTGTTGGAGAGAAACGGAGTGGCAAACCAAATGAGGTGTCACTATGTTCCCCACTCCTGCTGCCCCAGAACGAAGACTCGTCTGTGCACACATTTCATCGCTTGTTTTGTCACTGGCTTTGGGGAAGGTAGCATGCTGAAGATCAAAAATAAATAGTAAGACCACCTATTTTAATGGCTCTGGGGAGAACATCTGGAGAGAGAAGTTTTATGACTCTGTTGGCTCGTGTCCTTTTGAAATGTTTTCCGTGCAAAATGATGTACTTCTCTCACATTTTCCTTCCACCGAGACAAGCTGCTCAGTGGCATACTGGGATGCCACGCCGCAAATATACTTGTTCTGCTGTCACCCAAATATCACTTCCCAGAAGTGCTCACAACTGACGTCAGAAAATTCACAGAGTTAACTTCCAGAACAGGACAGTTCTGCACATCACCTCCTGCTGCTATTCCCTACTGTCCCCACAACGCCACCCTTCCCTGTGGCTGTTGTGGTTTCCAGGTCCTGACCAGCCTCAGCTTGAGCAACCTTGCTCTGCCCCAGCCCTTTACTTCCATGTGGTCTGCAGGCAATTTTATTTCCAGCTCTTCTCTCTGTGCCTTTAGACTACCAAGCGCAGCCTAAGACAATCTGCCCCATCACGTACACACGGCTAGAGCAGAGAAACCTCTTGCAAGCCTCTGATCCAATGGTATCTGCACCCAGCCATTTGTGCATAACAAAATGCATAATCTCTAAAGATTTTCTTTAATAATTTATCTCCGCTGAGCAGATAAGGGAGCCTAGGCTATCAAGGCTTCTAGCCTAGGTAGCTTGGTTACGTCTCTAAAATTGAGCAAGACCCTAGTCCCGGGGAAGTCAGAAAGAGCATCCCATGGACCACGGTAGGAGCAGGCTGCAGGCACTGCCTGTGGAGCAAGTGCTGACTCTGATGGCCCAGAAGGGGACCCCAGAGCCAGGTCCTCTGCGTGGCAGCACAAAATACTCACCTCAGGGTCATCAGGGCAACGCCGAGTTTACCTTTCAGAAAAACTCCCAGTATTTCCTTCAGCAGAATATTTAATCACAAGTGTAAGTTTGTCAAATGCCATCTCTGACCTCCAAAGCTTTTATTGATTACTGCAAGTCCATTGTGCTGCATTACGCTCGCTCAGGCTACAAGACGGTGAAGTCAAGAATAAGCTAAAAAGTCCGATTTTAAAAAGAGATAAGAAATAGCCCAATTCCTGAGTTAATAAACGGTGCTTCGATTAGTTTTGCAATAGAGGGACAATAAATATTGAATTATACTGTACACGGAGCAAGAAAATTGTACCAAAAGAGCCTTTGAAATTCTGAAAGTCCACACGAAACCGAAGGAGACAACAGCCTTTTCCAAATGAATAAATAATGTCTGTGGAGACTAGCGGGTATTACTGCAATTGCATGTCAACTAATGTTTCCCACAGTAAAAAATAATAGCAGTGAGATTTAGACGATAGGATCCTGCTAACAAAACCTAACTCCCACTCCCTCCTCATCAGCTGTAACCCACCAAAGAGAGCGAAATGGGAACTGCAGCACGGGAAGCCTCTCCTGATTTCTGCCACCGCAAGAGAGGAGATTGTTGGCACCCAGTCCCAAACGGGGCCCCTTTGTGCACAAATCCCTGGACTCCTCAGCGGGCCCCAGTAATAGAAGGATACTCAAAACAAAACAACAAACAAAAGCAAAACTCAGTCGTGCAGTTGCAAGAAGTAGAAAATTGTATTTTCCAAACTGGACGTGGATGAATTCAATTTGCCTGGTTTTCACCCGCTGGTTCCCGGGGACTGCCAGGAGACAAAGCCACCTGGAAGAAGCCCTGACACCGACTGCAGGGGAGGCTTCCCTCCCTCCCCGGTCGGCCACGGTGTGACACGATGGGATATGCTGGTGAAAACAAGGCGGTAAGGTAGGTAGGAAAAATCAGCCAGGGCTTCACACAGCATAAAACAGCATTTTGTAGCCACGGGGAGAGAGACTGCAGATGAGAAGCTGGCAAGCACCACCTGTGAGGATCCTAAAGGTAAGCACGGGAAGACTGAACTTGATCCTTTTTTGCTCCTCTCCCTTTGAATGGAGAGCCTAACTTTATTTATTTTGGCTGAAAGCTGTGCTGACAGACCTCAAACAAGACTAGATTAAACACTCATTCTCTAAGAGCTGTGTCTTCGGCTGGAGTTACAAGGAAAAATAGAGACTTTTCAGCCAAGTTCTAATGAAAATACGCGCGGTGCCACCTCTTTGTCAGCCTGCAAGAGCCGCTTCCCCGCAGGACAGAGGAACGCCAATACCACCGCTGCGCACGTCCAGCAAAGCCTCACAAATCTGGGTCACGATACTTCTAACAAGAGAACTAAGAGAAACTGCTGCAAGCCACGGTCCGACTTGAGCTTGCTGCTGAGCACTGCCAGCGGCTGGTGGCAACGAGCACACCTAACACGTCCGGAGGTGAGCAGGGGAGACGGGATGAGCTGAACGCCCCCGGGCAGCAGCCCTGTCGCAATGCCCAGCTGCGACGCAGACTCCACTCCCCTGGTTATCAGCACAGAAAGCAACGACTGCTCCGCATCGCAGGGGAAGGCGCTGTGGCAGAGGTAGAAATAAATGCATTTCCAAAGGTCACGGCCCAGGTCTGTGCCAAGCGCGGGCGAGGACCCAGAGCCGTGGTGCACAGCCTCACCAAGCTGCCCCAGCGGCGACCATGCGCTCCACCTCCGCCAGCACCTCCGTCCTTGCAGCCCCGCGTACTGCGTGTTGGACTGCCTAAAGCTGACGCCCTGATCTAGCAAAAGCCAGGTCATTTTTTTCCTCTTTTATTAAAAAAAAAAAAAAAAAAAAAAAAAATTAAATGAGGCTCTTGTTAAAGGGAATGGAAGTGATACAGCTGCGGCTGTGATTAACGTAGTTCAGGGTTGAACTGAATATTGCTTCTTCCCTGCAGTATTTTTAATTACACTCCCGATTTTATATTTGGAGACCGTCATAGACCTGTTCTGGTAAATTGTCAAGCAACCACAAGTCAAATATGTGTTAAATATGAGAATATACTGCCATTTTTATCTGATTTGTGGTTCATTCACACTATGTTATCTACTTTTAATTAAATACCATAAAATACACATGGTCAGCAGTTTGACTTTTCATTTCCTTACAATGTCAGTAATTCAGCTTGATTGTTGCCACCTACCACAGAATTGCATTTTAAAGATGTTACCCCTGCACGGTGCAGATTCAATATCGGAACAATTTAAACGAGTTGCTAAAAATAACTGCCACCTACTCGGTGGTGGCTCTGCCTTTCCCAGCCACACGCGGATCCTGCGCTCTGCCTGACGAGGACGGGCAGCCTTGGAGGCACGGCGGCGGCCTTGGTTTCGGAGGGGGCTGTTTTGGTTTTTGTTTTTGCATGAAATGCTTGTGTCATCTCCCATGTTGATTGATAGCCTACCTCGTTCATTAAAGATATGGCTTGGATTTTGCTAGATTACCCCAGGCACTGGAAATAAGAACCTTCCTACCAGAGGCATGTTATGCATGGACTTAAAGTTCACCACTTCATTAATAACATCCCTCAGCTGGACATTTTACATGCCACTCTGATATATGACTGTTGAGGTGCACTTTTTTCCCCTCCTACCACTGCTTTAAAGGGGACTGAGTCTTTTTCAGCATTATTTTATTATTTCTCTTCTAGGTTATACTGCCACAGTCCTAAAATTGCCAGGTCTCATTATCCCGGCTGGATTTCTTTGACAGTAACTGGACAATTTGCTCAGACCACAGAAAACAATCCATTAGAACTAGTAAAAGCCACAACAGCCGAACATCTGTAAGCAAGAGAGTGAACATAGTGGCTGCACCGTGGTGGCAGACCAAAGGCAGACCCAGTGGCTTGCCTCTGACAGTCACAAACAGCAGATACACAGGGAAAAAGCAGAACCATCCCACGCAGTAAGAGTCCCCTGAACGCTCTCTCAGCCTCTAGCAATTTGTGGTGTGGGGATTTTCTGAGCCAGAGACAGCGGTTTTGCACATAACAATCTTGATAATTTATTTTTTCGTCCCTGGGCAGTAGCTTAGTAAACACTGGAAACTTGTCAGCATCCACAACATCCTGCAGAAAGGAGTTCCTTGTGTTTGCTACAGGTGCCATGAAGCAACAACTCTTCGTTTGTTTTGAACCCCTACTTGATACTTTGATCTGATGTTGCTTTACTTGTGTTGAAAGATACAATGAGCCCTCATGGCCTGTTCTTCCTCTCGACGCTAGCAGTCATCATTTTACAACCCCTTGTCATATGCCTTCATCTCTTCTCCAGGCTAAACAATTCTAGACTGTTTTGTGATTTGTCACACAAAGTCATTCCCTGCCTCTAATCATTCACTTTCCAAGCCTTTTCCAGTCCTGCTGTGTCTGAAGGGCTGGAGCTGAACCAAGTACTCAAGATGTGGGAAAAGCATGGATGTCTGAAGTGCCAAAGAGCGTCTCTCTCCTCTCTTGTTTTGTATCACGTTACTAATAGCTCCTAACAGTAAGCCTGCTTTCCTTTAACAAATACTAATCACCGAGGTGATGCTTTCGGAGCACAACGTTATAACTGCATCCTTTCTCCCAAGTGACGGTACTCAATTCTATGCTCATCATCATCCACGTAGTGCTGGGACTTTCACCCCACTACTCCTCACTCTTATCTGCCCTGAATTTCATCTCCCGCTTTATTGCTCAGGGATTTGGTATGACAACGCACTTCCTCATCTTTTTGCAGTCAGCCCTTGTCTTTATTATCTCAAATAAGTTGGCATCACCTCCAAAGTTGTCATCTTATTATTCACACTGCTTTTTTTTAGAACATTTATGAAAATACTAAACAGTACGGGTCGTAGCAGAGACCTGCGCAGGGCTCTGCTGTGGAAATGGCCTCTATCCTCTCCATCACTTCCCATCTTTTAACAATTATTACCCGCGCAAGAAACTTACGGAGGTTATTTCCTGTAAGACCCTCCCGTAAGTGCTTGGGTGAAGCACTTCTTCAAATGCCTTTGTGAATTCCGTGAGGACCGTATCACCCAGATCTCTTTGTTCATTTGCCTGGGGACTCCTTCAAAGGGCTCCCAAAGATTTGTGAGCCTTGTCCTCCCTTTTCCTTCTTGAACACACAACTCCAGTGTTTTGAAGGATGCCTTCTTGCTTCTAATAATCCGTTTTACCCTATGATTTGTCATGTCAGCTCCCCTTTGGTCCTTATGAAGTCATTTGAAGAAAAACAGGTGATGAGCGTTCCCTCAGAAGTGCTTAAAGGACAGCACTAGGATATTTGCAAGCTACCAACAACTAAGTTGCAGAAAACACATTTGGGGACCGGGGTGGGGGAGTAGTACTATGTGCTCCACCAGTGAAAGATCTAATCAGCAGCCTAATTCCCAGGTGCTGGAAGGCCCTACACCATTTCTCTTGGACAACAACAGAAAGCACGTGGCTCAGATTTCCCACCCACAGGCAGTCTTCAGCTTCTGGAATACGTTGCCATGACTGATGGCTGCTGGCACAAGGCGGAGGAGCCTTACCCTGCTGCAGCAGCTGTGAGCAGACCCAGAAGAGCCCCAGCCACCTATGCTGCTGAGTGCAGGTTGGGTAGGCCACGTCCGACACCTCTGCTCCTCGGTGTGGCCTCTCCCCAGCACCCTGCAGACAGCCCCGGGTGCTTCGCTGCACCCAGGTCTGGATGGCAGCAGTCGGGATGGATGTCCTCTGGGCAGAGCTCACACGAGAGAAGCGTAAACCTCATGGGACAACCGAACAAACGGGGTGCTGATCCTCAAGAAGAGGAACTGAGGGAGGCAGTAAGAGTCCTCAAACATGTAGAAGAGCTCTTCCAAGAGGAAGGGAACTGATTTGTTCTCTGCGTTCATAGTTGGCAGGACAAGAAATAATGGACAGAAAGGCGTGCTGTTGGATGGGTGTTAGGAAACGCTTTACAAGAATAGAAATAGTGACTGGAGATCTTTAAGAGCAGATGAGATGAGCATCTGTCAGAAATGAAATAGGTGCAGTAGATCTTGTTTGGAGCAGTCGATCTCTTGATATTCCTGCCAGTTCTGCTTTCTGTGATTTGTAATCCAAATTTCATTGACTAATGTAGCCTTTGAATCAAGCTCTTAGAAAACAATTACTGTCAGCACATACAAATAAAAGCAAATGAGAAGAAAAACCTCTTCTTAATTCAGTATATTTCACTGACGATACAAATTAATAGTTTCTGGTGGCAGGAGAGAGAGCTAAGGAGTTGGAATTGTGTTAGTGAGGAGTTCTTTCATAATCCATGAAGAAGTGTCTTTCATAATGCACACAGCCATGATCTGAACAGGAGGCTTGTTTAGCTTAAAGGGCTGAGCTAAAAACAAACAAACAAACAAACAAACAAAACCCTCTCAGATACATAAAAGAGGAAAAGCGTAATTTCCTTTTGATTGTAGACGATCCTGGAATACAAACTCCAGAGACAGAATAGCTAAGAAACCGAACATTTCCACTTTTTCCATAGCTAGTGAAAATGTTTTCCTCCCCTCTGAGCGAAGCAGGAGCCCTTGTTCCACAAAGAGAAAACAAATGAGCAAAGAAAAAAATGCCACATTAGTTAACTCCTCTATAGGCTCATAAGCCTGGAAGGCCTCATCTGTAGTACCTCGAGGTGACATTTTCCAAGCGCTCATTTATGATTATGAATCATTTTCTCTAAGGGAAGAAAATTAAGATTCCTCAAAATAAATAAATAAATAAATAAAAGCAATCCTAAAAGATTGTGACAAGTCAGCCTAGCTGGTCTGGTATGTAATTCTACCCAACATCTTTTATCTAAATAATTGAAACCAGATCTCCCTCTAAATAAGGACTTGCCAGGAAGAACAGTTAGTAACATCTGAAGAGGCGAAGAGGGGGCTCACTGCGTTTGGTGGCTATCGCAAAGATTTGGTGTGGGGTAATGTTACAGGACAAGATGCAGCGGTCTTCGTGCTGGTATAGAGAAGCTCAGCAAGGCAGGATGCTGGCATTTTGAGGGCGAGAGGAGGCACGTTTGTCCCTGCAGGGTGCCACGGCCTGCCAAGGGGCAGTGGGCATCTTGTAGGGTTGTGCACGCAGACAACCGCTAGTGTTGGCTCCCCGCTTTTATAGCTCGTCACACCTCCACTGGGGTAAAACAGATTAATGTAAAGCGCTGGGAATGCCACCACAAGTGGCTCCTTCCCCAGCCTTATCCTGGCATTTTTAAAGGTGTTTCCAAAGAAAATGCATTTTTTTGCCTGAGCAGAGCCAGGTGGAAGTAGGCACCTCCTTTGGTAGAGAGGACCTCTTTGACCAAATAGCTGTTTGGGCCATTTCAGACCTAATGAGGTGTTTTCTCAAACTCCAGGGTGCTCATGCCTTCCTAACAGCTGAGGAGCCAGCAGGGATGGTGTTTAAAATATTCTCCCTTTCTAGACGTTGGCAGGACAAGAAGGGCACATGCTTCGGAATGGATAAGGCCGAAGATTAAGGAAAAGACGCACAAGACAATGGAGACACACTAGTTGTGAACACAAACGTCAGTAAGAAAAGCCTGCGGATAACACCTGTGCCAAGGAGGTATGGCAGGGGTCTAAAAGCTAGCACTTCTTTGAATCTTCCAGTGACTTTGAAAAATTTGTCTTTCTGACCTCAGTATTTTGTCTCTAACTTGGGGCTCTCAATTTTTTATAGTAAGTGCTTCAAAGGTTAATCAACCAGTGTGAGCAAAATACGTGCCTGAGAGACACTATGGAAGGTCAAATTAATGTTAGGTCATGGCAAATCTGTATTTGAAAAAGGACTTTCAGTATGGGTATTCATATTTACTGAAAACACCACTAATTAGCTTTGTCATGAGCTGAAAAGAAAATATGTTTGTAAAAGGATTACAAAGGAGATCATGAGGTAATCCCAAGATGCTAACAGTGAGTTTGACATTCAGGACCAAGTCTGCCCAGGCAAAATTGGCAAGCCCAAAACAGCCGTTGCATCACGACAGATTTTGGCCCCAAGACCAGAGAAGCCAAGCTGGATTAAAAACAAGAAGGGGTTTCTGGTAACGGGGACACTTTCTCGCCTAAGATATAACTCACATGAAAAAAAAACAAGTCATCTGTAGTCCAAGTGCAAAAGACAGAGGGCTTTCCTACTAATTCATGGCCTTCCAGGATTATTTGTTCTTCAGAAGTTGTTTAAACCCTCCATAGGAGCTACACTTGCAGGTGTCCTTAGCTAGATGCCCAGAGCTCCTTCTGGCTACTAAATGTCAGTGGAGAAGGCCTGCTCCAAATGGCTGCAGTAACACAGAGCTTCTGAAACTTGTCTGACAGACAGGTTTACTGCCGTCTCCTCCTTCAAAACCACCACTTAGCTAGGGGTTTAAAGCAAGTGTAATGGGGGGGAAGGGTGTGTGTGGTAGCGAGAAGCACAAACCGTTGCTTTAAAGATGAGCTGAAACAGAGAGAAAAAAGATTCTGTGGCTACTGCCCAAAAATATTAAGATAATGATTAAACTAAAAAATGCAAATACACAAGATGTTTTATGCTGCTAGGCAAGACCAGAACTGATATTAAAATGTCTCATGAACATTATAATATGTTCAGAGCAGGGGGGAGAAGACACAGAGGAAAACAGCAGAGAAGCCATATGGTCATAGCCGGTGGTCAATGAAAAAAAGCAGAAAATACAGAAAGAGAAACACAAATTTGGGGGCGGGCAATGTGTATTACCACACATCTCTTGTGTGCTTGTTCCGGAAGTTCTGAGCAGAAGCCCCCACTGTGTTCAGAACTGTTGTGTCTACCCAAAACCAAAATGAGGACTCCCCAAGGTGTCTTCCTTAAGTACAGTGCAATGGAAAGAGTTTTTTCTTCCTAAATGGAGGAGGAATTATGATCCCAGAATACGCAGCAACAGTTTTGTGACTTACTGACTCACCTGCACTGCAAGAGCTCACTTTTTCCCCAGCAAACTGAACATCTGAGCCACCAGGAAGGCGCACGCCCACCCCAACACATGGAATCTCCTTGGCAGCCACTTTTACAAGATTTGGGCAAGATTTGGGATAAATGGGAAAGGGCTTGTTCAACAAATAGCCTTGCAAAACCCAGTAAAACAGAATGACCCTTACTCCATCATCTTTCAGGTCTAAAACCTACCTTCCTAACACCTTTGCCTTCCTACAGTAACAATCTCTATCCCCCTTTTGCATGAAAAAATAAGACTGGGGGAAAAACGAATTTCATGTCAGAGCAGATTAAGATGGTGCAGCTGACCGCAGAGAGGGCAGCAGCCGCCTCCATTCTCAGCTGCAGGTACATTAAAGAATCGCGTACTTCGTGCATCAGTCTGCCGTATGAGGACTGCTGGGAGATGGGGGCAACGATCTCCTTCTGCTCTTGCCCCAAAAGCAAGTCCAGTAATTAAATGCCACAAACGTGGCTGCATATCATCCTGAGCGTGGGCCAGTTACTACCTGAGCAGCACATCGCATGCGTGTGCATGACTGAAGATGGATAGCATGACATTTATTAGCCATGCACATAATTAAAATCCTTTAAAAATGTCCTCCGAACAAAAATAACGTATCTTGAATTCCACAGGCCAGCCTGGGCTGCCATCCTCAATAAGCCTCGTTACAAAGAGTTACACAGCTAAATCACGGGTATGGAAGCAGCACTCCGGGGACTGGTCTCGTACCAGCCCATCTGCCTGATCAGTGATGAAGCAACACACATTGGAGCAACGCAACACGAGCGCATTCGGAAAACGCAAGCACACGTGTGACGACATGGTGCACAGGAGCAGGGAACGGATCCAGACTAAAACCAACCCGCTTCTGTGGCCTAGCCTTGCGCCTGCACCGGGGATGTGCTACAGGAGCAAGCTCCGCACACAGAGCAGAAATCGCTGCTCTGCATCAGTGCTGACACCTTAGTTAGCACAAAGAGCAGACTCACCACCACCTACACATGAATGATGTGAGACCAGGACGCTCAGGAGTTCACTTTCGTTTCCATAAGGGTTTTGATTTCCCACGAACAGTCGGGGGTTGTGCTTCTGAGGTACGCTTTTTCATAACAGAACCATGCCCTCCACTGGGCCTCCGTTAGCTCAGGAGATATGTATTGGAGCTCCAAGCTGACTTTCCCCACCAGCTCTTTTTCTCTTTACTGTGCCCCTTTGATCGCTTTTATCTGAATTGTTATCTTTGTAAAACTTCTCCTATAATTGCTCCAGGAAAGAGACGTCGCTACTGGCCTGTCCACAGAGGACTTGGTACTCCAGCCAGACTCCAGTGGTGTATTAATAGAACAACTGAAACTGGGTTAGGGCAACGAGTGATTCCCAGCAAGACAGCCCACCGGCCTGATGTGACTAGCAACAACAACTCCTGCATATTGCTGCTAGTCTAAAATTAGAGGAGAGAGAAAAGGCCTAAGGAATAGTCTACCTTCTGTACTACATACAGGCATCCCACTTGTAACCGTGTGAGTACATCAGATTATCAAAGATAACTTCTCCTGGGACAGTTATCTATAATGCTGTCTGAGAAAGAAAAATCTGTAAAAGAGCTACGAATGTATACAGCTATTGATATCGGCTCATGCATCATCAATTCTCCTGGACATCTACGTTCAGAGACAATAATATTTCTGCCACAAACTGTCAGCGCAGGCAAAGAGCTGGCAGGCACGGAGGTAACTAAAGTAATGTATGAATTTGGAAGATGTTTTGAATTTCAAAAGTTCCCCTCTCCCCCAGGTGAAGCGGATCTGAAATAGCATCAAGCTTGTACCTCATGCGTGATGACGCCCTTTCCCACAAAAGAAAAGCATCAATGACTGAAATTTCATCAGCCTTTCCAAGGAGAAGAACCAGGCAAGCAGTGTGCATTTAGTGGCTTATGAAGCATTGCTGCAAAGCGGCTGGAGATTGGGGCAGGGAGGAGAAATCAGACTGACAGGGATGCAGCGTGTGGGAAAGCAGACCAGGAGGTGAAGAAGACCAGGAGGACACCTGGATGCTCTTCAAACAGCAGTTGCTTGGGTAATTCAGTGGTCATCCAGGTAGGTCTACACTCAGCCAGCAACAAAGTCCAAGGGCCAACATTTGGCAATTTCCTCAGCCTTACAGAAGTTTCCCAAAGCCTCAGGGCCACCAACAAGTGCCCAGCCTCACCACAAGCCTTTTAAGAGCGCTGCAAAGACTGCTCCTAGCCTACTCAGACATGGCCTGGTCCCCTTGAGTCAGCCAGGGCGCAGGAAAAAGCGGCCCAGTCCTAACCACAGCCGGGTTCCCTGTCCCCGAAGGCCGTCCTTCCCAGCACAGCCACGCTGCAGCTTCGCATCACGCCATGCCACCCTGACTGCATGGCCGGGGCGTACACCACCACGTACCCTTGGCAGGCCTGAAACACCATCGCCAGCTTCCCCAAGGAAGACCTGCCCACTGCCAGCTACTGCACATCTCAAAGCACCTGGTGAGCTAGCATCATACAACTTTATTCCACTGGAACTCCCTCACCCCGGGCAGCCGTGCGCACCCTGCCCAACTCCATTACTTGTGAGGAGCAAACCTTTTGGCTGTCATGTATCTTTCAGAGTGAGTTAGCAAGGCTGTGTGCTTGCAATTCCCAGCTCTGCTCGCGTTTCCCCTCCCGCATCCACACACCTCCGAGCCCTGCGCTGCAGCACTGCCACCAGCCCCGACAGATCTGGAGATGCTGCTGCTGCGTGGGTCTGTTTATATCCGTAAAAATTAGTGTTGCAGCTCCACCTAACTCGAGCAGCTTTGCTTAGGAAATTACAGCATGGCATTGGAGTGGCTGTTTAGAGCACAGAGGAGAAAGTGGATATTGGCAGCATGTTTTTAATTAAGCAGGTAAAGCCTAGATTAAGCTACATCAAATGGATAGTGTTTCTTTAATTCCATATTGTCGGTCTCCTCAGCCAGGGCATAAGGGGTTGGCCTTAAAATTCTTGTAACTAAAAAGCCGGTCTCATGACCAACTACATAATTGATTAAACACAACTGTGGACTCCCATTATCGGGAAGTGCAATTTTCCCGGTGTCGCTTCGAGTCTGAAATACCTCAAGGGTAATTACAGACCGCGATGCAACACAGAAGGCTTTGAAGTGGAGGAAGAAAAGATTAGGGTGGCTGAGACGCTCTGCGCCGTTTCATTTGTCCTTCGTGGCGAAGGCTTTAAGCCGCTGCTGAGCGGTGCCCCGCCAGCGCCAGCCGCTGCGGGTCCTGCCCGCCCCGCGGGTCACGGGCAGCCCCGGGGTCGCGCCAAAAGCGCGGCGCAGAAGCGGCCCCTTACCTTTGCGGCCCTGATGAAAGTTTCATGCAGCTGTGCTCCTCTTTGCCTCGGATTTGGCACGCCTCGCTGCTCGCCGCCGGGCCGACCACGCGCGGCGCAGAGAAGTGAGCTTTCTCTGACCGGCTAAATTATTTACCCCGGGAACCGTTACACAACGCAACATGCTGTGCTAAAAAGGACCCGCTTCGGCATCCGAGGCAAGAGGCACTAAAACCAATTCTGAAATGAAGAGATGCGGGTTTTATTTCCAATTAATAGCAGGTTAGAAGTGAAAACCGCTGTTGGTGACAGAACATAGCAAGGAAACCAAACCTGCGCCGTTAAGAGGGCTATTTAAAGAAATGTTAATGAATTGGATTTGAAGTTCTTCTTAGTCAAGCAGGAAACAACTAATGGCTTAAAGAGGAAAAGTGAAGCATTATTAAATGCTGAATATTTATTATGTCAGTGACCAGTTTGCCAGAGGCTTTGAGGTGAGAAGGGAAGTTCAAATCCTTTCTGCCGCATTTACAGCTAGAGAAAGGTAAATTCATAGGCTTCCTCACATACCACACAAAGGCTTAGTAATTTGTTTGGATTAACAGCATATTGGAGAAGCATAACACTCACACTTTAAAACTAACAAATTCAGCGAGAGCACAGAATTATCATTTAACCATTACTGTCTTCATAAAAACAAGTGCTCTTAATGCTTTGCAGTACATCTTTAAAGTGCTTTAAAAGCCAACAGCCAATTTATCCTGCGCTGCCTACCTCATGGTAGGCAGAAATCGTTATCTCCCCTTCGCAGTTCAATGAGCAACAGGGAGTTAAGTGACTTGCTCAAGGCCACGGAGTCGGTTTCAGAGCTGGGTGCACAATGCACGAGCTCGTGGCTTGTGCTACTGCTCCCAGCAAATTTAGGTAACTCATGCACGCTGCGGTACTAATTAAGGAGTCTTTGAGGGATTTTTGCCTTTCGGGACTAGCTTTTTTCAGGTTCCAACACGCAGGCAGCTTTCTCCCCTGACCTGCAGAAGAACTGGAGTTCCCTGGTTGGTCCTGCTCCTCCAAACAGGGACACAACGGCCGTAAGGCACGCGCTACACACGCACCTAGCCAGGAAGCCTCTCAGCCATCTCCAGGAGGACCTCTCGGCATTTTCTGTATTTCTGAGTAACGTGAGCACCCTGCACAGAGCTAACAGCACCAGAGAGGAAAGGAAGGCAGAGGCTCCCAAACAATAATCAAAGGGCAAGAAGTGCCTGGTACACATCCCAGCTTTAGGCTTGGGCAATGCTCGTCACTGCCTGTTCCTGGTAGCAGTGGAGCTTTGGAGCCACTTTTGCATTTTGTGATCCCTAGAGAGCATTTTTTATGCAAGACTGCTCAAGGTTGCAGTGATTACTAAACAGGATGCATCCAAGAAGCCATGTCTGAGGCTGAGCATTATCACACACCAACTCCTGGAGGATAAAAGCGTGATTTTGGACGTTGTCATTCAGGGATTCCCCTACTCTGCAGGTACCCTCCTGCAATCAGCTGCACCGGTTTCTGTTGTGCCCGTGGAGTGCTTGGCAAACCACCCCCGTGTGCTACGGACCTGGGCTAGGCTGCACAGAATAAAAGGGAATTGTTCGACTATGCTGGTACATGGCGGCCTGGAACAGCAGCCTTCCTCTGGCACCACCAAACGCAAGCCTGCAGTGAAAGAACATAATGTTTAGCTGCTATGGATATGACAATAACCGCCCAAACGTCAGATAATGAAGCTCTGGCTAAGGGAAGTCTGCAAACAGGATGGCAGATCACGTCCTGCCTGGCAGCACCGAACAGCCTGGAAAAGAGCCGCAAGGCAATTCCCGCTCTCTCACCCCGGTCTGGGCAGGATGAGGTGGACAAAGGACCTGCTGCAGCAGGCTCCTGCGCAGAGGTAGTCCTGCTGAGGAACGTGCCAGCAGCTCTGAGCGACAGCTGGACTGGGAAGGTGCAGCAACGAGACTTCCCTCGGCACCTCGTGCCTACCGGGTTCTCACACTTCCACACAGAGGTTCCCGCAGCCAGCGCCAGCAGCAGGAATTTCACATAGCGTACAGGAGGAAACAGACAGTGGAGCTAAAAAAACAGACGTTATTTTCCCTCCAGAGCAGACAGGCTGGTATTAGGCTTTGTAGATAATAGCACCCAAGGAAAAGAAAAGTAGATAAATTGAGAACTGGATATCCATGAAATGTGAATCATTAAAAAATACTCACTGCTCGCGCAATGGCACATGTTTTAATCACATCACATTCCTTGTCTGCACTTGACTCTTCCGTAAGGCTACTTTACTGCATCCGTGTTATTTTTTCAAACATTAAGAGAAAGTCTAATTCTGTACATCAAAGCTTCTGTTATCACGATTCTAGAGGTCAAATCCAACTTCCAAGTAACATTTGCTGGATCATATTTACTTCCACAAGATTTGATATGAAATAACTGCACATATCCACTGCCGCTTAACATCCTAAAACCAAAATTATCTCCGCACTCAGACCTATGAAACCATTATACCTGTAGTTCCACTGAAAAAAGCATATTTAAACCTCTGCAACCACACATAATTTTCCTTGCAGGCAAGGAACAATCAGCTAGAATTAAGCAAATATGCTAAACCCATAGCAACCCAATTTTTGGATTCCAGCTAATGCTAGCGATTGTTTAATCATGTGTGTTTCCCAAATAATTTCCCAAATAAAACTAAGGGCTTGGCTATCTCCTCCTAGCTTAGTCCTCTACAGCGAGCGTAATCTTCGTGAAAAGGGATACAAATGCTTCAGCTTAATAGCAGACAGACACGATCACTTGAAATTCTGTCTAATTAAAGTGTTAACTTTCTATAGAGACTCTGATGTTTGCTCAGAAGAGAGGTAAAGCAGTGATGTTTGCAGATATTATTTCAGTTGTATTGCTTCCAGGGAGTATTTTATTTGTACAAACCTAGAATCCTTCTCCACTCCATGTAAAAAATAGATTAGTCCCCTGATAGCCTTGAAAGTCATATCACTCACAAGAAAATTAATAATGCATTACAAAGTATATAAATTTTAAAAATTAGAGGAAGTAGGCCGTAATGGTCCGAAGACCACTGTCCATCCCCATTCACATCCAGCTTCCACAGAGAGTTTAACATCTTCCCCTCTGACAGCGCAGGAAGGAATAAGCGCAATCATTTCTGACAACTTCCCGCCAAGCCTCCGGTGTCCCCGGCCGTCCTGCGGGGGCAACGGAGCGGAGCTACGGGTCCGAGACGAAACCTCAGAGTGGCCAAGGGGAGGGTGAAGGCGGTGTCCGGCGTGACCCCGAATTCAGAAGACGCCCCCAAAGCCCCAGCACACCTCCCGCGGCGCTGTGCCACAGCCACGCTGCCCAGGCCGTGCCCCTTTAGAAGAGCCTCCTTGTACCAGGGGGCTTGCGGGCAACGGGATTTGACAATTTGTGGCACCGGGATAATGACGCACCACGTCTGAATCACTTTGCTATTCAATATTTCTGTGGCGACTGAATCCAGCTTGCCAATGGTTAACCAGCGGTTTCAAACAAAACAATACAGAGAAAATGGAAGAAAACGTGCATTTACGGGATAAATACATCAGGCGCTGAGGAAACAAGGACGACGGGACGCTGTACGCAGGGCAGCCTTGTAGTGGGGTTTGCTCTACTAAGCCTGATGACCAAGAAAACAAGTGCTGAATGTTAGAAGCAATGTACCTGGTGGTTTCAGCTGTGTAATTAAATCGTGCCACCCCTCCTTTCAAAAGTTTCCATTAGAAGTCCACGAATGAGCTGGGCAGGGGAATCAGAGAGGGAGCTGAAAGGAAGGAGAGAACCCAACCTCTGTGCGATTTGGGTGAAGTTCCCCCGTGTTTGGAGTGGCACTGACAGCACGGCTGCGATTCCAGGGACGCCAAAGGAGTTTCGGGCTGTTTCCATCCACTGCCAATCTCAGTCTCCTCTGCACTGTGGTCAGAAATGCTCTGAAAACGACCTGGAAACAAATTTTCCAGACCCATCTGGTGGGGGCTGTTGTGGCACCAGGTACAGCGACAAATGCAGAGTCTCTGCCTGCAGCATCAAGTACATGACGTCGCCAAACCAGGGGTTTTCTTTTTACCTGTTTTAAATCCAAACCAGTCCCTAACAGTTCTGGACGTGGGGGGCAGAGTGGACGGGAGGAAGCCTCCCTCCTGCCTGGGGCAGCCCCACGCTCTGTACTGCCAGGAGCCGCCCAGCACGTCAGCATCGCCAGCAGGGTCTCCAGAGGCATCACCAGATTCCCTCCCTCATTTCCAAAACACAGAGCAGCACAGAAATTCCCTTTGCAGCTGCTACAAATACTCTGAAAAATAACAGAGGCTGGCTTTTCTGTGACTGCCACACACCAAAAAAAAAAAGAAAAAGAAAGAAAGAAAGAACCCCACTACCTGACATGTAATCACTCCCTCGGAGAAAACAAGTCGCAATGGGCTGTGCTGAGCCTCTCAAACACGCGGAATAATAAGGGAACAGAACATATGCCAGGGGAGTACAAATCTGAGTTTGCCAGCACAACGCTACTCCGAAATTTCCAAATTCACTGAAAATGCTACCTGGAGTTTTTGTGGCATCCAGAATAACCTGAAGAGTACCATCTTAATCTCTCACCAAGAATATAAAAGCAGCACAGACCACAATAACAGGTGTGCAAGCTGCCGGTGTAACTTCCATCGCCCTGCTCCAGCCCGCGTCCAGGTGAGCAGGCGTTCTCAGCCCTCCGCAGCGCCGCGAAGCTGAGGCTGTTGGCAATGGCTCAAGAAAACAGCTCCAAAGCCAAACCATGTGCGTAGTAATAGAAACAAATCCCAGGGAATCGATCGATCGATTACCAATGACTAAAATCAGAGCGGGCGAAGTGTGATTGAACACGTTCTGTGAATGCGAACGTCCCTGTTTCTTTGTTCCCAGAACTGCCTTATGTTTCGTTGGTATTCTTTCTCACTCGCACTTTGTGCTGCACGACGTTGCAGTTAGAGCTGTCAAGCATCCTGGAGCCATAAGTATTTTTCAGACCACTCATTAACAAGCAGACTTCCAATCTCAATATGCATTATCAAAATGAGATCTTTTCTCAACAGTTGACAATTATGTACTATACAGTTCCATGCTTACACTTGGTGATGCCGTATTGTTAGATTTCGGTGCTGACTTTTAACAGTATGCTGCCTAATTACATTTTGTATTATATTCTGAGTGGATAGGAGTATTTTATTCATGGCCCCGCTTTATTCTGCAATTTGTTTCTCAATAAATGCAAAATAATAAAATCCCAAACCCTAGTGCGCAGAGTATTTTTATTGACCCAAGTGCTCTGCTAGTAAACACAACTTTGATGGTTTCATGAGTGAAAGTTTATTAGGCTGTGTTAGTTTTAAAATACAATTGCCAGGGGACCGATGTTGAAATCATTTCTTACAAGACAAACTTGGTTTTGGATGCTTTCCCAGCTCGAGCACCACAAGGAAGGCAAAATGGCTATCCCGAGTCGTGACATTTCGCATTCATGCTTGCGGTGGCAAACGTTTAAACGTTCAGTGCAGTCTGCCACTTACACAGAAAGAAAACAAAAAGGAAGCTCTGAAAGAGCCGCTCCCTGGTTGCTCTCTTCGGAGTAAGGCTCTGAAGTAATGACCAAACTCCCGCCTTGCAGCGCTGCCCACCTGGTAGATGCCAGTCCGTCTGTCAGGACAGCATCTAGGCGGCGACTTTACTAATGCCTTCAGACGCCTCGTATTCTTAAATTCATTTACCTTTTTCTGTGGAACTGTCCCCAGTCTCTGCTACTGACAAGGAGAGAATTAGGTCCCAACAGTCCTGCAAACGAGCGACCTACCCCAAGGAGAGACGGAGCTCGGATGCAGCACCTGAGCTAAGGGCTATTTTCCAGCCTCACCGCCTCCAAAAAACGTGTCTCTCCCAAAACCTCCTGTCATCAGCCAACCAACATTTCAGATCTGGCAGCACATTTGGGGAAGTGCCACTTCCCAGGAGCCCTCCGAAGGAAGTCAGAAGCGGAGAGGGAGACCACAACGGGCGTGCAACAGTGCTGTTTTGAAACGCTCTGCACGCAGCACCTCTGAGCTGCTCGGCAATTGCGC
Organism: Nettapus auritus; assembly: GCA_011076525.1. Classification (NCBI taxonomy): domain Eukaryota; kingdom Metazoa; phylum Chordata; class Aves; order Anseriformes; family Anatidae; genus Nettapus; species Nettapus auritus. Next base: position 15,530,431 of record CM021767.1, read on the forward strand.
CCCTCTAACCTGACCCCACAGGTTTTAGAAATGGCACCCACACTTTCATACACTTTCATTTTAAGCAGCATGGAGAAAACCTCACGTCTGCCCTGTACAGCACCAGGGTTGCTGCTATGCCCAGGGTTTTAGGCCCTGCTCTGCCAGGCAGCAGGACCAGACCCATCAGCACCAGGGACGCGTGCTGGTCCTTGCAGGTCCACGCAGGGACACGTGTCCGTCAGCTCCTCTCAGAGCCAGCACCCCTCCCGTGGCACGGCCTGTCCTCTGTCCTGCCTCGGGGTGAGCCACAGCTCCTGCAACACCCTTGCAAAAAAGTGGCAGGCGTCCGTAAGGCCCCCTCGAAATAAAGTTTGGGGGATCGTTAAGAGAGCGTTGGCTAGCAGCACGCAGGGCAGGGGGGAAGAGCATCGCCGAGAGAGGCAGGAGCAAGAGCTGTGCCGTTCGCCTGCCCACACACCATATTGTCTTCCTCCAGCAAAGCTACTCCAGAGGCTTCTGTGATGCCAAACAACATGAGCGAGGAGGAAAAAAATAAAATAGCCTCGTGAAAATGTCCTGTCTGTTCATTTCCACAAGCGCTAGCGAGACGTTCTTTAAAATCATACACATGTAAAAAGATCTAGAGGTTGCTGGTTAGTTTGTCATATATTTTTATAGGCTTTTCTGAATGGTTTTAGATTTGACATAGTAACTGACTGTTACTAGAAATAAACTGTAAGTCAATTCCATGCTTCCATAATTCACTGCCCAGGGTTGTTCAAAAAGATTTAGTGATACTTGTGATAGACAGCAAGCCTCTTGATGTTTTCATTTTCACTTAGTGCCTGTAATTCCTCAAACTTGCTGACCTCTACAGAACAGGATGGAAGAGGGCTCCAAAACTTCTTTGAAGGCACTCACTCACCAAACATTTGAAACGCTCTCGTCTCACTTCTTTTCTTTTCAGGGCACAAACACCAATATGGGAATAAAGAGACTGTTGTTGTTTTTAAGAAGGCGACTGCTATTATTATCTCCATGACCGATCATGTGCTTTTAATCATTTCTAATAGAACAAGTTAAACCAAAAAAAATGTGGTTTTGTGACTCAGGATGTAAGTCCTCCTGACAGCTGCATATTGATATTTCTCTGACCGAGCGCTTTCGTTTTGAACTTTAGCCCTGCTATAGACGTTTCCTTTTTCTCTCCAGAAGTTAACGGATGTATTTTAAAGGCTCCAGGTCTGCATGCAAACATATACAACCAAATCCGTGCCCAGGGGGCCAGCCACCAGGAACGCACAGGCTAACCAGCGTTTGAACAACCCAATACCCAGATCTACTTGCATTCCTGGCCATTTTGCATAAAAGCCATGCCGCCAACCGCCCAGTTTTCTGCTCGGGGAAGCCGATGCCCATGAACTATTTAACTGTAATAGGAAGATGCAACAAGCAAAACTGCTGTTGCGACTCCTCTTAATGCAGGGTTCCCAGGACAAAAGCACCTTGATAGTATCAGCACAGATCTGTCATTACAATTTAATTACCAACAACAGGCCGCTGACATTTGAAACTTGACATCGGATCCTGATCCTGAAGGTGACCGGAGGCCGGCTCTCCTTCCCGCAGAGGGTGATTTTTACCCTGGCGGAAGGCGCGGAGCGGTTAGCGCTGGGCAGACGCGGCACGTGGAAACCCCAGGAAACCAAAAGCAAAGTATGGCGGCCCAGCGCCCGGGCAGGGTGGAGCAACAGCTCGAGATGGAGCCTTCTCAGAACATCTCCAAGCAGTTTGTAGCTCCCCTGTGATTTTAACCAGACTGGATCGAAGCACTGCCAGCAAAACCCAACCCTGCGGCATCTGCAGTGGAGATCACTGTAAAAGCTACAGGTATGTCACAACAGATGGAGCATGATTCAGCTCTATACCACACAGTCACCCACATAAATTATATCCTAAAATTTTTCACACACACACAAAAAACATCTAGGAAAAAAAAATAAAAGATAGGAATTACATGAATATATCTCAATGCATACAGATATTAGGCTATTAACCAAGAATTTGGAAGGATGGGAAGGAAAAGAATGGATAACAGTTTGTGCTTTCCTTGTACCTCAACATTAGACAAACACTTCATTCCCATTTCTTCTGTGCATTAGCTATTTAACAACATTTTATTTTTCCTCTTTTTCTCAAAGAGGAGAAGAAACTGCAGGCTTTGCACACTCAGCAGAGCAGGCAAAGATCTTTCAAAACCTGTCTAGTAAGCCAAAGCTCGCTACAAATCAATCAGATACCAGAGGCCCGCACTGCTGACACAAGACGTTAACTTTTGTTTGGACATTTTCACGTATCGTCCGAACTTCGCCTTCTGTCCATAGGGGTTACACCGCACACACACACTTTCAGAGGAACCCAGGAGAGGCGGCCTGTTGTGGCTCAGAAGAAGAAGGGAAGGAGCAACTTGTAAGGAAGATGAGCTGGAAAGGTGCTGTGCCTCCTGCCTGTTTAGCTGGAGTGGAGGAAAAGCCCCTACTCACAGACACACAAGCAGAACGTACATTTTTTATGAATCGGGCCTTTAGTTTTAATTGCTTCTTACAGCACAGAGCAATTAAGGATGAGTTGGCAGGACAAGGACCTTTCCCAGCTCATTTCAAGGTAGGAGAGATGGAGTTTGCTTTGCCGCAGGCTCCCACTCACACATTTGGCCAAAAAAATGTGAATGCCATTAAACACCTCCAGTACTAACGCTCATTTTATATGGGTTGAAAAGCAAAAGCTGAAGGCCAAAAAGTTCCCCTTTGGCCCAATCTTGTGCTTTCAAATAAAATCAATGACAGCATCTCTACTTGTCTGAGCTTTGGATAAATACCAATAAATACAGATCTAGAACTGTACCTGGAGAAGCTCTCAGGTACGCATATCCTCCGAGAGCTCCCTTCCTTTTATCTATAATTGATCCTCTTCACCTTCAGAGCGTGTCAAGGTCAGAGCTTAGTTAAGAATTCCTTTTAAAATGTATTATGGACACTTTTCAGTATATGCCGTAGGTTTTGCAATGTATGGGCGATTACAGAATCACAAATCCAAAGCACGTTAATTGTAGAAGTAATCAGCCTAAGTGGTGAATGCGTACAGCTTATAGATGCTGCATGAGGAAAGGCGATGTTCTGGACAACGCTGCCATGTTTTGGGGTGTGTTTTTCGGCTGGTTGTTTTCTTTCCCTCTGTAGAGCCCCATGAAGCCTTTTCTAACAAGTATGTTTCTCACTAAGGATTGAAATGGATTTGCCAGACAGCAGCCAGACACTGGCTTTTTAAATACCTCGTAGCTGGTTATCTGGAAATGCTGCACTCATCATAATAAAGAAGGAACAAAAACCACACTGCACAAGAAGGAAGGTTAAATTATGTGTTCAAGCCAAATTAGAGCATACAGAGCCATTGCTCAGGACTGCGTTGGAGGGAATAAAGCGGTCCTGCTGCTCAGTGAGGAGTTTTCACCTCAGTTTTCCAGAAACGGAGAGTAAAAGATCTCTACAGACCCTTGTAGCCTCAAAATCCATGCATCTAAGAGTCTAGAGAGAGAGCTTATGGCTGCTTTCCCAATGCATCTGACAGCACCCAAGGAAATCTAGGTAAAAAGCATGGGTGGCACCTCCCGGTCTGCTGAGCTGTCTGCCCCAGCCCACCGTTCTGCTGCTGCATTCACTTAGGAACGATAAAGAAAAGTGAAAACTTGGTAAAGAAAATGAAAACCTGGCAAAAGTGAACCGTGTAATCCTAAAATTAAAAAAAATAATAGTTAAAAAAAAAGAGTAAAACCTTCCAGCTCATTATAAACATTATAACGAAGCCTCTAATTTTTCTAATGAAAGAATTAACCATCAAGATAAAAATAAAATGATTTATTAGATTTCCAGACACCACAGAAATAAAATACTCTAACAGTCTAGGCAGTAACTACTCCATCTCAACTTGCAGTCATTAACTCTTTGCCAGCTGTAAAGACATCCTAACAACTCTATTTAATTCCATAAGCCTGTCTATAATCCAGTGCTAAACAATAATTACTATTGACTCGTTAAACAGGAGTTGAAATCTTTTCTTCAAAGTGTGCCAGAAGACATGAGGAGCGGATTGCTGAGAGCCTGTCTGCGAGGGCTAACATGCTCTTAAAAGCAAACAAGCAACCGCGGGCAAGGAATACAAACTTCCAGAACGGACAGGAGGGCACAGGCCTGCTGCAAGGCCTGCTGCAAGCCCTGCTCTACGGTCTCTTCTACCTCCGTCCCCCACACTCATCCCGCCCAGCCGAAATCCACCTGCTGTGCTGGCGGTGATTTCAAATCCTGCGGCTCACCAGCAGCTTCCCTCCTGTTACAGCTCAGAACACACTGCTTGGTGCTAGACAGAGTCCCCCCGCCCTCCCTTCTCTCCCACTAATGGCTCTTTTCACGATCTGCAGCAAGGATCATTTAATCCGTGAAGAATGGAAATTTCAGTGTTTGTGTATCGTCAGTTATTACCTTTTATTTCTAAATTGTGTATTTGGAGGGAAGACTTAATGCCTTTATTTGCTGAGGAGCAAATGTTCTAGATACTACGGAGAGCACTTTGTCCCGGTATCATCTCACACAAACTCCAAGACACTCTGGGCCCCTCGCTGCAGGCACAGCAGCCCCACGCACCCCAGGGCACCCCGGCGCTTGCTCCCATGGCAGCCCCGCTGTCCGGGGGCAGCAGGGCTCCACGTTCACTTTTTGCCTCTGTCCTGCTCCCCCTCGGCTATGCCAGCAGCCAAGGAGGCACCTCAAAAGGCACCGGCTGGGCAAGCCCATCCACCCACCCCTTTGTGCCAAGGAAAACTCCAGCAAGACTGCAGCTTTGGGCTCTGATGCAACCAAACAAGAGAATCGTGATGAGATATGGATGGATGCAAAAGGCACAAAGCATGAATTTTTAAAAAATTTAAAAATTTTTTACTGTGTGCAGTAACATTTAAAGGCAGCTATACGCTAAGCAAGGAGACGGTAAAGTGCTCTTGACTGGCTTATGAAATTCAGGCACCAATAAAATCTGGGAGGCAGCACAAACGCTGCCCTCGCAATATTTTATGCCAATGAACGTAAAAAGAGGAATTGGAATATCAAAAATAATTATGTGAAAATAGCAGTGCTTATTTTCCCTGGAGCCTGCCCACCTGCGAGTCCTGGTTCTGCCGACGTAACCCCGCGTGTCCTGGGCGCGCTGCTGACACAGACAACAGGGCTCAGGGACCGTGCCAGGGCTCCAATTCAGCCTGCAAGTTTCAGAGACCCCTGAGTTATTATGGGGATTAATCAAGGGAGAAATAGGAATTCAGCCTAAAGTCTCATCCTTTGGTGACGTTAAGTTACACCTAGTATCATTATTTTACATCAAGCTTCTGAAAATTATTTAATTTTTTTCTGTTTCATGCCAAGGTCTTAATCTTTCCTGCACTGGCAGTGAGAACGTTTTAAAGAATCATTTCCCGAGACACATTTAATACACTTCCAGTAAATTGTACATAAACCTGTCCAGCTGGCTGGGTCATTTAATCAGCGACACACCCACTGAGTGCAGGATGCCACCTGAGATTTACCTCAATGCTTTCAAAAACAAAGCGATGATGGGATAAAGCTCTGCTAATGTGCGAGTGCGATGGGGAATACAATGCTAACTGCCCACTAGGGAGTACAAGGATCTTTTTAAGTTTTGTTATGGGAAAGATTACACACCGGATTAGACAAAAGGGTTTTGAAGATCAGCACTGAAATTACACCAGCTTTAGGAAAAGCAGAATTAAAATGCTGCTTGATGATTTAAAACCACTTTAAAAACAGACAGCAAAGTTTATCAAGTATTTTTGAGCCGTACTCTGCACTGCTTTCGGGGGCCGCTGCACATGCTTGCGGACACACAGAAGTTTTCACAGGACACGGGGGCTGAGCAGGGCGTGCTGTGCTGGAAGGGAAATAGCGCATCACTTGCTCACGGTCAGCTCCACTGAAATTCTACCAGGAGGGAATGCTCCACATGGGCTTTTATTAACGGTTCTCTGCTGAACGTGCAGGCAGGCTCCAAGCCTGGGGACGGGGGAAGGACTTTGCATTTTTCAGGAGCTCTCTCTGATAAAGAGAGCAGGGGTGGCAAGGTGCTGAGGAAAGGCATCCTTCAGAAGCCAAAGATGTGCCAGAACAGGCTGTGTTGCCTCTAAATGAATTTCAAAAGGTGAACTGTGTATGGTACAACCAAACCCTTCCCTGCAGGTGATTTGTAGCTCCACCAGCAACATCACCAGTGGAAAGCGAAGGGTGGCCCCGGTGAGCCCCAGGTCCCCTTAGCAGAGCTGGGCTGGGAGCAGCACCAGGTCCCGCAGACGACAGCCGTGGCTGCGCGAAGCCTCAGCACTTGGTGGGAGCGAGGTCTGTAAGGAGAAGCGAGGCCGTGACTTCGAGCCCCGTCCCCGCCACCACCCACGGCTCCCTCCTCACCTCGGGCACTGCTCAGAAGTTGAGCCAGCCTGGCATCCTCGTCACTGTTCGTCGCTGCCATTTAAATGAGTTTAATAAAACTATTTTTCTAAACTGTTTTAGATGCCATATCTATAATCCATAAAATTTATTGTATCTTTATGTAGAATTATACTGGAGTTGAACGTATAAATCAATTTATAAGGTCTAATGACACACAAACGCTTAAAAACTAAAGGCGATGTAGTAAATTCAAATTACCATTACAAATGTAAGCTTTGTAGTCAGTGTGTGACCCGCTAAGGATTATATTTAACTCCCCTGAGAGTGGTTTATCATAAAACTTTATACTTTTATTACAGTGAATTATTAACTCCTCCATGATGTGAGTCATTCCATGCTCTGACTATAGCTTTTTTAATGACACTATAATAGACATCTTGCTAATAGCAGTAGGATTGCTACCTCTGAGGTTAAAAAAAAGGAGGAAAGAAGAAGGAAGAAAAGAAATGAAAAGAAAAGAAATGAAAGACAAATAAGTGAAAATGCATTTCCCACCGGGATGCAAAATGAGGACCTGCAGGAAGATCTCTTTGTGCCAGAACTATGTAGAGGTCATTACAGTCTTCTGACCACGTGGAAAAACAATTACGAGGCTGGTATCTGAAGACAAGCCCATTTTTTTACCATTAGAACTAAAAATCTGGACGATTATGACCAGGAGGTATTTGTCCTTTTTTCTTTTTTATGGAGAAAAGTATTTTTTTTCCTCCCGATGTTAGTTTAGTCAAATGACTTGTAAGGCATCTCCACACAATGTAATTGAAAGTCACTCCTTCCAAGGCAGCTACCACGAGCGTTTCCCAGTCACCATTTTCAGTGTGCCATCAACCCCCAATTTAGCATCTGTATTTGCAGATGTCCGGAGGGGTCCAAACGCCTGGGAGACAGTTTTAATTTCAGTGAAAGGACAACCCCAAGGCCCACAGCAAGTCCCGAGTTGAGCTTTTGGATCAGAAAAATAATCCTGAGGGTGGTATTTCGCTTCACCTCGCCTTCATTTTTTTTACTTTTTTTTTTTTTTGCAAATTTCAAAGCAGGGGAAACCAAGCAGTAAACACCCCTGAACTGCACGAGCTTCTCTCTACAAAAAACAAGCTCTGCTCCAATTACTTTTCCAACAAGGAATGGTTGGTTTTAAGATGAAGGCAGCCCAATTCTTAACAGATCTTCACATTTTCCAAGCAAAAACGATTTTTCTGTATGTTTGAAAATTACTTTAAAATGGCAGACACATTTTTGCATAAGACAATGCAAGAGTTACCAGTGTGGCTACTGGCCACACAGTCCTGAACCATTACAAGGACACCGCGCACGCTTTGGCAGTAGTGCAAAACCACTCAGAGAGAACAGCCTGCAGCAGACCGAGGCTTCTGGCTGCAAGGCCTTTTATACATTTTTATACATTTAAAATTTTTCTTTTTTTTTTCCTTGTAAGGTAAAGTTGAGGGCAAGACAAAGGAAGCCTTTTGGAGCGTCCTAAAACCTGAACGGGTTACACGAGAGCACGAGACCTGACTCTGTTTAAGCGATTCTGTTCTGATGAACTCCCATTGCAGATGTTTGCAGTCTCGGGAAGAGCCGACGTTTAGGCATCAGCTAAGCGGCACTGCATAGCCGCATGGAGTCAGAAGAGCTTTCCCAAAACTCTGGGTGCTTTTAAACGGGAGCTTTCTGCTCAGCGCCAGGTTTATGCAAGGACAGGCTGCACGCTATGCGATGGTGGCACAGTCCTTCTTCCTGCATGGATTTTTCCCAGCACCGAAAGAGAAATTTACTCAGGCCTGGTGATAATAATAATAATTAAAAAGTCTGCTCAGTGCCACTCTGCCAGCAGCGTCTGAGCCAGAACTGAAATAAAGGCAAGTAATTAGACACGTGAACTCAGTCCGTGGATAAGCAAAAAGCCTGCTGTTGCAACGCCGCAGAGCACTAGCTCTTTGCGCAGGTTTTATGGGGCAGTTTAGTGCTGTGCTCCTGTTCTTTGTGTCTCCGATCCTTCTTTGTCAGCTTTTATTTATTCAACTATAAAGTCTCCATTGACGCTAAGGTTTGTTTACAAGCGGTTCCCATCCCGGAAAGCAATTAAATATCAGATTTACAAAAGCAGCGTGAAGTTGCAAGGGTCATCTCCAGCAACGCCAGCGCAAACGCACGAGGCCCCCGCGGCCGTTGCCGCTGCGCTCACCCTTTTGGTGGCGTGGGCAGGACACGGTGCCAAAACCCGCACCATTTCCTGGAGACAGCCCTCCTGCCCGCAGGCCTTGTTTGTTCATCATAAAACCAGGCAATTAACCTGGCTCATCCCCCGTAAGTACACTGACCCTGAGTCCAGTCCTGAGCACCTCACCAGACAAAACTCTGTTTGCCTTCACGGTAGAGGAGAAACACACACACACACACCCACACACACACACCATCTTTTTCTTTAGCTCTTCCTGAGCCAACTGATCCATCCACAAAGGGATTCAACAAACTTCATACAAATTGACGACCCACCTACACTCACTGCATTTACTTTTGAGGTTATAAAGAAGTTTCTCCATAGCCTCTGCGATGGCTGGAAACTCAGGGGATGTCAGCTCTCCTCTTCCATCCACAGAAGATTTACTTTGCACTGCAAACATATTCAGATACCAGCATTCCTGCTCATTTCCCAGGTGATTAAAGGAAGAACGAGGGAACTGCAGCCTGTGCAGGGTGGCACAGCCCGCCGTCACGTTTGCCCCGGGTGGTGAAGCAGGGGGCTGGCTTGCAGCTGGGTTTAGGGGGTACCCTGGGGCAGCTCGCCTCTCCACACAGCTACGCAGCGATGTCAGGTGTTAATGCTAGCTGGATGACACTGTGATTCCTGTTGCATTACCCTCTATTGCAAAGGACATCGGGGCACTGTCTGGGAAGTTGGTGGTGCCAACAACAGAAACCAAAGCAGTTTGTTACACACGGTGGGAGAGGGAAGAAAGTATGAGCTCGCTCCAGACCTTGCTGCCTTTGCCTCAGAGAGGTCAGTGGCACAAGCAAGGAGCAGCTAGCTGCCTTTTGAGGAGCCCTGTGGAAAAATACAATTTCTTCCAGGAAACCGCAGGAAACGGCGAGGCCGGGCAGGCCAGCGCCCTTGCAAGAGGCTGTGTGTGCTCCTGCAAACGCAGGCGCTCAGATCTGCCTCCTTCTCTTTCCCCGTTCACAGCCATCACGCTCTCCTGACATCCCTTGTGCAAAAAACACTGAAAAGAAACTCCAGAGTCCCTGCCCTGACATACAGGTCGTGCCAATTTATAGAGCCAATCAAGACGGCGAGAATTTGGGAGTTCAGTGATAGCACTCCTTCTGACAACCCCATCTTGCCAGCACGCTTCTCTGTCAAAACAGTGGCACTACGCATTACTGAGCAAACTGCAAACTTCATGCTTTAACAGACATGGGTACGGCGGCTTCATCAGGGTCCGGCGTTTGATAAGCTCCGTAACTCTGCACTCTGCCTGTGGCGCATTTTAATTCGCAGCTCTAATGCTGCTCCTCAGTAATTCCTGGTTTTCTTTTCTCAACATCCAAATGTCCTTGTTTCTCAGGAGATGCAAGAAAGAAATTAACAAGTACAGTGAGTGATTTCACATTGAAATAAAAGAGGTGCTGTACTTCAGGAAGTTATAGGCACCTGCAAACGGGCGTTTATAATGAAAATGCCTTTTCAACCATAACTACGGCGTCGCAGTAGCAATGCTATAGCACAATAAACTATTCTATTAAATCTAAAGAGTTAGATTTAATAAGACAGTGGCTATATATTAAATAAATGCCAAATTATTATTAAAAATCTTTTTACTGAGGTTTAACAACTCTAATACTCGCTGCTTTATTACACCTGACTAAAGCGCATGTATGAGAACGTGTATTTAAGCAATTGCATAAAGCACACCCAAAGAAACCCTTACAAATGGGCTGTTAAATTTGGGAAGGGGCCCAGCCTTTGAAAGGTGCAGTTCACACCTTTGGTTAACGAGGAGGAGTCAGTGGAGTCGCTCAGTGGGTGACTGCCATGCGCACCCACTCAGCAGCACCCAGGTCCCCAGGCCGCAGCGGCAGGACGGCCTGCGTGAGCTTCCACCTCCCTCAGCACAGCTCCCTGCTCGCTGGGATCCTCAAGCAACGAGCAGTTTTCACTGCACAAAAACCACGTCCTTTGGGGCTGCGGTAGGAGAAAGGTGAGTTGGTGTACAACAGACACACAAAGGGTGGGGGCCCTGGGAAGGAAGAAAGGGGACAGAAAGATGCTCGTAGAGGTGTGCAGAAATGTTAGGAGCCATTAGGAAGCCCACACCTTAGGTGACAAAAAGATGCTGCTACTGTACAAAAAGCCTTGAGGTCATACGAGGCTGCCTTTTTTAAGTTTGTAAATTCAAGTTTAATCAAGGTGTCCGAGAAAAGAGATTAACCTTAAACTCTATTTCTGGCCAACAAGAGATGGAGGAAATGTTGCAGTAGGCAAGCAAAAATGCATTGTTGACAAATGACTCCATTTATAGTCCAGATTTCGGACACCTTGTCCTTAGTCACCAGTGACATCTAATTTGTCCCTAAAAAAACTAGCCCTTACATCTTTGTTACTTTAGGCTTTAGGTTAAGACGTGTGGATGTCCCTCATAAATCTGATCTCCTACAGGGCCTGTCTCCTTCCAGTAGCTTCCCAGTTGAGCAAAAAAAAGAAAAAAAAAATCCCTACCCTTTCTTTTCCTTCCACTTTCAAAGACTTCATCAGGAATAAAGAAATTGTCCTAAATTTAGACATGCTAATCCCACAGCGTTTGTGTGAAATAGGTTAGCCACACTGAGAACAAAGGGGGGGTTGTTGCAGAAAGCTATAAAAAGCAAATGAAGGAGAGAAAAAAAATATTTCTACTGTACTTCACTGGCCAGAATCACTGTGGGCATATACCATACAGGGACATCCGTCAGCACTAATCAATACATGTGGTGTTAGTCATGGATGATAAATTTGAAAGGGATTATAACTGTAAACAGTGATCAATAGAGACTTGCTGGAGGAGACAGAGAGGAAAAAACAACCTTAAAATGTTACACGGTTAATAAAGTAAGGGGTCAGTCTTAAACAAAACTCCAGCGAGACCCACTTATTTCAGAGCTATTTCTACAAGAAGGGGGAAGGAGGGAAAAAAGCCTTACCCATTTTCATAAAGCGATCGCTACTAAAAGGGCACATTATTAATTTACGGCGTATTTGCTGATCCCTCCGTTTCGAAGTCACAGCCTCCATTAATGTTTGGTTGGAGATGCTTTGCTGGATACAAGCTGGCATCTCCGAGACCCCCAGAGAGAAGCTTGCTTTCCTCCCCGCTCTGCCCCCCCGGCTCCCCCTCCTTCCCTTACAACTGACTTCACCACGGGCACATGAGTGATCAGAGCATTCGCAATGGTGACATTCCCCTCCGCAAACAAATCCATCCAGGGCTTCGAGTAAAAAATGCAGAGAGCCTGTGCTGCTCACCCACAGATGAATGGAACTATCCGTCTTGTCACCAGGGGTCGTAGCAAGAGGTTACTGCCAGTATATACCTTGGCTTCTGTGCTGACGTCTGCAAGCAGCTCTCTCGCAAAAAATAAAATAAAATAAAATAAAAAATCCTGCCATATCGAGCACTTATCCAGTCCCTCTAGAACCCTTCTCAGATCATGTCTTTCCACACCTTTGGAGTCGCAGCTCCAGGCTTGACATATATATTTTTTTTCCGCTGACCTTTTAGCGTCCTTTCTGCCACAGTGTGTAAACCATAAGCTGATATATGAAGGCAATTTTTAGTGGTGCCACTTGTATCTGAGTGATTGCACACGCTTTACGTTTCTGGCCTGCCACCCTTCCACCTTTTGAAGATCTCTCTATTTCTTTTAAAGGAACTGCAACAGAGGTGAAAGGAAGTTTAACTGCTTCAAGACTTTGATGGCCCAGGAGCACCTGGTTTGGGTTTTCGAGAAGGTACGCTGCAGACTGCCTGACCAGTGCTTATGCTCAAACGTTAAATCTCGCTTTTCTCGTACAGGGGCCGAAGGAGGGGAGGGGAAGGGCTGCATAAAGCATTTCCCAAAATTTAAGATCAGTGATCACAGCGGGGCAGCTTTGCAAACATGCTGCTGGTAGGCTCCAAAGATCCGGAGCTGCAGCCGTGGGGACGGCGACTGACGGGGCCCGGGCCTCGCGGAAGGCTTCACAGCAGCGCAGGGGGACAGTCCCGGTGAAGATTTGCAGCACACGGCTTCGCAGGGCAATTCTTTCTTGTCTCGGTGCCGCTCCCCACCCTGCTCACACCGCTGGCAGTGAATCACAGGGAAGGCAGGAACAGGACAGCATCACCCTTCCTTACGCATCCCGCAGCACACCGAAATGGCAGACTGCCACAGCACCACATGGGGCACACGCACACGGGAGAATTATCATGTTGCAGCGCTGCCTGCCTAACTCACTAGCTAAAGAGAAAAGCAACAGAAATGGAAGAGCAAGCCAAAGAGGTCCGTCACAGCGCCACGATGACCTCCCGCAGGACCACAGCTACCTCTCCCCAGCCATCAACGCAAGACAGGCACCGTCCTGCAAATGTGGAACCTCACAACCACAGCATCCGACAACAGGCTCGTCGCCTCTAGTAAGGGACAGACGCGAAGCCCTCATCACCAGCTACGGCTGCTTCGGTGGAGGAGTCGCCTGCAGTTCCTGAGCTCACGAGATCCCAAATCAACAGGAAAAGTTCGTTCTCACCCTTGCATCTCCTGCCCAAGAAATGGATACCTGCTACATGGAACAAGGAGGCAATCTGCCAACGAGTATGATGTAGAGAAAGTGCCTGGGGAGTCCAAGGAATAGCCAGGAGAAATGAGGGACACTTTGGGGAGAGGAGAAGAGGATGGTGCCATCAAAGGGATATTGAGAGCTCGGGAGGGGAACACAAAGGAAATGGAGTAGAGAAACTAGAAACGGAGTTAATTAGAGATGGAGGAGACTCCACAGGGTTAAAATAAATTTAAAAAAAAAAAAAAAAGTTGTTGAAAATTGTCGTGAGGGAGCACTACCAATAGGGCAACCCTGGAGCCTCAAGCAGAACACCCAGACGTGCAGCATCTATAAGCAGAGAGTATCTGGTACAGGATAAAGGTACAGAGTTACTGCCAGAAATCCATTACTTTTTAGCAGCAGAAGCAGGGGACCACATGGCTGCCTCCAAGTTGGGGATGGGAGGTTTCCAACCAAGCGAGTCGCTGCGTAGTTGCCATGGGCACAATTTGTGCTCAAGCTGTGCACAGAGGCCAGGATTTGGCTTGGAGCCCCTGGGTTACACATTACCTTTACAAGACAAAAGGGTGCCTTTTCTGGACAGGGTGGGACAAAATTCGGAGGGACCGTGAGATGGGTCGGCGTGAGAGACACCCTCGGGTACGCCCGTGGCACCTCACGTGTGCTACACATGCTGTAACAAGCAGCAGGGAGGGGAGGACAAGCCACCAGAGAACAGGCAAAAAACTCTGACTGTCCTCCTTGGGCCTGATCCAAAGCATGCTTTCATCACACAGCCATTGATTTAAGGGCCGGACCGAGCCCCTTCTTCCAATGGGAGCTGGATTCCCAGCGACCCTTTTTTTTTGAATCCTGGCCTCGGCATAAAGGGAGCATAAATAATTTTCATTTCCAGGAGCACTGCGATTGCCCTGTGTTGTAATGCCGGGCTGGTACGAGCAGCTTCCCCTGTGCTTCACGGGGCAGCAGCACCCACCTCTCCCCCCAGGCTTCCTGCCCCTCCGGCGCGTCTCCTCACGCAGAGCGGGTTAGCAGAGGGGAAGAGCCCTAGGGACAGGCAGGCGGAAAGCTGCTGCTTCTGTGCAAGGTTGTAGACTCGCACTAGTGGTCTAGTGACCCTGATGATATTGATGACAATTAGTAGACAGAGATTAAAATGGAAATGAGGGAAGGATTCGTCTGTCACTTTATCCATCAGCTGTAGCTTGCCCCAGGCAACAGACACACACTGGGCTTTTTGTTTTGTTGTTATTCCCTTGTTCAGCTCAGTTGGTTTCAGTGGTTCACTTAGTTGTTACTAAATTTTCCTTAAAATTGCTATAAAAGGCTTTGTGTTTTGTTTTTTTTGTGCAGTCTCCAGCACTGACAGTCGCAGCACTGAACGTGCAAACTGTCCCTGGATGTTTCTGCTCTCGCTGCCTCACTGGCGCTGGGGGTGTTGAAGGGCTCTTCTTTCTTCTTCCTATTTCAGTAGCTTCTGTTCCTTTTGTTATTTTAATACTTCGGAAAGCAGTTGGATCGCTAAGGCCAGAGCCTGACGGTCTCCGTTTAACTAGGGGCCAAGTGCAGCAAAGGCAGCGGCAGCACGAAGCTGGGACGTGCAGTCTGGATGTGCGGAGACCGGGAGCAGGAGCCGAGACCCCGTGTCCCCGCAGTAAGACCTGTCCCGTCTCCCCTTCTTCTCACTCCCTGCTCATCTGACAAGACTGAAAATTGCCATTTTCTGTACGACCCCCTGAATTTTTCCTCAAATTCATTTCTAAATCTGATGATAGCTCACCTCTTGTGGGCCACAGGGATGTTTTGTTTCATCTCAGAATGTCACAGCTCTGGGGAGAAGTGAATTCCTGTGAAGCTGTTACAAAATTCTGGTTCACAACCACCAAACCACTTTGGTTTGGTATTCTACCCAAAAGGCTAGGGAAAAAAAAAGCCAAAACCACTCCATTTGGACTTGGTGTAGCATTCAAACGTGCTCCAGAAGCCGGTACATCTTCAGGGCACCAACACTTCCCTCCCACCGTCTGGTCCTCTCTGCCTGCGGCCCCCATCCCAGGACGCACCTTTGCTACCTCTGTGACCACCACCTCACTCCAACGCAGTGCATATCCCACCCGCTATAAATAACCAGCAATTACGCAGACAGCCACCCTCCCCCTGCAAAAGGAGCAGATTCACTACTCACGAAGTACTGGAGAGCGGGCTCACATCTGCCACAGCCCTTTCATGGCTGCTGACGCGCTCCCAGGGAGAACCTGGGCACGGGCACAGCGGGAGCCGGGGAGCAGAGCTCGCTTTCCCCTCACCGCGGGTGCTGCGCACACCGCGCGTCCCGAGGGACGGAGGCCAACAAGACCAGATGCCTCTGCTGCCAGCGGGGCACGGGCACAGAGAGGGCTTCCTCCGCTTAGCGGCGCCGAAGGGCTCGCTCTGAGTTTAAACACGTCTGTGTTTGGCCCCAGTTCTGCAACGAGACGGACACACCACACAGCAGGTTTCCTGGTGCACCATGAGGAAAGCAGGAACGATTTCCACCTCCATCCCCACATTTCCCAGTTGGGACTAAACCTGAACAACCTGATTTATTACACCTGCTTTTCACGTGGTTAGCTGCAAATGTTTCTCGGGTTTCTACTGCTGTTGATGGACTACTGACTAATCAAAAAGTCAGGAGTGCAAATTTGCAGCACTGGCTGCTAGCCAGTTTGCCCATAAAAGGTTTCCAAATGGTCACCGAGCCCTTAACCCTGATGAAAACAGCAACAAAGACTCTGCCCCCGGCTCCTGCTCCTGTCTCCCTCTCGCTTTGTTGCGTGCAAACATTGTTGTTTTGTTTCATTTTGTTAAAAAAATCCAAACAATTCCAGAACAGGCAGTGGAGAACCCTTTCTCCTCATTAAAAGCTACACGTGGGTGTGAATTATTTTACATCCTCCTCAGAAATTACCAGACTACCTCAGAAAATGATTAGTTTTCACATAAGGCGCCAGATCCTCTGGTCCATTTAGGCTGCTTTATGCCACTTCGATGGCTCAGCTCAGCCCTAAATAAAACAGGCTTAATTATCCTTAAGATTTCTCCTGCCTTGGGAAATCTCCAGGTAATGTGGAAATGCCACGGGGACTCCTACACCACCACGGCTATTAGTGACAGAGCGCGGTGGCGGGGATATCCCCACGCCCCATTGATTTCCTGCTGCTGTGGCTGTGGGCATCTGGCGCAGACGAGGGCCACCCTCGGGCTAACGCTACTTATGCCAAGGAAAGGCCTGGAAATGGGATGGCCTCAGGACTGCTGCACGGAAATAACCTCGCAAGTCCAAGGCTAAACCAAACACGAATACACACGCTCTGCTTGGAGTGGCCTACCCCAGAACTCCCTGGCTAACGGAGGAAAGGGGCCCATCTGTTCGGAAACCCCTCCCCTAGTTTTCCAAAGCCCTCACTCTTGCAGGAATGGGAGGGACGCAGAGACGTAGGCAGCCTCTAAAGCCTCGTCTCCTCTCAGAAAACCAGCCTTGCCTGCCCCAGCTGCCCCGTACAGCCCTGTTCCAAAAGCGTGCCAAGCCCAGGGTGCTGCTGTTACACGGAGGTTAATGGGAGGACTCCCCCGGCCTAAAGGAGACTAGGGGAAACACCAACCACAAGCGGGTGAGCAGCAGGCTGGTTACGTTGCAGGCACTGATGTCTCTTCGTATGCTGCTTCCTCACGGGTGTTTGGGGCAGGACTTGTGCATTTGCAGATCTGTCGTCTGCGTACGTAGCAAAGACACAGAGAACGCGGCGGCACTGAACGCGGCGCGCAGGATGGGGCCGAGATCCCCTCAGCAGAAACCTCCAGCTTCTCCCCAGCACCTACCCCAGGCGGCTCACCTCCACCAGGAAGCCAGAGCAGGGTTATCTGGAGCTCGCATTTCAGTTGCCTTTCTCTGCCTGTCCTCCTGAATCTGCAAACACCGCTGCCTTAGAGCGGAGCTGTGTCACATTCAGAAAGCCAGAATTTCTGCATCGTGCTTACAGGAAAGCTGAGATTTTGACAAAACTGATGGGCAAGCTCCCCTCACACTACAGAAAGTTTCTTATGCACCACGGGCGAGTGGGCGAGGGAATTTGTTGAGACCTGTCGTAGCACCAACAAGAACTAAAAAATCTTGCAGCAGCTCCTGCCATCTGAGCCTGTCAAATTCCACTGCAAACAATATGTCACTCTGCTGGGGAGGCGGCGAACAATCTGAGGGTGAGAAAAAGGGACGTCTGAAGTATCCAAAAAACTCACTCCAAAGGCTTTAAAAAAGAAGAGAACCCATCCGTGCACACACACACACACACAGCCTCTGGCCAACAGGCGTTAGCTTGGAAACTAAAGCTGCAGAGTTTCATCAGTTAGCTTTAAAGTATTATCAAGCCCCCTTGGTTTCATTTGCGTAGGATAATGTCAATATTGGCAACTCTTTCTTGAATTCATGACCAGAGAGCACAAACGCTGACAGAGCAGGCAGGCTGCACAGCTCCTACCTTTCTGCCAGTGTTCAGGGTAAGGGGCTTTGAAAGGACCAAAGCTGGTGGCAGTCCTTTTCTGTCCAGACACCGGTTAACTGGGCTCTGAACTGTACACAGGCAGAGATAACGTTATTTCCTTTGCACTGGTGAAAGGCTCTCCAGGAGATTTGGAGTGTCTCAAGGCAGCCGAGAAGAGCGAGAAGGAATGGGAATGTCAGGGGCATTTTCCTCTTCCTTCAGCCCCCCACACTCCCAGAACCATGCATGTTGCTTTCCACTCTCCTTTGATGCCCCATCACACATGGCATTCTGGACAACCTAAAGCCCCTGAGCAATAAACCTGCTGCGGAGGTGTGCAGGATGATGCTGGGCTTGTGCAGGACAGCAGGGGAGTCCCCTAGCACTGCCCTCTCACGGAGGGATTATTAGTGTGACTTCCAAAGGGTCTTCCACTCTCCCCAGGCTGAGTGCTAATGGTTTTCCATTATCTGAGTTAGAATATTCCAGTGCTTTTCACTACATCATAGCCCTGCAAAAGCTGTCATGGTAAAGGATGTGTTTTGGAACATATTCCCAAACAACACACAGCTGACAGCTCCCGTCTGCGTTACGATTTGGCCTTTCCAGCAAAGGAGAATCCACAGGTAATCAAAACCACCTTTTGACTATTTAAGAGCTACATAAAACTACATAAATATCTGTATAAGGCTGGGGAGAGGGTGATATCCCTCCCAGGGTACCTGTTAACCTTCTCTCTAGGAAGGATGAGGCAAGCAACACAATCATACGACAGTGGTGCCAAAGTGAGTGAGAAATATCCTGGAAAACACACATTGAATTAAAACCTGAAAGCCTAAGAAGAAAACAGAAAATTAGAAACCTGTGGCCATTGAAAAACAGAAGAGAAACAAAACAGATCAACAACTCACAGAGCAAAACAGCATACAAATTGGAACAATCAATATGAATAACAAGGAAACCAAAGCCACGGATCAGAACCTAAAGCACACTTGCTAAGTCTAAAATAACCACATTTCTTTCTGAATGCAGGGCCAAAGCTGCTTCTTAAGGACAAATCATTGATGCTAATTACCTGTACAGGTTTAGAAAGCAAAAGCAGAACCTCAAGCTCTTTCTTTTAAGAAAAAAAAATAAAAATAAAAAAAAAAAAAAACAAAAAAACATTTCTCTGGTGTGCTAAAGAGAGGGTCCCCCCCACCCTGCCCAGCGATTGTCTCCTAACCCCAGACAGAGCCCAAACACTTCCCAGCTCCCCGGTGAAATAAACAAGTTGCAGTACTGCCTTATCAAAATTAACTAATGTAAAAACTACACGATTGAAAACACTAAGAAACCTCATAAAAGCACTCAGCTAACAAAACAGACATTTGCCGTGAACACTTTATGCCTGCGCAGACGAGGTCTTCCTTGCCCATAACCAGGTTCGCAGTTTCTCGGAGTAGCACCAAACCTTCTTTGTCACCTGTGTCCTGGTCGTGGGAGCTCCTCTCCTCCCTTGTCAGGCACCATCTCCCAGCCCCGTGGAGCCCTGTTAGCTTTCTACCTTTTGTGCTTCTCGCTGTTTAAAGATTACTAAAACCGCACACAAGAAGGAACCGAAGGGAAACCTGTCAAGGCCAATTGGTCTGAAGCTGGACCTACCAGCGGTGATTTGCTTTAGGAACAAACACAAGCAATAGCCTCTTGCCCCGTTTCTCTGGCTGTCTGCAAAGAAGGGGGCATCTCTGAAAACGATCTAAACCCTGGTTCCCCGAGAACAACTACAGAACCTTCAGTTTAATAACCCCCAAATGGTTATGTTTTTCCTTGTTTCATATAAATCTCATTTGTCCATATAGTTCAGGTAAAAGTAGGAAGTGAATATACAGAAAAAAGCGTGGGGTACCTGGAGGCTGGCCATGTCTCCCCGGGGCCAGCTATGCTCAGGAGGCCACTGCGTGCCTGACTCCCCAAGCTGCAGGTCAGCAGTTTTCATGTCGCCCTGCCAAGAGCTTCCTTAGCGCTTGTCCGATCCACACCACCCCAAAGCTTGTTACAAGCCTGTCCGAAAGGCAGAGCTCAGCACTAGAGCAATGCAAGCCTGAGCTCATCGCTGGTGGCTGGGGCGGTCCTTCAGGCAACAGCAGGGCCGCACTTGACCATCGGTACGCCCACAAGCAGGCAATGTTCGGGGAGTTAGCAGGTTTAATGATCACATTGAGGAAAGCACAATCAGAGCGAACTTGGCCCTTTGTAATGCGCTTGTTACCGGTATCAGCCCTGAATGGCAGAGCTCTTGGGAAGTGACCGTGCTGGGCTACCTGCGAGAACGGTACCTCGGGCACAGGCGCAAAACCATTTCTTTTCCTCGGTATTCGTGCCGGGAACAACTCTGTAACAGCCACTTCGGTTTGCCACTGCTGGCTCCACACCTCCTCCTGCCTCAGAAGCTGTAACCGGCTGTTTCAGAGGGTACGTTGCGGGTTCCAGCACTTCCAGATAAAGAAGTCCTGGTGAGTCACATGCCTGATCCTACCCATCATTTTGTCTCTGGTTTGGCCGCAGGACAAGGTGTTGGGACCCTCAGAGGTGCCCACTAAGACATGTCCATTTGTTAGCTTCTTCTGTGCTGGTCTCATGGCTCAAGTCCCTGGATCTTTTTAATCAGTCTGATGTGATTTACCCATCTCTGTAGGGGACAGGCTGGCAAAAAGCAGCTCCCCTTAATCTGTCACTCAGTTGCCAGGCAGACTCCTGAGCAGGCAGAAAGCAGCAGCAAACAGTAATTTCAGAGAGAGTTTGGGGAAGGCCCCTGAGAAATGTCCGTTTTCAGAGGACATCGAGGTGATTCTGGCTGGCACTGCAAGCGTGGCTCTGGGCTGCAGTGGGTCAGCTCCAGTTTCTCATCTTCTAAGAGGATTTATGAACGATGTGCAAGCTGTGATGAAGCTAAAAAACAGAATTGGGGTTTGGAAGTGCCATCACAGATACACCAAAGAATGAACTATAGCGGTTTTGAACATCTTCCTCAGGAAGCACAGCTTCTCCCTGTAGCAAAGAAGGAAATAGCCACACGGCGACTAGACAGGGCAAGAAACTGGGAGAATACTTGATCATGGATCTGGAAGTTCATGTGAAGGACTAAGAGAGGAGTGTACAGCCAGACACACATCCTTGTAGGGAAGCTGCAGAAAATACAACTCTAAGAGGCAGTCAGTAAAACGGATCAGGAAAGAGTGTATATTTATTATCTCATGATGCTCCTCCTGTCCTATGCATAGAAAAAGTCAGAAAATTCTACATATGTAATCGCTGCCTAGGTAGATGGTGTGAGGGTTTTGGTCGCAGTTCAAAATCACGTCGGTGAGAACAAAATTACAAAAGCATCCACATACACAAAGGGATGAAATGATTTAATTGCCTGTACACTTCTGCTAGAATTCAGATAATAAACGAGAGGAATTAGAATTGCTGATTTATGAGCATAAATTTGACTCGGTTGATATTACTGGGAAAACTCACACGAGCGGAATGTAAAAATGAATGGTTACAGCCCGTCTCAGAGACACGAAGTGGACAAGAATGAAAGGGTGCGGTACACCGCCCGACAGCCCCAGCACCTCTGCAAGTCTGCAGATCAGAACTAAAAGATTCCAACCACAGGCAGATCTATGCTCTTACAAATAAACTGAAAGGTGCTGAGCTATTTGGAGCCTGCTACACATCACCAAATCACTGTTAAAAAAAAAAAGGATGACCAGCTTCTTTAAAGACTTATTTATCATGTGTTGGGGAAAAAAAAAGCTGTGTTAACATATGGGACTTCAATCTGAATGGCATATGCTGGTGTTCTCAGGCTACCAGTCTAAAAAGTCCTCAGAATTTCAGAAATTGCAGGCAGCCAATTTCCTAACTCAAACCAGCTTGGGGTAGACTGCCTAATGACAGATACAGAGGAACTGATCCCAGATGTAAAAATTAATGGTTTCTTGAATGCCAGTGATCATGACTTGATTATATTTGTTGTCAACATATAGAATCAAGTCCAAAGTAATGTGTGTGTTTATGTGAGTTCCAGTACGCACATTCACAAATATAACTGCTGTTTAAAAAATTCATTTTCATGGTAATCAGAAAAGTCTTAAGAATACGTTCCTAGATTTCAAAGGCCACAATTCTGCAACCAAGAAAGAAACTGACAGTATTTAAAAATTACTATCAGTGGAAAAGTAGAAATAGAAGAAAAACACATTTATTTCAACACAAAGAGCAAATGATATAAAGGAAAACTGATAACAACAATTATAAACCAAAAGCTGATAATTGTAGAAAATTGACAAAGAGAGACAGAAAGGAAAAAAAAAAAAAAAAAAAAAAAAGATAAACCAATGAGGAAAGGATATCTGAGACTTTAAAAGCACATTGAAAACAAAAATGTTGTCATCTGTTGCTGGATAAAAATAGTAGAAATGCAATAATAATGAGGAAAACATGTAAGGATTCAATGAATACCTGTCTCCGTATTTGGGAAATAGATTTTCTGAGCATATTCTCTAAAAATAATGAAACACACTCAGCAATGAGTCAAACGAGTTTTAAAACACCAGCTAAAAAGAGACATTTTGAAGTAAGTCAGTTGGAAAATGCGTATCAAGAATTTTCAAAGAGCAGGCAGGGAAGCTCTCCACCCCACGGGGACTTGATGGGACTTACACTACTGGGGAAGAAGCTATGGAGGACCAAAGCAAAGTAACATCTCTCCAAAATGTAAAACGAGCAGATGGGGTCCTCCAGGTCCTCCGTATTGTCAGTCTGCTTTGGGGTAAGGTAATGGGACCATTAATCCAAGAATTATGTGTTACAGTACAAAAGGAGCAAATACAAACGGCTTCCAGCCATGCAGATTTACAGGAAATAGATTTCCCTGGTTGTTTTTTGTCTGTTTGTTGGTTGGTTTGTTTTGTTTTTAAACAGAGATCACAGAACTGGTTGATAAGGGTGACGATGTCGGTATGCTGCACTTAAATTTGTGTAAGGTATGTGATCAGCTTCTACATATCATCTTGACCTGGTAGGTAGAATGATACAAACTAAACAAGGCATTAATTAAAACGGATTAAATCTGGCACCGTAGGTTTAAAAATGTAACTACTAATAAAAGTCCGGAAATTGAGTAGGAACAGTTTTAACCGGGCCAGTAATATCAGTCCCTAGTCCCATTCACTTTACCATTTTAAATCAGTGATAGGAACAACAGCAAGAAAAAAGAATAAAATCATTATTAATAAAATCTGCAGGTGATGGGGAGACTGCAGGAGAGCTACATCAAAGAGCACACAAAGCACGCTGAACCATTTGGCAAAACGTAAAAGAAACAATATGCACTTTGACAAAACGCCATCATCCAGCCAGCAACAAAGACCACCCCTCCCCTGGGCAATGCCAAAACGACGGTTATTGGCAACCGCTATAAAATCTTGTGCAGCCCTGTAGCTGCAAAGCCTGGTGCAGACCTTGGATAAACAGAGAGGAGTTTCGAGAAGGACTAAGAGAGGTTATCCTACCTGTGCCTTTGGCGAAGGTGCAAGAGTTGTGGGAATATGCAAGGCATCCCTGGGGGCATAAGTTCAAGCAGGAAATTGGTTAATTGTAAAGGATTCGGAGAAGAGGAGCAAGAATGGTGAAAGCAATAGGAAACAAGCCTTATCCCGAACAAGTCACAGACCTCTGTCCCTACAGTGTATCAAAGCAAAGGTGAAGGAGCATCATGTTCGCAGTTCATGGTGCTGCAGGTCACAACAATAAATACTGTGGGGCACTTCCCTCTGGGAGACACCCAATTCTGGGGCTGAAGCCAGAAAAAGTGCAAATTTAACAGAGTTAACTTATCGTTGCAGCTATTTATCAATGCAATTGTAGCGCATTTTCCAGAAGAGCAAAATCTCAAAAACTGCAGCTGCTTTTGAACTTCTAAAAAGTACAAGGTACTTGAAATGGCATAAATGCACTCAAATGCTTCACAGCCTTTGGGGTGGGAGAAGGGTTGGAAGTAAGCAAAGACTTCTGACACGTCTCTATGTGTTTCCACAGTCAATGATTCATGTCTCCTAACTTTTTTTTTCTGGAGCCTTCCCCGTGTTTCACATACAAGATTTGCCAGAATATTTAACTCTTCCCTCTCTATTTTACTTTCCACCTTCTTCTCACCTAAAAGCCACAAAACATATTTATTTGGTTGCTGCCGTGTCGATTACCATTTATGTCACATGCCTGCAGCACTAATTTGCAGACACAGATTTCAGTTATTTCTGTTCTTCAGAATAAATGGTGAGAAATGGCTAATTTGCTACATCACAACATTTTAGGAGGTGAAGATGACTGAAAAAAACCACCAGCTGTCTGGAAAGTTAGGATATAAACCCAGTCCTCTAATTATTAAGGGGCATGTTTAAACACACGGTGAGGAAGTACCTTAGTGCTTAAATTTAAGTACATGCATAGATTTTAGCAAGATGAGGTGTTTTTTGTTTTTTTAACCACTCCTAATTACAACAATGCACAGTCTCTCAAATCAATACAAAAAAAAAAAAAACTAATAACTACTTTGCATACATGTAATTAAAGAGCCTTTTGCAGCTATCTTCCACAAAACAGAAAATAATTCATTTTCCCCATTTCCCCGTTCCACTGATATTTTGTGCCAGACTGAAACTGTCAGAATTTGTCAGTTACCAACTGTAGATGCTACCAGTTTCCAAGTTAGGCATTACATGGGCCAACCAGTGGTATGAGGCCTACTGCATTCAGCCCTAAGTGAGGAACCAGTTTGGCATTTTGGGGAAGTGATTTCATATATTGCCTTCTGGTAGCGAGTGGGACCCCAGGCAAGGAAATGTACTTACAGGGAATTCTGCATGACACCGAAACCGGGACAGTTGAGAGGAGCTTCCTCTCCAGCAGCATAAAAGTGTCACTTGAAGCTTGAACTTGAAGTTTCCACCAGCAGAACTTGTTGGGATACTGACGTGCAGATGCTAACAGCCATAAATCAGTACACCTCCAAATGAATCTCTGAACACGCTTGCTTTTTAAGGATAGGGTGTCCCTGTGACAGCAGCCATCCACTGCTCCCCTACCCTAATAACTGCATAATGAAAATAAATCTGAGGAAGTACTAAGGATGCCCTTTTTCCCTGCATTGTTACACTGAGCTGGAGTAATGCCAGGCTTTTTGTTGTTGTTGTTCTAAAAAGGTTTTGCTCTGCAACCAATTTCGTTTCGTTAAAACAAACAGAGAGGCACTTGCTATTGATCTCCCTATTAAATAGTTCTGGTAAACATTTTGACTAGCTCTGCAAACTTAATGCAGATGTTAGTCTGCACAGATCACTACCAACAGCTGATACGGGGAGTTAAGGCATGTCCATAGCAGGGAAAGACAGCAGAACAGAGCTCAAAAGAGAGGGAGCTGCAAAAATAAACAGCTTTCCAGCAGGTAAGCACTGGCCTGTGTAAATATAATACCTATGCTCTAAAGCATGTGCGTGTGTGTGTTTGCGCGCCTTCTTAGGGGGAAATTTCCACTTTCACCTGTAGCTGCTGCATGGAGATGCATTAAGCAGAAGAAAGCCCCCAGCAAGCGTTCGCCTACGACTAGCCTGATGAAAGGAGCTCTGTACAGGGCACTAAATGCAGTGGGGCTCTGTTCCACGGAAATTCAATTTCTGAAGGTGCCAGAAGCGGAGAATCTAGAGGATTCTACACTTCGGCAACAAAAGAGGCCAAATGGCATTCACGAGATAAAATCATTTTAAAAAGTCTCTTTCTGTTTGCTCCCAAAGGTCTTGCACACCCGGTCTCAGCCCCACACTGGACAGGCCACCACAGCAAGTGAAGCTGCCCCTCTTGTCACCCCGATGTCCCCTCAAGCCAGGTGACATTATGAGAGCTAAAACTCTGGTGAGAATCAATAAGAAAAGCTGAGTTTGTAAATCCCCAGTGGGGTGCAAGGTCGGGACCCGGCCGGCTCACACCATCAGCTCAGGGCTACAAGGTTAGGAAGTCTGGCACTGCAAAACGCTTCTGGGTGCTTTCAGAAGTTTACAACACAGTTTTGTGGAAGTGTTTTTATTCTTAAGCTTACCTTCTTCAGCAGGTGTTTCTTGAGGAAGAAGCTTCCCTTTACCACCAGCACCTCTTCGGAGCAGGGCAGCAACATGGCAGCTGAGCTGAGAGGAGCGGCCCCTGAGGGCTCCTAAAAGCCGCCATCTTTTTCTCCTCAAAGCCGCTTTTTTTTCCCTTCTAAAAGCCGCCTTTTCCTGGCCACGTATCACTCACAGAATAACCGGGACAAACAACCTCCTGCCCATCAGGATTTTGCTGCTTCATGGCTGTGCCGGGTGCAGGTGTCCAGGCATCGCCGCTGGGCTCTGTGAGGAGAGGCCCCGGCCGCTTCCAGAAGGTTCCAGAAGGTTCCGGCGGCCCCCTCACAGGCAGCCAGCACAGTGGCGCCTGGCAGCACCATTCTGAGTGCCAGCATGCCAGAGGTTAGGGTCAGCAAGCTAAAGCAGTGGTGTCAAGGACAGGTGAATGGATTTTGAAAGAGCTTCTGGGGCAGAAGACTGGAAATAACAGCCAGAACTCTGGGGACTCTGAGAGAGCCCGAGGACACACTGCCTATCCCCACCGAGTTTAATCTCACTGAGGAAGGATGAGACTGTTTGGCTGCCCAAGGTCCTCCTGCCTCTGAGGGGGATCAGCATATTACCTGCTGGCGTGTTTGGACCAGAATTTGGGGAAGGAAATACAGCCTGCCATACCTTTTTGGGAAGGGTGCCGAGCCCTAGCCGAAAGCACCTGACCCTGGTTTCTGCAAGCTAATCAGACGCACACACACGCCAAGAAATTTGAACGGAGAATAATAAATAGAAAATGATGAAAAGTAAACACTTGAAAATAACCTTCCAGGTGCATGTTCTTGCTAACATTCATAAAACTTTCCGAACATACAAATGTTTGTGCGATGATTGTCTCAGATAGCAAAGCTGGTTAAAATAGGCTTGCAAAGAACTGAAGAGCAAAGTCCGACTCATTCATGAATATATTTATGCATTTGTTTATTGCTTTTCAGCCAGCTTTAGGCCCTACCCTGCAGGGGACAGCCTATATACGTTATGCCTATGGGCCTCGTAATGCTTCCAGTGGGGATGGAAAAACTTCAAAAAAGTTTGGCATTCAGATCCAGTTTCTCTGCTTATCTGCTGCAAATCCAAACTCTCCCAACATATCAAAAATGTTGAACCGGGCAGGAAACCACATGAGAACAGGTTTTCCTACAGGATTTCTGGCATTTCTACATTAGATTCCAGATGGAAACACCCATGAGAACAGCTTCTATCCTGGTATTTTTGGCACATTCAGTTCCAATCCTATCCGGAAACCTGAACTGGGAAGGCAAAGAAAAAAAAAAAAAAAAGCACCAACCATTTGCCCCAGTATTTCAGAACCTGAAGAGAGGTTTTTCATTTGAGCTGCGTTTAATATTAGGAAGCAGGAGACAATGTTCTCAGGTTTGTCTTCAGTGGTTCATAAGCATGGATGCTGCCCCAGAAGGAGGTCTGGGCTCCACCCATCTCTCTACTTCCCTCCTTTCTATGCTCAAAGGAGCTTGTCAGATAACAAAAATAAATAAATAAATAAATAAATAAATACAGGTATTCGTTGAATGCCTTTGAAATAAAGGATTTTAAAGGGGTTATCCACGGCCACAACTGAAGTAAAGCCTTCTGCCTGTCAAGAGTAGATTTCTCTAAAAGGTGAATGAATACAGCACATTTCCTGCAGTCCGTTTTTGTCCATGTATAGTTTTGCCACTCTCTCTAGATTGGCAGCTGCTTCCAAAGAGAACAACTTCAGCAATAACAACTTCAAGCAGGACCTCTCAAAAATGATATTCAGCCCTGCTAGCAATTTTTGTTTTCAAGGGGTTATCTAATATCTGCCTTTTCTTTATCTCTTTCTTTTCATTGAAAGCATATGTATTTTGTTAACTGTCTGATTCTTTCTTTCTGACCTCCCAGCTTTGCCCCTTGCTTTTTGCATACTGGAAGAAAAGAGGAACTACATTAGAGACGATGACATCAGTTGGTTCCTTAGCAGCCCACCTCAACATCCTAACCCTTCTGTGCTTTAAGACAAACATTACATAAATCTACAGCAAAAGAAATGAAGAAAAAAACCCTGCTGCTTTGACTCAAATAACCCATTTCAAGCTTCATCCAGAGGTCTCCAAAAATCCAAAATGATCCAAAATCTCTGTTCTTAAAATCCCACGGATACATCCTCACATCTGCTAAATTCTGCCACATTTGTACTTTACTCCATGAGTAATGCTATTGCACAATAAGAAAAGTGCACCAGGCCCTTCCTTTCTGGTCCCCAGTCACTGACTGGCGTAAGCTGCAAATGGCAGCTTTGACACTCTCTTGAAGTGCAGAGGATGTTCTTGTGTTTATATTTTTTAACTTTTTTTTCTTGAAGAAATGCTGCCGCATCTACTCACATGTACATCAGTTCCCTCTACTGGCAGCATTAATTAAGTTATTCTTTTAATTCACCAGGTAGATCTTGGTTTTGGAAGAGAAGCTGTGCTCTGCTTGGGGGGAATTTGTGGGGCCATACCTACAGGTTGTTATGACGTTGTACATTGTAGCAGAAACATTAGTGCACTAGATCTTGCTAACGTAATAGGTCTCTCTAGTTTTCTAAAACTCACTTTACCTGCTATGGTCCAGGACAGATACTTAATATTATCTTCATATATTTTTTGTCCTTAACTCTGGCAGTGAGTTGGAAAGTGAAGCGGCTCAGACAAACGCATTGCATTAACCCTTGAGCTCTCTGTTCTGAGGCTGGGGCGAGCATACAGCCTCCCGTCAACCAGAGCAGCTCCTCCTGAGGGGCAGGATGGGCCCCCTGGGCTCCTTCTTCTCCTTCATGTACCCAAACTCCATTCTAAAGTGATGCTGTTTCAAAACATACTTAAAATCGTTTCAATATTCTTCTATCTTTTCCTTCTTTTTTTCTCTAGATAAAGTAGATTGATTTTGTCCTGCCGCAGGTAATGTTTTCTTCCTCCTGCGGTACCATGCCAGAGGAAGAAGTCATTTGCTGTATTTGGGTGCTTGAGGAAAACACAGAATGAAAGACAACCACTCACCATTTAAAAAAGAAAACACAACAGAAACAACTGCCTCAAAGAGAACAAGATAAAAGTTTTCCCTTTGGATCTGAGCCATCAGTATTTAGCAAAAACAGCAAGAAAAGTCTTTCAATTTTCTAAAGCAAATGGCAAGTAGCACAATTTCATAGTTCTCTGCAGTTCTCCAGTAGTTTCAGTAGCATTACCTGAGATTTAAAACCATTACTTAAAATCTCCACTTTGGGCCAAGCCAAATAAACCTGCACAGGTATAGTCATCAACAAAACCATTCCTGGGAATGGAGCTTTTGTAATATAAGTAGAAGAGGAAAAACAATGTGAAAATTGGTAGGAAAAATAAGAACAGCACATATAAACGAGTTTGCCTGTGCAAATGTAGGTGCATAAAATCAAAAACACATTCAAAACCTCAGTTTAAATGTGCCTCTCACTTCTGTGTGGCACAGATAAGATGACCTCAATGCACGTGCTTTCTTGGAATTTTCAAAAAGTGTCATTATTGGGGATTTTTCTTTTCTTTCCATTTTTTTTTTCCTTTTTTTTTTTTTTTTCTTTTTTAATCTAGGTCATATTTCTGAAAGAGATTGTACAAAAATGTTGTATTTGACCCTGGTGTTCTAATTAAATGTATTACAGGACCTGCAGACATATTTAGGAGAGAAAAAACATTCTTGCTCACGCTGCCGCATGAGTTCCCGTTTGAGGAATAAAATTGTTTATTTCTGTTTCTTCCGGGAGTTTTACAGACTGATCAAGTGTCAAGGCATGGCAGTTGACTCAAAGGTAACATAGATATTGCCTCATAATATCTTTAGGACCTGAATCAAATCTTGAGATACTTTGAAACTATGGGAGAATAATGAAAACACATTTTTTCTTTGTATTATCTTTTCTGATGGGGAGCTTTACATTTCCTTTCTAGCAGCTGTGATGTACATTGTACTATCAAGGCATTTTTAGGGACCATTTACCTGAATACAATTTGTGTGTAAGGTGTCTGAGAGCCAACCTGGATTTATGCTTCCTGCTCCTTGAAATAAGTGAATAGATTTCCTTCCTTTTTTTTTTTTCCCCCATCAAAATAAATGTCAGAAAGTTTTCTGATTGTTCAGTAGGGGAGAAAAGCGTCCTTTTTCAAATGAAAGGAATGGCTATGGGCTAGATTTTGATGGTGCTGGAAGCCCTGTCAAGCCCCGCTGCACCAGAAGCAATGCATGCATGGGCACACGCACCCACAGGGCCCTCCGGACATCTGTGTCCCCAGGGCTGCTGCTTGGTTTTGCTGTGCACCTTCCCCACAGCACTGGCACTGAGTGGGGAAGGTCCTCAAGGCGATGGAGCAGTCTGCGAAGCATGTTGGGACCCTGCTGCAAAAGCAGCTTTTGAGGAAAAATGGTCCTGACTTTAAAAAGTATATATAAGGCTTTAGCAATTTGCCTGAACTGTAATTTCCCTTGGAATTTCTTAGATACTGAAAATCCTAAGGCAGTCCAGTTCTTCCGAAGTGGTGTGGTGTGATTTTTGAACGTACACACAGGTCCTTATGGATTCCCATACAAGCCGGGTATGCAAAATAAATAGCCCAGACTCAGACTATCTTGGGAATTACGAGGTTTGTTCTTATACACATAGGTACCCCCCACACCCTACCCCCCAACAAATTTCTGAAAAATTCTTCTAAGAAAAAAACGACCGTTTTACATAACCAACTTCCCAAATTACGACACAAATTCCTGCTTCCTGCCTTCTCTCCATGGTGCGTGGCTGAGGTGATGTCTCACACGTGTCTACCTGAGGCAGTGTCTTTTTGATATCATGCAGAGGAAATGGCAGAACCTGGCTCTTTAGTGACCATGACGTCCAAAAATTGGATGCAGGAATTCACCTTTGTTTCTCAGGTTAAATGAATATTCTGTGAGTATCGATTGTTCAGTTCTTCCAGTGGAAGATGAATGTGATCAGCATCAATAATCAGAAAAAAATATCATCTCCATAGCTCTCATATGCAGATGGTGGCTGTTCAATACCAGGCGGCAGCACAGCTTCCTGGTGTGACAGGAAAATATCTGCAGCAATTGAGGATTAGCAGAGGCCATTGCTACATCGGTGTTTTGTTTGTAATAGTTTCCATTCTATCAGAAATAACCGGTTGCACATTTCTGTGTGCGACATTAAAATTCACCATTGAAATCTCACTCAGTAATAATAAAGCCCCTGCAAGAGTCTCTACAAACACACTAGACTCCAAATTAAAGAGCAAGTGTATTGTTAGGGTTTGCATGGATCTTTTTTGAATTAGTGCTAGGTGAACAATAAATAAAATTCCAGGAGAAGTTCCCCAAGCTGATATGCATTCAAGGTATTATCTTTGCTCGGTACTGTATGCGCTTCTGGGTGAAAAAATTCTAATTGCACTTCCATTCAAAAATCAACCGTGGGAATAAGGAATCATGCTCATTTTATGCACAGCAGCCTGAAGGCCTTATCCTTAAAACAAATTACAGCGCCTCCTATGCAACTCACACTCTGAAGCTAATTCTCACCCTAAAGCAAAACTCCAAAATTAAACTTTAATCTGTGATCTAAACAATTTTGTGTTTGTGATCAATCTTACTGTGGTGGATTCTAATATATACGTGCGCGCCTGTGTGTGCAAGCGTGTATGTGTGCACGCACACACGTATATAGAGGTATAAAACGCCAAGGCAATTGTTATACCGATGAAGACAGAGCATTAAATACTCCGCTCAGTACGACCAAGATAAAATACGTACTGCAAAGGCAGGGAATAAAGCTGTTAAGCACACACTCCTATATGTAACCGAGACCAGGACTTGTAACCAGCAAAAGCTAAAATTCCACCACATGTATCATATTTACTGCATTCTGCCAAAGAAATAGGCAGGCTGCCACGCCATTAAAGCAATTACTCTTACCCTCTCAGATATGTAGAAATTAGATTCTGCTCCTTGAAATCATATGCTGAGGGAAGGAGGGAACAAGGAAGGGGGGGTACGAGGAGGAGAGATGGAAACGCCTCAATTCCTCCCCAAAGCGAAAACCACCGCCTCGGCGCAGAAAGGCTTTGGGCCAGCAAGAGTTAAATGAGTTGGAAGTGCACGGTCTGTCTCTCCCCAACTTGGTGCAGTGACTCTGCATCCTGCAGGAACCTGTTCAGATGCTCTGATAAGTCAGACAGAATTCATGGGAGATTACCACACAGCTCCTGCCAAGCTGTGCTGCAGCGCGGGTAATAGATATGCTCCAGTACTAAATCCTAAAAGGCCCTGCTACATCTGTCAAGCATGCCCTGGAAAAGCACCCTCAGTTCAGATGTTATCACTGCTCTGCCTGCATCAGAAGATTTAGTGTCCACCCTGGAGGTTGCTTTTGCCGCACAGTTTTCAGGGGCAAAACAACAAGGAAGAAAGATGAGAGAAAAAAGGCAAATTATTCTTGCTTAAAGCAAAAGGAATAAAGTGATGTGCTTGCAGACTAGTTCAGCTTCTCACCCTGCATCCAGAAGGTCCCAAATCCCACATTAAGATGGTACTGATGTTCTAAGCTGATTAGCTCGGACGTGTTCGGCTCCCTGGACTGTGACACCACGAAGATGTTCTTCCGTAGAGCGACTCTTTCCCAAGGAAAGCTGAACAACAAACCCAGCGGGGGTCATGGGCAGTGGATAGAAGATGCCTGCCTTTGATAATTAACTTTAAAACTGGTTCTAGAAAAGCTGCTCTGACATAAAATGAACCTTTCAGAGCTCTGCTTATAAAACAACCGCTGCTCCTCCTGTTAACTATGCAAGCCGAGATTTGGTCAAAAATGCTTCTGATGTTATTTAACGTTTTGCGCAAAACTAAAAATACGCATGAAAGATAAATATATACTTGTATAATACGTATAAACAAATAGACACCCCAGAAAACAACAGCCTTGGGAACAGCTACTTTCTGAACGTACTCAAAAGAAAGCCATACATTTTAACCATCTGTCTCCTTACTCAAATCTGCAGGAAATATCAAAGTACAGAAGCAGCTCCTTTCTCACTAGGTGCACTCTCAGAGTTCAAGGGAGAAAGGCTGCAATTTCCTGACCCAGCATATTGCATTTTAAACTTCTGTTTCCTGAGGCCGATGCTAAGGATAGATAAGTTCCAGCTATCGGGATGCCAACAGGAAGAGCCACTGGCTGCCGAGTTTGCAGCTCCCTGCGGTGGTGGAGGCTGGGTCTGGATGGGCGAGCGGGTGGGCGCAGGGAGCGCCCGCGTGCCTGCTGTGTGGGACACGAGCTGTGAGCTCGGCTGTGCTACGGGGAGCATGGCAGAAGCCTGGAGTTAACCTCAGTGTGGTGTAAGGCAGTGCTACGGGCACTTAGGGAGGGGCTGCAGGGAAGGTTATTTACATTCCTGTTATTTACACAGAACGGATCCCAAAATCTAACCAACACACAGGTCCTACAGAACATGGTAAGCTCTTTGTCCAGAAGAGTATCCAGAAGTACGGTCTATACGCACCATGATCTCCTAAGCATTAGTAGGACCTTGAGACCGCGTGTGTTTTCTCCCTCACGGTGCAAACTGGCAGGTGTGAGAAAACCAGAAAACCGCAGTGATCCCATGGGAAGAAGGGTGCTCGTGTACGTGCAGAGCTCGCTCCTGGGCTGGGAGCACCCCACTGCACCAGCACTCCCAACAACTGAGTCCTGAGACCAGGAAGCCCACCACCGCCCAGCCCAGCTGCTCGGAGAAATCACAGTCTCCTTGGGACCATATGCAAGACCTCCAGTGCCCTAAATCTTTATAGGAGTCTTGTTTTCCTCTCTCCTCCTCTCTTTGCAGCTATCCAGTAGCTGAATGGATTAGGTCCCTAAGGAAAAATGGTCAGAAAGGTGAGGCGCGAGTGCAAGAAAGCAGTTAAGAGGAAGGATTTGGGATGGATGATACGAATGCGTGGTTGGGGAAGGAGCCCTAAGCTTCAGGGTAGCTGTTGAAGAAGACAAAAGGGGAATCCCAAAACATCCCCATCTGGCAGAGCAACGAGCAGCTGCAGACAAAGCATGGGCAGCCCTGAAGGTGTGCGGAGGAGCGTGGTCTGTCTGCTCACTGCTGCAGCAAGAAGAAAGCAAGGGCAAGCTCTATCCCCAAAACAATCCTTTTTTAGTAAATAAATAGACACTTCTGGAAAAACTGCACTCCTCGCTACTTGCTCATCTATCACAGTATTTGGATACTTGTTAAAATCCTTTAAAGACATGTCACAGTGTAAAGCCAGCACCAAGCACCAGGGCCATAACCTGCATGAGCAGCACTGGTGTGATGTCCAAAATACTTAGCTCACGTGAAGCCCA
Organism: Nettapus auritus; assembly: GCA_011076525.1. Lineage (NCBI taxonomy): Eukaryota > Metazoa > Chordata > Aves > Anseriformes > Anatidae > Nettapus > Nettapus auritus. The sequence continues at coordinate 15,564,846 of CM021767.1, forward strand.
GCCCAGCTGCTCTGCCAGCATCTCACCACGGGCTCTGCTTGTCCAGAGAGGGGACTTCTCAAAGCCTGCTCAGTTCACAAGCCCTGAATTTACATTGAAAACAACATCCAAAAATCACAACAACAAAAAGATCTTATAACAGGCACCTTGAACTAACCTTGTGTGGGCCCTGTCCAGCCAGATTCCTCCAACAAACCTGCAAGAGGGATGCGGGTTGAGCTGCCTCGGCCGATGCCCTCCAGGCAGCAGAACGACACCCTTCAGATGGAAACGCTGCTCTGCAGAAATGATGCCTCTCTGTACAATAGGCTTGCATGTATATATTTCTCCCTGTACTCCAGTAAATTTACAGATAAGAGGTGTTT